>PPKJ02000008.1:0-600000 GCA_003706095.2 Ogataea trehaloabstinens | reverse complement strand
AGTATAGGCACATTGCTTTCATTCTTGCTCTTCACTGAATGGAATCCAAGAGCTATCCACTTTCGTTGGAGTGACTACGCAAATCAACCTGAAGATGATAACGCATCTGAGGCGTCGTATGCTGGTCTCAGTGCTCTAAAGCGTTCGGAAATGATGTCTTTCATGTTGATTGGAACAGCAACCAGACTTGCTTTTTTGCTTGAGGAACATCCACTAACGTTTCTGTCGACTCATATTGCCGAAACTAACTCTGCAATCAATCTCAACAAACGATCAATGTTATCTCAGTCTTTGAGTGAAGTTGATATTAATGATACTGCATTCAACTTCACTACGTATCAGAAGGCAACAATTGAGCTACTTCAGTTTACTTCCTTATGTTATGAGTCCCTCTACGTACAAAACCCCCGGTTCGGTTCCTTAGATAGATACCATACTCTTGCTTTGCTGAATATTTTATCGCCTATCTTAGAGAACTGGTACAAGAAGTACTACAAGCTGCTAAAGATCTCAAATCCACACTGCGGGCTCAGCATCAGCAATGAGATGTTAAGTGCTACTGTTCCCAATCCAAAGGTCATTAAAGAGCTTCATTCACAGATTGAGCGAGAATCGTTGATACTGGACTATTATTACGCCAAACTGTATCTTTATTCTTTGGCATTGAGTGATGATACTTCAATGAATGCTTTCAGTACCGGTACAAAAAAAGGGCGCCGTCTAAGACTGGATGAGCTTACTAGGTATTCTCGATATGTTGAGTTGGCTTATAAGTCTGCAAAAGAGGTTCTTGCAGTGATGCAAAGAGTCAATAAGCTTCATCTTTTGAAATACATGCCTGTGAGATGGGTGACACGAGTCATCAAGGCTGTGGCCTTTGTTGTGAAATGCTATTTAACGTTGACCACGGATAATCAGCCAGCTTACCAAGCTCAACAAAGAGAATCATCGGAACAGGCTGGTAATCCTTCGGTCAATGAAATCCTCAAATTCAGCATTATACCTGTTGAAGAGATCATTTCCTTATTGCAGAGAACAGCCATTTGCCTGAGAGATGCAACTCCAGATGAGCTGCACCTATGCACGCGGTATTCAACTATTCTAATGTATTTATGCTCTCAGTTTAAATCCAAAAGAAATGTCAAAAAGAATGTGGTTGATTATGAGGATGAAATCAAGAGGCGTGACGAACTTGAGGAGAGACAGAGTCTGTCCAAGGAAAAACATAATGTTTCACCTTCGTATCCTGTGCGGTCCACGGAGGAAACTGAGGACATCTCCACAAGGCCGCTAGAGTCTTCCTTACCGTTGAAGGTCGACGATTTCACAAGTATGGATCAACAAACTTTTGACAGTCTTTTTCAAAACACGGATCCTTCAGAAACTCTTTTCAATTGGTTTTCATCAAACAATAATCCTGGTTTGGACTTTGTCGATCAATTCACTAAAGAGATTGAACAGGACTTTTTGAGCAAAAGTGGAAGCAACTGGCTAAATCCTGGAACCCAATGACTTGTCTTAATTGATTATCTTTTTGAACATCTTTCTAAAGATATGCTTCTTTTTATGCTTTGGTTCACCGTTGATGGAAGGTTTCATATTTGTTGTAGATGATTTTTCCGGTGTATCTATAGGATGAGATAATGCAGATGTGTTTGACGCTCTAGACAACCGACTTTTGGCAGTGTAGGCAGTTGCATTTGATATTGTAGATTGTTGAGGAGACAAGTGTAGACGTAAATGTGACCCACTGGAGAGAAATGTCCCTGATTGTGATGTAGATCCAGCCTCTACCTTTTCAAAGTTATTTATCTGTGATGAAGTGTCGTCTTTATCTTCCTTGGAGTCTACGGAAAAGGTTGATTTGGATATCATTGGGGAAGCATCAGCATCTGTAGAAGACATAGCAATAGATCCCCTCATTAATGGTATTAGTCTAGAGTTGATCTTCTCTATGATGGATGGATCGTTCGCAGCTTCGGGCAACGATTCAACATGATGGATGGCAGGAGTGTCCTTATAGTCATCTCCCAGTTTCAAGTCACCATTGGTTCCAACATCATACCAATAGTACTGGGAACTTATATCCAAATATGAGGGATCTGAAGGCATCGATATATCTTCTGTGAGAGGTGTTCTGGAGGTTGTTGCTGAGCTGGATCTTGATGTTGTTTTGCTTTTCGTAAAATGTGTTCTTAGATGATTATTTATTCTTGTCACGTTGTTTGTTCCGGAGGCCAATATCACAGGAGATGAGCTGGGAGAGTTATCCCTTTCTGGACTCTCTGCTATAGGATTTTTCGAGGCTGCTTTCTCTGGTGAGCTAGGAGTCCCGTTGCTTGTAGGTAAAACAGACAGCGGTGGAACAAAAGATTTCAGAGAAAATGATGAAATTTGAGAAACGGCTGAGCCCTTCCTTGCAGCAAGAGTTACACTGTTGGGAATACTTCCTTCACTATCAGATACCCAGAATTTCTCTTTCGAGCCCTTTGGCGGCCTAATAGTGCTGTCTTCAGTACACTTGGTTGAAGCGTCGCTATATTCTGACAACTCTGTGTCATCAAGATCGACTATCTTATAGAAAAGAAGATATGGATCTTCTGTGTCCATGGCGTCTTGGAAGGTTATTTCTTTGACCTTTTCTCCTTTTTCGAGAACATCATTGAATAAAAGCCAATGTGGATCCTCAGCGGTCTCGGGCTTTTGATGGCTAGAATACGGCTTCTTCCGAACTAAAGAAACATAATGGCCAGAACTGACAGAATTACCACGATGACATACACAACTCTCTAGGATGAGCATGAATGACCCATAAGGAGCTTCATTATTGCTTGATCTTCGGAATTCCACAAAGCCAGGCTTTGAACTGTCTTCCGCAATAAAGTAAGGGAATTTAATGAACTCTGGTATTATGACTTTGCGATTTATCTTATGAGACCTTCCTTTCTCATCCCATATGTATTTTTTGAGACATATGGGTATAACAGGTCTTATATGTCCATATCTTTCATCAAATTTGGAGTTGAATTTGGAAATTTGATTTGACGAACTGCTCACGTAATCAGCAGACTCTGTCGTTTTGCTTCTGGATATCCTTCTATATATCTCTTCATGGTTTTGAGGCTTTAAACTGACCTTTGGATCAACATAGTAAGGAAGAAGTTGTAGAAACATCCAAGCTGGTAACGTGACTTCATTATTTGAAACAGATGAAGAACGGCGAGTAACTTTTGAAGCATGTGACACCGCCACATTATTCAGGACAGATGCAATAGTCGAAGATCTTGTTCTTGAAGCTTCTATTCGTTCAGAAACTTTAGAAATGGGGACGATTGTTCCACTTCGATCGTTGATGGAGTCAGTGAAAACCACCGTTGAATTGCTGAACGCAGTTGCAGAATCAGTAGATGCAGACTCCAAGGTTTCCAGTGGTAAGCCTTCAGTTCTTGACAGATCTACAGATGTTGAGGGAGTGTCTTCTATGGCTGGATCCGATTCAAGATGAGTAACAATACCCATTCTTTCGTATGGAGAGAAATCTTCTTTTGGTGTAGAAAGTGGTAAAGGCGGTATGTCTGAAACTTCTAATGTTCTTCTTCTCTCAAGATGTCTTCTCACAGTGATACTGTTATTGAAGTATGAATTTAAACAGTCTTCCAGAGAAACGGGTTCCTCTGATTTTGATTCCGAAGTGGAACCGGATCCATTTGTGGAAAGTGGTTCTTGCGACTCACCAGGAATCGAAATTAACAACGTGCGCTCTTCAATCAGCCTCATGTCATCATTGATGCTGAGCTTACCGGAATGAATAATATCAAGCTTTATGGTCAGTAAGGGAAGTGATAGCGACTCCGCTAGAAATTCAAATAGCTGGAGAGAATCCTGTTGCCGTCTACTCAAAACAAGATCACAACCAAGTGAGTTCAGCTCCAAGCATAACTGCTTCATGATCGATACCGGTATGTGTTCGCCTCCTCTCAGCAGATTCACAACAAATCGAAGAATACATTTCAAGTCATGAACTTCATCTTGTAGACCTGTAGACAGGCTTTCGTCAACATATGAGTCAAGCAAAAAATCAAACGATGATGATGAATAAAATAATGATACAATAAGTGAATCCATGTAACACATAACAGACTTCCAGTTGTCCATTCCAACAAGCGCTATTCGGCTTGACTTCTGCCCTGCAAGCCGGAATCTATACTTGCCTCTGGTGGTGACCAACTTTCCCTCTGTCGATAACTTCCAGAATCGATAATATCTATACAATCTGTTAACACTTTGTGCATTGTTCACGTTCAAATCTAACAGTATAATCAACGTGCTTAATATCCTCTGAAACTCTTTAACAGCAGACTTGTTATTACTGGCATGAGTCACCAAATGTAGGGTCGCCTTCAGAAGCAGTTTCTGCTCGCCACTAAGCTTAAATGACAACTTTCTCCCTGCACTCGGCTCTATCAGAAGAGCACCGGTGAATCCCGTGGGCGGCTTCATTTCGAGCTACCAATTCAGATTATGTAATAATACTGAAATGCTCTTGTTTTCTTTTGCAAGTGGCGATCTATGACGTGTTGAATGAGCTTCTGTCAGCAGTCCTTCTTCCCTTTCGGTCTATCCCTATCAAGAAATCTACAATGCTCCACTATTTTCTTTGTTCCTCTGCATCATCGTTACCGGTGCACGGATGTCATGAGACTGGTCGGCTTCCTCCCATTAAGGGCCGGCCCGTTTCTGCAGTACGTACCTACTGGATTGATTCAGTCACAGCTACACCAGCCAAGTGGTCAACTCGAAAGAAGTGTTACAGGTAAAATACGTAAATCATACATAAAGGGGTCGTAGGTCATCAGAAAATCTAAGCACTAGCATTCTGTGTTCCAAAAGTCTGTCAGCTCCTTACCTCTCCAACTCATCGCTAGTCCAGACCAGCTCTCGATATCTTTGAGTAGGGAGAGTATTGTTGAGTGATCATGCAAGGAGCTGATGTACTTTCCTGCAATCCAAATGCACTGTGATGCCACAACTTGGCACCCGAGGTTGCGTCTATTCTCCGCCTTCAGATTGCAAAGGTTAATTCCAATAATCTGTTTTGCATGCCAGATCTGAGATTTGGAGCTTAAGCTCGAACTTCCCGGTGAGACAGTGCTTGGACAGCCGGACTCTGATGACATAGGAGTTGCAAGTCCCGACTTAGCAGAAGGCGCTGCTGTGCCGGAAATCGCGCTTTGAAAGAGCGACGTGCCATTGTCGGTCTCCAAACTCTCTGGGGTTGAAGAGCTGTGTATATCTTCAGGCGAAGCCTCAGAGCTCGCTTGTACAGTTTGCTGTGGCTGGTGCTGCTGTAAGCCTATTTTAATCAATCTAGGCTTGTTCTGCAACATCAGAATGCAGCACATGTGGAACAATTGGTTTGAGCAAATGGCTGTTGCATTCGAAAACAGAATCTCCGGAAATGAGTCCTCTCTTTTATATGTAAAGCAACTTCTCATCCGATTAGGTCTGTTGAGCTCCCATTGATTCAGTTTTTCCCACACCAGTTTCCACTCACGGTCAAAGCTGTTGTTACTCTCGGTGGAGCTGATCATCTCAAGAACTTTACCGCTCAATAGCATGATAGACTGAAACTCCGAGCTAATCATCTGCAAGCTTCCCAGCCAGCTTAATTCCTTCTGCTCTTCTGTGGAAAACCATTCACTGGTTGGAATAATCGTAGAATTTTCTCCGATTGAACAACAACCAATGTCGATGGATACAAAGCACCAGAATAAGGAGCGCTCTAGCTCACTCTCTGAGCTTGCGTTGACCCCACAGGCTTTAAGCATCATTCCACAGTTAGCGAGTCTTTCTCTCCAGGTATGAGCCTCTGTGCTGATAATTTCAAACTGGCAGAGCAATACACATGTTGCGACAAGACACATGCAGTCCTTTGTTGTGTTCAAGCAGAGGGATAGCTGTTGTAGAGAATAGTTGTAAAACTGAAGTGTTTTTTCTCCTGAGTATAGGGAGTTTACCTTTTCAAGATGTCTAGAAGCCACTGCAAGGATGGCATAATGAAGAGCAGGAAATGAGTCAGCTATTGCTGGAAGCTCTGTTACAAAAACGTTTGATTGATTATCATCATTCTTGTTGAGCATGACTGCAACCTCGTCAATGTAGCTGTTCATTAACAACATGGTCTCATTTTCGTCTATTTCAGGAACTTCCATCGTAGACTTGTCAGCAAAGAATTCGAAGATAGTCTCGTTATTTGGAAGTTTGCTGCGGCTTGATGTGTCCTTGGTGGCAGCGACGAGGCACATCAAGTTCTTTAATGTATTTGGGAGGCTGTAGTATTGTGGGGCTGAGCTTGAAAATACATAGGAGGACTCCTTCAAGGAAGCTTCCACAGTTCGGTTTCGCTTGGCGCCCGAACGCAAGTCCGCAAATGAATAGCGGTGCTCAAAATCAGCTTCCTTCTTGTACAATGACAGTTCGGAGGTAATGGATGATGTAGAAGATGTTTTTTCGTTTGAAGGAGGCGCTACCGTGGTAGAGTTTTGATTGACATGCAAGTAGTCAAACAAGTTAGTGTTAGAAGCCGAACTTCTTGAAACAGGAGCTCCAGATGTAGGGAAGGTTGTACTCCATTCCTGAGAGGTGGCTGATGATGCTTGTTGATAAATGTTGTTGTTACTATTGTTATGATTGTTGCCGATGATGTTGGCGTTATTGTTGTTTGCTGCGCTGGGCGAGTCTTGGAAGGTGCTAAAGAGTCCTGAAAGTGGAGAGTCCGGGTTCTCAGAGATAGAGAACCCGACAGGATAGGATCCTTCCAAGAAATCCGAACGTTTTGAGATTCCATCGAAAACACTCAAGCATTGACCCGAAGCATCCAGAGCATAACCTCTCTTCCGTCTTTTAGGCGACTGATGACTTAATTGAAGATCGGAAGGTGTCTTGCTTAAAAATACATCTGGTTGCTCCCGGGAAGATTTGAGATCTGTTCCCAAATGATACTCAAGAGGACTCAAGTTATCGATGCCAGCATCAGGACTTCGCTGGATCAGTGTTTTCGCGAGAGGTGGAATACTCGTTCTTTGAGGTCTCTGTGAGAAGCAAAAGTCTTTGGAAGAGTTGTTGACAAAAACATTCTTCTTCACCTCCTCAGGCCAAACACACTCAAGACCTTTTGCAGTGCAGAAGTCACATTTAGGTCTATTTTCATCACACTTCTTGTGCTTTCGTCTACAAGTAAGGCAACCAGTTCTAACTCTTCTTTTTCCTGGAGGGGTTTCTTTCTTAGGTTTTGGAACCCTCCCTCTTTTGGAACATTTTTGTCCATCACTTTTTCTCTCTTGTGAAGACGACAATCTGTTGGGTAGGACGCATTCCCCTTCGGATTTAACAGATACAGAAACCATACTAGCAGCGGTAACAGCGGACTTACAGATAGAATTATCCAAGCTGAGAACAAAAGAAAATATATCAACTTAGCCTTGTAGTCCCTGTTCTGTCACAGAGCAAACCAAGTTTACTATATATACCCGGAACCCTAAAGTATCCGAAGTTAGATCTCCTTCCCCCCTTTCTGCCCCATTAGAACTTTTATATTTTGTTACTCAATTTTTCAGATACTAAAGAAGCTGTTGCACGTCACAGGCGGGGTGCAACTATTGTTATGCATCTTATTGTGGGGTACATATTGTCCGACTCCGAAAGAGGAAGAACTGAGGGGATGAGGGCATAAGCGGGGGTTAAAACTCGGAGACAATACGATGCACGGTTTACCTGGACGAATCAAATGGTGCGGCTCCAACTTAGTGCACCTCCAAGACTCCAACTTTACGGAGTGGGGACGGCGTGTGTCAGGTTATGGGGTGTGCATTTCAAGCGGGGAGGTGTCTCCATCGCACCCTAAAGCTCAAGATGGGTCACTTGCAGTTAATTCGCGGGACGACAGCGTTTCCGGGAGATTTAATTTGTTGTGTGATCGTCCAATGAAAACACTTCCTTGCTCTATTCCGTGAAAAATGACACTTATTCTGCATTCTTCCTACTCAAAAGTGACACATCAATTCTGCTAAAATAGCCCGTATGTCTCTTTTTCTACCAACTACGTACACATATTCCGTTCCTACGATGCTCTGACAAGTTTATACGGCTTTCAGTGTCATAGTGTCAAGATAGCACGCTTCAATAAATATATGCCAAATGATAACCTAAACTAAATGTACCTGCCTATCAAAGATCGTTTCCTCAACCTTCCGTCAAGAAATCCCGTGATGCCACTTTGGTAGTGCATAAGCAATATTGTGGGGAAGCTAAAGCCGCACATTACTCCGCGCCCGTCTTATATTCTTACATAGCAAAAAGGGGCCAGTTTCTGATTTTCTTCTATTGTCGCTACAAAGACCGCTAAATCCAACTCTCTGAAATTACAAACATGGATATGCTCTATTTTAAGCAAACTCGTCATTCGTTATTCAATATAAATAAAAGAAGGGCTTAAAAGAGAACAAACAAAGAACACTAAATAAAATGGATTAATCTTGGTAAAATGAAAAAAGGCTCTTTTTTGCTTTTTATTCAACCTTACAACTTATTCACCTTGTTGTGGTTTGGCTTCTCCTTAAGGTCAAGGAAATCGTGGAGAATCAATGGGTCTCTTTGACAAGCCTTAACATAACTCTCCACCTTCTTGGCAATTGTATCTGGGTTGTAGCCAAAGTATTCGTAGATAATTTCAGGTGGAAGAGACTTACCGTAAGTGTTCATACAGTACGAAGCAGTGGAATATCTCTCCCAGCCAAAGGCTACATGGCCATCAACAATGATGGTTGGTACCTGCTTTCCGTCCTTTCTCAAAACGGATCTTCTGTAACCAATCGACTGCTCGTCAAAGAGTCTAGTACATGGAATAGAGATAACTCTAACCTTGTATCCCTTGCGTCCAAGTACCTTAGCAGCCTTGTAAGCGTACTCCATTTCAGCACCGGCACCAATGATTTGGACGTCAGCATTAGCAACGTCTTCTAGAATGTATCCACCTCTCTTTGATTTCTCGGCAGACGAAAGTCCTGGGTATTGTTGTACCTCATTTCTTGACAAAGAAAGAATGGATGTGAATGGAAGTTCAACTGCCTTCTCGAACAGTCCAAACACTTCAGCAGAGTCAACAGGTCTCATGTAGTAAATGTTTGGCATGGCTCTGAAAAGAGCTGGTGATTCGATAGGCTGGTGAGTTGGTCCGTTCTCACCTTCATTAATAGAGTCGTGGGTACCAATGTGAATAGACTTCAATTCTTGTAAGCCAGCCATTCTAATAGCTGGTGCAGCATAAAGATAGAACATAAAGAAAGTGGATGTAATTGGCAAGAATGTTCCCCTGTTGTAGGCAGCTAGACCGTTGGCAATAGCACACATGGCATGTTCTCTGATTCCAAATTCAACATATCTTCCAGAGTAGTCACCTTTCAAACCACATTGGGTTTGAAGAGTTGGATCCTCAAAGTACTTGGCTCCTGGCCATTGCAAGTTGACAGAAACAGATAAATCAGCAGATCCAGCAATGACTGACTTGACGTTTTGTCCTAATGATCTAACCAACTCTCTGGCAGCAGCTCTTGTTGGCTTGTCGCCAGTGAAATCCTGTTGTGGAAGGAATGATTTCCAGTTCTTTGGAAGCTCACCTCTCATTCTTGAAAGGAACTCAGCACCCTCAGTTGGGTAAGCCTTAACGTAGCTGGCAAGCAATTTCTTCCAGTCAGCAACTAGCTTGTCACCTTGAGCTGGCTTATCAGCAAAGAAGTCGTAGACTTCCTGAGGAACGTAGAACTTCTGAGCTGGGTTCATACCATACTTAACTTTCAATTCTCTAACTCCGTCTTCACCAAGAGCATTACCGTGAGCAGCACAGTGGTTTTCAAATGCAGCACCAGCACCAATGACAGTTCTACAGTTGATCAATGTAGGTCTGGAAGTCTCGGAATTGGCGTACTCCAAAGCCTTGACGATGGTTGCAACATCGGAGGAAGCGTTAGAAACCTCAATAACGTTCCAGTTACAAGCTCTGAACTTGGCAGAAATATCTTCAGTGTTGGCAATATCAACAGAACCATCACAGCAGACCTGGTTATTGTCGTAAAGAACAACCAGGTTGTTCAAACCCAAGTGACCAGCAATGGAGATGGACTCAAGAGCAGGACCCTCCTGAAGACAAGCGTCACCAACAATACAGTAAGTCTTGTTGTTGATCAATTCAAATTCTGGCTTGTTATAGGTAGCAGCCAAGTTCTTGGTAGCAATGGCTAAACCAACAGAGTTGGAGATACCTTGTCCTAAAGGACCGGTGGTGACTTCAACGGCATCATGCTCAATTTCTGGGTGACCAGGACAGAGAGAGTGGTAGTCATACGAGTGGTATGATTTCAATTGATCCATAGTCATAGATTTCAAACCGTAAAGATGTTGGAAAACATATTGCAGCAGACAAACGTGACCGTTAGAAAGAACAAATCTATCTCTGTTGAAGTAGGTTGGGTCGTTTGGAGCATACTTCATTGTGTACTTCCAAAGGGCAATACCTATGGCCATACCACCCATGGCAGACCCAGGGTGACCTCCACCATATTGTTCAACGATATCAAGCACAAGGGCTCTTCCATACTTGATGACCAAGTCGTGCTTGTCTTCATCAACGGAAACTGCTTGTGGAATTCTCATGCTCATACTATAGGTTGAATGCTCAAGAAAGTCTAAGATTGAATATGCTCAAAACCCTTCTGATTCTTTCAATGCATCTAAAGCTTCGAGAATAATGATTAGCTCTTGATGGAAAAAGTGGGGATATTTATATATTAGGTTGTCGGTTAAGCACCCAAAATAACCATCCCTTCACACCGCTTGCTTTCCCCCCTCGTCTTCAAGACAGCCGCAGACAAAATTTCCTCAAAACATGGGGTACCAGATCCAGTACCCAGTCCCGAGACAATTTTGATTGGCCTGCAGCCCAGTTTCAACAAATAGGAATACGCCCCAGCCATTTTCTCTCTCCAAATGTCTCTCACCCCCTTTTTCGTTAATGAGGGGACTTTGGAATTTTTCACTATAGGCTATTTTATTTTTAAATTCCCTTAAAGAATCTTTTGGCAGCTGCAAATCTTGAGCCGCATTGTCCATTAGGGTGTCTAAAAGCGCACAAAGCTCAACAAGTTCTAGTCCAATAAAAGATCTTGGAAGAGTCGGTAGAGAGAGCGGTGTTTTTATTGCTGTTTTGATCTTCTACCCCAGCTTTCTTTCATTATTTGCTAAACACAAGATTTCAAGCCTTGTTACCGAAAAGCCTCGAGTTCCAGACTTGAATAAACATCAGTCTAATCTTGATAACCCCCATATAGCCGATTTCTGTTAGTAATGATCATGCTGGTCTGGCGGTTTTACCTTTAATCAGCTAACCAGACTATAATTTCTGCGCACACTATTTTCCCCACATTTTTGCTCTAGATTAAGATAGACGCAGATAATTTAGAATTGTTCTACGACGTTATACTGAGAGCAATGTGGCAATTAGTTTGCATATTCTGAGGATCAGAGGTCCATAAACATCCAAAGATCATTGACAGCCTTGCTGTTGACGCATGGTGGAAGCTTAGGGACGTTAGGTGAGCTTTCAAATGTGCTGAATTTCCTGATTAGTTACCGTCGATGGACGCGTCGATATCTGTCATAATAAGCCGCGTGTAAACTGTTCCTTTCTTTTCCATAAACCAATTTAACAATCTAATACAAGGCTAAAACTGGTATCATACACCTTTCCAATCTAGAGCAGGGCGACATTTACACATATATATCGAACAACTCTTAGTCTTCTTGAGCATTGCTTAGCCTACTTTGATTTTGGAGTCTTTTTGAGACTACTACATCAAATATGTCTTGGACGGGATTTAAAAGAGCGGTTAACAGGGCCGGGGCTCATGTGATCATGCGGACCAACAAGGCTGTTGAGCCGACTGTAGATATTGATTTCGATCTTCAGGAAAAGAACTTCAAGAAAGTGGAGTCATATACTCAAGAGCTTGATGTGGAGTTGAACAAGTTCCTCGCAAATTTTGAGAATCTGGTGGAGGTTCAAATGAATATGGTTAAGACTCTAGATTCATTTTATGGCGACTACAGTTTTTCTTTGAACGGTGACAAGAACCCGAATAATAGTGAGATGAATGGCCCTGTTGTGTGGACAACTAATAACCGAGACGGAATTTCGCTTTCGTTTTTAAAAATGGTGGAACAAATCAAAGAGGAGGTTCTACCAGAAGTAATTGAGCCTTTGAATCTGACTGTTCTGGAACCTATTAACGAGCTCAAGAATTACAATGAAGAAATTAACAAACTCATAAAGAAAAGAGGTCGCAAGAAGGTGGACTATGATATGTTAAAGTTCAAACTGAACAAGTTGCAAGATGAGTACGATACTCTTGAGTCACAGATACAAGAAAAAGTGGTGGTTGATAGGCACGATCAGCTCTCAAAAACTAAAGAAAAGGTCAAGCATGCTCAGCATGAGTTTAGTGAATCCGAATCTATTTATAATGATATCAATACTCGATTGAAAAATGAAATCGAACAATTCATTTCGCTACGCTTATCTCTAATAGATCCCACCTTTGAAAGCTTTACAAAAATACAGCTCAAGCTGTATAATGACATTTATGAAAGACTACAACCACCTAAGGGTAAGGCTTTGGTTGATTCTGCAAGTTTACAAGACTACAATCAACACAAGATTGATTCTCGCTTAGATGAAATACTTGCTAAAATGAAAGGACTAGATATCAACAGTTTATAATGAAGGTATCTTTTATTGAATTTATAGAGCATACAATCAATAATTAAAGCTTTTCTGAAAAGATGAAGTCTTTCAACTCTTTGTAGGCCTTGTCTATATTGTCGTTAACAATAATCTTATCATGACCACCAGAATTCGCATAATCCATCTCCTGTCGAGCTGCCTTCAATCGCTTTTCAAGGCTCTCTGGAGTTTCTGTTCCTCTAGTTTGTAATCGTCTTCTAAGTTCGTCCATTGAAGGAGGCGCGACAAAGAGATATCTTGCATCTAAAGTAGAGTCCTTGACTGATTTAACTCCTTGCATATCAATATCAAGAATACACGTTCTCTTCATTTCCTTTGCCACGTGTTCAACAGCCTTGATGGTGGTTCCGTAATAATTGCCTGAGAACTCAGCCCACTCAATGAACTTCTTGTCAGCAATCTCTTTCTTGAACTCGTCAACGGATAAAAAATTGTAGTCAATACCGTTCCTTTCTCCTGGTCTAGGCTTTCTTGTGGTGTTAGAAACCGAAAACCCAAAGTTATCAGGATAATCAGCAAACAGTTTTTTCAAAAGAGTCGATTTTCCTGTACCCGAAGGGCCAGAGATAACAATGGGACGCCCAACCATATTTGTAGCCTTGTAGAACTAGCGCAACTCTCGTGACGATGGACTTGAATCGTCAACGAGTTTAAAGCAATTCATTTTTAGAACACGAAAATTATTTTTTTGGAATCAATGTCCATCTCTATTGTTATTAAGCTTTCTTCCGACGATTCGAACAATAACGACATTGTTTGACTCGTTAAAACACTCATGCCGGGTAACACTCAGGTTTATAGCTATACGCGTTTCTCCAGCTTCAATTGCGCTATATTTCCCTATTAAGTACACGATTGTTTGTTCCCGCTATTCTATATGGCCATATTCTAATTCAGCACAAGGAGTGAACTTGATTGCCCTGGTGTAAGGATGCCAGTTGTGTAGTTGAAGGCAGAGGCCAGCTGGGCACCATTGACATGATTCATTAAGTGTATTGGATCGGTGCCGAGACAGCTCAACTTTCCTGGGACGATGTAGCGGTTTCTGATTACATCCACGCGAGCTAAATATTTAAATAAATTGTTTAATTAAGTATTAGGTTCATGTTATGACCAGCCCAAGAATTTGGAGCAGTAGTACCGTTGGGTTGTGTCTGGCGTGTAAGTCAGAAGTAGGAACGATGTTACAGATAAATGAGTATACGTTTTGAGCTAGTGAAGGCACAGCACGGGTCATGTGGGGGTTGACCTTTCAGAATCGACGCGTCGCCCGACCTTTTTCAACTGATGAAATTATCTTTTTTATGAGATCCGCCAAGTGTTGATAAAGGGATTAGCTGTTACGAGACGGATTTCATGTTCCTGTAAAACTCTTACCTAGGATTTGCTAGGACTTCACTGTGATAACTACAGTTGTTAGATTTGATAGTAGTTGCACGGAATGGGTTCTGTTCTGCTGGATTCCGCAGTGTTTCTCGCGAAGAGAGGCGTATTCGGATCTACTGCAGCAAGCCTTGCTGGGGCAACGCAAGGTGCAAAAGACGGGTCGAAAAGCGGAGGATACGTTGACCCTATTGACGAGGAGCCTATTGATGACTCTCCTGATGCGGGTATCCCGGATGATGGCGGATTAGAGGACACAAACCCAATGGCTGAGGAGATATTTTCGTCATGGGCCCTATTCATTGTGCTATTTCTCCTTTTTTCAGCTCTTTGGTCCTCATATTACCTACAACAAAAGAGAATCAAGGCGATTCACGAAACTGTACTATCAATTTTTTATGGTATGGTAGTTGGGCTAATCATACGAGTAAGCCCTGGACATTATATTCAAGACGCAGTTAAGTTCAACTCAAGTTACTTCTTCAATATCTTATTACCTCCAATTATCTTAAATTCGGGATATGAGCTACATCAAGCCAACTTTTTCCGAAATATAGGTTCAATTCTAACATTTGCTATTCCTGGGACGTTCATCAGTGCCTTGGTCTTGGGAATTATCCTGTTTATATACACGAGATTAGGAATTGAGAATATATCAATGTCATTTGTTGATGCTTTAGCGGTTGGAGCAACACTATCAGCAACTGACCCAGTTACTATTCTTTCAATTTTTAACTCTTATAAAGTGGATCCAAAGCTCTACACAATCATCTTTGGTGAAGCGTTGTTGAATGATGCTATTTGTATCGTCATGTTTGAAACATGCGAGAAGTTCCACGGCAAAAAGGCAAAGTTCTCCAATTTCTTTGAGGGTATGGGTCTTTTCTTGATGACGTTCACTATAAGTACCTTTATTGGACTTATAGTGGGAGTGCTAGTTGCACTTGTTCTTAAACACTCTCATATTCGGAGATATCCTCAAATTGAAACATGTCTTGTCCTATTGTTTGCTTATGAGTCTTATTTCTTTTCCAATGGTTGTCATATGTCTGGAATAGTGTCGCTCTTGTTCTGTGGTATTACAATGAAACATTACGCTTACTACAACATGTCTAGACGAACACAGATTGCTACCAAATACGTATTTCAGTTACTGGCCCAATTATCAGAGAACTTTATATTCATTTATCTGGGTTTGTCACTGTTCACAGAAGTTGAGCTTGTATTCAAGCCAGTTTTGATTATAATAACCTTTATTTCAATTTGTGTTGCCAGATGGGCTGCTGTATTCCCACTTAGCAGAACCATCAATTGGTTCATTAGATCAAGGGCTGCCGGAAGAGGTGTAATGCCTTCATCACTACCAGATGAAATTCCTTACAACTACCAGATGATGCAGTTTTGGGCAGGTCTAAGAGGTGCTGTGGGGGTTGCCCTAGCCATGGGGCTTCAAGGCGAATCGAAGACAGCATTACTTGCAACAGTTCTTGTTGTGGTGGTCCTAACGGTCATTCTCTTTGGTGGAACCACAGCCGGTATGCTTGAAATGCTTAATATCAAAACAGGGTGTGTAGATGAGACCGAAACAGACGACGAATTTGATATTGAAGCCCCAAAGATCTCTCCCTCAGGTTCAGGCAATATGTATTATAACAAATCAAGTGGAGTTCTCCATAGCAATTCAAGTTTTGCTATGGAACCTATTGGATTAACTACATCGCATTATTCTGATTATATACCTGGAAGGTCACGGAATCCTTCTGAAGATGACTTGATGAGAGACTCTGACTTTTCTGCCGACTTGGAGCTTCCTCCTAATGCACCTAGCCTAGCAAGCTTCCCAAACGTCGGATCATTACAAAGTAATAGCGCCTCTAGAGGACAGATAGGGGATACAAACGGAGCAGATGCTAATGGAGCTCTTAGTTTCCGAAATATTTTAAGTGTTGATGAACATGCCAAATGGTTTACCAATTTCGATGAAAATGTGCTGAAGCCGGTTCTTCTAGATGCTCTTCCGTCCAAAACCGATTCTAATGACAAGAACTAGATACCAGCAGATAGACCTGGCCTCTGATTTCGCTGTTCTTCTAATGCAGAATCTGTACACCACTTAGCAAACTTGAACACTTCGGGAGTCAGAATCAAATCGTTCAGAATCGAATTATACTGTAATACCAATTTGAAGAAATAATTCAATGTAAGATCATGAATCTCTTTAATGGAAGTATCATCTATACTTGAGTCTTTAACTGGTGGATCTTCCAAGAAATCCGACGTTGCTCTGTAGATGCGAGTTAAAAGAGTTAAGACAAGGGTTAAAGTTGAAGTTGTTATGTTTTGTTTGTCTTCCACTTTAGCATGAAGTAGAACCTCAGCTATAACTAATATAGCATCACCGAGTATTACTTTGTTTGGTAAACGCTTATCTGCTTCTCTTTTTAAAGATTTTCCAAAAAGGAGATCAAATACCTGGGTGTTTTGAGCTAAGGAATCAACCATTTTCAGTAGCTCAGCGTTCTGCGGTCTTTTCGGATCCGTAATATTTGATACTTGTTTTAATACTTCAAAAGGAACCAACGATCTCCACCATTGGCTAGAAGATTCAGAGGATGCCTTAACATTTGTAGATTTTGATCCATTTTCGGTGCTCAAGAACAAAAAATTAGGATCCAAATGTTTAAGAGAACTGTAAGGTTTGTTACCTTCATAGCCTGAAGTTGAATCAGACTGATCGCGACGTGAATTACCGAACAGATGGTTGTTGATATCGGCAACCTTATCACTCGAACTACCTTTGGTTTTTGGTAGACCTGAAGCGATAGATTTGCTGGAAACTTTGATAACAAGAGAGCATTGTTCCAGTATCAAGGACCACTCCAGATTGTTTTTATAGAAGATTTTTCTGTCATTTGGGTTGGCAGATGTTGCCAAATAAACAAGCTCTTGAAACGCGGATAGTCGCACAAAAGGATGCTTAATATCTCCTAATCCCGAGACTAAGGTTTGAAATGGATCTTTAGAGTACAAACTTAGTGGTTGTTTCACGTTCAAGCTTCCAATCATAGCGTAAGCATCATAAACCTTTGCAAGGACTTCGTATGTAAAAGTTATGAGGAAGCTTGATATAAACAGGCCTGCATACAACTTGAATGAGACATTATGTTTTGGAAGTTGATGGTTCAAGTTCAGTATCCATACAAGGGGACGAAGAAGTGATACAAAAATAAACCGTCTGGTCAACGCATACAGTATAATTGTTGAGATCACAGAAAATACTGACATTGCCAACGACTCTTTGATAATGCTGAAAACGTTTAAAGAACGAAGATGCACGATCGGATCCACTCTGTAGACTCCGATTTTGAAACTCAATTTATTCTTTCGTAGAATTAGAAATTGAGCTGAGTATAACAAAGCATGGATTGTCACAAAAAACCAGTAATACAGAAACGTGTCATTGAAGAAGGGTTTGATTGTTTTTGTTGGACTTGTTGTATAGTAATGGAAGTCATTAGTCTGAAACATCAGCACCAAGTATATGAGAATATTCGAGATCAAGTATGCCGAAGCAGAAGTAAAGTAGTTTGCCGAAAACACATTGCCTAGCAACTGTTGAAAAAGTGTTGTGTAGCTTGGATCATCCACAGTCAAAATTATATCTCTTGCAAAACGTGTCAGAATGAAACCTGACCAAATCAAGCCCACTTTAATAGGAAGAAACAGTAAACTAGTCTTGAAGGGTAGAGTAAGTAAAACGGAAAGAATCACTGATATTATGAACGAGATTCTTCCATAGAACTTCAATCTAGTATGAAGGACCTTCTCGAAGACCTTTGAATATGTGTATGGTTTCTTTTGTGTTGACGGTGGAGCAGGATTTGGTTTTCCTTTTGATAGCGATCCAAGTGGTCGGTGTTCCTTGGCAAGAGGGCGCATAGGGAACGGCCTGCGGTCCTTTTCAAAGCCGCTGGACATTTCCTAATGAGATGAACAACTATGAAGTTCTTACTCTAGACAGCTTGCAAGAGGGAACGATACACAAAAAGTTGTGAAACAAAGGAAACAGTGGTTTATGTTTTCAACTTGACGGAATTGTTTTTTCACACTAAATGTTTGTAATCGACGCAATAAGTACAGTCGATCGACGAATACTGCCCAAATGTTACGCGTCTTGTTTTTAAAAGGAGAAGAAGGTCTAATAGGACAAAACATCGCAAAGTAAGAAGGTATCGTTTCAAATTAAGCTACAACAGGAGCTACTGGAAGTGTGTTGATAACTTTGGATTGGTACCGATGTCTAACCTGAGACCTAGCATCCATGACAGGCGGAATGTATCGCGTTCATTACCATCAAAGAGTGCTTCATCGAATTGCCCTTCACAAGAGCAGCAGTCAGGCTTTACAAGTGAAGAGCTCGAGAGGTTGAAGGTGTCTCTAGAAAAGAAGCTAGGGCCGGAGTATATTAGTTACAGAAGCGGGCCTGGCCATCATAAAGTGAACTATTTAGAAGGATGGAAAGCGATCAACCTTGCGAATGAGATATTTGGCCCCACAGGATGGAGATCTGAGTTAAAGTCTTTTCAAGTTGATTACATTGATGAACGGAATGGCCATATCAACCTTGGATTATCGTGCGTGGTGCGTATATCCTTAAAAGATGGTACTTTCCATGAAGACGTTGGGTATGGATCTATTGACAACTGTAGCAGCAAGAGTGCAGCATTTGACAAATGTAAGAAAGAAGCTGCTACAGATGGAATGAAACGAGCCTTAAGACAATTTGGAAACTCATTAGGTAATTGTCTCTATGACAAAGACTATTTGAAGAAGATTTGCAAGGTGAAACCTATTCCTATGGACTTTGATGAAGAAGATCTCATGAGACACGACAAAAACTCCTCGATACCTCGAAGAGAAGAAAGCATTCCACCTAATGCTGTATCGTCATCAATAAAGCCTACGCCGAAATTTAAAGCTTCTATACAACAGCCAAAAAGGCGGGATTTCAGTCCTCAAAAGGGTATGGGTGAAGATAATGATCAGTCGTTTAATGATTTTACTAGCGACGATTGGCCTGATGAAATTGGACGGCTAAAAGACGAAGAGCCACTTCCTAAATTGAATTCTGAGCCCGAATTCGATGATGACGACGATCTTGATGAACAAATATCGAAGTCCACACAACCATCCCTAACGCCTACCATAATTCCTGAGCAAGTGGTGTTTGTGAGTGCTAAAGCTGCCGAAAGTGTCAATCGAGACCCTTCATTGCAGATCAAATCCAAGTATGATGTCAAGAAAACCCCCGAGTCTTTGAGAAAGTCCACATTCATCAACCATCACAAATCAACACCGATAAAGAAGAACTTGCTCCCAGATGAAAAAGAGAACCAAAACGCAGGCCCAGGCTCAACCAATGCGAAACGCCCTCTTGGAGTCCCTTCCGACAAGCTCCAAAATAAGAGATTACATAAGTAAGTGGCACTGCCGTGAATTTGTACGTAGTGGACCAACCATTAATTATAAAAGGTGACATACAAAATAAAGTGGCACTTTAAAAACAGATGGCATACGTTATAGGTACTCCTTGTTGATCAATGGTTTTCAAGTATAATGTTGGAGTTTATCAAATCTCGCTATAGCTCGCTGAATCTTCCATTCGAATCATTTCCGAAGAGCACGACCTCTCCTACAAAGCTGCTTCTTCAAATAATAGCGCTTCAGACTTTTTATTATTTGATAGCCATAATTCTCTTCTATATAACGGCACAACTATCAGGACAGGCATTTTCATTCAAATGGTGCTTTTCGTGGCAGCTCATATCACTGGAGAACACTCTGGGGCTAACGCTTATTGTGCTGTGGCTCTTTGACTCGCTAGTAAGTGTCATATTCATTACGCTGGTTATAGGTCGATCGAAGTTGGCTTGGGATTTTGCATTGACGGTACACACCATTAACTTATGTTTAGTATGGCTATGTTCGGGCTTTCCAAGTAGCATTTATTGGTGGGCACTACAAACTTGCAGCTGTTTTATAATGGTTGGATTGGGGACTTGGACAACAAGATGGAAGGAATTAAGAGAAACCTTTTTTGATGGGTTAGTTGATCCGGAGTTAGGGCAGAATCATGTTATTGAAACAGCATCTACGAACAATGAAGCTATTACAGGAGAAAGTATACCTATGAAAGAATTGAAATGATATATATATTGATTATTCATGATATCTGAATTGAGTGAGTAGAAGGATTCTAGAAGGCAGTTGTTGAACAGGAGAAGGAACCAAAAGTCGGATTTTGGCTTTGGAATCGTCACAATTAAGCACATAACAGAATCCAATCGTACTATTTTGTAGAGTAGTTTTCAGAAGTTGTTCATCGCTATCATTGTTGTTGAGGTACCTTCCAACTTCAAGGTTTGAGTCGTCAATTAGCGATAGTATAGCATTTGATAATGTGTCTTCTCCAGGAGTTTGGAGTCTTTCTACCAAACTCTTGTAATTGACAGTT
Organism: Ogataea trehaloabstinens; assembly: GCA_003706095.2. Classification (NCBI taxonomy): domain Eukaryota; kingdom Fungi; phylum Ascomycota; class Pichiomycetes; order Pichiales; family Pichiaceae; genus Ogataea; species Ogataea trehaloabstinens. The sequence continues at coordinate 579,250 of PPKJ02000008.1, read as the reverse complement.
GTACTTTTCATATCTTGTTCTTCATCAGCTAGATCTCCGCTGAGAAAAGACAAGTTGACTGCTTCTAGCTCCTTTGGCTTCATAAACACAATGTCTTTGAGGTTTAAAGTGATTGTATATGGACTTAGTGAAAGATTCGATAGGCCATAGAAATACTCTTTGATCGATCTCTGTTGTACTTCTCTTTCGAACTTATCACCTTTATCAACACATCCAGTTGATCTATTGACCCTAACAATTGATAGCTGCTCGTGGTTGATCTTCTTCTTCAAATCAACCAATAATCTTTCGCTTCCCAAAACAACTAGTATATTTATATCAAACAAGTCTATGATTTCTTGGATTAATTCGGAGTCACCAGCACCAAAAGCAGGTGTATCGACTATTATACCTGACTGTTCAACACCGCTGTCATTTTCCAGCCTTTTGGATACAACTTTAGAAAGCTGCTTGATCATAAATTTATACAACTTTAAATTATCAGTAAACTTCTCAAACCCATACGTTTTCACGACAGGCTGCTTTTGATGATAGAATGATGGTCCAGTTGTGATTGTTTCACCCAGATTGATATTTTCAACATTCAGCAAGTCCGAAACAGACGTAGCAGATAAACATCCAGGAATAACAAACATGGGATCATGAGTATTCAAATTCACAAGCAATGGCTCATGGTCCATCTTTTCAGCATATGAGACAAGCGTTTTACAAAGACTGGTTTTTCCACAATCCTTGGCACCTATAACTAAAACCTTTGGGGTCTTAATCTTTCCCTCAGTGTTATTTCGAGACCGATATTTGGCCCTCTCATGTTCAATAGCAAGATGGAGGTTCAAATACTGGTTCATGCTACTTTCTTCACTAATGTACTCGGAAGAAGGTACGCAGTTCCAATATTTAATCACGCATCCCTTGAATGTCGAAACACACGACTTTATGGACCCTTGGAACGAATACTCAACGTTACATGATAATTCTGTACCAAATATCTCCGCCGTTCCTGATTCCAACTTCACTTTTAAAACGTCTCTATTATTAAGCTCGAATCTCCATTCCTGAAACGCCGGAATCTCCAGCACAATAGCGCTGTCGTTATTTATAGACGTGTTCATGATTATGAATCGAACCGCGCGGTTGAATTCTCTTGCCGCGTGTTAACAAAGAAGAGCCAGAACCAGCTAAATGTCTCCAAACCATGTACCAGATTATTTATTTATGAAAACATTTTTCTTTCAAAATTTATCGTTGTACTGAATAAAGCCTTCTTTCCTCTTCAATCATTCCAATAATGGCAGAAACCATATCATTCAAGCGCAAACAGAATGCTTCGAAGAGCAGCAAACCTCCTTTGGATCCAGTACAACCCAATAACCGGTCCAGACGGAAGGCTTTGAAAGATTTTTACAAACTTCAAGAATCGCAAAAACAACAGCTAAACGAGCTAACGCCTTCAAATGTCACCGAAAAGGCCGTGCAGCCCCAGACCTCGCATGCAATAGCGTCAATTGAGGACGTGGATAAATTCATCGCCGAAACTGACTTCGTTGCCCTGCTGCAGGCCGAGACTGCCATCAACGAGCAGCTCCAATCAAACCAAGCTGAAATTAAATCAATCATCTATAACAATTACTACGAATTAATTAAAATCAACGACGTGCTGATGGACCTCCGAAATAAATCAAACTCCAACGTGTCAAATAGCCTCAAACAGGTGCGAGATAGCATAGCAGACTTACAGAAACAGCAGCTTGGCCAGCTCGGCCTAGAAACAACTGCTCAAACCGACTCCCTTAAAGATTCACTAAGCAAGGTCATCAATAAACTTATATTAGACCAAAAACTGGACAAAACCTTCCTCAGCAAGATCGACGAGATACTCCCTCTGTTGAAGAGCTCATCTCTCATACTCCAAATGAACGAGATCAAGAGTAAGGGCTATAGAACTGGTGCTCACGACTAGCTGTGGTGTCGTGGTGTAAAGATGCTTGTGCTTCTTTGTGCTGGTAAAATTCCGAACAGAAAAGCAAAAAAGGATTTGGGCAAACATGCACACATAAACATCCGTGATACACGTTGGATAATTGGCCAGCCATGTCGGACTTGGATCGCAGAATCAGTCGTGCCAACTGGTACTCCAAGAAGAGCTCCGGAAATGTGAGGAGTCCTGCCGGAAAAGCCCCTATTCCGTTTCCGGGAATACCTGAATCCGGAGATGATACTTTTGATTCTACAACTTCCCAAGCAAGAATGCAAATGAAAAGACAGAAGAAGCCGCATAAGATCGACAATTCCGGGGTTAACAGACGGTTTTCTGTCAGGGTGAACCAGGAACAGGCCCCTGTTTTTGGTACTGATCAATTGGCCCAAGTTCCTGAATTACCCGATAACGCTACTGAGCTTATTAAGAAAGCTACGGTAAAACCTGATACTAGCTCCCAACACGATGAAGGCAATCAAGCCAAGGGCATAAATCCTGTTTCGATTTTATCTGATCTATCAAATGAGAACTACGATGCTAAGCGATACGTTAGAGCTTATCTTAAAGATGCCAATGCTGCTAAGATTGACAGATTTGCAAGTAATCTTCGAGAGTTGAGTGAATCGAATGATAATGATGTGAAGAGAACCATTGCTCAGTCGTTCACAAATGTGCTGGAGGTCAGTAGTGCTGTCAGTGATACCGAGAATACCTTGAAAGAGCTCAAGAGTTCCGTTACAAAGCTGAACGAGATCTTTTCTCAACAAGCCGAGGAAGCACAAGAAAGGTTGGATGCCAACACTGACGTCACTGATGCCCAGAGATCTAACAGAAAGAGTGTGCTGCTTTTGGAAAGAAAGTGGGCCACCAATCTGAATTCTCTTTTCAAAGAGGTTGAAGGTGCTCAAAAGTTTATCTCTGCTGTTCCTGGACGTCATGTTGTCACGGAGAGCAAAAGATGGGGAGAGTTGAACGCCGTCAACTGGAAACCAATCCGCCCTGCTCATATAATAGTACTCAATGATCATGTACTGATCGCAACAAGACGTAGAGATGGCGATAAGAAAAGGACTGTTGCTGCACAATGCTGGCCCGTTAGAGATATCAATATAGCTGATGTGACCCCAAACAGCCAAGGTGGAGAAGATCACACGCTGTCTCTAAAGGCCAATGGCTTGGTATTTTTGTTCCAAACTGATAGCTTGAACGAGTACAACAAGATTTTCAATTCATTTAGACAAGTCAAAGATGAGATAACCAATCTTGTGGAAACTGAAAAATCTAAACACAAAGATCTAAGGGACTCTCTCAATAGACTTTCAGCTGCTCAGGGAAGATTGAGCGGCGATTCTGCCCTTGTTCACAACTTGACATCGCAAATTGCTCATCGGAAATCCAGATCGTTTGATTTGAAGTCCAGAAATGATGGCGCCAGTATTAAATCCATAGATGAAGCTCTGATCAATTTGGAAATATACCTGGGTCATCATAGATTTGCAGAATCAATCGGATTTATAAATAGAGCTTGTGATCAAATTGAAACATTATTAGCACAAAATAGTGATGATCAACTTAGGCTTCTACTCCAACTTAAACGCATCAAAGTGGAGAATCTTAAAAGGAATCTAATTCGTATGCTATCATGGGAATTATCGAGCAGCTTGACGTCCAGAGACCAAATGTCAAATATCGTGGAATTGTTCCAAATGTTAAAGATGGATGAAACCGCTAGAACCATATTTTTACATTCCAAAACCAACCGTCTTGATGAAACAGTTACCGGACTCAAATTCGAAGGAGATGTTCAAAGATATATCCTCCAAGTTTCTCTCATCTACTTCTCCTTCATAAAGAGAACTTACCAATTGTATGAGAGTTGCTTCAAAGTGTCTAGAGATAAGATATTTATCGTCAATTGGGTAAATGATAGGCTTTCAAATTACAACGAGATCCTCAAACGACAATTACTGGACCACAGCAAACAATCAGAGATCTATAAATCTTGCATGGAAACAGCAAGATCTCAATCAGCTGTTTTGAAAAATATTGGAATGAATGTTGATTATCTCTTGGAAATCTAAAACTGGCATATAATGTATCAATAGTAATGATGTTCTGCAAAAAATCATCGGAATCCATGTAACCAAGAGTGTTTCATGATAGCATCCATAGTTGGTCTAGCACTAACATCTTTAACAAGTATTGTGTTTATAAGATCAATGCATGAATCGCTGACCTCATGGTACCTTGGAATTTTTAAACCTCCATCCATAATCTCATCAACATTGCAAAACGGATTCTCTTTGAACACAAGAGTATACAGTAAAACTCCCATGGCCCAGACATCTTGCGGCTTACCTTCGTAGGGCTTACCGTTAAGGACTTCAGGAGCAGCATAATCAATAGTGCCAACAAAAACTCCAAATGGTCCGTTTTTTGTATAAGCTGCCGATCCAAAATCAATAATCTTAACAATGTAGTCCTTGTCAACAATAATGTTTTCGTCTTTGATATCCCTATGGACAACTCCATGAGAATGAAGATGAGTCATAGCAGAACAACATTGGAAAAAAATATATTTGCATTCAATTTCAGTCATGTCAGATTTCACTTCGATCAGATCAAACAAGTCAACTGCAGGAGGGTCACCGTGCTGCGGCGTCTCTAAATAATAGCATTTCTCATCTTCAAAAAAATCGATGATCCGCATAATATTGGCATGAGGATCCACATTGATGAAGTTCATGATTTGAATCTCACTTGGAATTGTCCCCAAATTTCGGTCTCTCACCCAAGTATCCACCAGTATTCGCTCCTTAATAATTGCTTTGATCACAACCTTGTAAGCTGTGTCCAACTTGTACTCTGCAACAACCACTTTTCCATAAGCACCCTGACCAAGATTTTTAAGAACAGAAAAATCACCAAACTTCTTCTCTCTTCTGAGAAGTCCCACCTTTTTCGGATAATGCTTGCATGACTTCTTAAGTTGAGCTATGTCATCATTTTCTTTCTTCAGTAAACTATGTTCACTTAGTATATTGGAAAGTTTGAAATCTCCCATCTGTTTGGTAACATGTGCCATATCATGGGTGGTGTTGGTCTCCAACGTTCTCCCAGAAGATGTGGAAGAAACACTATTGGAACTGGAATATGAAAGGGCGGTTTTTCCAGCTGATGATGACATGCTAGAATCAGTTACACTTAAAGAGTGGTTCTTCTCTCTTGCACGAGGTGACTTAATGCTGTTATCTGATCTGTTAACATGAGAAATAGTGTTCGTGCTACTCGACCTGCTGAGTCCATCAGATGAGCCTCCGCAAGAACAAAGGTCACTTTCAACTTCCTCAAGTAATCTCAGCTGAGAGGGCATTCCGTCTTGATCATCATCATTTCCAACCCCATTTTCATTTCCATCTGCGTCGGCAGAATCCGAGGTCAACTCCTCAAGGGGGTCATGCTCCTCATTCTCAAAGTGCTTACTTGGAACACCAATCTTGAAATCTGCACCAAGGCCTCCAGGGGTAGAAGAAGCTCTAGAGTACGTTATCCACAGTACAATTAAATTTTGATCAACAATTCGAAGCTGAGCATCAACTTTAATGAGAGTGCCGTCTCTATGGAGCCCATTTATTCCTGTAGAGTTCAAAAACAGTAGTTCCCTTTCATTATCGGTGCTTCCAACTCTCCAAGCATTCAATTTTCTGAAATAATGCTCAGGTAAAACCATACCCTCTTCCAGCATCAACTGAGGCCGTTCTTTCAAAGCAAGATTAAGCAGATCAGTAAAGTTCGGCATAATGGTATCTATCGACTTGCCCTTCAGATCAGAGCTTCCAAAGAGATTTTTAGCGATGGCTTTATTAAACGCTAAAATCTCAAAAGTTTTTGATGAAGCAACAAAAGAACCTGCAATATAAGGTAGTGAGTGCACATGAAGTCGGATAAGAGAATCCTTATCCAGATCAGACTCCAAAGGTTCAGATGTGACGGCGCATGGAGCAAAGAATCCGTTCGAAATCCTTATTGTGTAATACCTTGTCTTATTTATTAGTTTCGAGTCTCTTGTATTAACGGTGGGTAACCTTGCCAGCTCGGGAATGTTGTTGTCAGCCGCTAACTCTTCTGCCATTACAGGCAAGAAGCTGTCAAGTTTCCAGCCGGACAGATTGTTGGTATCATGAAAAAATGTTGAGTTGTTTTCAACATATGACTTTACTGCATAAGTCTCTGGCTCTTCCTTGATCAAACCCCTTTCTATTATTATGTCGATAGCATCACATGGAATTTGCTCAAATATTAAAATAATAAAATCGTCCTTACGCTTGGCCCAAAGAGAAGTCCAAGCTATTCCTTTGTTGTTTCTTTTAATCGCAATGATCTCTCCTGAAAAAACTAGACCTTCCTTTTTGTACAACCTATCCAATACCAGATCCCTGGATCTTGGGGCTATCAAATCTAGTAAAGTTAATGCAGGAATAGAGATTCGAGATATTCCAAACATGAGACAAGCCAAATCATTTGCATTTTTCAAGTTCCATGGTGATTCCAAATCACACGTGAAATATGCCTTGGGAGATGAGGTTTTACCAGTAGAAGCAATGTGAAATTGTCTTCCAGCTGGAGCAGAAGCAGGCTTCTCTGCTAAAGACATGAGTCCAATAGTCGAAGGTGTTGACCTCAATGTGGATAACCCTCCAATGGATGATTGTAGAGCCGTTACAGAACCAGAAGTTTCCATAAAAGGCGTTGCAAGAGCATATAATAAATTTATCCTTAGAGAAGCACTCTTCGACATCTGTACAGCATTCGAAAGTGATAGATTATGTAGATCAGCGGCCTTAGTAGCTTTATCTGATCCCAAATCATAAGCAGTCATCCCATTATTCAGTAGTTTGATTATTTCTTGGAGATCTCGCTTTAAATCAGTACCAATTGTGGGCAGGCCTTGCTCGGTTGAGCTTAAAGGACTTTCATCAGAGTTAAAATGACTAGCTAGAGATGCTGAGGTAATGATTGGCGATGTTTCTCTAGATTGTTGTGCACTTTGAATTACTGACGATAAGGCAGAAGAAGACGTTCTTCTTTCCATTCGAATGACATTGTCCATAACAACTTTTGCAGTAGAACCATGCCTAGCTTGATTCACAAACGATGATTGTATGCTTCCATCAGACCCGATGCCTCCGCTAATACTGTTCGATATTCTATTAGTTTCATTGTTCACAGAGGAAATCAATTCAGGACGCTCAAGAAGAATCTCCAACGATCTTCTCAAAACATTCAATCTTAGAGCCAGGGAATTTGGAGACATCAATGCATAAGAATAAGACTGTGGCGATTCTGTAGTGAATGTTTTCAGATCGTCTTCGGAAGGTGGGGGAAGAACTGAGGGGGATGGGGTATATGCCTGGAGATCTGGAGAAGAAGCAGATGATTCAACATTCGAGGAGACTGCCCTTCGATTACCAACAAACGGGTACCTCTTCTTTTGATGCTCCAAAGTCAGAGTAGATGAAGGACTTGTTATATTATCATCACTGTTATTGTTACTGCCCAAATAAAACTTGCGAGACTTCAAACTGGAACTGGAGTCATTGACATTAGACATAAGCGCTTTGAACGCTTCCTGGGAAGAAGCATATCGACTTTTATAATCACTCTTTTTTGTATTCCTGCCAGGCGGAGTGTAAGGCATGTTCTGATGTCAAACAATAAAACACACCACTGCTAAAAATGCACCCTTCTATGCAATTTTTAGGCTACCCTTAAAGCCCAATCCAGGGCACCGGTTTACTAAAATGCTCTAGTTTAGTACTTGTACCCTGCCTTTAAAGACTGTTGATGATGAATCAGCCTCTTATCGTATTCTATTCTGCTTTCAAATAAAAGTTTCCCTCCCTTAACTTAGGCTAGTCCTCCTTTGTTTGACTGCAGAAAAGTTGCCCTCTTAATGAGGCAGAAACACCCCGGCTTAAATAATCGACGCTAATCGACGCGTCAATTTTGATAAATCGAGATCGCCTTTTTCATTTACTACCTGACTATATACCATGAATAACAAGATAGCATACATATGGTGAGCTCAAATTAGATCCTTGGCAACCAAAAGCTCACCAATCAGTATACCAGCACCGGCTGCTCCAATGATAGTATTATGCGACAACACCACCATCTTGAAGTCTAGAACAGGGTCCGCTCTGACTCTTCCAACAGAAACACCATACCCATTATCTCTATCTCTGTCAAGTCTTGGTTGAGGTCTATTTTCTTGTTCAAGAACATGTATAGCTTTTTTAGGAGCAGATGGACATCCTAACAATGTAGCTTCACAAACATAGTCTCTCAAGCATTGTTTAACCTCCTCAACAGAAGGTGCAGGTCTATTTTTGAATTTTAGCGAAATACATTCAGTATGACCATCACTGACAGCAACTCTGTTACATTGAGCAGATACTTTCAAGTCATCATCACTAACGTTTTCAAAAGCAGTTCCATCTACCGTAGGATGTCCCAAGATCTTCTTTGTCTCCCATTCTATCTTTTCTTCTTCACCAGAAATAAATGGTACAATGTTATCAAGAATATCAATTCCTGGGAACCCAGGAGAAAACCCAGCTCCTGAAATAGCTTGCATAGTTGTAGCGGTTAAAAGCTCAATTGGACCAAATTTGTCAACCAGAGGTTTCAAGGGGGCCACAAGTCCGGCAGTAGAACAGTTAGAAATGCAAATGATAAAACCCTTCTTTTCACCATTGGCCTTAGAATCATGCACCTTCTTCTCAATAACAGACAGATGCTCAGAATTCGTGATAGGGACTATGAGCGGAACATCTTTGTGTCTTCTGTAGTTTTTAGCATTAGAGACAACAGCCAATCCATTTTCAACAAATTCTTTCTCAATAGGTCCTGCATACTCTGCGTCTAAGCCAGAAAAGACAATATCACAGTCCTTAAACGCTGCTGCAGTGCATTCTGCAACAACCAAATCTCCTGCGGTCTCCGGGAGAAGCGATGTTTGTTTCCACTCCACAGCATCTTTGTACTTCTTTCCAGCGGATCTTGAAGATGCTCCTAAAACCGATAACTCAAACTCAGGATGATTTGACAAAAGTAAGATGAACCTCTGGCCAACTGATCCAGTGGCTCCTAACACTCCAGCTTTTCTGAGCGCCATCCTGAATTGGATTTCTAGCTAAAGTACCAAGGTATTGATGTTATAACCATCAAACTGGTCAACAGCCTAAAGAATTTGGAAAATTTTTTTCACTATGACTAAAACTTGACCCTTCATTTAGGCTCGAATACTGATAATGCAAGTTGACTTGAGATTACATAATCAAAATCTGTATAGTCGAAGCGTGTTTTTATGGCAAACCAACAAGGAGTCGTTAAGGAAGTAAAAGAAGGGCTTGATGGTTGTTCTAGGGGATATGGTGATTTGTGTGTGTGTCTGGAGTGGAATCGGATAAAAGATGTAGTATATGCAAAGTGATTTTGTGTGAGAATTCATTATCACAAAAAAGTGATTGGATTTATGAATATTGAAATTTGATTCTAATCTGAAATCATTTCTGTAGCCTTTGAATGTCACCACTTCAACAAGAGTTCCTTTTCTGAAGTCATATAGTTTCAATTTTGTTTCCAGTCCACTTGCGAGAACAAACACCCTAGAGTTAATCTGTATTAATTTAAGTTGGCAAATTGCCGAACCAAATTGTACTGTAGAGGTATTTTTATCCTGAAAAGTTGATACTCGTATACTGCCACTGCGCGTGCCAATAACTAACATAGGGCCCCATTGCGACGTTTCAAGCATATCAATACTTGTGGGTTCTGAGATGACTGTGAGGGGGAGCGAACTTCTTGTGACAGTATTAGGTAAATACCAGGTGACCAAAAACAGTTCACCTCTTTTACTAACTGTCGCAGAAAAGTTATGGCAATCAAAGTAGTAGTAATGTAAGCCTTTTGAAGCTATGGTGGCATCTGTGTTGAGTGTGTATGATCCGTGGTTTATTGAGAAGCATCTGATGTATTCATCTGTCAATAACGCCAGAGAATTTTCCGATCGTCTGTCAATTCGGACGTCTTTGATTAGAGGAACACGTTCACAAATGAAAGGACTTAATATATTTGTTCCAGAGGATACTCTGAAGTCTATCTCTTTAAAAAAGAGAAGACGATTAGTTGAACCTATAACAAACCAATTATCGTGGCCGTCAACCCATTGAAGCGGCTCGTTCGTGTATTGTCCAAAGTTGTGTACCGGATTGAAATTATCATAAACAAAGTATTGTTTTTGAAGGGAAAGACAACTAATATGAGTTTTAATCTTAATTAATTCAAAGTCCAGGTTAGAGTCAATGCTGTGATGTCTAATCCAGGTGAACTGTTCTTTATTCAGATGCTGTGAGGAGTGTAAAAATGCTTGTAGGTTTTCTTTTGCAGGATCAAGCGTCTTGATGTCGATCTCTTTGCTTATCAACTCTGACTCTGAAACATCTTTTGTTATCTTCTTTTGCAACAGGCCAGGAGCCGTCGAGCCTGGTGGAATGCGAAAGTACTTTTGTTTCTGTTCATCAAAATAGAATCCAGGTAATTTAGGAGGCATTATAGCAATATTGATCTTGCAGATAAAGTTATCACGATGGTACTTTAAAGCTTGTAAATAAAAGTTGATAAAAAAATTAAACTAAAATATGCATTCTAGATAGTTGCTTTATAAATTCGAGGTAATTATCGGAATCGAATCAGTTCACCCAGAATGGCATTAGACAGCACTCATAGCCAGTTCATATCCTAGCAAGAAACATAATAAGCACATGACTGTAGCAAAAAGCTTAGTAATGGATATATCTGAAATGCTTAAACATACAATAATAACTCCAATAGGAAGTCTTGGGAAGATACGCCAAACCTTCGAAACATAATGGTTTGCCTTTTTTCCTCTTCCCGAACCGGTGCACTCATCATCTATGGACTTATCAAGAATAGCGATTCCGAATAAGCAGAATAGAGTTACACATAAACCTCCAGTAAAGAAATATGAAAGTCCTTTACCTTCAAGCTCTTCCTCGTAACATAGATCCCCGGCAGCATCTGCACAAAGAACTAAAGAGCAAATGAGAGGCATATGGAACAACATCCATAAATATGCAGTTGTAGCATTTCTTCTAATGGCATGAACAGCCTTCACAGAACCATCACCGTTGAAGTAAAGCCACAGTAAAATGAATGCAATCACTAGTAGCATGATCGCACGTCCAACATGATCACTGATACCAAATCCATAGTTATGTTCTGGTTTTGTGGTCACAATGTTGTAAAGGAATTCTCCAATTGCAATAACATAAAATGCCCCAACCCTTTCAACTTCGTGCTCAATATTCACAGCAGTGCTGTATTTAAGCTTCAATTTCTTCTTGGTGATTGGATGATATGATACAATCCAGAAGAATACCTCGAGAAAGATATTCATAAATGCAAGCCCTATCTTCTTTTTGGTGGAGACAAAGATAACAGGAATCCATAAACAACATGTAACCAGAATCAACGAGCTGTATAGAACATTTTGATGTCTGTGTTGGGGAACATAGTAGGAACAAGTAAGTAAACTGATACTAAGTGACAATCGACACATAATGTATGGCACCACAACATAAGCTGTTCCAGCGCGCGACTCTAGCAAAAAGTTGGTACCATTACAATACACCACTAATAGAGCCAGAATCCATAGCATGTATATCTTTTGAACTAAATCTTCATTAAAGTAATAGTTCATGAAGTCTTTTATGTCAGACCAAACTTGCCAAACAGGCATGAATAGCAGCACGTATCTCAGCAAAGATAACCCGGTGGCATCTTCTGTTGCGCTAGATGCCAATTTGGAAACAATTCCAACATAAATCAAATCTAAGAACAATTCAAGCTTTCCACTTTCTCCACGCTCCCCTCTAGTTCTGTACAATGTTCCATTATAGAAGAAGTTGAGAGCATATGGTCGATTGATAGCCCAGGGCTTCACCTTTGGCTTTTTGATGTATTGGACTTTGACCCCTCCATATTTCATGACAAATGCGTCAAACTCCTCTTCTCCTTCTGAGTCAAGTTCGACGTGCTCAAAGGACAACAAATCCTCCAAGTCCTCTTGAGCAGCTTCTAAGTTTCTGGATTCCTCATCTTCTAAAGCACTTTCGTCATCAGAATTACCTGGTTTAGCTCGCCTTGATTGCTCAGCCGTCTCATCAGCAACTCCAGTTGACTGAGCCTTGCTTGAAGAATCAGTCTCTGGTACACTCTCTCGTGTATCGACAACAGACATCTTCGACTGCTCTTCAGATGATGTGGGGCCGTAACTTTTAGTGCCTAGTATAGTGCGTTTCTTCTGTAAGGGTCCAAACGTCATTTCTTCCAAACGTCATCTTGAAGCAGCAACTAATATGTCCGGGAAACGGCAGGACAGAACTCAACATCTGTACATATTGAGGGGTACACGCCCTCGCATGCCACAAGGTACTCAAAAATGTAATCTCCGATGTTCTGTCGTGCCCGACGCAAACATTATGGATTTAGGAGAAAACCGCTGCTTGAGGCCGGGTACCTGGGTTACAGGATGGGTTTTTATTTTTTTCCGGTTCACATAACTCTGCTCTATTGAATGTTTCCGGCATACGCCCTACCTAGTCTGAGAAAAGGGGATAATAATATCAGACCATCACCGATCATAGCAAAGGCAGGCTACTTACATCTTTGTGATCGGTTGAGAACTTCAAAATTACCAGTAGCTTTCAACTGAACAAGCTCTGACAAGTCATAATATTGCACTTTAGGATTTGCAAGTGGGATCCCAATGATAGATCAATTGCCATAATGCATTGGACTTGTTATTTAGGATAATCGCATCCCAACAACAGGAATTCCGGAGCAGCCTAATTGTGTATTGCGACTATCTATTTGAAGAAAAGCTATTCTTATCCAATATTCCAATTGCATGCTAAACCTTACTTTTAGGTAGGCGCCTAAACAAGGACCGGAAACTGGCAATCAGAATTTTTAAATCAAACGACAATTGTATTCCGTGAATTGGAAAACAGAGAAGGAGGCGGAATGCTGTATAACCACCAAAGAGAGATAAAAACACAGATACAGCGAAAATCACCTCGGAATCTTTGCAGGATGCACGTTGATGCGGGGGTAGACATACGAATATGCATTCGTGCTGTCCGCGGTCAGAGTGGAAGTGGTAGATATCCAATTTCAAATGTCATTCAAGAGTGTGGACAAGTCTTGTTTCCATCAGGATCTGGAAAGAGTAGGCTGTCCAATAGAATAAGTAGTAGCTCAACTGCGACAACGGTTGCGGCTAGTAGCATTTGGTGTGGAAGAACATTACGAGAATTGCCGAGATAGACTCCAACTTACCTAGCGGCACCCCAATAAGCTCACAACTGTATTGGATCGTCTCACTCATCTCGCGCATGCGGAGTGCTGTAGGTTATGCACAGCTCGGAGATGATTATTTTCAGATGGAGACGCCGAGGCAAATGTTCTATTATTTCCATTCTGGGAAACATCTTGCCGTCTGCAGGAGACTGCATCTGAGCCGCGCATGTAGTATAGCTACGGCTTCCAAGTTTCTGTTGTAGGCAACGCCCTCTTAGATTCCTCCTGCTTGTGCGTGTGCGTAGATTGAAAGCACGCTGGGTACGGCTTATACAAATGCTGCCGTAACGCCGATGTACTGCGGCAGTACTACGCGAACCTCTCACAAAACTATGCGACCTCGGCAATGTTTTATTTGTTGAGCATAATGCTACATCTTTACCCCTCTCCTCTCCTGCTTCATCCTGCTTGTGCCTAGCTGTTCCTGATTATCATGGTCCTCCTGTTGCGGAGACCCAGTAACCGGGACAATTGCCCATGCTCTGTGGCAGAGATCCCGGTCAATGCACACGTATATTTTCCACACTGCAAACAATGGACGGTATTAAAATCTCCCGAGCAGTATTACATAGAAAAGTAGCCAGAATGTATAACGCCCGTGGTAACACCTGTGCATTGTCTCCCGCCAATACTGTTCAAGGGGTTATTTGCTGATCTTGGCTAATCATCGTACGCTGTGCCAGGTTGGATATATGCTCGCCCTATAGCTTCCGGGTTCTGCGAATCATCGATAGCTTTATTTACGCGCCACTCCGTACCGCGTCCAGATACTCCCAGGTCGAACTTCGCGCATATTGCGCGCAGCCCACCAGCCCTTGCAGAGTGCTCTCGACGCTCGCAAAAAATATACTCTATTTTAGGTTTTTTTTCCGTCTTATTTCTGCGTGTATATCGATGGTTCTTTTTTACCCAACAAAAGGACCTTTTCTTCTGGTAAACTGTCGCGTATACTCTGTCTTACCTGTTCTTCGGGTCTTATTCAGCTATCCAGGCCTTGTCCACCGTCTAGCGCCCCACAATGAGGCGTATTGATCATGCTGAGAGCCCCGACCGCTTTGCTTCTGTCAAACCACAGCCTGCCCTTCAACCTGTATCCCTTTCTCTCTCTCAAGGGAGCCCTTCACTGCCTAGCTATCCACACAATTTTCTCCCTCTGCCACAGAATCAAGGATCATTTTCACTTCCGGCTCTTGATCCTGCGAATTTTGTTCAGCATCAAAGCCAACAGCAAGGTCAGTTTCATCATCAACAACCCTATGCTCCCCAGCAATTCCAACCGCATTTGCAGACAGGTCCCACTACGGGTCTCCCTCTATCGGCCGAACTGCCACCACCATTTCAGACAGCACAATTACCTTCCATTTCCACGTTGTTGCCCCCATTAGTGGCTTTCCGCGCACCTACCCCATCGTCAAACCCAGACCCATCTCAGCTCTTACCATACTCACCAGGTGCTCACTCATTCAAATCGCACTCTTTTTCGCAACTTGAACTTAAACCACCTCCTGGTGTCTCGCTCGCAGCTTCGCACACCATCCGATCCGCTTCCATGCCTTCAATTCCTTCTTCGGCAGCGCTCCACAGTCCCCTACCCTTGGAAAGCCAATTCCCCTCAGAAAGCAGTCTACCACTTCAAGGCCCGCTTCTGAAAGAAACTTCATTACCTGTACAAACAACTGGACTATCCGGCGAGTCACAAAGATTGCGAAACAAGCGCACCCGTAAGGCATGTGATCTGTGTAACCAAAAACGCACAAAGTGTTCCGGAGAGCAGCCTCGCTGCTTTCAATGTCAGCGAACAAACTCCCCATGTACATATCTCCGTACAGAGAAGAAGCGAGGACGTGCAAGCTCTAACTACCCCAAGATAATTATCCGCAGAAAGCCAACTAAAAAACAGAAGCACCTGTTTCAGCAGTCAAATGATCTGATCACTGCATCGCCGTCGCACGTAGACCCTTCAAGCAGCTCAACACCACAACAGGCCCCCACGTATGCTGCTCTATTCTTGGTATCTGAACAACTGGCGGAGTTGCATATCCCGGGTTCAGTGGCAGATTCTTTATTGGAGAAGTACTTTGACACTGTTCCCAAACATATTCTTAACCGCCAACAGGTTCTGGTGAGTTCTCCCAGCACATTGCGTAAGATGAACCGCGGCCTGGTGTTGTCAATTTTGGCTCTTGCGTTAGCCACCTATGTTCGGGAACACGACGAACCACACAAATCAGCAGAGGGATCTGTTGAACAGCTCACTAATGCTAAATTGAAATCCAAAATAGAACTACCGGCAGAACCCGACTGGAACAACGTGCTACAGTTGCTGCAAATAAAGACTAGAACGTTTCTTCACGCCTCTACAAAAGTGGAAAACTGTGACATTGTGACCTATATCAACCTTGCACGCACGTATCTACTGTTGGAGCAGCCTGGTGAGGCCACAGAGCTCCTGGACTTGGCCGTAGGGCTTGCCCTTAAACTTAGTGTTAACGTCGAGGACTCTTCGGAAAGTAAGGCTGTGCTACAGGAGAAACGACTCATTTGGTATACGCTTGTTAACGTGGAAAAACAGCTAAATAAGCCTGGTGCTTTGCTGACAGACGGACTGTCCGGAGCTATCAACGAGCCAGATAGTGATTGAGTAAGATGTCTATCTAAGTATCAGGCCCCAGACATGCCGAGGCTCTTCCCCTTGGGTGTGAGATCTCAGATCTGACACCTGCAGCACCGGAATTAGCTACAGCATGCTTCGAAAAAATATTATTTAATAGAAACGTTGGTAGATTGTGTAATTACGAAATTATTGCTCATGGATGCATATTGCTGCAGCAGCCATGTCGTATTAGCAGGCCCACTATCTATACATCAGCTAGGCAGCAGTTTTTTCGCTGGTCTTCAACCTGCTGTCCACCTCTTCGCCATCGCTGTCGGCACCACCGTCTCGCTCACCTTCGTCGCTCTCGTAGCTGATGGAGTCTAGTCCCATATACACAAGCATCAACTTGCGGTGGCTCTCCTCATCCCGAATGTCATGGTTCGGATGCGAATAGCCGGAGACGATCTCCTTGTTTTGAAACACACGAACAAATGCAGGGTCATCCAGCTTTTTACACAACTCTACATTCTTCAGAACACACCGCTCCACGGTCAGATCATTACCTAGCTCCTTGCTGATCCGTTTCCACCTGCTCTCCCAATCTTTTCTGATGATATTGATCAGTTTCACCTCCATGAATCGAGACCACTCCTCTTTTCGCGACTTGTGATTCCGCAGATACCGCATCTGAATGGCTTGCCAGGAGTGCCGATGGTGTAAAGCTCTTTCAATATCTTTCCAGGAATACTTCAACTCCTCCTTATAATAGACTATCGCCTCATCCTCTGTACGCGTCCACGCGCGTGATTTTGGACGCAACTCCTCTGTCTCATGCTGGATCATCTCTCCCATCTCTTCGATATGATCGGCAGAGTCTGTTACGCTGCCTCCTTGGTCAACAGACTGCTTCTCAGACTGATTTAGCTGCTCTTCCAAGTTTTTCTTCAACTGTACACGTTTGTGGTAAAGTTCAACATCGCTTGAAAGATGTGCAAGAAGGTTAGAAGATGCGGCTCCTATACCCTGCTTATCAGTTCCCCTTGTGTCTTCTCCGTTGCCCTTGGTCTCTTGATTCTTTTGGGACTTTGAAGATTTTCCTTCTTCATTCTGTTGTTCTCTCTGGAGTACCGTCTTTGACTTCATAAATCTACTAAGAGCCTTCTTGGAGACAATATCCTCCTTGCGACTCATCTTGACTACCTTAGCTGCTCTTTTCACACCTCGCCATCTTAATATATCAAATACACCTTCAACACCAACAACAAAAATTCTGTTGTGCTGTCTTGAAATTACATGACTGTTACCCGGCCGCACTAGCCACAACGACCCAGCAGCCCATAGTTCAACACCCTTCTCTAGTGCTCCCAGCTCTTCTTCACATTAAAACGGCTTCGATTGCCGGGAAACGACATCTGTGTAGCAATAGATGGTCTCGAAGTGGCTGTTTGTACATGGCTTGTGGATTTCATCGTCGCTAAACCATGACGTGCTCCGTGGTTATCCGTCCTTGTGGCACTGCTTATGGTAGATGTAAACCTTGATGATATGTTAGAGGCCACTGTTTTCGTAGCAGATATAGGCTGTAGACCACCAGAATGATGCTGTGTAGTATGTGTATGTGCAGCAGCGTATGTGTGCGGTGTACTGTGTGTATGCGTGGCGGTATGTATTTCTTTGGAAGAACCAAACCTTGAACTAATCTTGGGAATGCGATTCTCAACTTGGCCCTTGAGAGAGTCATTAACGCTGCTGATTCGAGCACCAACCTTGTCTAATGACAGCCTTGTAGTCCCGATGTCTCCTCTGTGGTGATGATGATCCACTGGAATAGCCAACCAGTCAGGATAAGGTTCTTGGTGTTCTTTATAGAATTTCACCAAGGCTTGATGGACGGCTGTTTCGTCCTCATATTTTCCATCACGCTCTTCTTTCTTGATGGAAGTCTTGATCTCTGATGAGATGTCTTTGAATTTCCGGAACATCGTTCTTTAAAACAGTAGTTTATCGGCAACAAGCCTGTGCTCTACAACAGATTACCAGACTAAGTGAACTTATCTATGTCAAAAAATTTCGAAGATAAAAAAAAGCTTCCCAAGTATTGTATCTCTACAAAGTCTTTTCCACAAGATAGATTCCGTAATCGTCCTTCAAAGTCTTCATAATAGGATCATTGATCTCCGGACTCATAGGGGCGTACAGTCCAGGGGTTTTGAACTCACCATTCAGAACACGCTGAGTAGCAACAGCACATGGGACACCAACTAGTTTGGCCATAGAAGAGTAACCACCAGGAACACCGTAATCAACAAGAGTAGACGTTCTAGTTTCCTCGGAACCATCGGCCCATTCAATTCCAAACTTATGTTGAAGAATAACAAGATCCCTCTCGCCTTCTTCATATTGCATTAGTTGCTCAAGGGTGGCACAAAGAGTGTCTAGAGGGTTTCCTCCCGGTGTGATAGGAGTATCAGAGAACAAACCCAACCACTTGAATCCAGCCAAAATTCTTTCTCTGTCAGCAGCATCTTTGAACTTGGTTAAGCTGTCAATTTTGGCAGTAATATCCTTTTCAGAAGAGGAACTGGCTCCAATGTAGGAAGAAATTGCATCTTTCCAAGCAATCGGTTTAGAGAATATTTCAAGAGGATCTTCTTTCAAAAATCCAAGATCAACCAATACTTTAACGAACTCTGGGAATCCTTGGAATCTTAAAGTACCTCTAATGACAGTCTCTGCTTCAGGAATATCATATAGCTCCTTGTAAGTGGTGGAATCTCTGTTAGGATAACAGACCAAAGCAAATCCAGGATAGATGAAGTAGGGCTTTGCCGATGCCATCAAATCCTCAGATGTAATAGATTCAACCTTTCCGTCTTTCCAGTAGCTGGCTTGATTTCTCAATGCAAGCAGTACACCTCTGGATGACCATGAGAATTTGTAACCAAGTGGATTATCGGAATCCTCTGGTGCTGGCAATCCACCACAGTATGACAAAAACGATTTGATTTTACCACCAGCCTTGTGCACCTCGTCAATGGTTTTGACAGCGTATAAATGGTCAATACCAGGGTCCAATCCGATCTCATTCATAACCACAATACCGGCCTTCTTAATTTCCGGTTCCAACTCTCTTAAAGCCGGAGAAATATAAGAAGTAGTAACAACATTAGTATGTCCAGACTTAATTGCTGCTCTCACAACATTGGCGTGGTAAATGTATGGAATCAAAGAGATGGCAACATCATACTTTGCTACCTCCTTGTCCAGTTCGTCTTGACTGGTGGCATCTAACGAAATTGCCTTAGCAGATGTCCCGGCAAGTTCTTTTGCTTTCTCCAAGGTTCTGCATGCAACAGTCACCTCAACGTCGGCATCTTTGCTGAGAATATCAACAGTTGGCTTGGCAACAAAACCAGAACCTAGCAATAAAACTTTCTTCACCATTGTCGTATTTGGAAACACAAGCTTATCACTGAGAAGGTATTGGTCCCAGTAAAGTCTGATTACTGTCAAAGAACTTTGTCTAATCGAGCTGTGATTTGCTTTTTCTTACATTATCAAGTAATGCTGGAGAAAAAACGTTGAGCTTTTTTCACCTCATTACTCATATTTCCCAAACAGGAAATCAAGGCAATGCGCTAAGTTCCTAACCCAGTAAGTTCTCGCTTCAAACCGACAAAAGGTTCAATTGTGAATACTCCGTGTCCCAAAGATGACGAAGTTCAATAAACCAACGAGGTAGATTTTCTTCTATCGGGATCACAATCTTGATGGTGGAGTTTATGCGTTTATTTTTGTCATTAACAAACCAGTAATTTGTATTCGGACGGTATAATGAGTATCTGTTTTTCGCTGTGGGTGATTGCATAGGTGCAGCATCATCCAGTATAGACCCCACTCTTGTAGACGATATTTCTTCTTCTGGAGCTCTGGACTTGTCCAAATTGCTCGTTTGTCCGGATTGTTCCAAGTCAGGCTGTTGCTTGTGGTGGGTTCGATCACGCCTCTTTTGCTTTCTAAGCTCAACATATTTCAGCAGATTTTTTGGGATTTGTGGAGATGCGGATACCGATAGAAGTGAGCCTATAGATCCTTGAGGAGGTAGCACCTCCGAACTTTCACCTAAAGTCCTGCTTTCAGTGACTGTAGCCGTACTTGAAGACCTGCGATCTGAGTTTATTTGGATCGCTTCCGTATGTCCTGTAAGAGTGGAATCAGGAGAATCTAAGGTATCTAATAGATCTTGATCAGGATTAATATCTTCATCCTCCGAACCAAATGATTGTTGTACTTCTTCAAACGGTATTAGCTCAATAGTAATCAATTCTAAGAAATTCTCCACAGCATAGTTAGCTTTTGTCCCCGAATACACCCTATACTCGTTAGAAATGCTGGAGTAGCTCCATCGCTGAATATGTCGTAATATCCCTATTATCACTTCACTTTTGTCCACCAACAAACAGTTGTGATTGTTTTTATAATCCAATATAATCTGGAAGATGTTAGAAATTAATGAAGGCTTCAGAATCATCCAATCCTGAAACTGAACGTTCTCCATATCATCCTCTTCAGGGATTATACTTGAATTCTTCAAATGATAGAGCTTCACATTCTTCTCCTCCAAGAACTGACTTATCACTCGCGAAGGTCTTTCCTCATCGAGCCAAAGAATAGACTTTAGATTCAGTGTTTCCAGGAACCACACATTAATTGAGTCCAACCTGGAACAGCGATACAGTCCATCTTCAACGAATGCAAAGTTATACGGTGGAACTAGCATTGTCAGCTGTAGTGGGCCTTTAACGAGTTATACATGTACATAGAGCCTCGAGGGGAACATCAATCACTGTGGTATTTTGCTTTAATTTGTTATCATCTGTGTGTGGGTCGTGATTTCTCTAATAGTCGCGTCGATAGGCCTAATAATAAATGGCCAAAAACACGGTTTTCCTTTGAGTTAGGTCTACCACCAGTTGATCGTCCATACAAAATCAAACTAAGACCTGGCAATGAGTTCTTCAACCAAGAAGAGTCGTCATGTTGTATTCATACATCCTGATCTTGGAATTGGAGGAGCAGAGAGACTTGTGGTAGATGCTGCTTTGGCTCTTAAGTCCATCGAAGGAACAAAGATCCATCTATTTACTTCTCATTGCGACAAAAACCATTGCTTTGAAGAGATTGCAAATAATGAGCTTGATGTCACTGTCTATGGTGATTTTCTACCAACAACGTTCCTTGGTAGCTTTGCCATAATTTTTGCTTTCCTCCGACAGCTGTATCTTTGTGCTAGGCTCATTCTGTCTGGAGATTTGAAGAGATACGATGTCATAATTCTTGATCAATTACCATATTGTATCCCACTGATACATTTTTTCAAAGCAGACCATGCCAAAGTGCTCTTCTACTGTCATTTCCCGGACAAGTTGCTTGCTTTACATTCGAGTTTCCTTAGAAGAGTATACAGATACACATTTGATGCCTTAGAGGAGTTTTCCACCGCATGTTCGGATAAAATAGTTGTGAATTCCAATTTCACCAGATCAGTGGTGCAAAAGGCATTTCCAAGTCTTTCGAACCATGATCTAAGTGTCATATATCCATGTGTGCCAGACTCAACGCCGCCTACAGGCTCTTTGCTTCACGAGATAGACTCTTTTTTTAATGGTTCATCGTTCTTTCTGTCAATCAATAGATTTGAGAGGAAAAAGAACATAGCTCTAGCAATTAAATCCTTCTCCAAATACCTGGAGAAGGCCCCTAGCAAAGATCAGAAGCTTGTGATAGCTGGAGGCTATGATGCTCGGGTGTTTGAAAACGTCAGCTATCTTTGCGAACTTGAAGATTTGTGCAAGAGCCTTCATCTGTATTGCATCACCATCCGAGGCCATCTTCTCGCTTCTCCTAAGAATGTTCAAGTGTATTTCTTACCATCGGTTGCAACAGATATGAAAAACGCTCTTCTTTACAGATGCGACCTCGTCATGTATACTCCGTCTTTTGAACACTTCGGTATAGTTCCGGTGGAGGCTATGAACTTGGGAAAACTTGTACTGGCAGATAATACTGGAGGTCCTTTAGAAACTATAGAGAACTTCACAAGCTTAGATACCCCATTCACTGGTTTCACAATAGCTTCTGACGACGAAAAGTGGTGTGATGTACTAGAATTTGCAAAAGACTTGAAAGAAAGTGACATTGATAAAGCAGCGCAGAGGTCCAAAGAAAGAATTAAAGATCTCTTTTCCTTTACAGCACTGAAAGGCAGTCTTTCGGAGGTTTTAGATCAGTTTGAAACTAAATCTTTCCGCTATGAAACCTATATTAGTTGGTTTCTCCGTTCATTTCCGGTGATATTGGTCTTGACAACAGCTTATTTCCTTCGTTTGAAATCTTAGCCATTTTCCTTTGTAAGTAAAATATATTCTCTTCAGTCAGTATCGGAAACAATAGCCTCTTCTTGTTGCCTTTTGGAGTTTCGGAAGTCACTAAGCACTTTGCGTAGCTTTCCAAAAGTAATCGGGTACTCTATGATGTAATCAAAAACTCCACTATTAAGAGCATCCTGATAGAAAGAAGTTAACCCCACGATACAAGTCTCTGAATTGACGGTCGAGGTGTGTTTGATCAACTTTATAAGATCCACACAATCCAGCTTATGGAGCTCAGTTGAAGTGATGATAATATCAAACTTAACGTCACCAGTACACCGCTTTATCAGTTCCGAACCTGACGAAACAGCAACAACGTCACACTTTAAGTCGTTCAGATTCTTACCGATAGAGTATCGATGGATGGGGATCGGCTCACACAGTAGAACATCAAAGTAATCAATAACCATCTTTTTAATAGCATCTGCTGCCTCGTTGGCGGTTGAAGACGAGGAACCCCGGGCTATGGTTTTAGGAGGCCGTCCTCTGCGCGTGCGTGTGATGGTTGATCGTTCTTCCGTGTCAGATGATGATGCAGAAAAATCACTCATAGTTCTCGATAACGATTTCTGCATCAACCGCAAGGCAGGAGATCCACTAGCTTCTGCGCTAAAGCCCTTCTTGTTTACGTTACGCGGTAATGGGGATCCGTACCTGACATTGTGTAATGTTTGAGCCTGTTGTTGTAGCATTTGCGGTTGAAACGAAGGTGATTCGTCCTGAGAGTCACTAGCAAGCGATGCATTCCTCAATACTGGAGACAACGTAAATGGTAAACTGGGTGATCTGAGTGACTGAGAAGGCTCCCTTTCTTTTTGAATAGCAGGGGAAGACGACCGTTTGAATGGGGTCGCTAATTGAGCATTAGTAATAGACAGACCTCTTGATCTGGTAGACAACGTAGCGCTGGCTGCGCTAGGAGTAGTAGGGGATGAACCATATGACGCACTTGCACCCGAGATGGATGTACCGGAGTTTGAAGCAAGTACAGATATTCCAGTATTGGAGGCAAAATAACCTCCATCCGATGACATAGAGGATATGCTGTTGCGATGTTCAATATGCTCGTGCCTTAGCCTATTGATGACATCCTTATTCTGCTTCTCTAGAACAGCAAGATTTCTGAACTGAAAAGATCCAAACTCAGACCCCCCTCCATCATTGAGTCGAGAACCCCTTCTTTCTCTCTTAGCAGATGGGATATTATGAGCGCCAGGCTTGGAAAAACTTGGTCTTGGAGAATCAAGCGTAGCAGAAGAAGAACTCGAATTTGATCTCACGTTTGCACTACCAGTGGAGGATCTTGGTGTTGGATCCATGGCCTCATAAGAATCAGTAATCTTCAAGTTATCTAAGTCGTCTGCGAGAGCCATGGATGTACCTACCTCGGATTTCGAACCCACATCATTTTGCTTCTCCTCCTGCTGTTCCTGTTCATCAGTTGGAAATACTCCTAACTGAGCGCCACGATCATCGAAGTATTCGGTAGATTCTGGATCGCCTGTATCAGGGACAAAAGAAGCGTCTTCATCAAATAATGAGTCCCACCGTATTCCTGCGAAGTAAGAATGATTCTTAATCTCTTCCGAACCACCGCTGCCCAGCCTTTTCGAAGGGTCCTTGATAAGTAAGCGAGTAATAAGGTCTCTTACTGCAGGAGAACAAAACTCTTTGAACTGATCGGTAGGAAGATCTGGCCACTGAATATCACCATGCAAAATGTTCTCAAACACCTCCTTCGGAGTTGTTCCACTAAATGGCGGATATCCAAACAAAAACTCAAACAGTATACATCCAATAGACCACCAATCACTTGCTTCATCTTGTCCTAAACCGGCAACGGTTTCAGGAGCCAAATAGTCGGGAGTACCAACAAACTTTCTTGTCTCAGTCGATGTTTTCGGATCAAACAATGCAAAATCAGTTATCTCCGATTGTTCCTGTGGATCTTCTTTATCAATTAGGAATGATGGCTGTAGAGAGGAACGTCTCGTTGAAGGGCGCAATAGAGGTGAACCACTTTCACTGCTGTTTGTAGATGCGATACCAAAACGCGGTGTGGGATGTGAATTATCCGGTGTAGATGTATCAAGTTCATCTAAAATAGACGTAGATACACCACTGGAACCTACCAGGGGCGAACTGGGACTCAGTGAAAAGGGTGTTATTGCCAGAGTGCGTCTAGATGCTGCACTACCTGCAAGCTTTCCTGTAGCAGCCACTAATGATGTGGTCTGAGTGTTTGCAAATGGGTCCTCGATTGGGCCTATCGCGAAACTAGACAAGTTTTGTCTTCTAACCAAACCCATTCGACTCAGGCCAAAATCAGTAAGTTTGACATGGCCATTATGATCGATGATTAAATTATCGGGCTTTAGATCCCTGTGCACTATTCCTCGTGAGTGTAGATCATCGACACCAGCAATAACCTCTGCAATATATCTCCTAGCCCAGACATCAGGCAAATATCCCATATTTTTGAGCAGAGCAGCCAAATCTCCTCCATTCAAGTATTCCATGACAATGTAAAGGTAATTAGTGCTTTGAAATGTGGCAACCAATTGTACAACATAAGGACAATTTGCCTGAGACATCATGATTGCCCTTTCAGCCTTGACATTTGTGACTTGGTTCTTAGAGACCATATCTGACTTTTTCAGAACCTTTATGGCAAAGTATTCACCAGTAAGTTTTCTCTTGGCCAGGAACACGGATCCAAATGCCCCTTTGCTGATCGGCTTGATAACCTCATAATCTTTGATTGAAGGGGATGTTTGCTTTGGAACTTGAGGTACTAGAAGTGGGGAAAGCTGGTTCCTCTCAAGACCGGAGGACGAAGATGATGGGATGTCAGATGAGAGAAAGAGTGGCGATGAAATCGGCGTATTGGAACCAGATCCAGAGTTAATTGCCGACAGTCTCACACCAGAACGTGAATTTCTTTGAATAGAGCTCAAGACTGTACCAGGAGCAGGGGATATTGGTCTTCTAGGAGAATTAACAGTTGTTGGAGATATTGATCTATTGCGAGATATCTCGTCCTCAGAAACATTGATCACGGGTGTTGACCTGGATTCGGATCCGCTTCCGCTTCTTGGAGTAACAGATCTTGGTGACGAGTTTTCGGTGCTATGTGTAAGGGAAGAGCTTTTGGTGAAAGGATAGGAGACAATAGACATGTTAGAGGGCTGTTGTTCTCTATAAGCCTGGTCAAAAATAAGCGAGCTGTTTCTAAGTGCTGGCTTCGGTGAGTGAATAGATAATGGATTGGAAACACCATCCATCAGTTCGCGGCGATCATCAAGAGATTCAGACATATAAAATGACTGATCTTTTATTTTGGCTAGAGTCTCTTTCACGGTATCTAATACCATACCATCTGTCTCCTTTGTGATCTTGTCAACATACTGGAGGACATGAGCATATCTTTCAATAGCCTCGATTTTCTCTCTTGTGAGCAGCTCGGTGTCTTCTGTGAGAAGCTTGATGGCTGGATCACTTGACTCAGGAATTTCCATCATTTGCAAACTCTTAAGAGCTTTGTCAGAATCAGGAGAATAGGATACGGTGTAATCATCGTTGTTCTTTTTCTCATCTGTCTTAATTTCACCAGGATTCACCCTTAGCGCCTCATCACAATATTGTAGAATCACATCTAAGTTTCTGAAAGGGAAACGTCTTGTAGGTAGAATCGATCCAGAGCTCTTCCGGCGTTTCAAAGAAGTGCTATCAGCAACAGCAGAAGAGACGGGAATAGGTAATCCCTTGTATTCACAGGTAGAAAAGCCACTGGAAGTACTTGAAGCAGACGAAGACGAAGATGATGGACTTGTGAGCGATGCAGATGTTTGAGACGAAACTAGAGTGGAACCACTTTTGGACATTTGTTGTGATTGACGCCTTGATAACGAGTCCAATATATCTTGTATTAGCCCTCTTTGTTCGTTCAGGTTTTCTTGTTTGAGATTTACCGTGTCCTCGGATTTATGTTCAATCATGCATAATTCGGTATGTTTCTCTAGCCACCAGTTAGGAACTCTCTGCTCACATATTCTGCAAAGTTCCTGCGCTGGAAGTGGCAATTGTTCTTCCTCAGTCACACCTGACTCGGCCAATTGAAGAAGATATGATTCTAAAAGATTTATTCCGAAACCCAATTGAATCATGAGTTCTTCAGGAAACTCTAATGTCATATCCTTTAATGGTAACCATGGCTTTACAATCCACATGGAATGTGTTGGTTTTCTGGTAATTTGGTCATGAATAAGTATACCTTGTGCCTCAAGTTCAATGAACCCTCCATCTGTAGAAATTGTTGACGTAGATGAATGCAAACTAACCGAGTCGTTATCCTGATCGTCACTTTTTGCCTCTGTAGGGGGACTATTTTCGCTCATTCTACCTTCTTCAGAAGACAGGACATTCTTAGTGTCTTGAGTCTCCACCGTGCTCACATCCTCATTATCCCCGGAGTTCAATAGATTTCCATCTCCGAGGTTAGTGGAAACCAAGAATTTAACACGATAACTTTCGTCATCAAGCATCATGATCCCAGTGGCTTTGTTGAACACTTGCTTGTCCTCCTCCTCTCCAATTATGATATTACTGATAGGTCTCTCAACTATCTTACTCACTCTTGTACCAACAATGGACTCCCAGCTCTTACCTATAAATCGAACATTACAATCCAAGTCCAGCTCCAACAGAGCTACGGGATTCTGGGACGTGGCAACAATTAAATCATTTTGGGTATCATCTTGAGAAGTGTTCTGATCGCCATAGTCAGAATCCATCTGACAGGGTGAGACAGATCTGGATGGAATGAATCCAGCATTACCCCGTGAAAAAAATCGGCTTATAACTCTACCTCTAGAGCTACTTCTTGAAACGCTACCTTCTGTCTTGGATGCGTCTTCTTTGTCACTCTTCTGTTCTTCAAAGAGAGACCCAAGTCTCACTTTTCGCTTTCCTTGACTAAAAGGACTTGAAAGCTGTTCAGACATGGTGGTACACAATGCCTAGCAGTCGTACGTAGCCTTCAAAAAACCTATACGAGGGAATATTATTAAGTGTAAACACTCCCTTCAATAAATTATGCTTTCCATTCGCACTTGAAATATATCACGGCACACAATACAAAGGAGTACTAGCCTTTGTTTGGCTTGTCAGTGGTGCTTAAGCGGATTAGGGATTCACTAGTTGATCGATTGAAGCATGTATTTGCTCTTTTATACAATTAATTATTAACCTCTATAATCTTGTTTTTACAGCATTTTAATTACGTTTAAAAAAAAGCGCATGCTAAAAACCATCTTCAAGCTAACTACGCTTGAACTAAGCACTCCTTGTAGTCGCAATAAAGGTATAATTTACCGCTCTTTCATGCTATTGAACCAAGAAACCTCATTGACTTTTGTTTGCATGATTTTTTGAGCTCTATGGGCAATTGAAATGAAGCCCTCAAGTAATATAAATTACACGGTATTGGGTGTTCTTTTATCAATTGCTGGTAATTTATTGATCTCCATCTCACTGAACATACAGAAACAGGCCCATCATGACATAGAGACTAATGGATCAGCAAAGTACTTTAGAAGCTTAAAGTGGCAACTGGGGTTTGTCCTAATGTGTCTTGGAGAAGTTGGTAATTTCGTCAGTTATGGGTTGAGTCCTGTTAGTATAGTTGCTCCTCTCGGAGTTGTGACTATAATATCCAACTCTACTTTTATTGCCCCTGTACTCTTTCATGAGAAGATTAGACCTCGTGACCTGTACGGTACATTTTTATGTGCATTTGGTGTTGTTCTGATGGTATTTTCTTCAATTAAGTCCGAACCCGATTCTCAACCGACAAATGATCCTATTAAGTATGTTGATTCAATTATTGTCTCCAAGAGCTTTCTTATTTATCTTGTGACTACTCTTTCGATCATCCTTGTACTATCCTTTTATTTGAAGAAGATCATCAATTCCAGCCATCCCAATAGTTTACACTATATACTTACCAACCTGTTGATTGTCGCATTATTCGGCACGTATACTGCTATTTCAACAAAATTGCTTTCGACTGTGGTTGAATTTGCTCCTCTGCCGTCTCTTTTGATGAACTACAAGGCTTATTTACTACTTGCTGTCATTATAGTTACCTCAGTTTTTCAAATAAGCCATCTAAACCAGTGCTTAAGAATAGCAAATGCAACCACCGTTGTGCCTGTCCACTTCGTCTTTTTTACAACTGCAGTCCTAACATGTTCAATCATCGTGTTTCGAGACTTTGCTGACAAGTCCATGACAGAATCCATTGTGTTTATTATTGGATCTTTACTAACTTTCTCAGGTGTGTTTCTCATATGTGGTGGAAAAATCGCATCTGGTCCAGCTTTAAGCTCCCTCGAATCAGAAGCCACTACGCAGCTTGAACATAACCCTGACATGCTTTCACAGAACCTGATTGGGTCCTTTGGGGTTTCAGTTGATAACAATAGCTCTCGAACGGTGTTTCAAGAAATTCTACAAAGAGTTGCTTCCCCGGTCACTTCATTCCAAGGTGGTTCGCTTGACTCCGCTGAGAATTGTTCTTTACTATCCAGTGATGTTGCATCCGATGATTGCACAGAATTACATGAGGACAGTACTGTTACAAAACAGAGGATCATCGGAACCCTTCAAGGCTCTAAGTCCACGCCTGAACTCTCCATTGGAAGATCATTCCCTCGTCAGAATTATCAAAGTATTTTCAACACAGATTCGAGCCCACCAGATAGAACGCATATTGAACAACCATACTCTAAACATCAACGCAGAGGAAGCTTACTAGATTATGATCGCGGCCACACCATTAGAGATCGACTCAAGCAAGAACTTATGGGACAGAACTATTTTGCCCTGGGAGGAAGCACCACTCTTTTGAAAGCTTTTATAGACGATGACTTTCAACACTTACATACATCCACAAGCTGTGATCACTCCTTGGTCGATGATGATAGACTGCAACCATAAAGGTTGAAGTCCTCTTTCGGTTTTTGCATATACATACATATTATACCATTTCAAAAGTCAGCTATTTGTCTAATTGTTGGTGGTAATCAGCGGTAACAAGAACGGGTGCTTCAATAGTTCTGTGGCTCCTATTCTTTTTTCATAATCTATCTCAAATGTCAGCGATAAGAAATCATTGCATTGCTCTGTAGTGGCTGATGGTGCTGTTGGAGTTGTCAACGTTCCAATTCTGAAGATAGCCTGCATTTGTGAAAAGCCAGCGTAGGGATGCTTTCCTGTAAGCATCTCCACCACCAGACACCCAACTGACCATATATCTGCCCGGTCAGTATATGCAACTTGCTTCACTACCTCAGGTGCCATCCAGTAAACCGATCCTTGGAAAGAGAAACGTTTATATTGCTTGTCGGAAGACAAGTCCTTTCCCTCGGCAGGACTGGTATCATCTATTCCCATTTTCTTCGATATTCCAAAATCACTGATTTTAACTGTCCCATCAATATCTATCAGTATGTTTGCTCCTTTGATGTCACGGTGAACGATACCTTGATTGTGCAGGTATTTCAATCCAACGAGAACTTGTGTCACAAAGTTCCGAACCAATGGCTCTTCAAAAGGTCCATACATGTTCAACATTGAACTCACGGATCCTCCAGGGATGTACTCCAAAAAGAGATATATGCTATCATTGTCAGCAGATGATCCAAAGTAACGAACGATATTTTCATGGTTCATCACTCTTAAGAGTGATAATTCCTGTTTTATGGAGTTGATTATAGTTTTTTTGGAACTATCTGATGAGGAAGAAGGAAGCGATACTTGTTTCACGGCCATAAGCTCACCAGTGAGTCCATTCAAACCCAAAAACACAGTTCCATAAGATCCTTGGCCGATTTTGGAACCCTTATGCCATACAGAAGGACCGTCACTGCTACCTAATCGCAGCTGATCCACCATCTCTTCGGAAGTTTCAAAGAAGTCGTCATCTTCTTCTTCATCATCAAATAACTCAATTAAAGATGATGCACGTTTATTGCTCGTTTTTGAATACGCCACAGATAACCTTGATCCAACTGTTTGTGTATTCAAATTCTTTATTGTTTCAGGGCCATTTGAAATCGTTCCTTCCGTCTCGATACCTTGCTCGTTAGTATCATCTTCTAAAATAGTGTCAACCGCTTTATTCTGGCTCAGTAGAACATCTCCCACTGTTTGCTTGGCATTAGCAGGTACTCCTATACCAATACTAAATGCCGACATTGCCGATAAGGGTCTACTTGCATAAGAAGCAATTGATTCACGTATAGCCGAATGACGAGACTCGTTGTGACGCTGATAGGCAAGCCTATTACTATGCAAAGAAAGCCTCACGGAGTTTCTCATCACTTCCCGTAACTGAGAAGCTCCTGTATCTGGGAAATATTCACCTAAGTTATGTGAAATCAGCTGACTTGGGGGTCTTTGGCCCAAGAAGTTCTTCATTAATGTACCATTTCCTTCCGAGTTCGATCCCTGTAATTTTAACCTATCTGATGTCGCTGTCGATTCTTCAGATGGCTGCTCTGATTTATGACATAGTATTATTCTGTGTTTCTCTGGTTTATCGGCAGAATGGCATATAGCTGTAAGTTCAGTGTCAAACATCAAATGCAAGCTTCCGTCAGACCTAACATAGTAAGCATTCCAGTCCTCTCCTTCTGGCTTAAGTACACCAAGACTCTTCAAAGCTTTTTTCTTAATGAGAGACGAGCTGAAACAGCTACTAATATCAACAGAAACAAATGAACCCGAAGGGCCAATTACAGTGATGCGTTCTCCAGAAATTTGATCTTTGCTATCTTTTTCATGGTGTACACCAGGAGGGTGCAGCTGTGTCTCTATTTGACCCAGAGTAGTTGAGGCACTGGTAATGCTATTAACAAGTGATTCGGTGGATATTTTGGATTTCAGTTTCTCTGTTTTCAGCTGTCGTATCAGTATCTGTAATCTAATTCTGTCGCCTACTTTATTCACTCCTATTTCTTTCAACGAACTGCGATCCATCTGAATGAACAGGTCGATTGTGATACCATTTTTAACGAAGTCACGATAATAAGATTCACAATCAATGATCTTCAAATATTGGGAGAGTGTATATTGATCTCTTGAAATGAGGTTAGTAATATGGTTTAGGGAGGATACAGATTCCACTACATACGCATTGTTCATCATGGAGCAACTCTTGAGCCACCAAATAGATTGAGATATGGCTTCGGCAAGAATGAGGATAAACCATCAATACAAAGAATAAAGCTGTGAATTATTCAAAGATAATTAAATATAGCGAGAAAAGAAATCACCAGCCACAAGAGATTTCATATTGGAACGGTTATCGCTTGCTTCAGTTATACAGTCTTTTAACTAGCTTAGTTAAGGCCAAGGAAGCTTCAAAAGTGGTATTGTTAGCAGCATTGTTCAGGATCAGTTGTCTATGTGAGATTTTGAGATCCCGGAACTCTTCGATTATAGATGCAGCCGAGATGCTATCTGTGGTAGGTTGCTTGGTCCTTAGCGTTCCAACATACGAAACAAGATAGCTATCGATTCTCATGATGGCCAGATCAATGAAACTTTTCAATTGCTGGTTGAATTTGAATATGACTAGAAGTTTGTTTATCTTGAGGTCCTTATCACAACGATGGAAGCTCTTCTGTTGCGAGTGGAGTGCTTTTTCAGCTGCACGTAATAGGGTAATTAAAACTGCAAATCTATCCTCAATTTCGTACTCGAAACGAGATATGAGCTCATTTATGGCATCATTTTGTTTCTGCGTCTTTTCAGCAAATAGCTGATAACTTGATGTGATGAAGGAGTCTTTGAAATAGAGAGATCTTGGCGTTAGTTCAGGAACTCTTGTATTTGGTAAAAATATGCCTATATCGAATTGCTGAAAGCACAGTGCAAGCTGATTGCTGTCATTCAGCAGCTGCTTTTGTTGATAAAGCATCTTCTGTGAATGGGCAAGGATACTTTCAAATGCTGAGACAAGAGACTTAAATTCCCATTGCAGAAACACAAATTGTTGACCTTCACCAGACATACGAGACATATCTTTCCACTTTTGGCGATTATTTGCTTTCCAGTGGGCTGGGATGTTGAGCAGAATAAACGGGGAACTTGGTATTTGACCCAACACGCTTTCATTAGATCCACTGCAAGTCAGATTGTCCAGCCGTGTAAGGCATTCACGCTGTAATGGGGTGTCTTCTAACCTCCCGATTATATTTTGAAGCATTGGTAAACGTGATACTGGCAAATCCAATAACTCATTAAGGCTGGACCATTGAGTCTTGTGAATCAATCCATCAATTAACTCTAGCCAGTTAGCAAACCGGATATCTGTTTGAATCAAAGTCAGCATATCTTGTCTCCTGTCATTTGCGGAAATATAGGACGGATAGACTTGCATCATTCTATTAATATAATCAATGATTATTGCCAGCAGCTTTCCCTCCGTAAAGGAAAGCTTTAAACCTTCGGATATATTGGCTAAAAATAACTCTGCTAGAGATATCAACAAGCTGAAGTTCCCAAAAAGCTTGCTCATGTCCGATGACCGGATTGGTATACCATGCTCTGCAACATATTCTTCAAAAGATGTCGCTAACAATTCCAGCAATCTCATGTACTCGATGTACCTCTCTTCAAAGTCGATCAATATTCTGATTGTACTAGACAGCCTGCTATCCTGAATGCTAGACATGCTATACTTCTCTACGGCCTCGTCAGGTAGCTTAGGTAGTTCTTTCATTTCCAGATCATTCTGGTTGATAAACGTTTGTGAAAGCTTTTGACTTACTTTATTAGTCACCTGAAGATCTCTGATCTCGTCTCCTTTGTTTCCTCTAGACAGATACCAAAGTGATTCAGCATAGGGATTGATGTACTCTCGTGAAGAATAGTCTGTCTGTCCGGAGTGACTGGCAATTACAGAATGCTGGTCGATATGGGATTTTTCAGAGTACAAGGAGGAGGAACGACATTGCTTATTTTGCGGCTTCAGCTCAAGCATTTTCACCATTACAAACTACTTCATCCTAAGTTATAGCTATTACGGTTGAAGATGGACGCTTTCTTGTTTATAGTCTACATTCCATATCTCCTAAAATAAGCTGCTATTCTCCAGATTATCCTCAAACTTGTTTCACAAGTAATCAAACGCGGGGTGTGGCGAGGCACTTGTGTGTGGCGGTGCACAAGAAACACTGCGCCCTGTCTTTCCTTATTCAAATAATCAAATGTTAACAAGACTTCAACTCTCCTTGTTTGGCCTCCATTTTACAAAGCCGCTTGCTTTCCCAGCTCCCAATACCTTCAATCACAACTATCATGTCACTTTCCAGCTGGCGACAGTTTCCTTTTTTTGAGTTTTTCCCCATTAGAGACCCAAACTATGGATCTAAAGAACCTCTTTACTCCGACGCAGCTCTTAGTGCATTATGCTCCTCCCCTGAGTACCTGATTGTTGCCACAAATCAATCTGTGATAAAGCTAATAAACAAGGACTTCCAGTTGGTGTTTGAGTTTGATGCATATGAACTTGGCTGGTGTATCACTAAACTTCACTATGTTGATCTAAGTGAAGGAAATGGGTACCTTTGTTCAGTGGCAGAGAAACAAGGACATCCTTTGAGCTTGAAGCTTTGGGATTTGAAGAAATTAATGAGTCAGAGTACCATAGATTCCGAAGCCGATTATCGTGCCTTGTGCCAAGTGATGAACGGAGCTAATAATTATCCCATGACATGTTTCGCTTCATCGATGGACTTTTCTATCTTAGCATTTGGATTTGCTGATGGATCAGTGGTTTTGGTAAGAGGAGATATTCTTCGTGATAGAGGCTCACGACAAAGAATTGTTTACGAAAGCAAAGAGCCCGTCACTGGTGTGTTTTTCAGGGACGATAATTTGCTCTATGTGTCCACCGTGTCCAAGGTTCTCACTATACCGACCACAGGAAGGAACCAAGGCAAACCAGATAGAATACTCGATGATAAGATTGGAACCGATATAAATTGCAGTGATATGTTACAGGATAAACGTCGGAGTCTGGTGATTGCAAGGGAAGGATCATTACAGTTCTATAATTCAAGGGGAAAATCGCATAATTTGCTTATTGATATACCAAAAAAAAGACTATTTGCATATAAAGACAAGTACTTGCTCATTACCTCTTCTGCCAGTTCTTCACTTACAGCATCATCGTCTTTACATACTGATAGACTTGTGATTGTGGATACATCCAACAAGTTAATTGCGTTCAATCAAACAATATCCAGCACCGTTAATGAGATACTAAATTTGTGGGGAGATATTTACGTGTTAGCATCTGATGGATTGCTCTATAAAGTTCACGAAAAACCGTTAAAGGATAAATTAGACATTGTGGTACAGCGGAAGTTGTTTCCGATTGCTATTAAGCTTGCTGAGCTCTCTGCTGGTGAGAAGACTGAAGATGATACTGATGAGGTTCAAAAGTCTGATATTGTGAAAATTAAAAGACTGTATGGGGACTATCTTTATGATAAGGGTGAATACAGTGAAGCTGTTCAGCAATATGTTGCTTGTATTGATCTGGGTAATACCAGTGAAATCATCAGAAAGTACAAAGATAGTTCAAAGATATCGTTTTTGTCAACATATCTGGAAAGTTTGGTTGAATTGAAACAGTCTACCGAAGACCATGTCACTCTACTACTTTGCGCTTACTGTAAAGTGAAACAACAGGACAAAATTTCAAGTTTTCTTTCAAAAGTCAAAGTTGATGGTGATTACGAGTTTGTGGATTCATATATGAGGTTTAATTTGAACACAGTGATAAATCTGTGTCGGGAAAGTGGATATTATCAGCTGGCTATTTCAATTGCACAGAAGTTCAATCAAGCTCAAATAGTGGTAGATATTCAACTCAACAACCTGAAAGACCCTCAGTTGGCCCTACTATACATGAAGACCTTATCCATTGATGATCTTTTGAGAGTTCTGATTGAAAATGTGAAAACACTACTAGATCAATTGCCTAACGAGAGCACATTGTTACTAATTGATGTTTTCACTGGAAAGTACAATCCAGAGACATCATTTGATATCAATCAACAGCACGTACCCAACCCGGGTGACATTTCTCCCAAGGAATCGAATCCAATACTTACATCGTATGACCAGTTTGTGTCATTCATGAATCTAAGTGAACCAACCGATCAAGCGATGCAGCCAACATATTTACCTCCTAAACCAAGAATCATCTTTCATTCCTTTGATAACTGTCGCAACCAGTTTGTGATCTTTCTAGAGGCTTGCATTGAAGGCTATGATAAATTCGGAGGAGATGAGAAAGACAAAAGAGATATTATGATCACATTATATGAAATGTATTTGTCTCTAGCGAAACAGGCTGTGGATGCTAATGAGAAAGATGAATGGCATGCCAAAGCTAAACTGTTACTCAAAAGTATCAGCCGAACGGACTGGACATTAGACGACCAGTCTCAGCTTCTGCTCCTATCAAACTTAGGAGATCTCAATGAAGGTGAAATTCTAATTAGAGAGTGGACAGATGATTCTTCAGAAGGATATGAGCTCGACATGTTTCGGTCGTCAATCCTGGCAGGCAACTACCCCAAGTCACTAAAGATCATTCTTAATCATGGAGATAAAGAACCAGAGCTTTATAAACTTGGATTGTCAACGTACACAGCGTCAAAGTCTGTGTTTGATGAAATTGGTGAAGCAAACATTCTGCACATCATCTCCAAGTTGGAGAGCCTGAAGCTAATGACCCCTCTTGAATTAGTAAAGCAATTGAGTCTTTCGCCATTCATTAAACTTGGGCTTATCAAAAAGTACATTACAAACTATATCAGAAAGCAAGGTCAAGAGATAACGACTAACCAAGCACTGGTTGCATCTTATCGTGATGAAGCGGAAACTTTATCCAAGGCCATAAATCAACTATCAACAGGACCTCAGATCATAAACAGATCTCGTTGTTCTTCCTGTGGCCAACCTCTTGAGCTTCCTGCCGTTCATTTCCGTTGCTCCCATTCCTATCATGAGCACTGTTTATCAATGGAATCCAATCAAAATGGAACATCGTTGGATCAAGATAGTCTGAATTGCCCTAAATGTATTGGCGAATTTGACACTCTAACCATGTTGAAGAGACAACACGAGGAAATCGGCAACAGAAACGATGTCTTCAAAGCCAGCTTGCTGGACAGTGGAGATCGATTCAAAGTAATGATGGGCTTTCTAGGACGTGGGGCAATGGAGCAAACTAAAAGCACTTGGCAATAACGTATTCTGCAAGTTGTATACAATCAACTGAGAATATCAGGATGAAGACTTAAAGTGGAAGAGCACCTGGCTATAATCTCCTTAGTCTTCAAATCTGCTGAATTATCACGAAATCCTGCTTTGGAAAACATATCCATCAGATCATTAGGCACAACGCTAATGTCATCCTGTGCTTCAATAAGAATATTAACAACTTCGATAGCCAAAAAATGACCTTCTCCCTGTGGAATAAGATCAGAAGAAGACAAATGTACTTCTTTGGGGTTGGTCTTTGGTCTCGCGCATAGTATGTTGGGTGTTATCACCGTTGCCAAATTATGGATGTCCATTTTTGACCCTGTTTCTTCGTCGATATGACAAAATGATGCGACCCAATTGAAAAATGCCATCACGACCTCAGCAAGATCACGATTTTCCTTAGGTAGCATACAATATGATAGCTTTAGAATTCTGTCCTTTGTCTTCTGGTCATCCCCCAGTTTTTGCGACATAATGAAAAGATCGTACAATTTAAAAGTGAACAATGGATCAGGCATTTCCCTAGCAAACTTCTTCAAAAGAGCTGCTAACTGGATTGGGGTCTCGCTGCTAAAATCAGGAATCTTATCAGGATGCGAATCAATCTCCTCAGACAATTGTTTCAGTCTTCTGATGTTCCCGTTGACACGGAAAACACCCTCAACAGACATGTCCATGTTATGCATTACGTTTATCAATTCATCCACAAGCATCGGAATACGCAGCTTTTGTGGCCCGATTCCTAAGTCACTATCTGCACCATATTTAGCGACAAGTACCTCTAAAGGACAGCCAAAAACATGACTTGTATCACCATGACTATTTTTTCCTCCACCAAACATACGCTCCCAGATTGTAGTGCTCTTCTTAGATTGTATGAATGACAAACACTCCTCTAAAGTGAACGTCTCCTTCATTAATTGGTGAAGAGCAAAAGCAGCAATATGACGCATCACTTCGTGGTCACGCTTGGATAACTCGGAAAAGCGTGTAGGAGTCGACAAAGCATCATTCCCGTTCGAGAATTCCCTGCCAGTTGGTATACTGGAGTCCAAGTTTGGAGATCTTCCACTAGTCTTTATATTTTGGGTGTTGTTAGCAGCTGTTGCTGCTGCTGGTAGTTTAGAGTTCAGTGTCATATCTCGGGATTGATGGGCAGCTGCTGTTTTGACAGGCCGTGTGACAGGAATATTCGACGTTGCGGGAGCATATGATCTCTTTTGATATCTGAAAGCGTTTGGACGGTGTTCCCTAGCCTGCTCAGAAGAAACAATTCGAGGGATGTCGTCTAAAGTCAACCCCTTCTCGTTTTTCAGTAGTGTGGAAGTAACTTGTAAGTACACATTATCTGATTTGGAGCCTATAGGCACTTCCTCAACCCTTAGTCTCTTGGAGCCTTTTCTTCCAAGGAACTTTTCTTTCTTAAGGAGATTCGAAGCAGCAACAGTAGCAGCAGAGGAATCCGTTTTAGAAACTTCATATCCAACTTCTTCTGTACTGGCAGTTGAAGCCTCTGGTGCTTCAATAATAATTGACTTTCGAACTTCGTTCGAAACATTGGCCAGCTTCTGGTTCTCTCTTTTTGATCTCATACGCTTTATGTCCGACACCTGTTGTGAGTATGAATCGTCACCTGATGGGCTAGGATGCAAAGATTCTTTCTCAGAATTTATTATACCACGTTTTCTCATTGCACTCTTGGATCGAACCAAGGCTATTTTGAGTAAATATACCAGTTGCATGTAACGAGATACACTGATAAACCCAGTTTTCGCATCTACATCCTGTGCTGAACAGCTAGCACAAAGCACTTTGTTTGTGTTTGGGTTGAATGCAACCTCAGCCAAATGATCGGAAATCGAATGCTTGTTACAGTTGGAACATGATAGACATTCACTGTGCCATCTTCGACACTCAAACTGTACACATTCGTCTTCTATGCTTTTTCCACACTGCACGCAAAAGTCTTTGGCATTGGATGGGATATCCAGCACAGGGAAAACATCATCAGGTATTGAGTCATGAATAGAGATTTCTTTCAGATATCGGTCCGTGGAAACAGTGGATTTTGAAATCTTGTTATACTCCAAGGCATGCATCAACGAGTTTCGAGAAATCAGCTTGATATAGTGAGCCAATGTGGATATTAGTGACAGAAGCTGTTGGGAAAACGCAGCTGTGAGAGGCTTTGATTTATCAGAATCCCTCAAAAAGGAGAGATAAGACATAATCTTAGATGACATGCTTCTTGGCTCTTTTTGTAGGGCAGCCAGCTTGATGTTTGCGGAGGGGTCTATGTTGATTTTTGTGGCAGCTGCATAATCATTCAAAACATCAATTCCTTTGAACAAACGTTCCACTTTCAAAACTAGCTTACCTGCCATCATCAAACCATTAACACGATTACCAGTCGAGGCCGAGTGAAGCATTTCAGAAATGCAAAATGCGCAGCCTTCCTCAAATTCAGAAAGAGTTAACCATATAGACATTGTCATTCTTTCCAGTCTTTTTTCAATATCAAACAGCTGATTCGGTGTTAATTCACTGTCAGTCAAATCTTTGAAAAGTGGCCCAGATTTTGTGCCATTATGAAAACTGCTCAAGACAGCACCATTAATACCAATGCAGTCAATAGTAACAGTTACACCCCAAAACTTATGAACCATAAAACACTCGGGATGCCATTGCTGATCTCTCCCGCCTCTATATAGTTCGACATATTGTTTCAAAATTGCAGATCCACAAGCCTCGCACTGCAAAGCATGTAATTTTGAATAGTGATAATGGCAGTAGATTTTATCATCGTGCTCATAGTAATCTTCTGAATCAAATACCTTATGGCAAACTTCACAAAAGAAATGCTCAGGGTGATACTTTCTTCCAACAGCCGTAATATAAGAACCCCTAATCGCTTTATCACAAGTGGTGCAAATAAGATCTATTCTTTTGAAGTAGTCGTATTCACACAATGCTACTTGTATTGTATTTCCTTCAGATGTTTCAATATCAGCAGCAAAAAACTTGTTGGAGCATTGATTGCCGCAATCATAGCATCTAAAACAGTCAATATGGTATGTCTCATTCATGGCTCTTACAAGTGTTCCAACAATAGAATTGCCACATTTATGGCATATTTTGGGTCGTTTTTTCGCACCGGGCCGTCGTGGTGTTTGCTTGGCGATATCTGTGTCTGCTGATCGAGAGACATCTGCCACGCTGCTGTTGCGATGTTCTCTT
This sequence comes from Ogataea trehaloabstinens, assembly GCA_003706095.2. Taxonomy (NCBI): domain Eukaryota; kingdom Fungi; phylum Ascomycota; class Pichiomycetes; order Pichiales; family Pichiaceae; genus Ogataea; species Ogataea trehaloabstinens. The sequence goes on along the minus strand of PPKJ02000008.1, from coordinate 539,211 downwards.
CTGAGAGATGGAGGGATAGCGGTGTTCTGGGATGAGCTATCCAAGTTCACTGGAGTGTCTTGAGCGTTGCGCTGTTCTGCTCCAAGTGGAGGTATGAGTTTAGTCCACTCAGTGTCATATTTCACATCAGCACCAGGCGAAGGAGAAACTGTTGGAGAAGGCCACTTGGGGTTAGGCGGGGCTGCGGAAGTATTAGGGGCATAGCGGCCATCTGACTTACCTCCATTAAGATCAAGGTTGCTAAGGGTTTCTGCGGGAACTAAGCCCTTGGTTCCCGCAGAGGCATTGTTGAAGCCACGATTCAGCGGCATGTTTCAAGCGTAAGAATTATTAAGAGGCAGTTGCGCAAACAGGATCAAGTCAACGAACTAAAGGAATAATCACGCGAGGTACTAAGCGCTGGTAAAAGAGAGTGTATTAGCGGCAGTAAACGACGGAATCGAAAAGGCGGCAGGCTGTTGGGGTTGTTGGTGTTTCTTGACACGAAATCAACACAAAATTAAATGGGCCAACCAGCAATCGAGAAGTGGGAACAAGCGGTCTTTGCAAGTCAAATGAGTGAATCTAGTCTTTTCAGCTAGTGTGATACGGTGGGTTTTGTCAACGGTGATCAACCTCAATGTTATGCCAACCATTAGACAACACCAAAATGTATTATTGTTATTTGAGCCGACTTTTTTGTCAGAAAAACATTTAGCCCAGAAATCAAAAGCCCGTTTACACAGGGAATGCTCAACCTGTGTGTTACGCGAGCGGGCCTGGGGTCGCTCCGGCTGCTCAGGCAAGTGATCGCTGGTGTGATTAGACCTCGCTGGGGCGGCAGAGCGGCAGCAGTTACACCCAGCCAGACGCTGAACGCTACTGTGATCTCAGAACGTGACAGAACTGGTGCCAAAATCAGACGATCACGTCAGCGGGAGTCGCGAAGACCAGAGGAGGACAAACAATTAGATACAAAGTAAATAAATAAATACAGTAATCAATCAGCTGTACGCGTGTGAGCGGTATGATATCTATAAAAGCAATTGATATGGTATTTTTTAAAGAAATAAGTAGGTTCACTTCTTGAATCTCTTTGGTATTGGCAAGCTTATTGAAAAACGTCTGACTCTGAAGACATAGTAAAGAGACACCATGAAGAAAAAGTTGGAAGCAATGTAAACACAGAATAATCCAATGTTTCTCCATCTGTGAGAGTACTTCATTCCCACAGTGGACATGTACTCATCTCCAACGGAATACTGACACACTCCACAGTTGGATGTTTCGTCAGGGTTGGCAACGTAACCACTGTTGTTCTCGAAATATGAGCTCAGGTACGATCCGCAAGTTTCTCCTTCTGGTGGATCCAGGTAATTCAGCTCTGTATCACTGCAGTGGACTTCTCTGTCATGTAAAAGAACTCCAACAAGGTTCTCAACAAAGTAAGTGAATGGCGACGCTCTCCACATAAACTTCCAGAATCCAGGCATTCTTGACGGACTCTGGACAACACCACAGAATGCAATAATAAAGTTGTAAAGTAATCCAGTTAACACATTGGCCGATGGAAGATCTGGAGCAACATAGACAACCATTAGTGACATGGAAACTATGTACATTGGTAAAAATATCGACTGGCATAACCACCAGAATCCAGCCCTAGAAGGCTCGTTATCCAGTTGAATAGGGAAGTACCATGCAATGAAATAAACCGTGTCGAAAGCAACCGTATAAGGAATCTCAACCAAGCACTGACTGATTAGTAAACACGACCAATGGAATGTATTTGACCGAGACTCTCTAACCTCAAATAGCTCTCTTGACTGTATAGCTCTAGCTTGTATTTGATTAGTCATAGGCGCACAAACCACAATTGCCATAAAGTTGGCAAATAATAAGTTCTGCATACCAATAACGGTATGCTTAACATTCCAGAAAGAAAATCCAACCAATAAGCCGGCCAAAAGCAAAAGCATAAACTTAGAGATGACATAGTCCAAATCTCTATAAAACTGAAGCCATGTTCTTCGTAAAACAAACCAAAATTGATAAGTGTACGGTACGGCGTATTTGTTACGCAACTCACTTTGATCACTGGAAGGCAATTGTTTAGTCTTGTCAATAAGATCGCGAATTTCTTTGGTAGTAACAGCGCAGTATTTGCTACCACGCCACTTTTCATACCAATCCTCCTGAACAGATGCAGTTGCACCAGCACCAATAACTTCCAAAATGTACTCAGCAGGGTTCTCTTCATCAGAACACTTACGAGCTCCTTCACCTTCGAAGTAATCAAGCATTGTTCTTGAATTTTCACCAATGTCGCCAAAATAGACAGTCTGTCCACCCTTTCTCAATAGTAACAATTTGTCAAACTGTTCAAATAGAATAGCAGAAGGCTGGTGAATAGTACAAAGAATTGCTTGTCCAGCCTTTGCTAAAGATCTTAACACTTGAATGATAGCCCATGACGACTGCGAGTCCAATCCAGAAGTAGGCTCATCCAAGAACAATAGTAAAGATGGTTTGGCAACTAGCTCTGTAGCAATCGAAAGCTTCTTTCTCTGCTCCACGTTCAATCCATAACCGGTCTGACCAGCGATAGAATCAGCATATTCATCCATATTCAGTATCTCCATGATCTTATCAACATACGCAATCTTCTCTTCTTCAGGAACGCTAAGAGGTCTTCTCATTCTGGCCGCAAAAATCAGTGACTCTCTCACTGTAAGCTCGGCAATATGTAAATCTTGTTGCTGAACATAACCGGTACGACGCTCAAAAGAGGAATCGACTGGCTTTCCATTGATCAACATATCACCAGTTACAATTCCCATGTCAACTCTCCGTGAGAGAACATTCAACAAAGTAGTTTTACCAGCACCGGACTCACCCATAAGAGCAGTTAATGTACCCGGCAAAACGTATCCTTGTACATCATCCAAAAGTTTTCTTTGTTCTCCCTCATAAGGAACAACGTAATTAACATTTTGCCACATGAAGATATCATTAGATCCAAGTTTCTCATCTGAAATTTCTATTGCACCTCTTTGAGACTCAACTTCACGTTTCTCGTCTGCCTTTGAAGAAAGCGAGCCACTTTCAGGATCTAAAGCAGAGACATTTTGACCTGTTGCCTCAAGTAGTGACGCTGGAAGTTTTGCGTTCTTGATAAATAATAGTTTGTCAGAACTTGCAACAATAGGATTGTGATACTCAACAACCAGAGCATTAATTAAGAGAAGACCGGCGGCGAAACCAAACAAAATACCAAGGTTTCTCCAGCAATGGTCAAACGTGTACTGGAATGCAAGATCAAGATAAATCTCACCAGAAACATCAGTTCCTGTACCATACAATTCTCTCGTAGTACTAGCACCAACAAATGCGCAAACCTGGTTATCAGCTGAAACATTAGCATACCCTTCACCAGAAGGTAGCAACTGCATTGGAGAACACGGCATCATTCTACCTCTGAACTCAAGCGTGATCATAGACTCAAAGCCATACAAAATTGGATTGCAGTATGAGAACCACTTAAACCACCAGTACATGGAAGGACGTTGAATCATAAACGAACTGTAGATAATGGACGCCATCATGATGATACCAGTCAATCCATTTGCAGCACTCAATGTTGGGCAGAATGCCGAAATCAAGGAGAAAAGAATATTGATGCAAGTGACACTCAAATTGACAAACAAAATGAAGGCAAAAAATGGGCCTGCATCCCTCTTCAAATTGGACAAGAAGTACAAAATGATCGAGAAAAACAAAATGGCCGTCAGTCTCACTGGAAGTTGCACAAATGTGTTGGATACCAATTCAGTGGACGGATGGAATAGAGAGTATCCACGTTGCTTGTTTAAAATTGGTTTGTTCTCAAAAATAGCAGCAATCTCAGCCAATCCCATGATACAGAAATATAGTAAAGCAAAGAAAATAACACCACCTCTGGAGAAGGAACCAATGGTCTCCTCTGTTGTGTTGTAATAAAGAGATCCACAAATAAATGACTGAATAACAGCAGCCATTAGAAGGGTGATAGAATAATCTCTGTTGTTTGCGATGTTCTGGAATCCTCTCACGGTACACAACTTTAATTGTTGCATGTAGTTCACTGTGTATCTGGATCTTGAGCTAGAATACTTCTGTTTCTCGGCCTTGTGCACTCTTTCAAAGGTCTCCAATGTGTCCTTAGCATTATAGGAGGTTTTCTTCTCTTCAATTTTGTTCAGTAAAGCTTGGAATTCTGGAGATCCCCTCCATCTCTCTTCAAACTCCTCAGCTGTGTTAGGTACTTTATTTTCGTATCCACTGATTGGTGTTCTTGCAAGAGGGTCGGTCACAGAAGTCAAATACTCTGCGCTGGTTTCACGAGGAGCTTTTTTGAATCCCAATCTAGTGAAATAGTCAATGGCTTCTTCAATTGGGCCAAAGTAAATTTGACGGCCATAATATAAAACACTGACATTATCAAATAGTTGGTAAATGTTCTCAGAAGCTTGATAAATAGTAACGATGGATGTCGCTTTTGTGATGTTTGTTGAAGTTCTCAAAGATTCAACAAACTCCAAAGCGGTGGAAGCATCCAAACCTCTCGTGGCATTATCAAAGCAATAAACAGATGCTCTTGTAACCATAGCTTCTGCGATAGAAACTCTCTTTCTTTGACCACCGGAGATACCTCTAACAAAATCATTTCCGACCAAAGTCTTTTCGACGTGCTTTAAGCCATACAAAGTTAGGTAAAGATCTTTGATTGTGCGAACATATTCTGATCTCGACAGATTGTCGATACGAATCGATGGAGTCTTACAACCAATCGCAAAATTCAATGTCTGCTCGACAGTAAGAAATGGGAAATGGACATCAAGCTCAGGGTTGTAAATGACTTGATTTTTGAAAAGCTTCATCATATCAGCCTGGTTAACACCATTATAAATCACTTCACCTTCGGTTCCGATATAAGTCTGAGTTTCACCTGCAATACTTTTCAGAAGAGATGAACAACCAGCACCTGGTCTACCAAGAACAAGAGTGAGAGAACCTGACTCAAAAATACCATTGAAGTTTCTTATAATCTTTCTGGTTTTATCCAATTTTGTCAAATCAATAGTCTGTCTCTTGGAGAGTCTGTCCTTTAACATCATGATTGGGGCCAAAAAGACATCACCAGCGGTTGTTATGATGGAAGCAGATGTATTTTTACCAATAACAGTAAGATCGTCAACAACTACATCGGTGTATCTTCCACTGATTCCTTGCTCGTTGGATCTGTTAGCCATAAACTGTAAAATCTTCTGCAAGTCAAAATCATTTGGATCTATCTCAAACTTATCCATATCCTTAGCCACCACATGGGATAGTCTCTTCGAAAGAGTTGATAATCTGGTTAAAACATTGTCGTCAGGATTATTGGTGACAGACCGAGTGATTGTTTGCTGAATGTCTAGCATATCATCAGCCTCGCCAGTTGCTGCTGGTGCAGCGTGGAAAGTCTCAATGGCATCGACCGAAGAAGTTGAAGATCCGTCATCGTTAGAAGACATGTTTTCTGTCGCCATCGATATGTAACGGCCAATCAGTTGTCAGCTACGTAGACAAGAGGTGTATATCGAAAGAAAAATACAACAGCCCTAGCAGCTGTTTCGCAAATACCGTCTTGCGTAAAAGGCAGCTGGAGTCACAAGCTTTGACCTGTCAACCTCTGTAGACTATAACACAAACGGCAGGACTCTGGTATATTTAGCTAACGTCGCTGTTTATCTCCTTAATGGCGAAACTGCGGGTTTAAGAGCACATATATATACTGGCTTGCTTTTTATGGCTAACAAAATTTCCCCAAGCCGAGATTTTACTCTTACAAAAGATTACTAACTTTTCCCTCCCGAAAATTGAAACCCGAAGCCTAAATGGGAAGTAGATGCGCCCAGACGGATATTGTTTACAGAATTTTAGGGATTTTTGCACCAGACAGTTAAGCCGAATAATAGCACAGTGTACTTTAAAACCGGTTACAAATGAAGTTCGTCCAGAAGCCATAAAACATTCTGCTGTCGGCATAATATTCTTTATTATGATTTCTCGTCTCTTCACGATTTGCTCGCCAGAGCGAGTTTTAGAACGAACTCCATCGTTGTTGACTTGCCGGGGCCACCGGCTGCGGGCGTAGACGGTAAAATTACACTGTAGCCATCTTAAGGCCTCTTTGCTAATTTGGACGATAAATGAAGATACAGTCTCAATTTATATACACCTCATATTGTAGATATTGTTGCTTCTGTATCTCTGATATTGTTTTTTAAATGCACTCAATATTGTTGGCGCGCGAATCCTGAATGTCTAGAATAGAAGAGTTTGCGTTACCACCAAGACAATATCACACATATTGTGAGAAATACGAAGGTCACTCTATAGCTTACTAATATCACATTCGTTTCGCGACACTTGCTATGTCTTAGTAATTTCACATTAGTGGCCCGAGACCCGCTGTCAGATCTAACCGGTAGATGGCTGTATTGAACACACGAGGGTCCAGAAATTGGTCGGTCGGCTTAATGCATTAGCCACTTAGAAATTATTTTTGTGGCGAGTTTCACTTCATATCTTGTGGCAGTGCACGAAGCCCTGATATCACGTCACTGACGTCGATCATTTACTTGACTTGCCCAAGAACCATGTAACTATTAGTAAAGGCCAACTCTCCACTGGACCCTTTCTCGGTATAAAACAATCACTAAATGGATATAGGATCGATTGGACAGTCCCAGCTTTTCAATGTCGTTTGTGTAATCTTACTGATTAATACTGAGTACGGAACAAATAGTACGCCAGCCATTTATTTTACATAACCTTGCTGGAAACACCAACTTAGTACCAGTCTTGAAATCTACGGGTGCAACAGTTACGGCTGGTTCCTGGCACATTTTTATATTCTGCAGACACACAAAACAAACTTCGGGCTGTCTGCATTGTTTTGACAGGGCGGACCTTATCGTCTATTCGGCGGGGTCTGGCTTTCCGGGATTTGTCGCCAGTCCGCTGCAGCTTGGTTGCAAAAAAATTTTTAGATTACGTAAATTCTGACGTATATGTGTCTTGTGAGGTGCAGCTCAGCATTTAGCGCCCCGTATGGGCACTTTCAACTGACCATACTGTGAATGCATGTTTATTGAGGATGGTTGAGCTGCTATTTGATCCAAGAACAACTGATCACAATCCCGGGCATCAAAGTGGACAAAGCGTCAGTGTGTAACATGATTTCTGAGATCCATCCCCGCACAACTTCAACCCTCGCGTCTAGTCCCGAGCTCTCATTGACGTCGTCTCCAAATGTTGCCTCATCGCCATCATATTTCTCGTCGTTGTACTCTTCCTCGCCTGGTTCTTCCTTTGATGAAAAAAGACCGTTTGTTACGGCACCCTGGAAAACCAAACTCCACCGTAGATTTCTGAGACCCAGGAGAATCATGTCTAGGCGGCTCACAAGAACTATATGTGCAACTGTCTCAATTGTGATACTATTTTGGTTTTTCTTGACAAGAAAAGTACTCAATGTGTCCTGGTCATACTTGAATAGCTCAAGCCATATCACACTGCAAGATATGGTACGTTTCCCAGCCTTGGACAGTGCACAGTTATCCTCTTTGAATTTGGACCAATCATTATTCCCAAATAAACAATTCACTTCCTTTGACTCTAGATTGATTGCCTCTCTGTGGTTATTCAAAGTCCAAAAGCATGCGGAGATGAATTCTGCGAGCATTGATCCTTCGTTTGCGCTACCATTTAGTTGGAGTGATTGGGTAAATTTGAATGATAGATTACGACCTAGTCAAGAGTGGTGGATCGAAAACAACCAGCGAAACTTGTTGTGTCAGACCCTTGAAACTCAATCTAGAATCAATTCGTATCTGAGTAACACGAGACTACCCTGCAAAGGCCTCTCCATCTCTGAAATTGAGCTACTTCCAGAAGAAACCTTTCCTCACTTAAAAATTCTGGGTCCCTTCACAGAAAAGCTTCCTGTTGAAGCTAGAATAGTTTATGGAGCGAGCTATTTGCTGCATACATCACAAATACCTGAAAGAGTAATGTTCCTTGGAGTCGGGGCTGACAATGAAGCACTAGTTGTCCTGACCAAGAATGATGCATCACAATCTCTGTTAGATCAGTTTATTGAAGAATATGCAGCATATTCCGGTGCCGAGAGAGGTGCTTCTGCAATCTCACTTACCAAACAAGTCAAAAAGGTACAGGATGCTTTGCTGTTTCCCGAATCATGCATCAGCTCAAAAATCTCGCATGATATCGATAGATCCAGAATTGAATGTCACAACTACCGAAAAAAAGAAACACATAATACCCTCTCCTATAAACAATTGGATACTGAAGAGTTTGCGTGGGATGAAACTGAGGTCTCAGCTAGATTGGAGGCCGCGGTGAATGCAAAGTGGCAAGGATCATCAAACGAAAAATCCCTTTATGGGTTGCTGGACTATAAAATCCTGCAAAGAATCAAGGAAGGAAATGAATTTTCAGCAAAAGGTAACTTTCCCAAGTATTTCCATGAAGCAGCGACTGTGAGTGAAACCATAAAAGGAGGTCATTTTGATTGGAGATTCTTCAACAGTATGAATCTGGGATCATATGAAAAAAAAGCAACTCTGTCAAGGCTAGCAAGATCATGGTTGAGATTTTCTTCAACAGCTGGTCTAAATACCTGGATAGCCCATGGATCCTTGCTGGGGTACTATTTCAACGGCTTAACACTCGACTGGGACTTTGACCTTGATGTTCAGGTGACTCAACGTAGCTTATTGTCATTAGCGCGAAATTATAACCAAACACTTATCACTGATGTGACACAAGTCGAGGGAGATCCATTCTCATCCTTAGAGGCTGGCTTGGGAAATTATTTTCTGGATGTGAGTTCATATTTCTTCAAAAGAGAAAGAGGCAACGGTAACAACGCAATTGATGCCCGGTTTATAGATACAAGTACAGGAATGTACATTGACATCACAGCTCTAGCAGAAGCACGTGTTCCATCCGTCCCTGTTGGTAAAAAGATACGTGCTGAATACTATTCATTTCTGCAGCAGCAACACAAAAAAGTGACAGAGATACCTCAACTTTACCACTGTCGTAATGATCATTATTATTCGCATGAAGAGGTCTCTCCATTAGTCCCAACTCTCTTTGAAGGCGTAATAGCTTATATTCCCTATAAGTTTCTGCAGATTCTCTCTAGAGAGTATCCTCGGTTCAATGAGAAGACAACAGTCAGAGGATATACATTTCGCAAGAGGCTTGGCTTCTGGGTTCCTAACACCCGGTGCAATGCCGAGGACACATTAGGTGATCTATGCAGAGACCCAGCTTCACGTCTAGATTTTGCTTTAACAAACAAATATACCAGTAACCACGTGATGCAGTTGAGTGAGTTGCTTGATTATCAAGAGAAGAGTTCATTCTCTATCAAAACCAACTTCCCCACGTTGAGAGTGAATCCTCTACTTCTTGCGATTGCAAAGGATCGTGGTAAGCATTACACTACCTAATTAGCCACACCCATATTAGTGTCAATCTGTTTCTGTGCAAGCACACTTTGCTGCCTTTGAAACCGAACCAAATCTGTGGCTGATTAAGATGATTTAGATCATGACTAAAAAGATACTCTAAATTAGCTTCCTTTTTTATGTAACTCAATGCTACAGAAAAGAATGAAAAAATAATATAAACAGCGGGAGGAAGTAAAAGGTGGCTTTTGTGTACTTGAAATAGCCTACAACATCGGCACGTTCTGACCCGACGATAGTCGCCAGTGTCTCAGAAGCAGATACAGAGAAAGGTTTTAGCTGCTGAAAACCAGCTGATTGTCTAAAAATTGTTGAGGACAGAAAGGAGTTGAGTTTCGTCATGGAGGATATAAGCATAGGAAACGAATTAAAAGATGGCTTTAAGACGACAGACAAGTGGGTCAAGTCTGGAGTCGAGTGGCTTGGTGATGTCGAGTCGTTCTACCGCCAACGTGCGGCGATTGAACGTGAGTACGGGGAGAAATTAAAAGCTCTTTGTTCGGAATCATTCAAGAAAAAGCTCAAAGTGTCTAGTCTGCTGAGTGTTGGTCAATCTCCAACAGTGACGCCAGGATCTCTTGAAAGCGCTAGTCTGGTGGCATGGAATGAAGTTTTGACTCAGACGGAACAGATTGCTAAAGAGAAAGGTGTTCTAGCCAGTGAGATTGAGAAACGAATTGTGAGTGGAATATCAGATATGGCTACAAGGTACGAGGCACTTCGGCAAAAATGGAAGCAATTCAGCGAAGATCTGTTGGAAACAAGAGACAAGACATACGATGATGTTAGTAAAGCAAAGAAGGAATACGACCTTGCCTGCCAGGCTATGGAAAACCAGAGAGCGAAATCTGAGAAGTCATCTGGTGATAGATCTCAGCATAAATATCAAAAGAGAGAGTTGGAAATGAACATTGCAAAAAATGAGTATTTGATCAAGATCAATGTTGCAAATCGAATCAAAGACAAATATTTCTACCAGGATCTACCGGAAGTCTTAGATGGACTACAGGGATTGAACGAGGCGAAGGTGAGCAAACTGAACAGTTTCTGGCTAGTTGCATCTGCATTGGAGAAAAAGTCGTATGAGACGCTTACAGAGAAGTGTAATTCGATTGATGAGGTTGTGAAGCAAAACCTCCCTGCTTTGGACACCGCCATGTTTGTTAAGCATAACCTTGGTGCTTGGAAAGAACAGGCCGATTTTTACTATATTCCATCCAGTATTTGGCATGACGATGAAGCCATGATTACAGATACGAAGAATCTTGAGGTGCTAGGGCAGAAACTAAGCTCGAGTACTGTCACGTATGAAAAGTTCGAAAGAACATGCGCCAATGAAAAGCAACAACTTGCAGAGATTCTTCAGGAAAGAAAACAGCTCATTGGTGATACATTTAGTGAAGTCAAACCCAAGTCTCGAGAAGAATATTCCAAAGTTGAAAATTTGATGGGTAAGAGTCTGGGTTGCCTTGAACAGTTTACTAAGCATGACTCTATAAGAGTGACAGCGGAGGTTGAGATAGAAACGATACAATCTGCTACTGAAGGAAAGGATCTTACAATTTCCCACCCTATGGAGAAGAAAAAGAAGAAAGGGTTTGGATCAATATTTTCCTTTCCTTCGAAATCCCAGACTATTGATGGGAATGTTGCCAATGATGATGAAAGTGATATACAGTCCTTGGGTAGTGGATTGAGTAAGATGACCACTCAAACACACAACTCTACCAAGAGTAGACTGTTTGGGGCAATTGGACGGGCTGTTTCAGGTTCATCTCCTCAAACTTCATCATCCACGATCAATGCCAAAGCTTTGTATCTTTATTCCGCAGCAGGTGAAGATGAAGTGTCGCTAAATCCTGGTGAAGTTCTTCAAGTAGTAGAAGCTGATGATGGAACGGGTTGGACAAAAGTGATAACCCCGTCAGGAGATACAGGCTTGGCACCCACATCATACATTCAGGTAGAGTCTGGTGGCTTTTCAACTCCAACTAAAAAGCAAGGACCTAAAGTTGCTCCTAGAAAAGGAGCAAAGAGAGTCAAGTATATGGAGATACTATTTGATTACGAACCGCAAGGTGACGATGAGCTTGGTGTTGGTGTGGGGGATAAAGTTTTGGTGGTGAAAGAAGATGATGGTTCAGGCTGGACAGAGGGAGAGATTGAAGGAATACGAGGATTATTTCCTACAAGTTACGGTAAGATGATTGAATGAGATGGATGGAATATTGACTGTTTGTGATATGATTATGCAGGGGGCAGAAAAGAGCCGTATAAACCAGTTTGGAGCATATTCCATATAATCCACCAATAGATGATTATTTGGCTAAATCTCTTTTTGAAGGATGAATTTCCACTGCTGCACTGGAGAAATCCGATGTACCATATGGGAGTGGGTAGGAATGTAAACACTCTGTTGATAATCTGAACATGCAAAAATGTGAATTGTATGAATAAGTAAACGCTTGAAACGGTGACGATGGCCAGCACCTGCCGTGTACGAGAGAATTCATATATTGACAACAACAAGACAACTAGGCTTGGAAAAGCCAGAATGAACAAAGGAATGTTCTTCTTGGTGAAGTACTTCAAAAAGCCGTTGTTCCAATAGTATGTTTGAGCATAAGAGATTAAAGATGGAAAGTAATTGTTGCACCAATCTCCTCTCTCTGGACAAAACTCTCGGTACGGTAGATAAATGGAAAGTGCTAGTGCTAAAGCTATTTGAGACCCGGCTATGAAACTCAATAACGTAGTCCGAGGGTTTTTCTTGATGGATGAAAAGAGATCGATTAAGTAAAGGATCCCGTACAGTAGGCAATTGGACCTGAATCCGAATGCAAGAGCGAAGAAAGACCCGCTTAAAATATATGCAGTCATTTTGACGGTAGAATGCGATCTATAGTTGTTGACGTAAATTTGACGTAGCCAGAGACCAGAATAGCAAATGAGCTGTGTAATCGACTCTGAATAATTCACAGTTGAGAATATTCCTGAGGGTTGAATAACCACCAAAAGAGAGCACGTATAGGCCAGATTGGATAAATTCAGATCTCTTGACCTGGCAAAAGTAGCTGTTGTAAGCGGATACATTATTAATGCGGCAAGATAATGGCAGGCATTATTCAACACGATGCTGGCCAAATATGTGTGATATATGTTGGAGAATCCAAATAAGCTGAGGAGTCTCCACCACAAAGGTCCAAACACGTGTTCATGTTCGAATGTCGCTCCTTGCGTCATCAATTTAGTAAAATATACTGAATCCCACGTTATGAGACGAGTCATTAGCCGGTCTACGGCGGGAAGAGCCCAGTCTGGGAACAATGCATCACGGTCACTCGAAAATCTATCTACCAGTATTTGAGTAGAAGTATCAAACTGTACAGGGACCAAATAGATTATTCCGAGTTGTAGAGCTTTGATCAGTATGAAAAGCCGAGTAATAGGACCCACAACATCTGTGAAAGACATAGTAACTGGTAAGTAGGCGGTATAACACCGCTGATTGAGGGTGAATTCAAAAGACACCTCTGTTAGAAAAGTATTAAGAAATAAACACAATGCTTTTTCAAGCGAGAAGTTAATGCCATTGTAGAAAAGGGCGGGTTGGCGAAAACGGTGTTCGCTGACATCGGGTCACACACTACTTTTACTAGGCCTGCTAACGAGATTTAACTATAGATACGTACTGTAATTGTGGTCTAAACAATGCTCTCCATTTCTTTAGCGTATCCCAGTGCATTATGGATAATGATCTTTTCGTCATTGATCTCTGATTCGGTATCCAGTGGCTTACGATCAAAGTAAACAATTCCATTTGCAACTGTCCAGCCCATTTGCTCGATGTATGGGCTTACGTCAGCAAGCTTCTTCAAGAATAGCAGCAGCTTCAAATTCTCTATTGGTAGTTGAGAGTAGCTACTATCAATATTAGCTGCTATAGTGAGACGTATTGAGTCCAGAAGCTGCTGCTCAAATAGATTGAACTCTCGGCATGGGAAGTTATGTTTGGAGGATAATAATTCGTATACCTTATTAAAGTTTCCATCGATAATCCATTTCTCAAACTTTATTGGGATCGATAAGAACTCATCTTGTTCGAGCTCATCTACTGCGAGACCGAAGTTTCCAAACCTTTCGAGCTCAATATGGAACAAAGCTAAGTCTCCCTGCGTCAGGAGTAGCAACAGGTAGAGTCCCAACAGTTTATTCTGATTCTGTGATTGCGGAAGAGACGCCAAGTCGTAGAATGTTTTCAGTTGTGTGATGTAGTTCGAAAAATCGGTCATATTGACTAAATTGATCGATACCAATGCTCCTATTTCTAGAATTGATCTGGTGATTATGAGATCATTTGGGTTGGTGGAGGCCGGAGGAACCAACAGGTTGTTTTTCATCAGCTCAACTCTAATTAAGGGCAAGATTTTTGAGCATTCATCATAATCGTCGCGATTGAAGCTGGTCGTCAGCTGAGATGTCAGCTGCTCGAGTGACATACTGCGCTGCTGTGTCTCTTTCTCGGCTCTATTCCAGATAACTTGTTGGTGTTAGATACAAGCTAAACTTTATGTTTCTGCTTTTGCCATCCGACACATGAGGAAAAACTACATCTCATAGTAGGGACGTGTGAGACACAATAAATAAAATATAGTGTGGTTTATATAGCTATGATATGTGCAGTGATAATCACGACCAGGGAGCAACAGGGTAGAGCAAGGGTCGTCTGAGCAATACTAAAAGACATAACAGAGAGATAGCGGCGGCATCGATGTAGAACTTATATGGGCCGGTCGAGGAACAGGGGTTGGTAGGAAGATTATACGTCCCCGGCCTGGAGCATTCAATTCTTGACGCCAAACTGTTTTTCCACATTTTCTATGATACCCTCCACAGATTGTGGGTTAGCAAGTGTGCTCAGGTCTCCAAGACCTTTAGCTTCTCCTGATGTAACTTTTCTCAAGATTCTTCTCATGATCTTACCGGATCTTGTCTTTGGTAAGTCGTTCACAACAATAATAGATTTTGGAGATGCAAACGGACCAATAATTCCTCTGATATGCATAATCAAAGACTTTCTAAGATCCGTGAGCTGTGCATCATCATCGGTCTCACTCTCGTCCTTGAGTTGAACAAATGCAATAACAGCCTGGCCAGTGAGGTCGTCGTTGATTCCTACAACGGCAGATTCACTGACATGAGAGTTTTCCAAGAGTACAGATTCAATCTCAGATGTAGACAATCTGTGACCAGAAACGTTCACAACGTCATCAACTCTTCCTCTGATCCAGTAGTATCCATCATGGTCTCTGCCTGCTCCATCTCCTGTGAAGTAGTAGCCTGGGTAAGGTTTTAGGTATGTCTCAATGAATCTGTGGTGGTTTTTGAACACAGTTCTAGCCATTGATGGCCACGATGATCTGACAGCTAAAACTCCCTCTACGTCATTTCCTTCCAATACCTTTCCGGTAACTGGGTCAATGATCACAGTATCCACACCAAAGAAAGGAAGAGTAGCGGCACCAGGCTTTGTAGGAGTGGCGCCAGCCAGAGGAGCAATCAGATGAGATCCTGATTCGGTTTGCCAGTAAGTATCTGAAATATGGCAGAGTCCCTTTCCAATCTTTTGATCATACCATTCCCAAATCTCAGCAGCAATTGGCTCACCAACAGATCCTAGGGTTCTAAGAGATGAGAGATCGTATTTCTCTATCTCCTGTTCTCCAGATTTCTTCAGTAGTCTGAGAGCGGTTGGAGCAACATAAAAGTGTGTGGCTCTGTGCTTCTCAACAATCTTCCAAAATCTACCATAGTCGGGATATGCAGGAGTACCTTCAAACACAATGGTTGCTGCTCCTAAACATAGAGGTCCATAAAGAGCATATGAATGTCCCGTGATCCAACCAACATCTCCTGCTGTGAAAAGAATGTCCTCGGGTTGCACATCAAACACGTATCTGGTGGTAAGCGCAGCACCAAGTAAAAATCCAGCAGTACAGTGAACAACACCCTTTGGAGCTCCAGTAGAGCCTGAAGTGTAAAGCATAAAAAGTGGGTCTTCTGAATTGACAGGAACAGGTGGAGTATAGTTAGGGAACTTGTCACACTCTTCAGTCCAGTAGAAGTCTCTACCAGCTTGCATGGCCACAGCAGGGTTTCCTGTTCTTTTGTATACAAGCACTTTTTGAACAGAAGGGCACTCTTTAAGACCCTCATCAACT
This sequence comes from Ogataea trehaloabstinens, assembly GCA_003706095.2. NCBI lineage: Eukaryota > Fungi > Ascomycota > Pichiomycetes > Pichiales > Pichiaceae > Ogataea > Ogataea trehaloabstinens. The sequence goes on along the minus strand of PPKJ02000008.1, from coordinate 523,424 downwards.
ATCTTCTTGGTGTTGATGGTCTTACCACCTCTCTTGGCCTCATCACAAGTGATTGTCACTTTACACTCAGCGTCACTGATTCTATCCCGAATTGATCCAGCAGAAAATCCAGCAAAAATAACTGAGTGAATAGCACCAAGTCTTGCTACAGCCAGCATGGCAATAATGGCTTCTGGTGTCATTGGGAGGTAAATGGCCACAGTATCACCCTTTCTAACTCCCCAAGACTTCAGTACACCTGCAACGCGGCAGACCTCTCTAAGGAGCTCACTGTAAGTAAGTTCACGAGATTCTTGCTCATCGTCGGCTTCAAAAATAAGAGCCTTTTTGTCGGGGTTAGCAAAAGCGTGTCTATCAACACAGTTATACGAGGCGTTTAGTTCTCCTCCAAGAAACCAAGCAACATCTCCGTGTTGCAAAGACCCAGTCTTAACTTGCTTGAAATCTCTGTGCCATGAAAGGAACTCCTTTGCCATAGGACCAAAAAATCCATCTGGATCTTCGATCGACTTCCTGTACATAGTTTCATAATCCTTCAACGACGACAACGACTTTTGAGGTTGTCTCTCAAAAAAGGTCGCTGGAGTAGGTCTGGCCTCCACATTGTTTGCCTCGTGCACCACTGAGTGAACTTTTTCCTGTGTCATATCTATGTGTGCTGTGGTGTAGTACTGCTTAGTTGCAATTGCTGAAATAAAGGCTGCTGATTTTAAACTTCTGGGGGTGTCAATATCGCTCTGAAAATCCCACGCTGAAAAATAATGTTGAAAAAAATCACAGATGTTATTCGAGCTGGTCTTGTGGTTCCCCGTGATCTCTGCTATATACACTGAACACCACTTGCGACGTTCTACTTTTCTCAATTACAACTGTATGGTGCAGGCTGCTAACTAGCAGCTTCTCTGAAGGTCGCGCACCCCCTATTTATACTGTCTACTGCCTTGCTTGTAATCTTTCGTCCATCTTCACACCTACTGGACCCCATGCAGCAGAATTCGCGGCTCACATGACCTACCCGGGATACTGGAAAGGTGGACTAAAGGATGTGTACTTGACCTGCTGAGAACGGATTCCCGGGAAGGTCGCGAAATAACCAGAACGAGGGCGCACCATGGGGCGATGCTGCAGTGAGCAGCAGTAATTATCCCGGCGGGGTAATGGCAGAGCACTTAGCCCACTGATTTGTGTTCGCAGCACCGGAACAGATGTGAGCCTGTGCCCCTCGTAGGTACTCACAATATTCCGGGGCCGGCGGCGGATCTCTTACCCGGCCGTTTACATGTATACAGGGCTCGTAACATCTTTGGATCCGTTTTTCGAGCCAGTCGATTGTCGCTTTTTTGCAAGCGACGGCGACGCGTCTATCGGCCTTTCAGGGTACACACCCAATTCTGACAGAAACAAAAATTTAGAATGTCATACAAGTAGTACATAGGCGTAGTGAAGGCGCACAAATTGTCTCCGGAAGTGTCTTATTGCGCATATAGGCATCACTACGGTCACCATAGAACCATTTGTGCTTTATCTTACTTATTCCAGTGGAATAACCTTATAAAAGCTTGCATTGTGGAGAGTTTTAGTTCTGTTAGTCAGCCCTACATCTTGTTAGCAACGCAACCCTCCACTTTTGAGGGCAACCTGTTTTGTCTGCCTAACGGATCCTGATACCCGCACAATGGCACAAGATCCGCGCAAGTCAGAGGGTTCCAGTCGACAAGACTTCTCAAACGGAGCCTCTGATTTGCCGACAATGGTTCTTCCAAAAGTGAGACAGCAGAACCTGTCACGTTCCGGCTCCTTAAAAAAGGACAATTCCCGGTACACTCCACCGAATGCAGTTCCTGCTACACCACGGATGCTTAGAAGTACAAGTAATACAACCAATGTTCCCGAAGAGTATTTGGTGAATCCTGAATTTCAGGGCCAACAGCAGTATGTGGCAGGTGGAACCTCTGCCCATCAAAGACCTGCTGCGCCATCTACGGAGGAACTGCCGAAGAAGCTGCTGCCGGGTGTTGATTTCACTGATAACTCTCAGCTACAGGGATTTTCTAATACACCTCATCGAACTCCTTCATCTGCTCGGAGTAGCTCAAAGAAACCAGTGTCACGTTCCTCATCATCGCAGCCTACTTCGAAACAGCCTTCGCAAGCAGTGCACGATCAGCAGCATTTTCATTCTTCGCAACAGCAACAACAAAATTATCATTCACAACAGCAACCGCAACCGCAACCGCAACAGCAGTTCCATAGACGATCCATTGGTGATTGGGAGTTCGCCAAGACTGTTGGTGCAGGGTCGATGGGAAAAGTTAAGCTTGCTAAACATCGCCTTACTAATGAGGTATGTGCTATAAAAGTTGTACCTCGTGCCTCCAAAATTTGGCAAAGGATGCATATGAATGATCCTCCTACTGATGATCCTAATGAAATTGCAAAAAGACGAAAAGAATATGAGAAAGAAATTGCTAGGGATAGAAGAACAATTCGTGAAGGTGCTCTAGGAAGAATATTGTATCATCCGAATATATGCAGATTATATGAAGTATTCCCCATGACTAATCACTACTATATGTTGTTTGAATATGTTTCTGGAGGTCAAATGCTTGATTATATTGTATCACATGGATCCCTGAAAGAACGGCATGCAAGAAAATTCTGCAGAGGTATATCGTCAGCTTTGGACTACTGCCATTCTAATAACATCGTCCACAGGGACTTGAAAATAGAGAACATCATGATCAACAAAAATGGAGAAATCAAGATAATTGATTTCGGCCTTTCAAATTTGTTCGATAACAAACACCTGTTGAAAACTTACTGTGGGTCTCTCTATTTTGCTGCCCCAGAATTGCTTTCTGCGCACCCATACACTGGTCCTGAGGTTGATGTATGGTCTTTCGGAGTTGTCCTGTATGTTCTTGTGTGTGGTAAGGTACCATTTGACGATCAAAGTGTAAGTGCCCTGCATGAAAAGATCAAGCGAGGGCATGTTGAATACCCTGAGTCTCTATCTCGTGAATGTATTTCCCTGATTTCCCGCATGTTAGTGGTTGATCCAAACCAGCGGGCATCTTTGAGAGAGGTTATGGCTCATCCCTGGATGGTAAAAGGATTTGAAGGTCCTCCTGCTAGTTATCTACCTCATAGAGTTCCTCTTGAATTGCCTTTAGATGCAAATGTTGTGAGAGCCATCATCGATTATGAATTAGCACCTGAGGAAACAGCTGTCCGTAATCTAACGGATATTCTAAGCTCCCAGGAATACAGTGTGGCAGTGAAGAACTGGTACATTAAAAATTCGCATGGTGATCAGGCTGACTACGATCGTACTCTGCCTGACCCCACAATTGGTTATCATCCTTTGATTTCGATTTACCACTTGGTGGATGAGATGCTAAAAAGAAGAAAAATTAAAGAAGAAAATTCATATAACAGAGGGCAGCAGACAGTGGGTAACTCACTTTTGCAACAGGCGCCTAATCCTGTCTCACCGTACAGAGTGGTTAGTCAACCCCTTCCTCAGGATCATCACCAGCTGCAGCAACAATATCAGCAAGCTTCGTCAGGACCTGCAGCTCCGGTTTTAACGTTTCCACAAGCCGCATATACCTCCCCTCGTCAACAATCGAACGTTGCACCTGCTACACAGCTCCAGAAGCCAAGATCTGTTTCACAAGGAGGGGATTCTCAGCACCAAACTCTGCATCCGGTTCAGCAACAACAGATATTAAGTGGAGAAACTGCACAGCATGGGCAAGGGTTCACGAACTCATTGTTCAGGAGACTAAGTACTAAAAAGCCCAAAGCAGACCTTCATCCGGAAGAATTGTCTCCTGTTGACGATTCCACAGAAAGCCATCGTTTTGATGCCGTTCCTTTAAAGAGTGATATGGTTCGCCGCGTTGAAAGCATGAAGATAACTTCAAAAGAAAAGCAACAATTGCAGCTTCCACCTCTTCCATCAACATCTAAACAGCAGATACAGCACCATCAGCGTGCAGTATCTGCGGTTACATCGTCGGAAACGGCCAAATCTGCAGGTAAGCAGCAAGCCCAGAGCGAGTTGAAGCCAGCTGCGAAAGTGATGAGCTCTATTCAAGGAAACAAGTTTCATCCCTCTGCAAGGGCTCGCTCACTTGGCCATGCTGGCAGATACTCTATCAGCACACAAAAAAGAGACAATTATACCATTGGTACCGATGCGCCACCTGTACCTCAAATGCCTTTGAGTTCTGGTGTTGCTGATGACGGATTCTTTGATAATGTGGAAATGGATGAAGTGAACTTTGATGATGATTTCACTAAAGTGAAAGAAAGGCCAAGAGATGAAGAGATTGTTGCTCAGTTTGAGCATGCACCTCCCGGAACGATGCCATCTATTGAGTACCCTAAAACTTTGTTTCTTAAAGGGTTCTTTTCTGTCCAAACAACATCCACCAAGCCATTACCTATCATTCGTTACGATATTATGTCTGTTCTTCCTCAATTAGGTGTCAAGTTTACTGAGGTCAAAGGTGGGTTTGTTTGTGTTCACTATCCATCAATTGCTTCATCTGAGCCTGTTGCTCCTAAGACTCCTGTTGTTTCAAATGCGCCTGATACGGAGACGAAAACCGAAGGAAGTAGCAGAAACGATACAGTTGTGGAAGTAGAGGAGATGAAGACTCCAGGGACCAGCGAGACTTCGTCTCAAAAAACGGTGGCAAAGAGAGCGTCAGTTTCATCCTCAAGTTCTGGTGAAAGACAACGTAATATAATGGATGAACTGTCAACTCCAGAGCAACCGTCTGACCGGACATTTGCTACTTCCAACAACTCTACTCCTTCCAAAAGTATTCATCGGAAGTTTTCGTTTGGAAATGGATTACTGGGAGGTTACAGAAAACAGAAGGAAAGGTTGAGTGTATCAACGAATGTACATAATAATCAGGAGGTGAACATGCCAATGACTCCTGCTCCATCGAATTTCGTGAGCAAGGCGTCATATGATAGTTCAGATTCATTGACCTTTGACGAGCCCAACGGCGGAGGATCAGATATGCTGATTTCCAGCCGCCTGGAGCAGCAGAACCGGCCGCATTCGCCTAGCCTGTTGAGTCCTTCTCAGTTTGACAAAGAAGGAAATGATGCAAGACCCCCATTGAAAGCTTCTGCAAGCAAAGCGCCACTCAAGTTTGAGATCCACATCGTTAAGGTCCCTTTGGTGGGGCTCTACGGTATACAGTTCAAGAAGGTATCTGGAAACACGTGGCTTTACAAATCTCTTGCTGGTGAGATACTTAACAGATTGAATTTATAGGTAGAAGAGCTTGGGAATATGAACTGGCAGCGACTAATAGTTTTAGTGTACGGTCACATGACTGATAAGTAAAGTAAATAGTAGCGGGCATGGAGGGCCCGCCTAAGCAAAAAAATAGAGTTAAAAAAATAATGCATAAAGCAGGGTTCGAACCTGCGTCCCCTCACGGAGAATAGAACTTGAGTCTACCGCCTTGGACCACTCGGCCATTTATGCTTTATTCAGAAACTTTCCTTTTGATGTAGACTATGACAGTACAGAACAGATTCTGTATCTTCAGCTGACATACTCAATAACTACGCAATATATCTGTGAGTTGTCTGTTTGCTTCCCAAGTACAGCCAGATAGTACATCTCTGATCTGGCAACTATTGAAGAAATGGCAGTACCGCATCGACGAAGGTGCTGCTCCTTATCTTTCTGATTTCAGTTTCTACGGATTAATATTGTAGAAATTTGAATTTATTGAATGCACAAAGGACGGTTGGAGGTCAGTGGAACATCGAGCATAATCGTTCCAGAGGGAAACTGGTAGCTAAAGAACACGGAGTCTGCCCAAAAGCAGTCTGTATGGCTTGCGGAGGTGAGGCCCTTAGCAATCTATAACCACGACGCCCGTGCACCAGGCCATGTCAAATTGTCTCTAAAGATTGTGCCAATTTTTAGATCCAGCAGGCCTGTGAGAAGAATCAGCTAAAAAAAGGAGTTGCGGCTGCGGACTTGTTTGGCTGTCGGCTGATTTCTGATATTAAGCACCGAACGCCAACTGTGTCTTGTTCTATTAGGAGGGAGCTGTTCTGCTACTACGGGGTTTTGTTAAGAAGGGTCTCTCTAGAAGAAAGAAAGTCTTTGTAAGTCAGACGTTTCTACCGAGACATCAGAGGTCAGTAGCTACTTTTGGAGAATGGAGGCGATACGCCTTCAGCTGATGCTGATAAACGGGGCGAAGATACCACTAGAAATTGATTCTTCGCTGGCCAGTGCGTGCGGTTTAGACGCAAATGTCGAGGAGCTCCGAATAGGTGATGTGCGCAACTACATATTTCATAACTGGAAGGCTCTTGTTGGGAGGAGCGAAATGGTTGCTCCTGAGAGTCTTGAAACAGATGTTGTTCCCACGGTGGAGGACCAGATACAGCTACTTCATCTAGGAAGCCGGCTGGACCCCAACGAAAACTTGGGGTTGCTGAACTTGAAAATATCTCCTGTGGTGCACATCATTATACGACCGCTAGACCAGCTACAGGTGGGGAATGTTGGGACTAAAAAACGGTTCGAAGTAAAGCTTCCCACCGCGAGACGAAAGAGCCACGGAAATTCAAAACGGAGGGGGTCAAGTTCTAACAAACCTGTTCCTGTATTTGTGCCACGTTCTGGTTCTGTTGACGAGACTAGTGTTCGTGAACACGCTCGTAGCCATTCCTCAGTCACTGCTGCTGATGATAGTGCTGGATATCCTTCCAAAAGTCCGTCTAGCAACCACCAGGTCGAAGATCTTACCAAGGACAACAGCCCAGGATACACAGAAGCGACTAACACGGCTGCTAGCGGAAGACAAGGAGGTCACGCGGATGCAAGAGATACTGGTCTGACTGGCGATAGTGATTCTACTGCTACAGGTGCAGGAAGCGGTCGCAGAATCGGAGATACCACTGAGCTGACTGCGCTTGAGCCACTCAGCAATGCTGAGCCTCATGAGAAGAGCGGTAGCGGATGCTGCACTATAATGTAAAATAGGATGTATCAACAAATACAAACGATGAAGATACTGATATATTTGCCCAAGTGCGGGTTATTTATGATACGAATGTGGAATAAAGGCTGATTATGCTAACCAATCTTGGACTGTGAGAGTTTGAGATGCACCAAAAGCAGCCACTTGCCCCTGCGATGCAGCCAGTGCAATACTGCGGAGCATGGTAGTACAGTCACCTGCAGCAAAGATTCCCTGGACGCTGGTTTTCTGGAATCGATCAACCTCTACAAAGCCCATGCCATCAAGTTTGAGACCCAAAGTCTCAGCAAATCCAATATTCTTGATATTTTCAGGCATAGTATAGAGCACACTAAGCTCAATTTCTTGACCTGATTCCAAAACAACACTACTCATCAACTCACCAGTTCCTTTAATCTCCTTTATATTTCCGATCTCAAAACGAACTCCTTTGCTCTTCGCTTTTTCTAACCAGCTTTCGTCCAACGTACTTAATACACTCTCTTTTATAATAACTGTAGTATTTCTCGACCATGTTAACAGATTTGGAAGCATATGCTTCATGAAATCAACATTATCATAATATAGTCCAGTTGAAAGACCAGCATACTCATACCCATGACAATAAGGACACGAAATAACAGAATTTCCCCAAAAACGTTCTAAGTTCACAATACTCTGGTCAAGCTTGTCTGTTACCCCAGTAGCGATAATCACAGTTTTGGTACTTATCGACTTTTGAGGATTGTTCTTCGTGAAAACTTCAAATAGAGAGCCGTTCTGACTGACTTTTGTCACAAAGTCTTCAACAATCTCCACCGTATCATACTTCAAAACGTCCTGTTTCGCCCTAGACAGGATATCCTTGGGTGATTTTCCATCGTTGGTAATAAAATTGTGCGACTCATGAGCATATCTGTTGCATGGTTTCCCAGAATCAATGCAAAGAGTCTTCCGTTTCGTTCTTCCCATGGTAAGTGCGGCTTGAATACCAGCCGCACTACCCCCTATAATAACTGTATCATATGTCATTCTATGGGATCTGCTTGTTTAGGAGCCCTTTTTTACATAACAGGGTCCAAGGAGCTAGATGGAACTTATATATCGTGGAAAATGATTGATTGTCAAAGCCGAACTCCGTCTGATTAATTAGCTGGTCAATATATTGCTCACATTTTGTATCCCTAAACCTTAACTTATATCCACCAGCAGGGTGACCGAGCTTTACCCCAGATTATTTACACCGGTGCACGACCTTAGTCTTGAAAACAAAATAGTGTGTACAAAACAAGAGCCTTCATAGCAGTAAAGCAGGCATCAATAGAACCAACAGGGACGATCAGTACGCATACATGCTTGAACAGGGCGGTATTTTTAAGAATTCAGTTTCTCACATAGTTTCGAGCTCGCAACCTTATTTCTATCTTTCTGGAAAACCTGTTACAGCCTTATCGGTAAGTCGACAACAGTAATTCCCTCTTATCGCAATTAGCTAAACGACTGACCTTTTTCTAGATCACCATTGCCTACTACTTGAGCATTGTCATTTGTGAAACGTCATATAGGGTTAAGCATATAACGTCGACGCTTTCATTTGATACTGAAACACTGCAACAACTATGCTCTCAGCTCAAGATCGATGATCCGTCAATTCTTTGCAACGTAAGATATTCCAGATGCTTTGATTTGAACTCATTGGTTACGGATATCACGGACAGCTTAGACAAGCGTAAAACAGATCTCATTGTGCTAGAGGATCTTTGTGATCTATTCAACCTAGCATTCTTCAAGAACTATACTACCGGTAAGTAATCGTTTACGAAATCACCATAAAAATAGCCACTAACGTTCTGTTCGGCTTGATTTTCTAAAGCAAGTGCTCTTGTTACCACTTTAATGCTACGATTAAGAAAATTCGCTCATGTTGAGGGTGGCTCTGTCATAGTACGTGCTTTTCACAAAGAGTAAATCAATTACCCATACTAACAGTTACGGTCTAGTTGATTGAGCGAAATAACTCCCTTAAAAAATATAGTTCCAAGCCTATAGAGAGACTCATCAGCAGCCTTTACGATTACGAGATTCATATTCCTGATTCATCAGATCTCGAACCAGAATCCTCTATTGGAACCACAGTACCTCTGCTGGTCACCAGCAACATTACAGGTGCTCGCTGTATCTCCACATTCACCATATGATGTTTCAAAGTGACAGCCGGTTGGTGCACGGATGCACTCATGAGCATATCTGTAAGTTCCCATTTATGGATTACCATGTGACTGCGAAACATGTTTGTGACGTGCACGCCTGGCCGTAGGTGATTTTCAGGTGAAAAATTTTTGGTGTACCGGGAAAAAGTTTTCTTTTACCCGGTTAAGGCTTACCTTTCCACCAGGGATTGTAAGCATATCGGGCGCAGTGATTCAATAATTTTTCTTTTTGCAAAGAGAAAATTACAATATTGTCTTTGAAGTTAATTATCTTCAAGAGAGTTTGTGCTACGTAAGACATAGTCGACTTCCAAAGGGACAGACGTTGATCAAGATGAGCACATTCGAACCAGTTGTTGTCATTGATGGTATGTACTAAAAGAGAACATGCTGCGTTTTTCTATACTTCGATGAAAAGCGTTACATGCATTTTGTATGTTTGTCTGAGCAAATACTAACTTTAAAGTTTATTATAGGTAAGGGCCACCTATTGGGTAGATTGGCTTCAACCATTGCCAAGGAGTTGTTAGATGGACAGAAGGTTGTTGTCGTTAGATGTGAGGCTTTAAACATCTCTGGGGAGTTCTTCAGAAACAAGTTAAAGTACCACGATTACTTGAGAAAGTCTACCAGATACAACACCAAGAGAGGACCATTCCACTTCAGAGCTCCATCAAGAATCCTTTACAAGGCTATTAGAGGTATGATTGCTCACAAGACTGCCAGAGGTAAGGCTGCCTTGGAAAGATTAAAGGTCTTTGAGGGTGTTCCACCACCATACGACAAGAAGAAGAGAGTTGTTGTTCCTCAGGCCTTGAGAGTCTTGAGATTAAAGCCAGGAAGAAAGTACACCACTGTTGGAAAGCTTGCATCTGCTGTTGGTTGGAAATACGAGGCTGTTGTTGACACTCTTGAAGAGAAGCGTAAGGTTAGATCTGCCGAGTACTACGCTAAGAAGAAGGCCCAGGTCAAGAAGGTTGCTTCTGCCCAGGAATCTGTTGCTAACTCTGAGGTGTCTACCAAATTGGCTGCTTTTGGGTACTGATTATGTACAACTAACTATAAATAATAAGCTAAGGTAATCCGAGTTCAAGGTTGTAGTGTAGCGTTAGAAGGTTCAAAGGTTACAACCGTGCACCTGGGTCAAAAGTGTCGGAAATTTAAAAACTTCAACTAGTACCACTCCGGGTACTTTAGTAGGCGGTTTCCGGTCAATGGCCAGAGGGGTTGATCCATTTCTGCCTAGGTTTAGCCGCCACTGAATCTTTTCGTGCCTTGTGGCAGTGCGAGGCTGATCCAAGTTTGTGGCAACGCGCCGACCGGAAACATGCGGAAGGCCGGGTAACAAAGCACCTTTCTTTTTCGATGCTGGCGGGACTGTTTTTCAGCCGGCAGCCGGTAGTAACCAATCAGAAGGCGCATTTACGCTGGTCTCACAAGGATTTGAGAAATTAATTTGGACGAAACAAACTTGACAACTATTTAAATTATTCTTAATTCCAAAGTAAAGAAGGCTGTTTGTTTTAATATCAACGGTTTTGATATTTCAGCATAAAGTATCTATACGCCGAGCGAGATATAGATATTAGGATCTATCCATAATATTCCTGTAATAAATTCTAGCAAAGATGTCTGAACAGAAATCCTCTTTCTTCGTCGACTTCATGATGGGTGGTGTCTCCGCTGCTGTCTCCAAGACAGCAGCTGCCCCAATTGAGAGAGTCAAGCTTTTGATCCAAAACCAAGATGAGATGATCAAGCAGGGAAGACTTGAAAAAAGATACGCTGGTATTAGCGACTGTTTCAAGAGAACTTCTGCTGAGGAGGGATTGGTTTCCTTCTGGAGAGGTAACACTGCTAACGTTATCAGATACTTCCCAACCCAAGCTTTGAACTTTGCTTTCAAGGACAAGTTCAAGAAGATGTTTGGTTTCAAGAAGGATGACAGCTACTGGTTATGGTTCGGAGGTAACTTGGCCTCTGGTGGTCTTGCTGGAGCCACTTCTCTTCTCTTTGTGTATTCTTTGGATTACGCCAGAACTAGATTGGCCAATGATGCCAAGGCTGCCAAGGGTAACGGTGAGAGACAATTCAATGGTTTGTTTGATGTCTACAAGAAGACCATTGCTTCTGATGGTATTGCTGGTTTATACAGAGGTTTCTTGCCATCTGTTGTTGGTATTGTTGTCTACAGAGGTTTGTACTTCGGTTTGTACGATTCTTTGAAGCCTGTTGTTTTGGTTGGTCCTCTAGAAGGTAGTTTCTTGGCTGCTTTCTTGCTCGGATGGACTGTCACCACTGGTGCTTCTACTGCTTCTTACCCATTGGATACCGTTAGAAGAAGAATGATGATGACTTCTGGTCAAGCTGTTAAGTACAAGGGTGCCTTTGATGCTTTCACCAAGATTGTTGCTGCTGAGGGTGTTAAGTCTCTCTTCAAGGGTTGCGGTGCTAACATTTTGAGAGGTGTTGCCGGTGCTGGTGTTATTTCCATGTACGATCAACTCCAATTGATCATGTTTGGTAAGAAGTTCAAATAAGCAAATAGTTTTGAACGGATAGCTGCGGTGGCATCTCAGCCTGCACAGCCCGCTTCTGCCACGCGTAGCTTGTCTGTTTAAAAAATATTCTCAACTGAATCTTATCTCTCTGATTTTACTTGTCTGTTTGTAACTACATAGTTCATATTACGAGCTGACTCATACATTCAGTGCCCTTTCGAAGGCTTTCTTTATTATTATTCCTTTATCAGCACATGAATTGATCTCGTTGCCATTATCGTAGCTGTGATTTTTCACTCGGATCCGATTAAGAGGGGAAATGAATTTTCTTTTCCGGTTTTTCCGCTCGTCACACGACCTCTTATCCGTAGATCCATCTACATCCTTGCCCAAATTATGCTATATTTATTTCTTGCCTAAAACGGGAAACTGATTGATTAGTGGGAGGCTCCTCTGAAGGAGATCGCCTGTGGACAATCGTCATTGATTCACATGGTTGGAAACAACCAATCCAAAGCAGCGGATCGTAGCAGAATGCGGAGAAGTTGTTGGAGGGGGTATCAAACTGCTTAAAATCAGTCTCATTTGTTGAGTAGTCCACAGAGAAAAGCAGGTACCAATTTTTAGCAAGCAACCCAGCTTTCTTCTACTACTGAAACAAAATTGTCATGAAGTTGTTCAGAACTACTTGATGTCTGAATCTAAACCTCATCTATTAAGGATGTTCAAACGTCGGCCTTCCATTCCGTCACTGCCGAATAAACTGACTCGAATGCTCACTAACGAAACTTCACGATCTTCCGACCAGTCCACTATATTTTCAGCACATTCCGGTGAAACCTTTGAATCTACTACTTCATCATCTGTTCCTAAGCGGTTTTTTAAAGTCAAGTCACACAGTAACCCTAATGACATTATTGTGCCTGTTGTGGCGCAGCATGAGGAAAAGAATCCCGAGAAACTTAGAGAGATCAAAGACATTGCGTTTGAAGTTGATTTCAAACAGCCAAAACGACAACTAGCTCGCAATATTCACCCTCTAGACAAACCTTTCACTTCAACAGAATTTGGCGACTCTTCTACTGTGGATGCGAGCGATCCTGACACAAAAGACTTTTTCCAGCTTGTTTTACTGCTATTCAAGTTAGTGTCTACTGTTCTTTTCAAAGTATGGAATTTGGATCTTTTTATCAACGTCGTGACCTCTGAGCACCGTAATATACGACTTCATGTCCCTTCAGTGGTATTATTATTGCTCATTGCATATGGCGCAAGTACTGCTGTTCATGGAAGTGGTGGTTACCCGCAATATTACGATCCACGTCCAGCTTCAGGGTCATTCCTCTCGAAATTGATGAACTTCATACTGCTTGCTGGTATTGTATCACTTATTGCTGTATTTCTTCGGGGAGATAACGACAATGATACTAACGAAAGCGACAAAAAGTGCAACTTAAATAAGCAGAGCTCTCCAAACGTTACACCCTCACATCACATAATTAACCTTGCTTTGCCTTCTGAGTCAGCCAGTCCTTTCGAGTCGGATTGGAAGGGGCCAACTATAACGAGCGACTCGCGGTATGACCGATTTGTCAAAAGGGCATCCACATTCAACCACCGGGACCGCTTATAATCACAAGGACAATCAATGACGTTACGGATTACAAAAATTACACCACTTTCTCTTCATTTTCTGTTTAAAGAGACTAATACCTCTCTCTACATATGCTGCTGAACAGCCAAATTGCATATACTTTCAAGTAAATTATTAAGCTGCATAACTAATTTATAAGGTTTCGCTTGGGATTTCAAAGATCACCTGCTTTCCAGTCAACTTTTGGTAAATAGACTGGAAAGAGTCAAGCTTGTAATCAATATCAGAAGAGTCCTTGGAGTCGAGCAAAACCTTGGCAATCTTGTTTCCTCCAACCAAGTATCTGACTCTCTTGCCGATAATCTCGGTTGGGAAGACAAGGTCCTCCAAAATCTTGTCGTGAACTGCAGTAAGAGTTCTGGATCTAGGTCTCTTCTGGGCTTGTCTAGAAGTTCTTCCTGGCTTTGGAAGAATTCTTCTCTCAGCCAAAAACACAACGTGTCTATCTGGGAACTTCTTCTCAAGTTCTCTAGTCAATGTGATTTGCACCTTGTGGAATCCTGCAAGAAGTGGAACTGGGACAAAAACGACAATAGCCTTTTTGTTACCCGAAACCTCAATCTCCTTGATCGACTTGAACTGTAGGGGTCTCAAGTCGGCCTTTAAAGCAGGAGAGTTGGCTTCTAGATCAAGCAAAGCTTGTGACACTTGCAGCTCAAGCTCAGTTGGGTCAGATGAAAGAACTTTTGAAGCAGCAGACATATTGAATGAACTATGGGTATGCTGTTGGGCTGCACTACACTAATGTCTAAATGATTATTATATTAGTCGTAACTAGATACATTAAAGGCTTTTTTTCATCAGAGTATACTCTTGCTTGAAGATTTTGAAATTTTTTTTTGGAGAGGTGCGCGGGTGCCTGAACAAACAAAATGTAAAGGTGCTAGGAGTGAGCCCATGACCCTTGTCATATCACGTGATAAATATATAGAGGAAATAAACTGAGATAACCGATAGATATAGGCTACGTCTGGCTTGGGTGTATTGGGGAAGGGGATGACATGGAAGTGGATTGAGGAAACCTACTACTTATACAGGACAGACTCCATTTTGATAATGTAGAAGACAGGGTCTTTACCTTTACTTGTAAAGACTGATAATGAGTGCGGATGAACTTATAGAGAGGTCCAAAAAGTTAGCAGGGTATTCTGCTGTGGACCAAAACCTTGATCCTTCGTATAAGGTAATAGGAATTGGGTCAGGATCAACAGTAGTTTATGTTGCAGAAAGACTAGGTCAGTTGGAGAACAAAAGCCAGTTTGTGTGTATTCCTACTAGTTTTCAAGCAAAGCAACTGATCATTCAAAATGGACTCAGATTGGGAGCCATTGAAGAGTTCACAGACATTGACATAGCGTTTGATGGAGCAGATGAGATCGACAGTGAGATGAATTTGATTAAGGGAGGTGGCGCATGCCTTTTCCAAGAGAAACTTGTGGCTGCATGTTCTAAGAAATTTGTGGTTGTAGCTGATTACAGAAAGAATACAGGGATCCTTGGTAAAGACTGGAGACAGGGAGTTCCGGTGGAGGTAGTTGGTCTGTCTTATACCAAGGTTCTACAGGATTTAGCCAAACTCGGTGGAAAAGCAGTTCTTCGCGAGGCAGGAAAGGCAAAAGCAGGTCCCGTGGTGACTGATAATGGCAACTTCATTATTGATTGTGATTTCGGAGAAATTGCCGTTGGTGAAGTTGCAGCGCTGGACGCTCAACTGAAACATCTAGTTGGCGTTGTTGAAACCGGATTGTTTGTTGGAATGGCGGAAAAGGCTTATATCGGAAACGCTGATGGATCACTTTCTGTGGTGAACACAAAATCACGATTGTAGATTCATCATTTCAAAGTACATACTTCAAGGCAGTGAAACTTGAAGTATACGGGGCTGTGGAGGTTTGCACAGCCAATTACTCGGAGTTAGCTGACTAGACAGCGATTTGTTAGCTTAGAAAGGAAAGAAAATTAAAAACGGAGACAGTGTAATTTTTACAAAATGCTGTGCTACTGGTTGATTATGTTTATAATCATTTCTACTAAATAGTGTTAATGCTAAGAACAGTATATCTTTCACGTGACTTGAGATCTTTTAGTTTCCGTGGAACGTTTAGCTTTAAAAATTGCAACTATTTTAATAAGGGTTTTTCAAGAGGATACAGCATGAGTGGAGCCGATCTTGTAGAGCAGTCTAAGAAATTGGCGGCGTATGCTGCAGTAGACGATAACCTACAACCTTCTCACAGAGTGATTGGGATTGGGTCTGGGTCTACCGTGGTTTATATTGCGGAGAAGATTGGGAGCTTACCGAACAAGGAGCAGTTTGTGTGTATTCCAACTGGGTTCCAGTCGAAAGAATTGATTCTTAATAACAAGCTGAATTTGGGCTCAACTGAAGAGTATCCGATTATCGATATAGCTTTTGATGGTGCTGACGAGATTGATTCCAAGTTGAGTCTGATTAAGGGAGGGGGTGGATGTCTGTTACAAGAAAAAATCGTCGCCTCGTGTGCTAAGACTTTTATTGTGGTAGCTGATTATAGAAAGAACACAGGAGTTCTAGGTCGTGATTGGAAGAAAGGTATTCCAATTGAGGTTATTCCTGGTGCATATACCAAAGTTCTTGTTGAGTTGAAACAACTCAACGGAAAGCCGGTTGTGCGTTCTGGACTTCCTGCTAAGGCGGGTCCTATGGTTACTGATAATGGCAATTTTATCATTGATTGCGATTTCGGAGAGATCGACAGTGATCGTGTACCGGAATTGAACAGTCAGATCAGAAATATAGTTGGAGTTGTGGAAACTGGACTGTTTGTGGGAATGACAGCCAAAGCATATATTGGGAATAAGGATGGATCTGTCTTACAACTATGAGAGTTACTTTAGGTTATCAAGATCAATTAAAATTTATTGTCATAGCTACGTTATGTAGTGCTGCCAGGTAGCCTACCGGAGGGTCCCGGCACTTCTAAAATCTTGTACTGTCTGTTGAACCTGGTTATGCAGTTAAGTCAATTTTGCTTTGAAATATTATTGGTAATCCAAGAAAGAACTTCTGTAAGACCTGTTCCATTGATGGCGACAGTTGGAATCACACACCAATTGTGATCCTGGACTGACTCTAGTTGCAGCTGTTCCGTCACTTCTTTCGGCTTAAGACTACCAGGTAAGTCCTGTTTATTTGCAAGAACAGCTAGTAAACAACCTTTAAGCTCCTTGTCTCCAATCACACGCATCAACTCTTTCTTAGCGTCTTCTATCCGAGAAACATCGGCAGAATCAACCACAAATATTAAAGCATCTGTGCCGGAAAAGTAGTGTCTCCAAAGAGCACGGATCCGTTCTTGTCCTCCAACATCCCAAGTGTTCATTATAAGATTTTTGTATTTGATTGTCTCCACATTGAATCCCACTGTTGGAACAGTCTGGTGGGTCTTGCCAAGCTTAAGTTTATAGAGAATGGCTGTCAAATTAATGTTAGTAATGTATACAATCCAATTCTTTTTCCGGTGTACTTACTTGTCTTTCCCGAGTTATCAAGCCCTAGCATCAGCACACGCATTTCTTTCTTCTTGGATCCCTGGTGGAAACCATCTCATGGTTTTCGTGTTAGTGTTTGTTTGCGTGATAAAAAGAATCAATTCACTTACAAAATCCGGAAAAAAGCCGGGAACTAAATCCGACTGGAAAAACTTTGAAAATGCTAACCCCATTGCACCAACTACGGCTATTAGCTCTGTTCATACACTCACTTGTCGTATAAACTCTCTGCTCCTTCTCTCTGTTTACTCACGTTTTTTTATCATCTAATATTTTAACTTTTATCCCTGTCCGATATTTTTACTAAATAGGAAAGTTTTAGGATCTGCCTTGCGTAATACGCCATCCTACTTCCAAAACGGGGTTTCTTTTAACACTCCAATGACGCATGTGATGCAAGCCAGTATATGATTCAGCACTGCCCTACGCCTATGCACCCACTAAGCTCAATAAGCGGTATAGACAACCTCAGCCACAAGCCTGTCTACATACTATGCAATCTTACACAGCCCGATATACCACACTGGGTGTGGAAGTTGATTTTATTAGAGAAAGTAGACTGGGTAAGGAGGATTTCGATCTACTTCTGTATGATATATATTGTACTGTGGGGGGTGTAACGATTGAAACGAATGGCTGGTGTAACGATTGGAACCGAATATGCAGACAACACACCTTTGACGATATTTCCTGTATTGACGAGTGTTAATAGGGTGAATTTCGGTTTAAGCTGAAGAGTGTTAAGACATCCCACCGAAACTCGTAGAGAAGGCCTGTTCAACGTGCTTTCAGCTCAAGCCCACCGATCATTATAATGTGATGAGTTTTCTTTCCTACAGAGGTGAAATGCTTCTGAACCTGAAAGTTCATTACATTAAAATATCAACCAACGAATCAAGTATTCCCAGTGCAATACAGTATTGAACTGAAACACTTACGGTACCATATCGTCTGTTTGTTAAATGGCATGATTCTTAGCGGTTTAGACTTACTAGATCAGTTTTGTTATGTAAACATAAATGGCTCGTTTTGCATTCGACATTGGCAACCAAAATTTCCGGTGTGCACTTATCGTTGGAAATAATTTCCTTTTTAAGTATCTGGGAACGTACTATCAAGAAAGAGAAGAAAACCTGTCAGGGAGTATATAAGGAGTTTGAATATGGCACTGTAAACTCTATGTCTTAGGTACGTGAGTCTTACAGTTGCCGTTTGATAGGATATCATCACCATGTCGCTCATAGCTGACTGTCTTGAGAGCGTAAGATCACAGTTCAGTGCCTCCAGTCCTGTAGTGTTTCTTCTGGTAGCTTTGGTGCTCTGTGCCGTGTTGATTCCATTTTCCTTCCTTAACTCCCCGTCGAACAAAGCTGTTGCGTTTACTAAACCATATGTTGCTGTGTCGCCAATAAAAGCAAACAACAAAGCTAGAAAATATGGCACATGGATCCCAGAAACGTTTGAGTATCCGACTGTGCATGAATATAAAAATTGGTCAATCACTGAGACCAAGCCAGTACCTTACAGAGCTTTCAAACACACATACTTTATTACTATGGGAATAAGAGCGATGGACTGGGATTGCTGGATTGAACTTGATAATGAGTGGCATAAGTATCACAGCAGAAAACTTGAAAGAATACGGCAAAAGGGGACAGAGTTGTATGGAACCCTACCAGAGGCCTGGGATGGTGCTATGGAGCTTCTAATGGAATTTAGAGAGTATCTTCCAAAGAGATACCCAACATTGTTTTCGAAAACTGACAAGGGAATAACTAATCTTGAAACTGGCGAAGTGTTCGAATTTGTGGGTGTACCAAAATCGGAATTCAAACAAGATCCAATGTTGATGGCCGCACTCATGACTCAAGATGATCTAGCTATTATGGTAGAAAATGAGCAAGGAGAATATTGCCTTAAAGGAGGAGCTATAATGCTGGCCGGGTTCTGGAGGCTCAAAGATAAGTTGAATCTTCCGCTTAGTGATATACATACTACAGGAGATGTACCAAAATACAAGGAGAAGCTCAAGTCTGGAATGGAAAAGTTCTTTATCCGTCAAACATGTGACAAACCCGTGGTGCGAAACAACTACTTTGTTCAGACAGATAACGACCTGGCATGGTCTGGCTCCATAGGAGATGAAGACAATGATGTTGTTGGATGGTATACAGCTGATGCGGCTACCGACATCAACAAAATCTATTTCCGTTCAGAAAGACAATCTGTAAGAAGACTTCCTCTCACAGGAGTGGCCGCATTCACCATCAGAACATATTTTGTCCCTGTTGTTGAGCTCTGTAAAGAGCCTTATGTTCCTTTACGACTTTACAACGGAATTCAAAGTTGGGAACAGTCTGTTCAGGAATATAGAGGTTTCACTAAATTCAAAGACGTCCTCCTTCCTTATTTAAAGCAAAAGGCAGATGAACAAGCCGCTATGGGATATACCGCTGACAAAGAGCCTGCTTCTTATCCTTTGTAGTATCATTATGAGTACATACTCTACGTTACAGAAAGTGACATACAATTACTTTTATTATTAGATTTAAAACCACTATAAAACTCCTCCAAAATAGCAATGCAGCTCATAATAGCTGTTTGTCAGCGCAGACCCACTATATATAAGAATGACTAGGTCTGAGGCTGCTGTTGGGGAGCAATCAGTCAGTTCTCGTAATACTCCACATGCTTCTTTGCGTAGTCCATTGCATCATTAACCTGCTGGTTGTTAAGCCCATGTCTGAACCGTAAATGACGTGTCAAAGCATCGCATCTACTAAACGTCTTATTGCTGAGGAATTCCCCTCCAGAAGCAGAAGATTTCACCTTTTTGGAATTGTGAGAGTTGGCAACATTAGCGTTGGAGTTCTCCACAGAAAATGAAGTCTTGCGGTACTCCAAATCAACAACAATGTCATTGTTTGGATCCATATTGTTTCTTCTTCTGAGATCATCCTCGCAAAACATACATCTGTAATACGATCTCATTGGCGCATGAATCGTGTTTTGATGTCTCACAAGATCGTACGGTCTAGAAAACTTCTTGTTGCATGGCTTTCCAGTCTTCGGGTTAGCAATGAGACACACGTGCTCCTCCTCTGCATCTTCATCAGATACAGGAACTGATCCAGATACGGATCCACTAGTTTTCGAACTGGACTCGTTCTTTCTGACGGATTTCAGTTTGCGCAAAGTTGGAGAAGGAGGCTCCTGTCTTTCAGACTTCAGCAGGTTCACCGGCTGCTTCGAAATAACACTTTCTCTTCTCTGCTCAAATGCAGGAGTGTATAGATCATCACTGGCGTCAGAAAGGTTACCATCATCGTTCATTTCGTCATCATCCTCATCGAAAACTGCGCTTCCAGAAAGTCCACGACTTTCACTCCCAAGCTCGTCATGTTGTACAAGCCTTGGGTTTATCGTCTGTGGAGTTGTGAGGGAATAGATAGAACTGTCTGTGTTAGCATCGATACCGCCGACGTCTGGAGTCACAAAGTAATTCTCTTCCTCCTCATCAAAGCTGCTTTCGCTGCTTAGATCATCCAAATCCATCTCCATATCGTCCAACTTGTTTGCGTATTCAATATCCTCGTCCTCTTCGTCATCGTCACTGAACTCCTCGTCAAGATAAACTTCATTTGTCTTGAATAAATTCAGCTCGTTAGATTGAGGAAATGACTTGCCGCTCAACTCCCATTGCAAAAGCTCTGGCAAAAATTGTTGCTGCTCCGACTGTGCACCTGGATTGTAAATTAGATAGTTGTCCTGAGGTACCAACATTACATCAGCGTCGACAGGTTTTGAATCAAAGTTCTTAGATTCGGTATTTGTAGTAACCTTAGGATCAGCTAACGGCTGTTGTGTTTCCTCATCACGATGTGTGTGTACGACCAAAGCAGCTGCAGGCTCGTGTTCATAGCTATAAAGTTCGTCAGGAAACGTCTGGTTGGCAAACAAGTTTGGGTTTCCGTAAGAGTTGTAAACGTTCTCTAGACTGTTTTCCATAAGGTTGGAGCCTAAAGTAGCAGGGACAAATGACCCATCCGCTGAATATTCCTGGAATCCTTGCTGAACAGGACGCACGCATTCATCCTCCATCGGTCTCGAAACAGAATCCTGGGATACGTTGAGAAACAAGTACTGGGAAATGTCGTCACATGACGGCTGCTGCGGTTGCATATTGCTGTTATAGTGGTTGTGCGGTTCCGGAGACTGTGGCATAGAGTAAAGCTCGTCCTCTAGAATGTCTGTTAGAGTACGTTTTAGTGTTGATGTCATTGTCTATGAGCCGAATGACAAAGTGGGAAACAGAGACTTTTGTTGTGTTTGTTTTGTTGTGTAGTCTATAAAAAATGGGGTTGACTGTTCTGTTTGTATTCTTGATAAAGTGTGTTGTTGAACTTTGTTATAGCCTCTTAACTGTAGATGTAGGGTGCGCACCGCTGTAGCTGTGCGCTTCCTTCTATGATCGATAAATAGTAGATGAAGTGTGAGCAATTTAAAACTAACAGAAGCTAAGTATCCTCTTATATTTTGTTTTCGCTTATGTGTCACACACTGAAACAAGGCCACACAATTTCTGCTGAGCCCGGCGAGCCCGGCGCTGGGCCGTAGAAAAACGAGGCTCATCTCCGTGGAAAGTGCAGGTAGATTCCTGTGGCTGTCGCGAAGTCACTGGGAGCGGGGATCACCAGGCAACCGCCAGGGTAGCTGTCAGGGATGCCGCCGTCCGCCTGACGCAATTACCCTGGCGCTCAGCCCGTAGGGTGGGGGAAACCACATTACTAATAGGCTGCTTTGCCGGAGATAGCAATTCGGGTCCGGGAAAAGTTCTGGCAGCTTCCAGACAGGTTGTGCAGGGATGCCTTCCGTAGAGACATACTGGTGTAAGGAGTCATCCTAGACATTACGTAAGCGCCATTTCTTGCTGGGACGTAAGCTCAAGAAATTTCAAGGTAGATCAAGGTTGTTAATAGGCAGGTAAATAGCTACGCTAACGATCCAATAGAAGATTACTTCGAGAGCAACTGGAAGCTGTTAGTTAGCTGTTGGGAAAGTTTAGAATCAACCAGACAATGCCTTCTGTACACTCTCAGAGTCTATCAGCTGCTAAGCATCCAGCAGAAGGACTTTCAGGGTTGGTGGACGCGGAATCAAAAAGTATTCTTTTAAAGACTCCTGCTACTCTCTTGATAGAGGATCCTGCTTACTCGTCACTTTTGAATAATCTGAGAAGTCATCGAAATTACAGTTATATTGTTCAGTGGTTATATTTGATGAAGCATGTGATTCGACTTAGTGACGCGTTCGACGTTGAAACGTTAGAGGAGGAACTACTGGGAATTGCAACGCCTGTCTTTTTGAACAGTTTGCTGGTAAAGCTAGTACAATTTTTAGTCAATGCTAAGATGGATAATGTGGAAGAGGAAATCGATGGTTATATTATACAGATATTTGGGGAGGAAGCAGGATTGGATTACGTAACACAAGACCTGGTTGGTAAAGTGGATGTGATCTACGAGCTCATCCAGCTCTGCAACTATAAGAATGCTGACAACTTTCGACGCGTAGTTGACAAGCATACTCGTCCACACGATGACGCAAGGGTGACTCCAGTGTATGAAGTGAGCGACAAGCTTTTACGAGAAGAGTATTTGATTCTTGAGGATGCCCGATTGTATTATCGAAAGCTTGAATTCAAAGCCTTTGACATTCCGAAATCGCGGAAAGAGTCTGTTAGAAAGATTGGCGACCCTCTTGAGTATTTCAGTGATATTGAGCCGGTAGTTGTAGAGTGGAAGTGTTTGACTGCAGGAGTATATCAATTTGACCGGTTTCTTAGTGATTTGAAGCGCAAAGGCGGCAACAAGAGCTCCTCAAAGGACTACAAACTGTATAATAGTTTGAAGTCACATATTGATTTTGTTGTCCAACATGACTTGAAGAAGCGAAAACAGGCACTCCAAAGAAAACGAGAGGTACAAATGTTAGCTTTAATGGCAAACAGAAAGAGATCGTCTAGATTAGAGGCAAAGGAAAAACAAAAGAAAGAAGATATCGAGCGTCAACAGCAAGAAGACGAAGAATTACGGCAACATGCTGCAGAGTTGCGCGCAGCGAAGCGGATGAAGTTCAAGGAGTCACAATATTCGGACAGTTTCACAGACCAAAGTGAGACAAGGGAAGAGAGAATGCGAAAGCGACGCATAGCAGGAGAGGCTCCTCCAGAGGAACATTGGCGGTTTGAATGTCCATGTGGAGTGAAGGCTGACAACTACGATGACGGACGCAAGATGGTTGGATGCGAAGGATGTGGTCGGTGGCAGCATTTTGAGTGTCAAACTCTGGAGACTCAACAGCGGTTGGCTAACGACCCATCGTTTCGGTTTCGGTGTTGTTACTGTACTGATTCAGTGGTTGAATCTGAATCAGTTAATGAAGTCAAAGATGAGCAGTCTGAAATCAAGACCGAGCTCCATGCAGTGGAGTCTGATATCAAGACTGAGCAACCAGAAGTAGTACAGCCGGGAGGTCATGCAGAAGCTGAGTCTGGAATTCGACCAACACTTCAGCCGATTGCTCTGCCCACAATTCAACCAACAACCCAGGCAACAATTGAACCGACAGTTCAACAGATAGCTCAGCCCACAATACAGTCGTCAGCCCAAGCCACTGTCCAGTCTACGAATGATACAGGAGCTCAAGATATGGCTACTACAGGTACCACAGTCACCTCTCCCCAGATCCATATGCCAACGTCGACAATCCCTACACCATTTCCAAATCAGAACTGAATAAACAAGGAGTAGTGATCTCACTGCCAGACTGGACACTCTAAGGGGGGACTCGATCGTTTAACCGTTCACTGTTTGGTGTGGAGATG
Source organism: Ogataea trehaloabstinens (assembly GCA_003706095.2). Taxonomy (NCBI): domain Eukaryota; kingdom Fungi; phylum Ascomycota; class Pichiomycetes; order Pichiales; family Pichiaceae; genus Ogataea; species Ogataea trehaloabstinens. The sequence continues at coordinate 499,626 of PPKJ02000008.1, read as the reverse complement.
AAGCTGAATGATTTCTCCACCTGTTATCAGAACTTTCTAGAAGCAAGCTGGTGGCTCTGCGGCGTTGTTCGAGAGACAATGTAGAGTAAGTGTAGCTCGTTTCCGAATCACCATGGTGGTGTTGCTGCCTGATTACTAATAAGCAGATCTGATTTCTCCTTAGAAAGCAATAAAATCGTCAAGCTGCATCAGAGCAAATAAACAAAATTTGCGCCTTACTATTGTTGCTAATATAAACTATTGTCGGTTTGTAGCGCTCGCATACCGCATTATATAAAACGCCGAGACCCTCGGCCTCGCGTTTAACAGGAGATGAGCTAAGTCGAGAATTTAAATGACCGAAGTATCAGATTGGTAACGTGGTGTCAGATATCTCACCGAAGTGGCAATAGGACTATCTTGGGCTAAATACTTCGGGTGGAAGGCTCAATACGATTTTTTCGAATCAACCACCGCTCCCATATATCAATTTCAGTTTTTTGACTACGCCTCGTCTCGGGCGAACCCCCCACAAATATATTTTCTCCGATTCTGCCTCCGAAACCCGAGCCTGGCTCGTATTCCACACCCCGTCGAACCCTATGTTCTCACTTTTAGAAGTTAGAACACGAGCACAAGGCTTGGCTAAGGCTCGGATTGTAGCACGATTTATATGTTTGTAGTAACTACAACTGCTTCTTGCCAGTGTTAGATTGCACCCCATTTGGTCTTTCTTACCCCCGTTTAATTTCTTGCTAATAAATAGCATAGCTCCTATCTCCGGCACGTCCCTGAAACCACCTGTAATTTCAACAAACTGACTCATCCGTATGCAGCATACGCTGCCCTATTGTCCAGCTAACTGCCTTTACTATCGGGTAAACTGAGCTATTGTTAAAAGCTGCATTCCTTTCCTTTGCTTTCTGTACCGTAGAACAGAACGGCTGCTGGCTCTGCTTGTTGTTGTGCGAAGGTATTTTTGGCATATATATAAATATCCATTCGTATATTTGGCTACAAGTTTTCTTCAAGAACCGCCCCCTGGCGTGTTTTGAAACAAGTATTATTGACAAGTGTGCTTCATAGTGTCTTGCATAGTTTCTCTGTGTTCCCATTGACTATCAGCGCGCTATATTGGAACTTCATCTATATTTCGCACCTCGCTTCATTTAATATATGCTTTTGTTGCCACCATGAAATCGAAACGTTCTTCTGGTCATTCCCCTCCCGTTACGTCTCCCAAAGCAGCTTCAAAGAAGGTGAAGCACGTTCCTGTATCATGTCTAGAGTGTAGACGCAGAAAGATTAAGTGTGACAGAGGTGTTATATGCAAATCGTGCTTTAAAAAGAACTTACGTTGTGAGTATCCAGAGACGTTTAGATCTAACAAGATTGAAAACATTGTTACTGGCTTTTTGAACCAAAGAGAGGTTGTTTCAGTACCTGCATCAAAAGAATTAATAGTAAGCAAACATAAGCAGACAGCTACTTCTAAGGGAAGTGTCTTGTCAAAAGTGTCGAACAGTTATGATCAACTGTTGCTTGAACAGAAACAAGAACCTCTTACTGATATGGAGCTACTCAAAGCCCAGAATTTGGAATTGATTTCACGTATAAAGATGTTGGAGAACAAAAGCAAACCTACTGTTAACGCTTACAAGAAGAGTTTCTCTGCAAAACCATATGCAGACGGCAATGTAATACTTTCAAGAATTAGTTCCAAAGTTGAACTACCAAGACTCCTTGATGAGGAGACAGAGAATATTGAATTGGTTTTGTTTCTTCTAGAGAAGTATTTTGAGTTACATGAGAATCCCTTCTACGACATTAGTAAGGAAGATGTGATGCGTGACGTCTATAACCTTGACGACTCTTATAAGTCTATGGAGTTGGTGATGCTTGTTTGTGCATTGTCGCTAGTTACTCTAGATTGTACTCTTGACACACATCCTAATCTTATCAGTTTCGATAAGACTATTAGCAGAGACTGTATGATTGACGCGCTTGTGGGCAAGTTCAGCCAGTATAAGCGATTCACAAAGTGGTCTAAGGGCTTGTATAAATTACAAGCCTTATGCCTTTTCTTGGAGACTCGTCTTGTTGACCAAGAGCAGTCATCTTTTGCTGTACTTGAGATCTATTCCATCTATTCCAAGCTTCCGGAATTTCATAGGTTATTTTCGATGTTCGATGATCTTTATGTTATGAGATGTTTCATCTTGGAGGTTCCTCCGATTCTGTCTTCCCCAATTCCAGAGGTGTCCAAAACAAGTCCCTTGCTACTTGGAGAAACAGGAGAGTCTGCAAGTTCTAGCTGCAAGGATGTTATGCGAATGGTCAAGATGATTTTGAGCTTGAAGCTTAGTCTAAAGAAAGATAACTTCATTTCTTTAGAGCTCATTTTCAAGTTGAGAAAGTCTGAACTGGACCTCATGAACTTGTATGAAGTGAGAAAGCAAAATTTGAGCAACTATCACTACCTCAGCCAGCTGATTGCTGACAAGATTAAGTTTTTGATTATGCTCTGCTATTGCAGTATTAAGTTGTACTCCTCTGAAAAACCAAGCAACACTTTAATTGAGTATGTTGTTAAGGTTCAGAATTACATGATTGATTTGTTCAGAATGGGAAAATCTTCAAGAAGCTGCGACTGCTATCCGGTCAGGAACAATATTACTCTTATTTTGAATGACTTACTTCAGACTGTCAATTCTGTTTGCCATGCTCCTGGAATGAATGTATGCCTTATTAAGCTCATTGTATCCAAGTTTGAGAAACTATCGACCTTCCAAGCTTTTGACAAAGATCTTTTACAAGCTGTTACTGATAAAGTCAAGGCTCTTGAGGCGTTTAGAATTCATGACTCAGATAGTGTCTTTATTCATGCAGAGGAAGTGGTGATCGAGCAGCCTCTCTTCAATGACAAAGACTCCTCGCCTTCTGCTCAATGTATGTCTGAGCTTTTCCAGAATGAGAAAGCTACATCTGGTTCTGCAGTTCTCAGTGATAGAGGCTCACCTCTTAGCGAAGCTGAGGTGACTTCAAATCTGGATCTAGATATGAACCTTGACTTCTCCTATGAAGGGTCTTCTGAAAAGAGAATACATTCTGTGGATTCTTCTTCTTCTACGTCTCTACTCCCACTTCAAAATGAGGACGATGACGATGACTTTTGTGAGGACGCAATGGACTCCCCAAGCTCAACAAGCGGCTTTCTTTCGCTCAAGTCTATTGACCCAAGCACCCTTCAAAAGCGCTCAAGCGGATTAATTTTGGACCAACAGTCTCTTTCTACTGATATGGCTATCATAGAGGGATTCAGTGGCGCGAATATTAATACCTACTTGGAATCGGCTCCACTTGTTGCAAGCAAGGTGGACTCTTTGATACGCTCCTCAGGCCCAGGAATGGAGCCTGCACTCTCCTCCTTCTCTGCAATCGTAACAGAAGGGTCTTCCGACCTGGGACGATTTGCAGCTTTGGACGTGACAATGGGAACTACGAGTTTGTTTGATACTGACTCATTCTAGTTCCAAGATGATCCCGGTGATGATGATGATGATGATGAACCGAATCGGCCAAACTAACACTCCTGTCCTTTTTTGTATGAGTGTCCTGTAAATACAGGCCGATTCCCTAATTTTTAATGATGGCTTCCTGATTTACAATATTGTACATAGTGGACTTGCGCACCCTGTGGCGCATGATATACTGCGCCAAGTTTTTTACTCCATAACTTTACTTTACTTTACTGTGTTTTCGATTGTGCTTTTCATGTTTACTCTGCAAGTCTGTCTACTGTACCAAAAATAATAAAAAATTACCCAGGGAGAAGTTGAGATTATGTAACCAAACAAAACTTGAGGACTCGACAGTATTATCTACCGTGGAATAGGCAAGTAGAGGTCCTGCGAAACGATCAGCTTCTGAACCCCTTGACCAATCCCCCATCATTCTGCTCTTCAACTTGAGAATCCTGTTTTCTGTTTCGAAGAGGGCTTTCAAGTTCCATTTTTTCAGGAGACTTTCCGCTTGTGTTTGAACCTGTGGTTGCATTCTGTTGAAGCTGATTTCCGTTGGAAGAGGGACCTCCCAAAGGAGTGGAAAATTGGACATAATTCCACAATGCTGGAGATGAATTGATCGACGGATGAGACTGCGAAGATGAAGGGGCCTCAAGCTGGTTGCGAGATGTTCCTCTGTCAGGGGTGTAAGCTTCGAGAGCGCTCACCTGGTACTTTTTGGGACTTGCAGGGAACAGAGCTGAATTTGTTGTATTTGCTGCTGTTCCAAGCTTCTGAGTACTGCTGGTTCTATCAGAGACGTCCTGCGCTGATACTGTACCTGTCAGTATAGGAGGAGCGCCGTTGGAGAAGTTTGTTTGATACTCAGATAGACCCATAGACTTTATTGGAGACGAGAGCTCATTTTTCAGTGCCAGATTTGAAGAGGCAGATGTTCCTGAAGTAGAGGTAGAATGGTTTGTGGACTGCATAGTACTGTTGGACAGACTTGCCGCCGCAGTAATATAGTTGAGAGCGTCATGTGAGTCCGTATTGGGGAGATGTTGCTTTTGATTCGCTGGTTGCGTCGCTCCTGTCCCTACTAGCGTACTGTTAGAATACCCCGTTTTGTTGAACTGTTGTTGTGGGGGTGGTAGTGTAGACTGTAGGGATTGCTGCGAAGGCATAGTAGACTGTAGTGGCGCCCTACCTGAATCAGGAAGTGCCTTGTTCTTCATAATGTGCATCTGTAGCTGTCGGGATACACTGCTGCCCCTCTTGATTTTGTTTAGAGTACCCTCTTCCCACTTTTTCAGAAACTCCTTTCGATAACTATCACTTATCTGCCACTTCATCCCTTTTCCGGGTTCATTGGGCTTACGAGGTACTTTTTCAAATGCCTTGTTCAAAGACAAATTGTGTCTGATGGAATTTTGCCAACCTTGCTTGCTGTGTCTGTAATAAGCGTAATGACTAGCTATCCATTCATAAATTTCAGATAACGATAAAATACCCTGTGAATTAGATAAAATAGCCTGTGTGATCATCGTAGCATAAGAGTACGGTGGTTTGAGGTCTTTAGACTCATCTTTGGAAAAGTCTTGCTCCTGGCCCATAGGACGCCCAGAGTTTGGTGACGTAGAAAGATACGAACTCGAGGCGTTTTTATTGTACATTTGAAAGCCTTTCACATTATTGTTAGGATTGCTAGAAGTCGCTCCGGCATATTCGTTCGAAAATATACCTGCAGCAGGCTGATTTCCCAAAATTTCTGATCTTGGACGTTTATTCTTTAAACTCTGAAGAAAGATGTTGGCAATCACCGGAACCGCGTCAGGCAAAATAAACATCATCTGAGTACCTCCAATGTCCACAACATTTCCCGAGTTGAGAAAAATAGGCCCCGATCCATCAGACGTGGAGTTGACTCGCTGTGAGTCAATCTTTAGCCCGTTTCTTCCCAAGATAATCAGCTCCCAACGCCTCTGTTCCAAGTTGTATGAGATTGAGGCATGTCGTCTAGAAACGACCTTCGAAGGACCCAGGTCGATATCTACAGCATCTTCATTCTGAACCGTGGCATGGGATTCGGTGTTGCGCCCGATCAATACCCTCAATGTCTTCACATAAAAAGTCCAATCTCTTCCAGCAATTTTAGCATATGCCTGTACCTCATTGTTTAAGTTGCGATCGTTGTTATATATCTGTGATACCGTTGTAGGAATGTTGTCTGGAGGAACAGTAAGATTCTTAATCACCTGGTTTATAAGATCATTAGGGTCTTCATATGCCAACTATTGATGAAAGGCGACAATGCCAATCAACGTGCTTGTTAGTATCATCTCTGTAAATGAGGCTGACAATTTGAAACCTTTTTTTCATATCACTTACGTCCTCGTTCCTGTTTCTCTTCCTTTCGCTTGCCATCATGGGATACTCTATGAGATTAAGAAACGTTTGTTTCACAACTGATAGAAAGCGAACTGCACAGCCAGATTGGATGAAATGTGCTTATAGCACTTATATATACGTGCAAAGGATATAATAAGGATGTTCTGGGTGCAGCACTGCTGTTCTTAAGGACATGAAATCCAATGGGGCTTCTGTCTGGTAATTTCCTTTGTTTTTATTTACTAGCTATTATTTTGTCAACAGTCGAAACGTAAATGAAAATTTTTATTGTGTTCGCTTATGTCATCGCTGATGTAACTTTGAACGAGCATGAAATGCAGATATAAACTATACTGATAGATGTATGGTTGGGTATGTAGTTAGTCAAAGGGACTATGGAAGGGATCAGTTCGTGAGCCTGCGTCTAAATCGACTTCCAATAATATGTCATCATCTGTAAGATCTTCGGTATTTACCAAATCAACTGGCAAGTCACTGGGGTGATACAGCTGTTGTGATTCAGTAGGTTGAGTCTGCGACACTGCAAGTTGTTGCTGACTGTGTTTATGCTGTGTAGTTAGGTATTCTATGTTTTCCTCGTCTGAGTCAGCAAGATCTGAATCATCTGAATCATCGAAAGCCCGATCAGAATCAGAATCCAAAGGTTTGTGTGGTTTACTCTGCAAAGGTCCAAAGGAACCTGAACCTGAACCTGAACCTGAAATCCCGGAACCTGCTGTTGTAGGTGGCATATACTTGGCAACTGACTGGCGATCATCATTATCAGACTCTTCATCTTCCTCCTCTATTAAGTCTTCTCTTAGAGCACCAGGGAAGCCAGAGCGCATCGCGGCCAGCCGCGTGCCACCTTGCTGTTCTTCCGGTATATCTTCGTAGTTATAGTCGTCTTCTGTGACATCAACAAGTCGGGGAACTCCTCCTTTGGCCACAATATTACCACCATGAATGGATGCATTCTCTAAATCACTTAAGTAAGTTTCCTTAGAGTACACGCTGGCTGCGCGACTGCCATATTTAGATGCCGCTAAGCGAGTAGTCCGTGGAGTGTTATTTCGCACAGTTACTCCCGGAATGTAAGCCACGTTGATGACGTTGGAAGCTTTGCTGAGCATAGAGTTTGTAACCGTTGCTAATGTACCTTGAGACATACGCCTCGTAGCAGCATTGTTGGCCCTACCAGACCCTTCACCTCTAGAACCATCAATGAACGATTCCTTATAAACGCCATCATCATCGTCATCCACAAAGTAATAAAAGAATCCGTTGGGGTATCGTTTCTTGTACCATTTCTTGTAAAGCAGATATAGACCACATGAGATCACTAGAAACACAAACGCTGCTACTCCACCAGCGATCCCCCCAACCTTTACACTGCTACTATGCTGCGAGTCCCCATCATCATTAGTAGTGCTAGATGTATTACTGGACCCGCTGTCAGATCCAGTCAGTGTCTGTGTTAAGTTTGTGCAATAGCGTATCGGACACGAATTGCACGTCTGCGTTGTTTGAGCACATGCTTCAGACTCATCGCACTCAGGGCATGGGTCAATCTCCGTGCAATTCACACACTCATCTCTTTCCAGAAGAGAGACAAAGTTGTAGTGCCACCCCTCCATAACGTTGTCTTTTGGACGGCGAGTAGCGATATTATGACCTGGTCTGCTTTCTTTCAATCTTGGGTTCAGTTCTCACTTTGAAAATAAGCTGCAAAGATCGATATCACGTAAAAAACGTATAGCAGCAAAGTAAACAAGAATGTATCATTAGACGGTGTCACCAGATACTTTAACTATAGATTAGTCAATTTGTTTGTTCGCTTATATGTACATTCCAAGGATCTCCTTTGGTTATTCTAAATTTGGTGAAAAAAGAACAGAGAAAAAGCCAGGCCGGATGCCCTACTGAAACTTGTCGCTTACGTCAGCGGCGCCTTGCATAGTCTTGAATACAGCTAACTCAGTGGGAAAGAAAGGGCATTCTCGACAGGTGAAACGTGGGACTGAGGACATGGTCAAGTACAGGCCCATAACATTCAGTGAATCACGTAAAATAGCGTTAAGACTAATCCTTGATACATCACTGACACCTTAAACTTTTAAAAATAAGCCGTTCTAGTATAGTGGTTAGTACTCTTCTTTGTGGCAGAAGCGACCTTGGTTCGATTCCAGGGGACGGCAGTTTTTTTTTGCAGCTTCAAAATTTGATACAAGGAAGGGTTCATTCAATTTTTGAACATTATAGTCACAATTAAGTATACAGTTTCATGCGGTTATATAGTGATGGCGTCGACTAGTATCCTATGCTGGACATAATTCCGTATCCCACGGTAATTATAACCACAAACATTATCAGGGAAGCTATGATTCCTCGAGAAATGAATAGACCAGTACTTAGATAGCGGTTCCCTAAATCATCAGTCATGGAGATGGCAATAGAGTTTGGGAATCCTGAACTTGGTAGTGCCATTCCGACAGAAGCCATCATAGATATTCCACACACCAAAAGGTACTCATGGTTTAGTTCTTTTCCCACAGACTGCACTAGTGGGATAAGAATCAAAGCAGACACTGTGTGAGATACAAATGTTGCGAATACCAGACACAAAATTCCGAAAATAGCCAGAATTGCTATTGGAGGATATGTGTCAATTCTAGCTGATAGGGAAGTGGCTATTGTATGAAGAAGTCCCGAAGAAGTAACGGCTTTTCCCAGCGCAATACCACCCATCGCAAGTAGGACAATTGACCATGGATAGTTGTTGACATCAGTGGTAGTGAGAAGGCCTGTTCCATAGAATGCTATGATTGGTACGATGGATATTACTCCAGATGCACCAAGTTTGCTCTGGAGTTGTGACTCCAAACACCAGAGGATTACCGTCAAGATAGTGACTGCAATGATGTAATACTGTTTCAGTGTGAATTTTTCACGGATAGGTTTAATAGGCATGATCTTAACAGTGTTGATCTTGAAAGAGAGCACCATTTCTAGCCAAACAACGAAAAGACCAATAATGGATAATGGGATTGAAAAGCTGAACCAATTACCCCATGAAGGTTGTGGACTTAGAGCCTCAACAGCAATGATATTTTGTGGAGAGGAAATTGGGGTCGAAAGCCCCCCGACGTCTGAAACCAGGGCAATTCCTAGTACCAGGGCTTTAGCAAAGCCACAGTCTGTTGGGATGGTTTTTAGAACAGGGCTCACTAGGGAATATGCAAGAACAGGTGCTGCAACGTTCGATATCCACATCGACAGGAACATCGATACACCCATGATTGCCAAAAGAATCCGACGAGGTGAAGTGCCAGCAGTGTACATTATGTAGGACGATGCAACTCTTGCAATATTATACTTGGATAGAGCAGCAGCGAGAGTGAATCCTCCCATCAAAAGCATGATTGTCGAGTTCCACATTGTACCGAATATATAGGTTGCTGCATCACTAGCACCCATCACGTCTCCGGTATCCTCATCTTTGAGAACATTACAAACCACAACCATGAATGGCACTAACAAGGAAGTCGCAAACAAAGGAATTGCCTCGGTGGCCCAGAGAATTGCACATACAGCCACCACTGCTAAACAGTTTCCTTGTGTACGGTCGTTTAGAGTCTTTACTCCTAAAAGAATTCCACCCGCCAGGATTGCGATAGCAATCTTTAATGCTGCCCAGCCAAAGAGGAATTTTGGAACCTTGAAGTTTCTTATCTTACAAAACTTCAAGTTAATGATGAAAGGCAACGGAAACACAAAGCACTCCAACGCGTAAAGGTTTTTCAACTCGGACTCATTTCCTGTCAGCACCTTCGAACCTTTCGCATTATTTGCTTCTTTTTCAATTCCAATCATATCTTTCCACACAGTTCCACGCTCAAACACAATATGCTCCTTCAGATAGGATCTCAAATGTACAGTTGAGTGCTCAATTGTGTCATTACTGACACCTGCATAAACTTTGATGAGCTCTCCAAGATACTCATCCAGCTTGGCCATAGTTAAAGCATTGAAGATATATGTTTTCATATGCAAGTCGTCGACATAAGACTGACGAATACTTTCGTCTAGAACTTTATCAAATTTCTTGCAAACTTTGCTGATCCCTATCTTGTTCAGCTCTATGAATGATTTTAGTTGGGAAAGGTCTATGAATGCTTGCGTGATCTTTTTCTTGTATGTCACTTGGTGCTGAAACGACAGGTTAAATTCGCGGTCTCCCAACAATGCTGAGAAGGCTGTTGATTCAGCGTCGTCGTCGTCGTCGTCAAAATAAGCTGCTCCGCCATTCTCAACGTCTTTATGGAAACTGACATTGTCTGTAGTGCGGACTTTCTCCAGATCATTTTGTGTCTCATGATAGTACTGCAAGTCTTTCAAAAGCATGTCAATTTTTTTGAAGATCACCTTCTCCTTCTCAGAGTAAAACTGGTCAATCTTGTCCAGTTCTTTGTTGAGGCGGGCTTCAAAGACAGTCTTCGGAGTCACCTTCAAGAAATCAAGATGCTTCAAATCTATATCGTCACGCTGGTCGGCTGGTGAAATGTCTGATTGGAGCTCATACGTCTCTGTGACAACGTCATCCTGCTGCTTAGACTTTTTGAAAGGCAGTCGGGCAACAATCCGGTCTTTGAGAGAAGGAGATGACGACATAAGAAGTCCCTCTAGTTTTGACTTACTGGCAACATCGCTGCTATGCCCCCCAATAGCAGTAGAGGAAGTTCCCGTAAGAAGCTGACTGTTCTCGAGAGAAAGCGATTGTAACTCATAGATTAGCTTCTTCAAATTGGAATACGACAGATAATGTTCCTGCCATTCGGGTACAGCGTTGAATTGCAACGAATGTGAAAACTTCATGGTCTCCTGGTCCTCTTTGACTAGCAGGTTAGCCGCGTTCAGAGTCGTCCTTGCTTCACAGCGTTCTGGTGCTTCCTGATGCTAACAGTAGATTTATGTTTCTTTTTAGGAAGGAGGTCTTGTGACAATTTTTTCCTGGTCCTCCCCCATTTCATAAAAAGAAACAAATTCCACAGAAGCAGAAACCAGTTGGATATTTTTGTTAGCGCGAGCAGCTGCGCCAAGACTTCAGCCTCTCTGCTGCGGCAGAGATCGAACTACATTCTTGTGACTATTTGCAGTCTCGGTTCCCTTTCAGTGAACGTAGATGGGCACAACAGCCTCAATTGATGTCGGGTTACCCTACCTTGCTAGCGATTTCCTGGCTCCCCCCTTTTTCTCGCTTCGTCTGTCTAGTCGTCTGTCTCTGGTAGTTAGTTGACTACATGGCCCTGATATCCAGGAGCCGTCTTTCGTAAGACCATGAGCAGGAGTTCTGTACTCACTGAACGCTATCAATTCTCGCCTAGTAGCTCTTTAGAAGATGGAAGCTGCCTCCATAGAAAACGCAGCGGGTTAATCTTCGCTTAACGGCCTTTGTAGCCTTAGGATTTTTTTGTCGCACGAGATATGTATCACGTGGCTACTCATCCTAGGCATCACCAACTTCAGCGAGAGCCCACCTCAATGGTCAAATGTCAGGGTCAAGCTGCCATCACCACTCCGATGATGGTCTCTGGTACCACTCACTCACAGCGTCTTGTATTTAGCTCACGATGAAAGTCGCGAAAAGTTTCCGCTAGTTAAGCTGTTATCGTGATTCATACCTATCTCGGTAACTTCCGCCGTTCTGCTTCTAGATCAAGTATTTATATTGGACGAGCATGCACTTAGCCTGCCACTTTGTTTAACTTAAGTTAAGGTCATCATTGATAACATGTCTCCAAAGATCCTGACCTGGGAAGAATGCGGACTAGCATCCCCAACTCCACTGCTTAAAGCTGCTACCGTCACAAAAGCAGGTATAGTCTATACCTCGGGATCTGTTGGTATTGAGGCATCCGGCGAAGTCCCCGATTCGGTCGAAAGACAGACAGAGATTGCCATTGAAAACATTGGCGCTGTTTTGAAGGCAGCAGGTTCCTCCTTCAACTCGGTAGCAAAAGTTCTACTTTTTGTAACAGAAGTAGAGAATATTGCAAAGGTCAACGCTGTTTATGCTAAATACTTCACCACGGCACCTCCAAGATCATGTGTGGTGGTGAAGCTCGGGAACCCTAAACTTCTAGTTGAGCTGGAAGTTATTGCTGAGCTGGACTAGATAGCGAAGATTACGCTTTTCATTTGGGTTAATGAACTTGTAGACATACAAAGATTACCGATTAGTCAATTTATAGTTGAAAAGAACAAAGCCGTCATTAAAATATCGTACAGGATGAAAGCAAAAGGATTTCGAAATACAATTGCAATCGTAGCTAAATGGTGAACCTCGCCATCTGGTACTTGCAAAGTCTATAACCGGTTGTATACAACCGGATTTGTGTTCTTTTGCTGTGTCTGTTGGACATCTTTTTGGTTCAGAGGTTGAGGAACTCCTGGCTCGTACGCGTTCTGTAAATATTGGTGTTGCTGCACGATTTGATCGTCTTCTGGTTGTTGTTGGTGGAACTGTAGATATGGATCAGGGTAATCGCGGTCAACTGGTTGACTAGGTGATACATTGTTAGACTGGAAATCATCAGCGGATAATCCATGCGCGGGATGTGGGTGTTTCTTCTTTGGTTTATCCTCCTCTCGAGGAACAATGTCAATCAGAAAATCAAACATATCTGACTTTTGTAGAGCTGCAGCGATGTCGGACTTTTGTAATGTTCTACGTTTGTTCTCTTCAGCATGGATCCAGGCTCTCATTGTTAGCTCTGTGATAAAAACATCGCATCCCTTGGCAAATATTATAGGTGCCTCTGCAGAAATCATCTTCACTTCCTCATCAGTCTTCATCACCTTCTTTATTCTCGCTAACGGTAGCTGATGGTTTTTAAAGTCGTGATTGTCGTGCTCAATAAGATTGATGGTCTCTTGCCAATACTGTAGCATCATGTTTTTGTATTTTCCGCTTAATCCCTGACCAACATTAGCAAAAGCACCCACAGGGTCTCCTAAATCGTCCTCTTCTTCCTCATTCACTTGAGCCAGTTCTGGATTGGCATCAGCATTAAGTGCTTGTTCATCCTCCTCCTCCTCTTCATTCAACTCCTCTGGCCCAATGCCATTCTCCAATCCAGCATGTATTGGGTGTTGCTCATATTGACGCTCATTGTATCTTTCAATCTCATCTCGATACTGGTCGGGTTCGCTGAAACCTTCGAATTCTATTTCAGCACCTCCTTCCTCTGTAGGGGACACCCCATGTCCTGCGGCAGCTAAATGATCTTCCGGTTGATCCATTATAACTTCTATCTGCCTCTTGGGCTTCAAAGTTTCAGTTTCTAACTGAAACTACTCAAATCCACCAGTTGTCTTCAGTGAATCACCTTAGCAATGACCAGCGCAACCAGGACAGTTCCTTCAGTCAACTTCAAAGCCTCTTTAAGCCGCAAACGAAACTGATTCAAACCAAGCTTCAGGTAGACCTCTCAAGGATTACGATAGTGATTTCTCAGACTTGCAGTACTCAAGCACAGTCACTATCAGGTTGGTAATTGTAGGCAATGGTAGTACCAGGTCAATTAAAGATGCGTTGTATGCCGACTGCACGCTAATAATGTGCCTTATTTACTATTATTCTGGTTATAAATTTGACTAAAATGTTCGCCGTCACTCGAATTTCGAACGGGTTGACCGAAAAGAACGGGCCCAGTCGATTTGCGTCGATCGTCCTGCCCTGTATTGCAGGGTTTTCTGTTTTTTCGCGGGGAAAATGAAAACATCGCCCCTATAGCCGGGTAACTATGTCCCCCTAAAAAGTTTAGGAGCACATATTCAAATGCTGCTGTAAAGGCAAGGACATTAACATATATGAACTAATAACAGTTTGAGGATTTCGATCTAAGAAACCAACGAACTAGGCTGGCTCTCGAGACAATTTGGAATCTCCATATACTCTCATCATGCCTACTGCAAACCCATTTCAGTCGTTTTCCTCAGCCGTGACAGACAAGCCCATTCGTGAACATAGACAGACCTTTGATGAGCTGTACGGGGAACCTGAGAACTTCTTGGAACTTGAAGTCATAAACCCGATAACTCATGGGAACAAATCGGGAACAATGTATACAGACTATGAGATAGTATGTCGAACTAATATTCCCGCATTCAGAAAGCGATTCTCCAAGGTGAGAAGACGATATAGCGATTTTGACTCGTTCCGCAAAGTTTTAGAGCAGGAGTCCACACGAGTGGTGATTCCCAAACTACCAGAGAAGTCACTGTTAAACTATTCGAACCGATTCAATGATGAGTTTATTGAAGAGCGCCGAAAAGGGTTAGAGAAATTCCTCAATATTGTCGCTGGCCATCCTCTGCTTCAAACTGGAAGTAAGTCACTCATCAGCTTCATCCAGGATGAGCAGTGGAATAAGAACAAGTTCATGTGAACAGATTTTCAGACTTGATGTAAGCCACTTTGTGGACTATAAAGATGCCTATTCTCTCCCTGCTGTTAATTTGCACAGCCCGATCCTGACACCAGGGCAACTAACAAAAACTCCCGTATAATTTAATGAATCGCTGTATGGAAATTTACAACTAGAAAAATGGCAAGTTATCTGTAGCCTTCATTGATACGATTGCTGCTGCTACTTCCACTTGAGAACAAGCTCTCAGGCAACAGCATATGAGCGTGACAATTCTACGTAATAGTGGAAATCAATTGGCAAGAGCATTTGTTGGAAACAGCTTAACGAAATTTCCGTGGACTATCCAGAAACGGCCGAACTTATTGCTGTACAAACAGACGTCATTACAAAAAATGGGTCTTATTACCATCTCGAGCTCAATTAAAGACGCTTTGATCAAAAATGAGATTATTCCTACGGTCATCCATGACAAGAACTTTAGCCCTAAGGGATTTCTAATTATCTCGTACGGGTCCGATAAGGAGGTGGTTATGGGAAATTCTTTAACTCCGGAGGAGACTCAAGAAAGACCCACTGTTTCATTTACTCTTAACTTGTCGTCTGGCCAGGAGTCTGGGGCTAATGAATTTAAAATCAGCAAGGATGATCGGTTCACCCTTATTCTGACCGATCCCGATGCTCCTACGAAGGGGGACGAAAAGTGGTCCGAGTACTGTCATTACGTCAGCTCTGGAATCAAATTAAATGAGTTTGACCCTGAAGCAGGCGCCGCCTCAGCAAAAATTGACGAACTTCTTACAACAAAAGACATTTCCGGAGTCGACTTGGCTCCGTACGTAGGTCCTGGTCCTCCACCGAAAACTGGAAAGCATAGATATGTCTTTCTCTTGTACAGACAGAAGCTAGGATCAGATCCACAAGCTCCAAGTGACAGACCATGCTGGGGTACCGGTGTTCCGGGATCCGGAGCTGCCGAGTACAGTGCCAAGAATCAACTTGAACTGTTGGCTGTAAACTTCTTCTACGCACAGAACAGCGAGCAGTGAAAAAGCGCTGCTACAACACCCTGTTCCTGTTGGGATGGGGCATCTATCATCCGTTTTTGTTAGCATAAGGTTTCACGTGGTTATTTTTTAGTATGAGGCATCTGTGCACCAGTGTTCACTGGGCCACATTCCCAAACCGGAAACTTTGCTCGTCCATATCTCTTATCTATTTAGTGTTCATTGGCCACCGACATTGTACAACAGTGGTAATTGCTTTGACGAGAGTTGAGCTTGTAAACCTTCAATAGCTCCCATATATATAGCTCAATAGTGTTCTAAATGTACCTGGGAAAGGAGTCGAGGCACTGACAGACAGTTGTTGAAGAGGTGAGTCTTCGTTAACATTCAGATTGCACAGCCTTGCGACAGATAGCCAGCGGTATAACTGAGTATCGGGTGCTGAAAATGGCCATGGTGGTTCCATCGACTCAATATGCGTGCATATTTCCATTCAAAGGAGGGCCCGTTGAGTATAAAGAGGTTCCTGTTCCTACTCCCAAGCCGAATGAGATTCTGGTCAATGTGAAATATTCTGGGGTGTGTCACTCTGATCTGCACGCCTGGAAGGCAGAATGGCCTGTGCCTCCGCAGTTTCCGTTGATTGGCGGACATGAAGGAGCTGGAGTTGTAGTGGCTAAGGGTAGCCTTGTTACCAATTTTGAGGTAGGAGACCTGGCGGGAATCAAATGGGTGAATAAGACCTGTATGACTTGCGAATACTGTCGTCAAGGGGCGGAGCCTGCTTGTCCCTATGTTGAAGTGTCTGGATATAGTAGAGCGGGGACTTTTCAGCAATACTGCACTGCGGATGCACTACAGGCTGCTAGGCTTCACAAGGACGTGGATCTTTCTGCGGTGGCGCCTATTTTGTGTGCTGGTGTAACAGTCTACAAAGCACTCAAGATAGCAAACCTTCTTCCTGGACAGTTTGTGGCTATTTCTGGGGCTGGAGGTGGACTTGGAACCCTTGCTATTCAGTATGCACGAGCGATGGGACTTCGTGTATTGGCAGTTGATGGTGGTGAAGAGAAGTCTAAACTTTGTAAGGAGTTGGGAGCAGAAGAGTTTGTCGATTTCGCCGTTGAAGAAGACGTCGTTGGTAAGATAGAGCAGCTGACTGGAGGTGGCCCTCACGGAGTAATAAACGTCTCGATATCTTCAAAAGCTGCTGCACAGTCATGCCAGTATGTAAGACGGTTGGGGAAAGTTGTATTTGTGGGGCTGCCTGCTGATGGAACGTGTGAAATTTCTATATACAATCAGGTTGTGAAATGTTCCCAGATCCTTGGAACCAGTGTCGGAAGCCGTCTTGATACAGCGGAAGCACTCGACTTTTTTGATCGTGGGCTGGTCCATTCGCCTATACACATTGTCGGCTTGTCAGAACTGACAACTGTCCTAGAAAAGATGCAGGAGGGTAACACCATTGGACGTTACGTGCTTGATATGTCAAGGTAGAGAGTCACCTTCACTTTGGGGCGTCGATAGGCGCGTCGATAGTTTTTTTAAATCACCTTCAACTTCTTAAATACATGTAAAACTTAAAACATGTCAATAGGAGTGATCAGATTCGTCGTAGATAGTACTTTTTACTGCTACTAGTCATTGGTCCATCCCATAGATACTTGAAACCATTGACAACTGGTAATCATTATGAATCTCACAGCCTCTGATCCAATCCCATGGAAATTCCGTAAGCTTGACGAAGAAACTGATTCCTTACTTACTTCGATCACTAAACGCTACTTCAGGTTTTCTGCACCTTATCTGGCGCTATGGGGCCCTCTTGCTCCATCCCATGACTGCACGATGACAAGAGGACTTATGGCTGCTCTTCAGTTAGGAATAGGCATGTCTGTTTGTTTCAGAGCCGGAGTGCCGTTGCTTTCTAGGCCAAACAAACCGCGAGGATTCTTCACAAGATCCTCTATGCTTATGACAGGGTGCTATTTTATACTGGGAGGCTTTTATGAGCTCAATCTTGTCATGAAACCACTAAGCAATCCGTACTACGTCGAAGCGTGTCTTGCGAGAGACCGTGCTCTCAATAATGGAGAGAACGCAGACTATTTTTACGGTCCATCCAATTTCATGCCAATGACAGTTCGTCAATTTGCCCTATTACATTATCCACAGGCCAACTCAAAGGCTAGAGTTCTTCAGCATCAGAAAAGTAATGTGATGAAAGCGTTCATAGAATGTGAAGATCGTTATATCAGTGAAGTGACTTCAGATGTCAAGGAAAACGAAAGTTTGGGACGTAGAATACAGAACGTCATCCAAACTCCTGGCACTGGTGACATCAGAGCTATTCCTAAGGATGAGGTCTCTTCACTCTTAGGTCCAATATCTAGTAATGTGGACTTTTCGGACGATTCTACTGTCGAACGGTTCTGGTTTGAAAGTCATCCATGGATACAGCTTCAGCTCTTGGCAAATACCATATATCTTGCGTCCAGCGTCCCCCGACTCCCTAAACCCCAAGAATGGGAATCTGTCGAATTGGACAGTCCTGTGAATACTGAAAACGATGATTCAAAGGCTGATAACTAATGCCACGCCGATATTTCGTCCCTGCGCCCTCTCTTTACTCAATTGGTGCAACTGGCTCTCGTCTATCAATCGACAAACGCAACCCCAGCAGAGTCACAAGCTCTAAAGAATATCTATTAAACAATTTAAGAAAATTTCCCTGTATATAAAGTGAACGACGCTATCTCAGAATTAGTAGCTTCTTGAACCTCCTAAAGGCATTGCGTTGGAACCAGAATTTGAGTATCCACGGCCACCTCTTCCGCCCCAGCCACCTCTACCACCTCGGCCTCTACCTCTGCCTCCTCTTCCACCTCGGCCTCCATAACCGTTTCCGTATCCTCCACGGTTACCTTTCTTGTCCAAGGCTCTTAGAGTGTCAGGAATGTTTTGGTTAGCCTCTCTCATAATGGTGATCAAGTCATGAGCCTGGTTAGCATTTGCGTCAGTGAAAAGGGTAATAGCCGTTCCTTTCTCACCTGCACGTCCTGTTCTTCCAATTCTGTGAACATAATCCTCGACATTTCCAGGCATGTCGTTGTTAATGACACTAGTGACTCCCTTAACGTCTAATTTAATAAGGTTGTTAGTATTAGTTGAACTCGATACTTTCAAGTTCACAGTCAGATTAAATAGCCGTTTGCTGGTTATGTTATTGTTACTACGCGGATCTTAAAGGCGTCATCAAAAACTACAATTGATGGTCCAGAGGTCAACCAATCAGCAAAAACAACCAAAACAGAGAATTATCACGATAAATTGATGAGAGTCTTGTTGAAGAGCATGCAAAAGAGGATTTTCTGTCCCCCCGAATACTATTTATGCCTGCGCAAATTGAAGAAATCTAATTGTCGCCTTCTTATCGTTTTAAGAAAGCAAGGGCTCTTCAATAAGGCGGTGGAGCTCTTCCACGTCTGATAGTCAAAACTTTCAGAGTCCAAACAACTCTATGAGCTTGCTAGCACGTAAATGAGCTTCAAAAAATCAGTAAACGGCAAAGTCTCCTTTGTTGGGCTTTCCCTCCTAAACTCCCTTTATCGCGACCATGTGTCGTCCAGTTAATTCTATGAGTTCGTAAGTCATCAGATTAGTTGCTTTCGCAAAGTCCATAGCGATTTACGGAACTTTCAGCAACTTCTGCAGAATGGTAAAAATCCACAAGACAATAAAATAGTACAAGCGCTGCTATCCTAGTTGGCTGTGATCCTAAAAGTTAGTAAACGTTGAGCAACGTGAGAATTTATACTTACCGATTCCTCTAGCAGCAACATCTGTAGCAACCATGATCGGAGATTTTCCACTTCTGAATTCGTTCAAAACCCAGTCTCTTTCTCTTTGTTCTTTATCCCCGTGGATGGCTAAGGCAGGCCATCCATCGCCTCTCAAGTATGAAGTGATATCGTCACAAGTTCTCTTTGTAGAAGCAAAAATGATGATCTTGGCTTGATCCTCTTGCATTGCGGTCTCCAAGTACTTTGAAAGTTTGTCTCTTTTTTCGTACTCGGAGCACACATCAATTATTTGTGTGATGTTGTGGGAAGCAGCCAAATCCATTGATCCAACAGTAACTTGAATGTAATCAGATAAATAATCTCTTGCGAGTCCTTGAACAGATTTAGGCCATGTGGCAGACCACATGAGAGTCTGTCTGTCTGGTCTGATCTGATCAACAATCTTTCTAATCTGAGGCTCAAAACCCATATCTAACATTCTATCAGCCTCGTCCAAAACAAGATAAGTAACTCTTCTAAGATTGGTCTTTCCTGAGTCAAGCATATCAAGAAGTCTTCCTGGAGTGGCAATACAAATCTCAGCACCTCTAATGAGTTCCCTGATTTGTTGCCCTCTTGGAACACCACCATAAACACATGTGTTTCTGATCCGTGAGCTCTGTCCAAATTTCGAACATTCCTTCTGAATTTGGACAGCAAGTTCTCTTGTAGGAGCCAAAACTAAAACAATTGGACCATCCCCTTGTTGCAAGAGAGGCTGAGCGTTGATATGCACAATTCCAGGAAGACAGTAAGACAATGTTTTACCAGATCCAGTAGCAGCAATACCAACCATGTCTCTACCAGATAAAGCCATAGGCCATCCTTGACATTGGATCCCTGTTGGTTTTTCAAAACCTTCAGCCTTGACCTCCTTCAAGACATAATCAGGAAATCCTGCTTCTTCAAAACTGGTAATTGGTCTAGGAATATCTTGACCAGTAACATTCATCTCGTTTTCTTTTCTAAACTGTACAATCTCCCCTTCAGATCTTTGAGCAACAGCAGGATCTTCTTTGTAAAAGTTCTTCTCGAACTTTGGTAAAGTTCCAATATCCCAATTCTGCTTCTTCAAGTTTGCACCCAATTCAAAACTATCTCTGTCATTTCTTCTGTATCCTCCTCCATAATTTCCATTACGGTCATCTCTTCCATACCTGGTTCTGTCTATGCCACCGTATGATCCGGCACCGCTCCTATTGTTGTTCATGTACGACATCCTTTGCAATATCTAACTGTATTTGAATGATCCACTTATACAGAACAAAGTACTAGTTGAAGTAAACCCCCTTTATTATCTAGAGATTTAATATAAGAATAAAATTTTCCTCACAAAAAGAAATTTATTTCACGATAATAAAAATTTTCGAGGGTTACCCGCCCTCAAGCCAATCTTAGTACTCTACTCGGCTCGATGAGATGATGATGATGGTCTTAATTACATCGTTATAACGATCTGGATTAGTATACAAAAGCACAGATTCTAATATGCAGCCTGATTAATACCCTTCAAAGGTTATCAGCAATCGTGTTCGGCTGTCCAAAGCCGCCAGAGCGTTGGATCATGATGGCTCTTCAACAGCGTAACTTCTAGCACTGATCTTCGCACTGAATGTATCTTCCACATGGGTGCACAGCTGAACAAGATCATTCAATCCCTTGTGAAGCGCTTCCACAGCAGACATAGATCCATATGTCTGAATACGAATATTTAATTTCGATTCCGATGGATGTGGAATCGAGTAACCACAAAATTCAACATCTGGGTTCTTCATAATGATGTATCGTAAGGCATTCCCTAATGTGTGATCCTCGTCGACTATCTGAAATGAAGCAGCGGTACCATCTTCAGAATTTCCTGGTAGTAATGTGATCTTCTCCATGTCCAGCTCCTGCTCATCCTGGCTTACGTCATCTCCTTCGGACCCTTCAGTCGCACGTTCTACACCGTCCATAGGTTCGGTATCCTCCACGTTACTCATTTTCGAGTGACTCTTAAAATCTGAAACTCTAGAATGCCTTTTGAGTCCAGTTTTGGGTCTCTTCTCCCTCTATATATAGGGCCTACAGTCAACTCTACAAAGTTGCGTTAAAATGCTCTTGAAAAATTTACACTGTAATTTTACACCTGTACACAAGATAAATTTTGGACTACAGTACTGTATACGATTTACTGATCTCCAGCTTATCTACTAGTACTAACTTATTTTGATCTCCCGTGGTATTTTCTAGCTCCTATTTCAAAAGTCACTGGCAGCATTGACTAACTGAGCATCGACTATTCAATCTGAGTAGTTTCGGAGTCGTATCTGGAGTTTCACAAAATCGTCTAGTAAACTTACTGATCTGGGCTGTGTTACCCTGCTTAACTGTTCGGAAAATTACAGGAAACATCGTTGCACCAGGTACGGCTTCTGCTAACAATAGCAGATGAAGGAAAAATTAAGGCTGTAAAAGAGAAATGAGGAAAGAAAGCAAGCACAGATTAGGAGGGCGATAAAAGGTTTGATACTTGGGGGCATTAGACGATAGATAATAGGCCACATTGGTCTTTGTAAACACCACAGGAAGAATTAGAGTACTCGGCCGGATATACCGCAGGATTGCACGTAGTGCACTTTAATGACCAGCGACCGACTTTGATAACCCAGAGTCTTCATATATGCCTATGATTGATTCTTCTCAGCCCCAGGATCCGAATCCTGGGCCGTCTACAGATCCGACTGGACGAAAAAGCTTTCCAAGATTAGGGTCGGTGGCGGAAGAAGCTGTGTTCAATTTTCCAACACGACGTGATTCTCTTCTTTCCCACAGCCAGCCTAGTACCGATTACTACCAGTCTTCTAGTTCCAACACTTCAGGAGACCCTACACACAACAATTCTATTAGTGGTGTATTCCCACGTCAGGACAGTATATTTTTCCCAAGGTTTTCATTTGATGCTGGTTCTCAGGGCCCTGGAAGTTTCAGTGTGGCTCCTTCAGGTATGCATTTACAGAGCCCCGCTTATGGACAGGTCTCCCAAGACGGATTTCCATATGGAGGAGAGATGCAGAGGGATTACTCGTTTATGTATCTTCCTATGAGTCACAGTGGCTCTTCTCAGAATCTTGCTCAGCCCTACTCGTCAGAAAGAATGCTTCACGTAGGCACGTCTGATCACATGTTTAACAGAAGACCTTCTGAGCAACTGGAACCGTTTGTTCCTAATTCTCAGTTGGTCCAGACTGAGCAATATCAAGGGCAACCGGCCCAGGGGCAACGTCAAGCACAGCCACGCCAGGGGCAACAGCAATCTGCTCTTCAAAGTCAAAACCAAAACCAATATCAACAATTACAATCAAGTGCCAGATCAAGGTCCAACAGTCATTTCTTCAAGAGGTTTCCATCCATTGTACAATCTACGTCGGAGCTTCCGTCATGTGACATCGACAATTTTTTGAAACGGGATAGTGTGAATCGAATCTTTGAACAAAGTGGCGATTTGCTAGATAGTATTCCAGGGTATCAGGATCAACAACCGCAACAGCAGCAACAGCAACAGCAACAGCAGCAGCAACAGCAAGCGAGATCTTCAGGTTTATATTCTACGACGGCTCCTGTACTTCCACTCCCACCGCGAATGGTGCATTCTGGGGCTTCAGGGATCGGTCTTGATCACCATGCTGCCTACGATAATTTACGCTCCCGAGATGGACGTCAGAAACAAGTGGAGCCACAACTGCAACGCTCTTCAGATTATTCCTCTCAAAGTAGCTTTGTTACGAAAGATAAGAAAGACAGAAGAAGAAGTGGTAAAAGGAAGCGCGATTCTTTTGCTTCTGATTCCGATCCAAAGAAGCTGCTTTCTGCAGGTACTAACGCTGTGGACCTACAGCCACCATCTGACTATCGATTGCCGTTTGGTCAGAACATAGTGAAATCTGAGACCAAAGGAAATTTGGTGCCAGCAAATGAAGCTATGCACACAGAGGATGGAAGACCTCTTATTGGGGCCACGAAGGTTGATCAACTAATGTTAGTGATACAGGCTAGAAAAAAAGGACTCACTGGTGACATTAAACAAGCAGAAGATGGAACTATTCTAGAGGAAGTAGGATCTTCAGACTCATTGTCTAATCCAAATCAATCGGCGTCTCTTTTACCAAACCCAGTGGAGCTCGTAGGAGGAGTCGAAAAGCCGAACATTCGAGGTCACAAACAGCATCAATGCCAATACTGTCTTAAGAAGTTTACGCAATCGACTCATCTGGAAGTTCATATCCGATCTCACATTGGGCTCAAGCCTTATGAATGCTCTTACTGTGGAAAACGATTCACTCAGGGAGGAAATTTAAGAACACATCTTCGACTTCATACTGGAGAAAAGCCTTTCAAGTGTGATGTTTGTGATAAATCCTTCTCCCGCAAAGGCAATCTACAAGCCCATATACTTACTCATAACAACATGAGACCGTTCCAATGCAAATTTGATAACTGCACGAAGAGCTTCACTCAACTGGGAAATTTAAAGGCTCACCAAAACCGTTTCCACCTTGAAACGCTTAATGATCTCACCAACAAACTAGCACATGTCACCACATCAAGTGCATTTGACGCTCTTCCTGCTTCAGAAAGAGAGTTGCTCGTCTATTTCTCCGACTTATACAAAAACCTCAACAGAGGTATTAGAGGAAGAGGAAGAGGCTTTAAAGGTCCTTCACCAGATCCACAACTGAGCAGCGTTCCGAATTAATCACAGGACTATGGTTGTTGGGGGTCGACTGTTTACCTCTCCTTTAGGTACTTTGCGATTTTTGTAGTTGATTTCAATAGTTTAATATTTAATGTTTTAAAAGCTACTTACTACTTTGAGCTCGTAACACAACGAGTGGTATGCTC
This sequence comes from Ogataea trehaloabstinens, assembly GCA_003706095.2. Lineage (NCBI taxonomy): Eukaryota > Fungi > Ascomycota > Pichiomycetes > Pichiales > Pichiaceae > Ogataea > Ogataea trehaloabstinens. The sequence continues at coordinate 475,591 of PPKJ02000008.1, read as the reverse complement.
GTGCAGCTGGAAACAAAGTACATCGGCGTTACATCGTTAAAGAAGGAGCACTATATAAAACCTGTTAAGGTGAAGTGTCTAAAGGGATCAGGGACGCTTGTTTAGCGGGGGGTTCTGGTTCGAGGTGCTTGGATTGAAATCAGTAGGGAAGCCAGTTGTCCAGTCGTTGAAGAAGAAATCATCAAATTCATACTTTTTATCATTCATTGGCGAATCCAAGTAATCGTTGACACCGGATGCTGTACGATGAGTTCCGTCAAATACTCTGTTTGATTGCTGCTGCTGTAGCTGGGACTGTGAAATTGTAGAAAGCCCTGAAGGAATAGACGAATTGATCACACCAAACAAATCATTATTAGCTGAAACGCCGGAGTTTTGGGGATTCGCTTGTAGGCCAGATGACAACTCCGGTTGCTGGTAATCAGAACGTGGGGCAATCCCAGAAACGTACTGTTGACTCTGACTGCCTCTTCCAGCTGTTCCTGAAGATAGGTCGTTTGATAATTGAGGAGAAGAGGGCTCCGGGGTGGTTTCAACGGAATGTTGATTTGAATTTAGCATATATGGTGGTAAAAACCTACCGAATATCTTCATATCCAGTTGATCCATAGGTCCAGGAACATATTTATATTTGTTCACATAATCTGGCTGAGAAGTTGATTGATCTGTCTGTTGTGGGACACGATCCTGTACCTCATTTCTTGTGCCCAGTCCATGTCCTGGGTTTTCGCGACCTCTTTGAGAGTTTTGCTCAGGTAACTTCAAGCTTATACCGGTCGAAACTCCATCTATGAAATTGACACCATTAACAATGTTGTTAATTTCTGAGTTCTCTAGTTTTGTCGAAGGAACACTTTCATTAGCAGCATACGAGTCAAATGCAGTCTGGTTTGCTCCTTGAGGTAAAGGTTTGTCCATTTGTGTAGAAGTAGGAGGTAACGGAACATTTGGATCATCCTTCTGTTTCTCCTTGTGCTCTCTATCAAACTGAGACTTTCCAACTTGTGGGGTGATGAATTGAGGATCTGGAAGCTCATGATTGATACTTGCATTAGCAGTTCTTCTGTTCAACTGCTCAAATAAAGAATTCAATATGTTGTATGTACGCTTAGCAGCCATACTGCTATCCTTCAAAATATCAAGAACCCTTTTTCCACTTTCTGCATCCCGTTTGATGGCAATATATTCTGCATCAAACTCTCCGTCACTATTAATTGGAGGTGCAAAGTGGACATAATAAACGAGACACGCCACAGAGAAAAAAATAGTGTATATCGAAAACCAGTATGATCCGCTGAGCATCTGTTTATTAATCATGTCCTCAGATAGCTTTACCACAATCCGAGCCACATTGATACAGTTCTTAGCCTTCTCGATACACTTAAGATCATTAGAAGTACGGGGACGTGAAGAAAAATCGGCCGAAATGTAATGAATAAACGGCCTGTACAAAATTATCTTGACATGCAGATAAGAAATGTGCAGCAACCTGTTTGCCTTCAGATATTGACTTGATGGTTCCACTCCAGGTTTCAATTCTAGCGGAAGGCTGTTCATCCAATCCTGAAGATCAAGCTCTAGCTGATAAACAATATCATGAGCCAGTAACTCTGGTCTTCTGCCATTCTCAACCTTTCTTGGCTTGATTGGATAGAGCTTGGTGACAATCTTCTTCATTATAAAAATTAAAGTGGTATGTGCATTTGCAATACCAGAACTTGATAATCGATCGCCCTGTAAAGCAAATCTATATCCATTAACGGTAATATTTTCATCATCAAGCTCAATTGGCATATCCTGGTCAAAATCATCTTCACTAATAGTTCTTGGGAGACCTAACATTGTGTTGACATAAATATCCATCTTATATATTGTCCAGAACAATCGTTTTCGAATCTCTAATTCAATTGGGTTGAAAGGGTAATCAAGCTTTCTATGTAAACCCTCTCGTAAAGCTGCTCTGAGAGCAATTCCAATATAGGCGTAACAGGTCGACAATCTTGCAGAACATTGCAGAAATATAATCAACATCACAATAGTTTGGATACCATACGTATCTCTTGTGTCAGTAATATCAATAAGTTTCCGGGCAGCAATGAAATATTTATAACCCTCATCTTCAAAATCTTCGGTGGGTGGATCATTTTCCCCAGGAGGCTTTCCGGTAGTCTGCTCATCACTCTTGAAAAATAAAGCTCCGCAGGCCAGTACAGAATAAACTAATGGTAAGAACCTCTGTTGCTTGTTAGTGTACTGTCCAGGGTCTGTGTCATAAAGTTCGTTCAAATCCTCAATAAATGCGGGTCGATGATAAAATCTGAAAAGAACGCATGCATTCTCCCAAGTCTTTGTAATTAACTGTAGAGCTACCTCACGCGATGGAAGTATGATTTTTATCTCTTTGCCCATACTTGACTCATAAGATCCATCAATTCCTGGATGAACACCGTTTGGACTATTAAATGGATTCTTGTCAGATGAAGACGGAGATGGTTGTTGCTGTTGCTGTTGTTGTTGTTGTTGTTGTCTCTGTTGCTGTTGTGTATTAGTTTGTAGTGCCGTAGATCCAGAAACACCTACATGTGGGGGCATTTTAGGAACTGCTGGTATAGCAGGAACGGGGACGTCAGGAAGTGAGGCATACTCGAAAGCAATCAGCCTACTAGAGATCTTTGAATCGTCTTCTCCCTTTTCTCTGGCCTTATTCAATGACATCAGAAGCTTCATCGGATTGATCGGTTTAGGGTTATCGTTGAGATCGGTGAGCTTGATCTCGGGGAGAAGTCTATGCAGAATATCATCATAAAGCTTTAATCTATCCGTTAATCTAGACAGAAGCTCTGGATTGTTAATTGCCAAAGCAGCTGCAGGAGAGCTTGAAGCCGTTCCGTGTAAAGAGTTGGGGGAGTTAGAAGCATTTGCGTGTGTCTTTTTCTTGTTTCTATTGGGCTGGTCATAAGTACATTCATAGCTGTAAACTGTACAGTGAATACACGGCAAATCTCCCGAACATTTGATCTTTAACTTACGACACCTATCACATGCTCTTACAACTCTGCGTTTTTTCGGGAGAACAATACCTACCGACGGTTCGCTTGTGGAAGGCATGATGATCTTAGGAGGGTTGGATGACAGTCCATGCTTGATCTGAACTCCTTTAGGAGCATTGTCATTGCTAGAGGTTGTCCCCGTACTGCCTACCTGAACTGATGATGAGGACAAAGTAGAGCTATTGAAGCTTTGCTTCCGTTTAGACATGATAAAAAGCTAAGTTGACGTTTCCTTCTAAAAGCTAAGTGGTTAACGGGACCTTATTGCGGCGTCACCACAGTCAGTCTTCTTGGGCAATGAAGGTCTGACAAAAGCGAATGCTCGCAAAAGGCTTTTTGAAAGACAACAGTTTCAAGATATTCGGCTCTATGCCTTGTTCTGTGGTATATACCTCTCTTCAACAAGAATGCTACCCCATCTCCTAGAGTTTTGTTTCCCACATTTTCTCAGACCGCTTTGGCCGTTCAGAAATCTTCAGTCGTCTCATCACATCACTACACCATAAACCAGGTACGGGCCTTTAAAAGATACTTGCAGGTGCAACAAAGGGTCAGTCAATAACGTGAGGGCTTCAAGATACTATCTCCAATTGATCATATAGCCTCTTCACGCTGCACACAGACACTGATGACAAACTACAGCTGCTAGCATAGGCAATAGACACCCCTTAGAGTAGTGGCTCCTTCAAATTCTCCCTACCTTGAAAAAGGAGCAAGGGAGCGTAAAATTGATTCATGAGGCGGGGAACACATAGTGTACGGATGTCATTAAAACTAGGCAGAGAAATTCGATAGCTGCCGGGCTGTGCTAAAAATGGGAAGAAAAAGCTGTATGAGCCGCAGAGCCGTACCGCTTTTGTGGTGGCAAGACGGAGGTTTGTGACAAGTCAACGCACTGGATGCAGTGTACAGTTTGAAGACGATATAAGAATGGAAAAAGGCTTTAGGAGCGATGACAGCAAAAGAACCTGTGGGTTGGCGCCAATGAGAAGTTGTTTTATATCAAGAGGGTGGATTCTTGTAGTTCAACTGAAGGTGATGAGGAAGGAAAGAGGGGTAGAGACTACGTTCTGTTTCGCATCCGCGTTAAAACACAGCCAATAAACAGTTGTGGGTATATTCACGGGGCGTGAAAGACTGAGGGGTGCGCTCCGTATGGGCGAAAGAGATCCGCAATAGGGGTGAGGGGGTGTTGGAGAGGGGTGGTGAAAACAGTACCGATCCCTACCTGCGCTGAGGGGTCAAAATGCGCGCAGCCACCCCGTGTGCCCGATACACCCACCAGTGTTCACTCAAGAAATAGGGTGTATAAGAAATTACTCACTGTTGTTTTGGGTGCACGACCATCTGTTTTGGGAAACCTTAGCGAAACCTTGGATACTGGTACTGTTATAAGACATGAGGAAAAGAAGAAGGTATAACTTGCAAATTAACCGTGAGGTACGCTACGTGATCTACGTTAACCAAGCAAAGACCGTGTACCTTGTAGCGTTCCTGAAAGTCCATTTTCTGTTGCTTTAAGCAGCGCGCTTAATAAAAGTAAAACAGCAGCGAACGGTTTTTACTGGGGGTGCCAACTGGTGCAGCGGATTTGTAAAGCCGCAGCTGCGCGTTTCTTTTTTTCGTTTTCACTGAGTTTATATTTAACTACAGTATATAAATAACGGTGGTATCGCTGTGGCTTTGAATCAACATCTAATGAATTGTGAACAACCACCATAGTATCAACCAAACCGTCAATCATCGACAACAGAATGTTTTCAAACAAAGCTGACCAGAACAACTCAGAAGCCGACAAGGCTAAGCTCAATTTTGGAGCAGAGAAGGAGAAGCAAATTATGAATGAGATAAGAAAGGCAAATCAGAAGAAGTCACAAAGCACGATATTTGAAAGCACCATTGGTGGTGGATACTTTCAGCTCTCCTTGAAAAAGGACGAGTAAGCGCGTCTGCTATATGTTTGACTGGCGCTTTCCTTTTGTCTAGTGTTAAATACAAATTAATTCCGTATCGCTAAACTAAACGCATAGTAGGGGGTAGTTGCGCATTTACAAAAGCATGTGTACCAACTGTTGCATTGGTATTAAAAGTCGTTTTGCTCCTGATTCTCCCGTCTTTCAGTAGAGCTGATATTACCCATTTTGAGCCATCTCCCTCTATTAGTATGTAGGAGCCAGCCATCACTTCAAAAATAGCTAGACAAACAAAAAAAATAAAAAAACGACCTCGGTGAGGATCGAACTCACGATCTTGCGATTAACAGTCGCATGCCTTAACCAGCTTGGCCACGAAGTCTTCTACATGAACCGAGGAGATTATGGTAAATATAACTTTGTTTTATTACTTCAGTGAAAAATAAGGGTTTCATACCTTTACCCGATACCTGTCCACTGATACCTCCTTTCGTACCCACCCTCTAGAAGTTGTAGTCTTCATCGAATATAGCTTTGATTCTTACGAGTCATATCGATATGGACAACGACATACTCTTTTTAATCACATCACATCTTTAATAATAGTCCAACATTGAAATTCTTGTGAATACCAGAATTATACCATACAGACGTCCTATTTGTACTGAATCTTTACAAACACTATATCTCCCCTGGAGCCGAATCTAGTGGTGGTTAACGCAGCACTATCCCCTCATAGCGCTATCGTTGAGGCCGGATTACTCTTGATAGCACAGCCTTTTATTCTTTTGAGACTCAAGACAGGGGTGTTGAAAAAAAGGTGAACTTCGCTAATAACAAAACTATTTGCATATGCTTGCAATTAAGTGGATAGGTAGCGGTACAATGCTGTTTCAAAAGCCTTGGATACTGACTCTTTTGCTTGTGACGTCATGTCTTGGTCTCCCTGGCGATGAAATTTTCAAAATCGACTGGCAAACTGTCCAGATCGGCATACCAGAGAAGTCTATTATCACTGATACGCACCTTGTGGTTTCTGTGGGGACCGAAAGCGTGTTCTCAGTTTTGAACTCCAGCAATAGTGATGTTCTCTATCGCTACCAGCTGGAAGAAAGTCTGAGACCAGGAAGTGGTAGTCTTCCTGACATAGTCGAACTTTGGGATGGGCTGGTAGCTACTAGTTTTACACTTCCGGACAAAAGCTCTAAGTTGATGGTATGGTCGTTGAAGGAACCGATTGGCCTTCTTCATAAAGAAATAGAAGTCAAAGGCTTCATAGTTGGAATGTCGGTGATTCATGGGAATACACTTTTGGTTATAAACGACTCTGGATCAGCACTTTTATTCGATAAGGGTCTCAATAGTGTCGCTTATGATTCTCCCATTTCTCAACCCTGCGAAAAATTCAAGTTGCTAGCCACCTATGATGGTGAGATTATACTATTTTTGAAATTGAAGGACGGTTCGGCTCATTATTCGATTTTACAAGCGGACTCTCTGTCTACGGCAAAACCATTTAAAAAATGTGCATTTGATTCTATCCATGTACACCCCGATTATCTAATTTGTGGAAAAGAAATAGTGTACCGCTACGATGGATCATCATTTTCTACAGTCTCCCGTGGTAGAGATTTTGTTTCAGAGTCTTTTTCGTTGAAAGACTTGAGCACTGATTCACCAATTATCGAGTATAAGTTAGTTGGATCACAATATCTTTTGGGGTTTACAGCTGATAAAGTTCTTACCTTTGACCTAGACTCTTCTTCAAAAACACCAATAACTTCTTACAACCATGCTATTGATTTTTCTGTCGTGTCATATTATGAATCGGCAGTGACTGCCACTGGAGACGTGGAGCTTTTTCTGGTGTATGAAAACCACGAGCTCGTTTTCATGGTCAATGGTATTGTCAAATGGACTAGAGATGAATCTCTTGGATACATAGTTGATGCCATTGTTATTGAGAAGACAGAAGATCTTGGAATTACTGCAGATGACATTGCAGTGGAGGAGAGCTCAAGCTTGATTAGTGCTTACGTGAACAGACTCAAACATAATTACAATGCTCTTTTTGGTGGTGAATCAAAAGCTATAGATTCGGATCTTCATTTTGGATTTGCAAAAACACTTGTGGTGTTGACCGATAATAATAAGGTGTTTGCATTCAATGTTATGAAACAAGAGAATGGACAGCAATTATGGAAACTTGAATGCGATCCAAGATTAAGCCTTCAAAGACTGTTTTACTCTGACAAAAAGATAGTGGTTTCCGACATCAACTTGAACCTTTTTGAAATCGATGTTGATTCCATGCAATTGGTACCTACCGATTCTAGCAAAAATATGGTGAAAGTTGAGGGTGAAGAAAACATCTTGGTTCAAACCAGTTCAAAAGAGTTCTATACCATACAGAAATCCAAAGACTCTAAAAGATTACAAGGAATAAAAGTCACTGAGAAATGGGGATCACTGAACACATGGTCTCAGTCGATGTCAGAAACCGAGGAAATAATCCAAATAGTTTCTCGATCATATGAATGCGACGAAGTGACAGCTACTGCTGTTGTGCTCGGCTCTAGAAAAGTATTATACAAATATTTGATTCCTAACCTAGCTGCTGTTGCTATATTTGATCGTGAGTCTAATGTCTTGAAAATAGAACTGGTCAACATATTGACTGGCCAGATATACAAGAGCTTCACAACTGAAACAGACAACCCCGATTCTCTTCGGCTGCTGTTTGAAGAGAATTTCATAATATATTCTATTTATGATTCCAGGGCGGCGAACAATCTTATCACCGTGATAGACATGTTTGAATCGTTGACTCCAGACCACAAGCCAAGCAAGTCTCTTGCAGACTATTCATCCTTCGAGAACACACTTTTGCCAGAAGTAGAACTTAGATCCTACATTCTACCATCATCTCCTATTTCTTCAATGACTATCTCCAAAACAAGATATGGAGTTTCGTCAAAATGGGTAATTCTCAGACTGACTACTGGAGAAGTGGCCACGGTGCCGAGATCTATACTAAGTGGAAGAAGACCAAAGAGAGACTTGAATAAGATTCAGAAAAAGGAGTTCCAGCTCGTGAAGTACAACCCTGTTATACAATTGAACCCCAAACTGATTCTTAGTCATTATAGAAAATTAATGACCAATTTTAGGGGAACTCAAAGTTTAATATCAGTTCCCACCAATCTCGAATCAACGTCGGTCATAATCTCATATGATTTGGATCTATTTGTCACACTGATACGGCCATCAGGATCCTTTGACGCTATGACCCGGTCGTTTAATTCCAAGATTCTCTTACTCACGATTCTAATTCTTGTCATTGGAATAGCCATAATAAAGCCAATGGCCGACTCCAAAAAGCTGAAGAATGCGTGGAACACTAAATTATAGTGTCTACAAGTTTGAAATACTACAAAAAGTAAACGTTAGCACCATGTCGTAGTATCATCTAATATACACAGATAATAAAAATCATCTTAACACATTAATATTTTCTTTTCCTTTCCTTTCGTCTGCTCAAATTGAGCTCCATTTCTTTTCTGCAATCAGGGCAGTACCAGATACCTTGAGGAGGTTCTTTCAATCCCACACAATCATAGTGGAACCACTCATACTTACAGTTTGAATTATCACAAGCAATCATATTTCCGTACGATACTTGCTGACAGAAACAATACAGCTCATCTTCCTCATTTGAGTTAGGATGAGGAAGTACTTTAGGAATTGAAACTGTACCTGAAGCTCCATGCTCAAGTAGTGAAAACTTCTTCTTTTGCGCTCTTAGAGAAAAGCCTTCACTGTCGGAGTCAGAGATATCTTCTGACATAAGTCTGTTCTTCAGTGCAGTACTAGCCAAATAGCTTTGTCCTGGAGCATTACTTAGTAGTCCTGATGTATCCACAGGTATACCTGTATTGTTAGAGGAAGTTATAGTAGGAGTAACCTGTCTGGATCTGTTTCTTTGGTGTCTTGCTTTTCTAGCCGGGGAGCCTGTCGAGTCTAATGAGGCGTTGGATATTTGTGAGCTCAAAGCCTCAAGAGCGTTTGAATCCTCTTGCTCCTCCTCAGAATCAAGATCCATCAAAGACGGAACAACACCGTCGTTTTCAAGTCTCTCAATATCCTTCTCTAGTCTAACAAGGTGCTTCGACACTAAAAATAAAGCAGTATTGGCTAACACACACTTTTCATCCTGTAGTTTCAATGCCTTCTCAAAATCTTCTCGATTCTTGGAATATATCTGGCTTTCCTTTGGATGCTTTACCAAAGACCCATTCTGTTTAATGTATTTGTGTAGCTGAGAATCTCTTAACTGGAACTTCTTTCTAATATCATAAAAACTGAGGTCCTTATCTCTCAGTTCTTCTAATAGATACGCCAGCTCAGCAGGTAAATTCGATAGGTCTTGGGAGTATTGCTCTAGAACAGTGGCAGCATCCATTTCGTGCAGTTTGATACAAAGTGCCTCTTCACCCTCGTCCTAATGACCAAACGTTATCTGTTATTTCTCGTTCGCCTTTATCCTAGAAAAGTACAGCTTGAAAATTCTATAGCTTGCGGGAGTCTACTGAAAATAATAATATATTATGTAAGCATGATATCCGGGTAACCATTTACGATATGGAGATCAGTATTTATATAGACCTTAGTGACGGTCAGGCTTTATCAACAGTGGCCACAGTTAGTTTTGCTTAAAGTCCCCCGGCTTATGGATGTCTGTTTCAGCATAAGGGAGATTATATCTACCCTCGTTTCCAAATCTGCTTCTCTTTGGTCTCTTGATCTTGGATAAATCTCTGTGTTTTCTGTTTATGTACAGAAACACATACATTCCGAAAACTGCAATAATAACCACTGTAGGGACAGCCATGATAACATAGTAGACATCATCATTGGTTCCTGTTTGATCTTGATTATGTTTGTCAAGCTTGGTATTTTTAGACACTGTCGTCTTTCTTTGGAACGTTAAAAGAACGTGATCTGACTGTAAGATGCGGAATTCTTCGTCATCGATAGTATCAGGCTGAATGCTAACCAGAACCCTCTGTTCTTGCTTCCCTCTTAGCCACTCTTCCTCTATTTCTATAGGGAAGTAGCCTTCAATATTAGGGATCCAATCAGAAGAATAAAATGCCCCTGCCACATCTCCCACAACACTAAGATCCTCTTTAGGATAATCGAGTTCCTGAGAAATCTCTCTAATAGGGTCTCTGTTATCTCTCTTCCGTTTCATTCCCTTATCGTGCATTGTTTGCTTCACATACGCAAAATGGATTCTGATCCTATCAGCACCCTCGAAATATCTTGTGTACCATGTTAGGAAGTGCGTGTTACCCATCTTGAGCTTAGAATCTTCCCTTGGAGAGCAAAATGGCTCCGAAATAACGTTTCTTCCAGGACCCTTTTTATAATACAGATCCGGCATACATCTCATTAAAGGATTCAAGGAAACATAAGTTTCATCTTCAGGGATCCATGTTACTTCAGTGAAAACATCATCTTCCTTCATACCATGAGCCTTTAACTGCTTCTGACTATATGTGATAGTGGATGCAGTCTGAAAGTAAGTTTTAACGTCTGGCTTACCATTATTGATCTTCCCATTTTTCATCTTGGGATTCACCGTTTTAGGTGATCCATCAGGCTTGAGAGTTATCCAGGGCTCAAGTCCATCAGTTGTCTTCGGTGGCTTTGCACGGAATGTCACTCCTCCTATCACTGTTGGAGTGACGATTTCTGGTATTGTCTCATAAATTGTTCTGAGCCAAGGAGCAGGGGCTTCTGTAGTGGAGGTCTTACCTTTAGTTTTTAGCATCTGGTCATATTCCTTATCTACAACGACTTTCTTACCAGCATGTCTCTTTTCAAGAGTCAACCCTTCTGTTGCAGTCGCGATACTTTCGTCTTGACAGGAAGTGATTGCATTTTGAACAAGAGTCGCAGGCTGTGCTTCAAGCCCCTGTGGGAAAAGAGACAAGAGTCCCACCAAAGCCAAAGATGCAAGCTTCATCAGGAGTTCCAAGCGAGTACTCCGCAGAGGCTTCTAATCTCTTCTACTGCCTGAACACTGCTGCTACCGTGTAGATTGATGGTTTGTTGTTAGCATTTTTTCACTGTTATTATTGTACCAAGCACAAGCACAAAATATGGAGGATCGACGCGTCGACAACCTCTGCATTTGTGGCTGTGCGGCGGATGCATCTGTTGATACACAGGCACTTTGTGGAGAAGCAAAGGCATCTCATGGAGTCTCTTAATTTACAGCATACTCGTGAGACACATGCACATAGGCACACTTAGGTCTTTGATATTGAACCCCCTCAGTTTCTTGTACTTTTACGTTTCTGTTAGCACTCCAAATAGTGCAAGCATTTGCGGACAGCTTCGGAACATTACTAATATGCTGTTATCGGAGACACCCTTTACAATGGAAGACAATGATGGACTATTAGAGTGTGTTATAACGGGCCAAATAAGCCCTAATATGCTATTATTAATTTCTCCTTCACCACAACTACAAGTCCCTCGTTATTGTGGGGTGAGAATAAATTCATTAGTAAGCACAAAAAATGTTCCACAATATAAAGCATCAATCACCATACTGATTTTGACTTCAAAGAAGCTGTTGAGATTCACAGTTGCTCACACAATAGAATACAGATACAGATACAGAATTCAAAATGACCATAGACCATAGTGTTCCTTTGGGTGACACCAATCTCTTCAAACCTATCAAGGTTGGAAAGATCGAGTTAAAGAACAGACTAGTCTACCCTCCAACCACTCGTTTCCGTAATACCAGTGATTTTGTCGCCACGGATTCAATGCTTACTTATTACGGTGAAAGGGCAGAAAACAATGGAGGTCTGCTCATTACTGAGGCGACTTTCTTTTCTCCACAATCTGGATTGTATGAGAATGGTCCTATGATTCAAACTGAACGCCAAGTCGAGGCCTGGAAGAAAATTGCACGAGAGGTGCATAAGAAAGGCTCTTTCATTTCGATGCAACTGTGGAATTTGGGAAGAACTGGAGATCCTAAGCTATTGAAAGCACATGGACTGCCATTGCTCGCTCCTTCTGCTTTGTATTTTAGTGAAGAAAATAAGAAAGCAGCAGAAGCGGCTGGTAATGAAGTACAGGCTATGACCATCGAGCAGATTGAAGAAATGAAAAGAGATTATGTGACTGCTGCCAAGAATATCATTCAAAAGGCAGAAATCGACATAGTTGAAATACACGGGGCCCACGGTTACCTTTTAGACCAGTTCGTCCAAACCACATCGAATAAGAGAACTGATGAATACGGCGGTTCAATAGAGAACCGTGCACGGTTCTTACTCGAAGTTATTGATCTTCTTGTGGAGGCTGTTGGGGCGGATCACGTTGCTGTCAGACTATCTCCTTATGCCACATTTCAGGGATCTGGAGGTGTTAACGCTGAAGTACATCCAATTGCACAGTTTGGATATATTATTTCGGAGCTTGAAAGAAGAGCTAAGGAAGGCAAACGACTCTCTTACCTTTCTGTTGTTGAGCCTAGAGTTGAGGGCAACGACGACATCCCTTCGAGACTCTATGAAACCAACTGGATTAACCAGATCTGGAAAGGTGTCTTGCTGAGATCTGGTGGATACTTGAATGATGAGGGTTACAGAAAACTTAGAGAAGATGTTGGATCTGACGATAGAACCCTAATTGGAGCTTGCAGATACTTCACTTCCAACCCTGATCTTCCATACAGATTGAAAAACGGTCTCCCACTAACTCCATATGATAGATCCAGATTCTACAATCTCTTGAGCAATGATGGCTATATTACATGGGGAAAGTATGGTGAACCGGAGCAGCCTTCCGATAGTGCCATTGCACTAAAGTTGCCTCAACCTTTGGCATAGATAAGTATAAAACTGAATTCATGGAGTGATACATCTGTCTGAGCCAGTAGCTAGTAGAACCACACACAGCATGTCACGTTGAGATCAGACCAAATCAGTCGTGTTTTTAACAATCGGGAATTTGCAGCACATAAACTAAAATGCGGTTGACAACATCGAAACGTACCTTTGACTTTGCTCTAATCGATCCACAGCATCACAGATCAAAGCTAACAAGGCGTCAAGTGCTACGATACAACAGACCTGTTGCTGTTGAGCGCAACCGGCGCTTCTGGAACTCTCTCCAACTGTATTTCTACGGCTCAATTTTATACTCGAGTAGATCGTGTCATATCTTTGACCATTGAAAATCCAAGCAGTTACAGCCATGTCAAGCCCCAGCAGTAGCACCCCACTAACAATCGGCCGAAACAGCACATCATATAGCGCTATACCAATTCCCAACAGACAGTCTAGACCCAGCAGATCCAACGTTTTTGCCTCTCCAGTAAGCTCGTTCAAAGGGTACAACTCATTGAGTGCCTTTGCTTCATCCTACCGCAGGGCCCAGTCATTTCGTTCTTTAGAGCCGAGATTCAAAGCATCACGCTCTTATTTCCAAGATGATGAAGAATTGATAGACCCGGACACTTTGGCGCCCTCCCATCTCGGGAGAAAAATATCAACTGTCTTTAACTCAAGTAAACCTACCTTTGATTCCTCGACATTTGATGAGGCTGCAGTTGATGACACTTCGTTTCTCGATCACTCATATGCCGAAATAGCAAACTCGAGAGCAGACTCGATCTACTCCTATGCCGCGTCCAGCTTTGTTACGGGCCATACTTTGGCAGCAGTATTGTCAAATGAGGATTCAGTTCTATTTAAACAAGTCGAAGACAGAGATGGTAAAATTGTAACAATGATTGCACCTAGATCCACAGTCTCACAAACGATCTTCAATTCTATAAACGTTCTCATTGGAATCGGGCTTCTTGCTCTGCCGAAGGCAATGACGTATTCCGGTTGGTACTGCGGATGCTTCCTGCTTGTTCTGAGTGCAATTACAACTTATTGGACTGCAACCCTTTTAAGTGAATGTATGGATACGGATCCTACATTAGGAACATATGCAGATCTCGGATTTAAAGCATTTGGTTCGAAAGCAAGACTCTTCATATCATTATTATTTTCAATAGAGCTGCTAGGGGTGGGTGTGTCTCTAATAGTACTATTTGCTGATTCGCTTAACGCATTGTTTCCGCACATATCAGTTAACCAATTCAAGATCATAGCATTCTGCCTTTTAACACCATTCTCATTTCTATCTTTGAGTGTTTTGAGTATCATTAGTTTGATGGGGATAACCTGTACAATTTCAATGGTGGTGCTGATTTTAGTCATTGGTCTCATGAAAAATGACCCTCCTGGTTCTTTGATATCCCCAATGCCAACACATTTATATCCTTCATCCTTTCACGACCTTTTGATTTCATTTGGGATCATCTTTGGTCCGTTCGGCTCGCATTCTCTTTTTCCTGCATTGAAGTCAGATCTTGCAACACCTAAAGAGTTCAAAAAATGTTTAACAGTTACATACATCGTTGGATTTTTCGCAGACTCAACAATGGCGATGGTTGGATTTGCAATGTTCGGCTCTGGAGTCCTGAATGAAATCACAAAATCGATCCTCACAACCAAAGGATACCCAAAGTCCATTTACTTAATTGTCAGCATCTGTGTATCAATGGTTCCTATTTCCAAAACTCCAATCAATTCTTTGCCCATTATAAACATTGTCGAATTTATGCTTGGAGTGTCAAATCAACAATTGGAGACTTCACATACATTTTCGCAATCTATTTTGAAAATACTGATCAAAATGTCAGTCACGTTCATGTTTGTCGTCGTCTCAGTTCTTTACCCAGAGTTTGACAAAATTATAGGATTAAGTGGCGCTTCTCTTTGCACAGTGATCTGTGTGATCCTACCTTGTGCCTTCTATATCAAATTATGCAATCCTAGAAACAAATGGCTTTATATTTTGGTCATCATCATTGCATCAATACTAGGAGTTTCAGCAACAACTGCTGCTATCATATACTGATCTTTCTTATAGCGTTATATTTGATTTGTAGGAACACTCTTTTTCTTAAGGGAACTTTCCTTGGAAATATTATGCATTTTTCTCTTTCTAGATCTTCTCATTCTCTGTTTCTCTTGTCGATCCAGTTCACTTTTTGCAATCGTAACACCAGACCTTAGTACAATTTCATCCTTACCTGTCTTACCTTTAGTCTTGTACACCTCTTGGGGAGCCAATGTCTCAGCGGTGGACATTGTGAGAGGTTGAGCGTCTTCCATAGAAATAGTTGAAGTCTGGACTTTAATATCCAGTAACTTCTCTTTCGGCTTGGGCACAAAATGAGCTGAACATAGAGAGTCGAGGTGATGGTTGAGTTTAGTAAACAATGCGGAAATTTCATCATGTGCTTTTTTGAGTTCTTCTTTTGCGGGGTCTGAATTAGCCATAGAGTAATCTTCTTCATACAATTCGGAAAGAGACTTGGTTGACTTTTCTTCCGAAACCTCAACTCTCTGAGATGGTTTAAAATCAGAAAGTTGTGATATAACCCTCTTCTGAAGTTCATCAAAATTCTGATCTCTGATTCGCTTTTTGATGATTTCCTCTAATGAAAGCGTAGTATCTTGGGTGATCACTGGAACTGGCTTGGACAATCTTTCAAACTCCAGATCTTCATCTATTAAAGAATCCTGCTGTCTTTGTTTAGCAGATGCTTCTCCTTTTAAAGTCCATCTCTTTTCAGCTATCGATTCTTCCTCAAGCTGCTTAATCTCATCTTTTATCTTTTTTTGTTGCTTCTCAAAAGTGGATAGATTCTCTACGCTATTTCCCCTTTCCTCCACCTCATCGCCGGCTAAATCAGCCATCATCGAATCATATGCATCTTCAAACTCCTCATCAGCAAGCTCTGTTGGAATCTCTTTACTTGAAAACTTGACTTTCTTTTCTGGTTTTTTACCCTTGTCTCTTTGGTTTTTGAAAAAGTCTTCATACTGGTACATTTCATCTTCCTCTTCATCATCCATATCTGCAAGCAAGTCGACATCCTCTTCTGAGTTTGCAAGTCCATCATCATCCTCCATAGCTAGAATTTGCTTGTTGAAGTTATCTATAGAGAAAAACTGATCATTAAGTCCAAAAGCATCCTGTTCAGGAACAACGTCTTCCTCCTCTTGCTCTTCTTCTTCTTCTTCTTTCTCCAGTTCACTTTCACCCTCTGACATGGAAAGCTCTCGCTGAATATCTGGTACATCTGCTTCACTGATTTCGTTCTCACTTAGATCGTCTTCCGATTCACTCTGAATTCCATCAGACTCAACATCGTCAACTTCTGATCCTTGTTCCTGCTTTAAATCCGAGCCAAAATGATCCTTCCAATCCTGAATCTTTCCAAAAAGTACATTTTCATTAACACCATCTATAACGAGTTTCACCTGTCCCCACACTTGACTAGAAACAAGCCCATCAACATGTATTTCGTCAAGAACACAATTTTCCTTTGTAATGGGGTCTACAAGCTTTTTTATATCTTGTAAGATTCCTTGAACCTTCAAGCTTTCTGAGAAAACCCGCTCTGGCCGCTCAATAATCTTCTCTATCTCTCCATCAGACATAGTTATGTTAACTACAGCTTGTACATGCCCAACCTGGTACGTAATATCAGTCTTTTAAGGAAGACTGAGAGACTGGCCCAAGAACAAAAGAGCCTTGAAGTATAACTAAAAGAATTTTTTTGCAATCGTTTGCGCACTACTTTAATCGACGCAATATCCACGCGTCTAATCTGTTATCAATGCTTGCTAAATGAAAACATCTATCAGAAAAGGGCATGAAAACGTGGGCCCAACATGACAATAATTCGGAAGGCACCATTATGGAGCAAAAAGAGCTCACAAGAGCAGAACCGTGAACTTTTCGAGTTTTGAGGAGAGGGAGAAGAGTGTAGGAGAGAGCAGAGGGTACTAGGAGAGATGGTAGAACTGAGTAGAGCTCTAGGATCTTTCTCAGCTGCGGTTAATTGGGGATTGCTTACGGCATTGGAATGGTTTGGCGATGACGCTCATAAACAGGTCTGGCAGAATTCTGCTGATCAATTCAATTTATTAAAGCACTGTGGAGGAATGGGACCCTATGTTCAAGGTACCGGTTTTGGAATATCTCCCGCGGTTCCAGATGAAATGGCGGTTGATCAAGTGATTATTTTCACAAGACATGGTGAACGTTTTCCAACAGTATCGGTAGGTGAAGGACTCAAAAACGTGCATGATAAGTTGAAAAATGTAAGAGTGAAGAGATATGAGGGTCCCCTGGGTTTTGTCGACCATTGGGACTATTTTGTTGAAGATGAATCGTTTTTAGAGATGGAAACTAATAGTTCAAAGTTTTCAGGAATTCAAGACATGTACAATTTTGGCAGTGAGATACGGACAAGGTATAGTCATTTGTATCGAAATGGAACTGTGATACCATTCTTCAGCGCAGGACAACAGCGGGTTGTTGATTCGGCTGAAAGTTTTGCCAGGGGTTTTTTCTTGGGTGATGAGGGTCATTTTGAGAAACTCGCTTCGATTCATGTTCTCGAGGAGTCTGGCAAACAAGGGGCAAATACTTTAACTACTGGTAGAAGCTGTGATCCTTATCATAAATCTTCGAATTTTGTGCCTGGTTTGAAGGACTTTGAGCTACTGTATCTCAATCGTGAAGCAGAGCGACTTAATCGTCTTTCCCCTGGTTTTGATATCACCGCTGAGGACGTACTACAATTATTAGAATATTGTCCGTTTGAACTGAACGCAAGAGGCCACAGTGAGGTGTGTGATGCATTATCGAGAGATGCATTCGTAGGATTAGAGTATTCCCGTGACCTGGAACTATACTATACCAAAGCAAACCATCCATATACATTCCTACTCGGATCGGTCTATGTGAATGCAACGCTGACTTTACTTGAACAAGGACCAGAAGAGTTAGACAATCAGTCACTTTGGTTTAGCTTTTCCCATGATACAGACTTGCTTTACTACCTCAATGCTCTGACAGTCTTGGATCATCAGACCTCTGATCTTCCTCTCAATTACATTGATTTTGGCCGGTTTTTCCGCACATCAGAATTGATCCCAATGGGATCAAGGATTGTAGTTGAACGATTGTCTTACGCAAACGGACCTGGCAGTCGGTATGTCCGGATACTTGTGAATGATGTTGTGGTACCCTTGCTTGGATGTCAGGATGGGCCAGGCTATAGCTGCAGTCTTAGTAGACTGAGGTCCATATTCAATTCCCGTCTTGGTCACAGAACATTTGTGGAAGGTTGTAAGGTCAAACACAAACATCCGCAGTACTTGTCATTTTACTGGGAATGGAACAAACTGATATGAGATAAGGTACACATTGTCTGCGTTCATAGGAGACTCTCTACTTTATAAATCATAATCCCAATGCACTTGGTAAATCAGAAGGTAGTGTACTTGTGCATGATAGTTGTGCTCCAAAATCATTTCCCGTTTTAGCATCTCCTTTAAAATCTATCAATTAGGCCTGTTAGGGAAGAATCGCGACGGAGGAGCTGAAATCAAAGTTGTTAATTTTGGAGATTAAGTAAAACAGGAGGAACAGGTACTTGTTTCCATAAATTACAAAGGAGACAAACCGAAGGCTTAACCAGGCGGTGTAAGTGGACACAGCCATTTTCACTAGCCGCAAAAAGACTCTTGGGAGACCGTTGGCAGCTTTTCAGGACTTAGCATTTTGGATCGACGTTCGAAGAAGGATATCGGTTGAGGTTGCAATTGCCGGTCACTAATCGTGTAAAGATGGAACAACGATCTCATGACTGTAAGAAGTGCTCACTTCCCATCATGGATGGTCATGCCTACGAGCTGGCAGGAGACAGATGGCATGTAGATTGTTTCCGGTGTTCAAAATGTGACAAGCTATTGGGCGTGAATTCCAATTTTCTGGTGCTAGGGACTGGTTCTCTTGTTTGTTCTGATTGTTCATACTGTTGCCAGTCTTGTGGAAAGAAGATATATGATATGGCAATTCTTACTGGAGATCAAGCGTATTGTGCCAATTGCTTCAAGTGTAGGTCATGTAAGAAGCCGATAGAAGACCTCCGATATGCTCGGACCTCTAAAGGTCTCTTTTGCATGCCATGCCACCATCGATTGATGGAAAAAAAGAAAAAGTACGAGGCCCAGAAGAAGCGCAAACCAGTTCTAGATGCATCCGCTTTAGATGCTACGCGGAAACGGGATGTTCCTCTAACGTCTGCCTCTTCTGAAGAAAGAATGCTTGCAGACGAGTCAGACCCTGGTGATCAACTTACTCCTTTGACAACTGAAAAGATACAACTTACGTCTTCTCATACTTTGAACAGTGACTATACTTCGTTGGAAAAAACTCCCCAACAGCCGGCCAACCAGACCATGGAGACGCCCAAAGCTTCAGATGACATTGATGATGATGAGGAATTGTTCACTATTCCACTCAGATCTCCCAACAGAGGCCCTGCCATGTCACCTGTTCCACTCGATCCACTTCCTTTGACTCCAGTAGCCGATGATACAGCTTCATTTGAAAAGACCACCAGTGCCCCCACCAACTTTACTTCAGATCGTCAATACAAATCCCCTTCCACTGTTCCAGGAGTGATATCTCCACGAAACCGAAATGCATTTATTTTTGAAGAGTCTGAAGCAGAGCCTGAATCTTTCATTGATTTAGAAGATGAGGACAGCGTTGATTTGAAAAGCCAGTTACAGAGTGCAGGTCTTGAAAGCGCTGGTTCTGCTTCAGCCACATCACACTTCAAAAGTCCTATTCGATCCGCAAGCTCTATTCCTCCATCAGCTCTCCCTCCTAAAACCCCTGAACAGAACTCATCACCTAATAGGGGCCTGAATATTTCTGGATTGACCTTCAGTTTGGATTCCCCTAAGACGTTGGGAGAAAAGGACACAAATGCTTTGAACGAACGATCAGATTATCATAAAAGGACTGAAAATCAACAGCCGAGATCTGAGGGTCATTCATTAACCGGGACTCCTTTAACAGATTCTCAGAAAGAGAATGAAAATGGAGTCCAATCTAGAAAGCCATCAGGTGGATTTACTAGATCTCTTTCACTAAGAAAAGTGTTTAACAGACATACAAACAACACTAGCAATATTAATGGTGTAGCAACTGCTGAGGACAAAGATAAGATACGGTCTATACGTGATACAAGGTCACCTCATTCCATTCAAGAGGACGAATTCCAGTCTACGGTATTGGAATCTCCTCTACGCAACACTAGCCTCTCTCATAAAAGAGTTGGTTCCGATCATTCAGCCACTGCTTTTACAACCCCACCACTTCCAAAAACATCATCTTTTCATATTCGCTCTCATTCTGAGACAATAAGTGAAGACCCTTCTGTGTCACCGCAACAATTCACTCAATTTGAACAACAAGCACGTTTACTCAAAGGAGAAATTACCTCCCTTATAGGCACAAAGGCAGCATTACTCAAAGAGATACAAAACTTGAGCTCACAAAAAACATCCTTGGAGCTTCAAATACAAGAGAAGACATCGAAACTAAGAGATATAGATTCCGCAACAGGACGTTCACAAAGTCCTGGGACTATTCCTAACTGCAGCACAGATTCTTTATTGAAACCAAGACCCACTCTCGGCACAGATACATCTGGATGTTCTGAAGAGATCACATTTCAGGATAGCTATTCAGTATCACCACAGGGCGCTGCAAAAGGGCTGCCCCCTCAACCCAACTCCAAACGATCCCCTGTTGTGATTTCCAGGAACCTACCCTCTGCTGAAGAATTGAACGAAAACCAGCTGGCTTTGGGTTCATCTTTAGATAAGCCAAAGAAAGGAAGATTTATACGAAGAATTTTTGGTTCCAATTCATCACAGCCTAGTTCAAGTGCACAGGGAAACACGACACAAACAGGAAACGCCATGACATCCTCTCCTTCTATACAGAATATCAGCTCTCCAATGAATTTTAAGCAAGGCGATGAGGCCATGTATCCTTTCCAGTCCATCTCGAAGCAAGCTGTTGGAGGAGATGAAGAGCACAAAGCTGGTAATAATGGATTATCATCACTCATTAAGTCACGTTCCACAAACTTTCTCAGAATTAACGGTATGGGAATTTCTAACGTTGGTAGAAGCTTGTATCAACTTTCTCTTCAAGAAAGATGCAATTATGAGTCTCGCAAAACACCATTTGTATTTTCGTCGTGCTTAGAGGCTATAGAAACGCGGGGACTCAAATCTGAGGGTATATACAGGGTTAGTGGATCTACTTCTGCTATTGAGAAAATTGAGAAGTTCTTTGACAATTTGGATACATCTAATGGGAAGGAGGTTGCTCGTGTTTCTTCAATTTTGGAAGGTGATATCCATGCTGTTGCTGGAATGCTAAAGCGGTATTTGAAGAAGATTCCTGACCCGGTGATTCCGTATAGAAATTACGATCATTACATTGAGATATCGAAGATTTCAAACAACGAAATTAAAGGGACCCAAGTCAAGTTGATGCTTAGTGATCTGCCTGCAGCAAATCTGAGTGTTCTATGCAAGCTTGCGGAGCACCTAAGCGTTATCGCAGAAAACGAAAGGTTCACCAAAATGACCTTCAGCTCATTAGCAACGGTATTTGCTCCTACGTTGGCAAGAGACAACTCGATGAATCCTCAAAGAGAAATACTGGACAATGGACCAAAGACCATCACAACAGAATTTTTGTTACGCAACTACAGGCAGTTGTTTTACGACTTCAATCTGGAATGAATGCATTATGTCATACGAAACCATTATTTATATATATGTATGTATTATCATCAAAATGATAACAACCTTAGTGAACATCGGTAATATTAGGACTGGAATACATTTCCATTCTTCTATTTCCGGTTCGTAAAAGATGTTCAATAGCAGAGAAGTCTCTTTTTGGAATAGAACGGTACTTGTTGAACTCTGAATGGATGAATGTGATCCAATGGATTCGTTTATCCTTCAAAAAGAACAGTTAGTTTGTTGGTCAAGATTTAACAAGATTGAAAAGTCAACGTACACTTGGTTTTGTCCGTGTGGCACGTAAACATTGTCGATAGAGGGAAAGTACCTCTTTCTGTAGTCCTGATAACTTGCGTGCCATTTGAAGAAGATTAAAGACTCATGTTGCCTGTGATTGATGTAGTAGATGTAGTAGATGTACTGGAGCTATGCTGTAGTTTATATGGCTCACTTATGTGGAGTGAGAAGGAATAAAAACACCGAGGAGTCGAACGACGCGTCTACTGCAAAGTGAACACAATCATCAATACTGGCTACGCATTACTAAGTAGATTAGATTATAGAGGGGTTGTATTTTC
This sequence comes from Ogataea trehaloabstinens, assembly GCA_003706095.2. Taxonomy (NCBI): domain Eukaryota; kingdom Fungi; phylum Ascomycota; class Pichiomycetes; order Pichiales; family Pichiaceae; genus Ogataea; species Ogataea trehaloabstinens. Next base: position 453,260 of record PPKJ02000008.1, on the reverse strand, counting down.
GTTTGATGTATGTAGCATACGTCACTGTAAAGACAAAGCTTCAGAAAAACAGAATTAGACCACAGTACAGACCTAGTAGTTAGTGCTTGGACGCTTTGAGGAGTACAATTTCGAAGACTTGGTGACTTTGTGTGGCAATGGGAAGCTCAAGTCCTTGGTCAAGAACTGTCTGATGTACTGTCTCTTGACATCGTCAGTCTTTTCTAGCTCAACAACCTTCAAAATGTGGATAGATCTAAATCTGGCTCTGTGTCTGGCAGCAAGGTCCTGGTACAGAGTTTCAACAGCACCAACTCTGGAAACATCTCTGAACTCTTTGTACATGTTGTGGGTACCAGATCTGGAATCATATCTAATCCAAATACCAAAGTTCTTGACCTTAGTTGGGTGGGCCTCATGAATCACATTGAAAGAAACAATTTCTCCAGAAGCCTTCTTCACCTTGTGGAGCTTCTGCAAAAAGTACCAGTATCTAGACTTTGCGACAACATCGTTAGGAGCAAAGATTCTCATACGGTACAGTTTTGGCTCTGGGACCGACTCAGTTGGTAGTCTTCTACCAATAACCTGGTATTCGTTCAGACGAGACACTATAATAATTTATGTTAGTATCATCTGTAAATCTTGTGCTTATAACAGCTCCACTTCTCAACAAGATGATTCTATGGTACAGCAAGCTTCTCTGAACCAGTGTCAAGTTTGCTATAGTGATGCTAATATTCGATGTACTTACTCTTGACTGTGATGATTGTATTGTGAAGTAACGTCTGACTCTATATACCGAAACTACTCAATTAGTTTCAATATACTTGACTTCATCCTCCAAAAATTTTCAGTTTTTTTTTCACTTCCAAACCACAGAACCCTCTGCGCCACTTTTGTGGCTGGAGAAACTGTGCACAGCCTCAAGGGCTGAGGTGTTCTTCAAGAAAATTACCCTTAGCATAAGCACGTGATATACGAGCCAACAGCCCTGTTCTAAATTTTAACTCCTTAGCAAATTCCTTTGCTCGTATATTTCGTTTATCTCGTTAAGCATGGCAGTGAAAATGCACAAACCTGTCTGATCTTGGCGTGTAGTAAATAAAAATCGGGTGATTTATGCCTGACGTTAATGGCATGGTATTGGTTTTAGGACCGCAGTACCAGGTTGCCTATGTCGAGCGGCTATACATCTTGTAGTATATATATGTAGATGTAGTGTGAGTTTGTTATCTTCGATCGTGCTGATTTACTAAAGGTATACCTTCACATCAACTTGTATAATGACAGATATATTCAACTCCTCCACGTTAGCCACAGTGGAATCTTCCTCACTGTTGCAAGTGGTGCATAAAGTCTTTGAAACACAGCATCAACTGAACTTTGCAGAGAAGCTGTGGGCCTCATGGTACGCGTATATGGAGAATGATGTCCTTGCTACTGGACTTTTGTTCTTTTTAACTCATGAGCTGATGTATTTCGGCCGGTGTCTTCCATGGTATATTATCGATAAGATCCCATACTTTCGCAAGTGGAAGATTCAGCCAACATACATCCCTTCCGATAAGGAGCAGTGGGAATGTTTGAAATCTGTTCTGAAGTCACATTTCCTTGTTGAGGCTCTTCCAATATGGACTTTCCACCCAATGTGTCAAAGTCTTGGAATTAGTGTGAGTGTTCCTTTCCCTTCATTGAAAACAATGTTGCTTGAGTGGACCCTCTTCTTTTTATTAGAAGACATGTGGCATTACTGGGCCCATAGATTATTCCATTACGGTCCTTTTTATAAACACATACATAAACAGCACCATCGTTATGCTGCTCCTTTTGGCTTAACAGCAGAGTACGCTCACCCTGTTGAGGTGATGTCGCTTGGATTTGGAACGGTAGGATTTCCAATCATCTATGCATACTTCACCAGAAACCTCCATCTTTTCACGATTTGTTGCTGGGTATGTTTCCGTTTATTCCAGGCTGTCGACGCTCATTCCGGCTACGACTTCCCTTGGTCACTTCACCACTTCATCCCCTTCTGGGCCGGAGCAGAACACCATGATCTTCACCATCACTACTTTATCGGTAACTATGCTTCCTCATTCAGATGGTGGGACTACACATTAGACACCGAGGCTGGCCCTGAGGCAAAGAAGTCAAGGGAAGAACGCAGAAAAAGAAAAGCCGAGAAGCACTTCAAGAAAAGCTAGTTATCACCGCTACTACATATCAAGATTGTCTAATGATAAATAACCAGCAGCTATACTGTACTCTACTATATACATAATAACAACATCTTGCTTGGCCCATTAACTGACTGTGGAATAAATCACGGAGATAAGCTTCAGCGATCTGTGATTAAGTAATCTTTTAATTTGATGGGAGAGGTTATGAGCACTGTCTCCATGGGATCAAAAAGGCACGAAACTAAGCATCAATCTCAAACTTTGAAGAAGAGGTGATGATCATCTATAATTAGACCATTAATTGCTGTAAGGGCTCCCTAGAAGGTGCGTATTTGCGGACGACATGCATCTAGGAATTCCAAGGAGGTCAGATTTGAAGCCCAAGGGGCGAAACCGGTCGTTGTTGCCTGTTCCTGTTTCTTTCCAGCGCAACTTTCAAGCGTATCGCAATGGAAGATGGCTTCTTTACGTGGTAGTGCTCCTCCTGTTTCTTCAACAAAGCTGGAAGGTAATTTTTGGGACATCTTCGAGATCATATAGTTTCAGCCATCTAACCAACAAGGAAGCCATGCAGGAGCTCCAGAAGAATCATGGGATCTATAAGAAAGAAATACCCGTCAGCTCTAACTATATTTTTCCTCCTATCGAGCATGCTCCTTTGTTAAGGGAGCTGGGTCTAGATAGACTTTTTAAGTACAAGGTGAATCCTGTTGATTCGCGTCAGAAGTATCACATATATGACGAAAACGAGGATTTGAATGAGGCCAACGAGATTAAGGATAAGTTAAATCACGAGGATCCACTAGACCAAGCCTTACTGGAGTTTAAAAAACATGGTCACAAAGTGTTCAGACCTGCCAGTGGCAGTAAGTCGCCTGAAATAGTCATTGTGACAGCAATTGATTTTGAAAAGTTTGAAATGTCTCATTTAACAAAGATTGCGCAAAACAGAGTAGATTACGCTCATGCCAATGGATATGGAGTTTATATAAGATGGATACAAGAGGTATCTCCCTCAGTTGCAGAATTTAACAATGGAAAAAGTTGGAGTAAGTTGTTCATATTGCGTGCTGCAATGCATGCATTTCCAGACGCCAAATACCTTTGGTATCTTGATGAGAACTCCTACATTATGCGTAATGATATTGAGTTAATGTCTTACATACTTGATCCAGAATCCCTGGAGCCAATTATGCTCAAAGACCGTCCAATAGTTCCTCCGGATGGAGCCATTAGAACTTACAGAAACACAAAGGCCGAAGATGTGAGGATTGTTATCACTCAAGACAGCGAGGGTCTGAACACCGATTCATTGATCATAACTAACGACCTATACGGTCGCGCATTTCTGGAATTCTGGCTTGATCCACTATTGAGACGATACAACAATTTCAACAAGGACGAAAAAGCGGCCCTCACACACATTCTTCAGTGGCATCCTGTTCTCTTGAGTAGAACAACTATTGTTCCTGGAAGAACAATTTGCTCTTTGCACAATGCAAACACTGAAATAGTGGAAGATGATAGCATATTTTATCAAGATGGGGACTTTGTGGTGAATTTTAAGGGATGTGAGACTCACCATACATGCGAGATGGCACTGGATTCATACTGGAAAAAGTCTCAGAACGAAATATGATGTTACAGTTTATATATGAAAAGAACCGAAAGTATGGCTAGGTCTGAGAGTCTGTATTTGGCATTGGTGGTTCTGGTTCAGGAGCTTTTGTTGAAGATGGTGTACTAGACGTTTTTGCAACGCGTTCACCAAGAACTTTAAGAGCCACCTGTCGTCTGCGATCTGCATTTTCTCCCGCTACGACATTAGTGCGAGTGTTGAGTCTCTTTATAGAGCGCAAATTTCCAGATTCGATATCATCGTCATTGAATGGCCTTATAATTCCAAGATAGGCTGAGGAGTGATATACAAGCCTACAGAGCGGCTTGAGCACTCTGTGGAAACGGTCAGGGAAAAACTGGATGAATGCAAACGTATCAGAAGCATCACCACGGACAGTCGTCTGCTGGCCAGATGGAGGCGGAAGAATGTCTGCTATGCTGTTAATTTGAAAGTATCTTAGATAGATCCATGCAAGATAAAAGTTGTTCAGCGTTGGCACAGCAGGCATTAAGGAACATGTGACTAATGACCAAACTAGAGAGAGGCACAGCAGTACAAACGGGAGCTGTCTGAACCGGAATGACACAAGTTTAACTAGTTTGAGATTGTGTTCTGGAGCCAGTTGTTTAAGCACTACAACAAAGCTCATTGCAATAGACAAAATTCCATGATGGAGAGGTCCCGCAAGACGATCAGAATAACCAAATAACAGATATGTGATCAGATAGAGGACAGCAGAGGAGAAATTTGCTGTAGCAGTCATTAATACCAGGAATCTGGCAGTTTCGCTGAGTCTCTTTTCGCCATTGACGTTCCAATGTTTTTCTAGATAGTTTACTCCGTAGTAAATAATCACAAGAGCCATTATCAGTTGCAGTAAAGACGTCTGTACAAAGCTTTCAGACAATATCGTCCAAGGATTGAATATCAACTGTTGAGGAACCAGCTGCAAATATGGGATGGTCACATGACTAAATTCAAGTTGTGGTGTCATCACAATGAGCTCTTTATACTTCGATAGTCTTAATACATAAGTTAGTGTCGAGAGCAGAACGGTGAGACCCAAGTAAATGGCCGTCAATGGCGCCATTGGAATGGTCTTGAACTTGACTGCTGGCATTGTGAGGCTGGTTTGCGTGGCTGGTGAGAAGTGCCCTGCGAATTCTGACCTGATCAGTTGTTGTTTTGCAATGATTGTTAAGGAGAAAACACAGCATAATAACATTGTTTGACTTATTTTGTGGAAAGTAATTTTATTTTCTCGTGGCTGGCGTGCCTGGTAAAATATGTTCCCCACAAAGCAAAGGTTACAAATAGAGGGAGTATCCTATTAGAGAGGTGTTCCACTGCATATTTAGGATCATAAACAGGAATCTTCTGGATAGGTCAGGTCTGAACCACTGTCAAATCACTAGTGTATGCAATGAGCGGCTCGGAGAGCGAAAGTCCTGTATCTTCAAAGTCTAAACGGGCCCCCAACGCAAAACAACTTTCTGAAGAGGAGAAGAAGCTTCATCACATTCAGTCAGAAAACAAGCGAAGAGAGCAGATCAGATCCACATTTGACAGTCTTGTTGAAGCTGTTCCTGATATTGATGAATCCGAAAGTAGATCTGAATTGGCAATTCTAACGAAGACCTCCAAGTATATTAGAGAGTTGCAACTTCGCAATGAGCAGCTGTTAGAACTTGCTAAACAACGAGGTATTTCGGTTCCAGAAGATATGCAGCGTTGAACTAAAACTATAAACAAGTATTACAAGGTTAGTTTACTCATCCTCGTCATCAGAGACTGGCCACCAGTCGGGAGTGAAAACACGGCACTTGATATCGAGTTCGGGATGCGAAGCAGATGTCAGCGCAAAATCGGTAAAAGCGTCTTTTGATAAGCCATCCGAATATACTACAGCCAACCCAATGTTGTCTTTAACTTTGATGACAGTTCCTGCCTTTCTAGGGCGTCTTTTCCTAATAGGTGTAGACGACTGGAACGGACTCTGTGTCGGCTGCTGCTCTGGAGTACTAGCAGTGACATTCTCGTTGGCCACCAGCTCCATGTCTGTGATGTTTGAAACTGCACCAGCTACTAGTCCAGTTGGATCATGAGCACTCAGGGCATCTGGAGCAGGCTTATCATCTGGCAGATAAAATTGCACAGGCATAACACGTTTTCTCACTACCCCAGAATAGTATGTCCGGATTGTCAACTCTTGCCCGACATAACAGCCTTTGTTATAATTTATTCCATTGGTATAGTCTATATTGTTTTCGAATGGAAGAGAATCACCAGAGAAGTCAGAAGCTTCTGATATACCCTGTGCTATTCGAATGGTATCCCATTGAGAGCTATCGACAATTTGTGGGGGGCCAAACTGATCAACAAACCTATCACTAAATATATTCTTTGGGCTATTCTTGTGAGTTATGAATCTTATAGCGAGATTGGGAGCTCTGTCGTCAATCGAAAATCCGGCCAATTCACTGCCAAAGCTGGGATCAAAGACTGGGCGTTCCGTGATAAATTTCTTTGCTAAACCAGCAGCATCTGCTACAGATTTGGAGATTGAATTATTGAAATAGCTGTCTTTGAGGTTCTCTAAAAGTGTATCAAAGTTGTCTGACCCGTTGAAATAGCACCAGCTGTCATAATTAGCAGCTCGGATATTGATTCTTGCCTTGAGTTTGTGAAATTTGAGCATCATCAGAACCTGGCTGTGTTGTCGAGCACCCAGCTCTATGAGATATGCAGGCATTGAGTTGGAGTCTTCAGCAAAGAATGGTGTTGGGTATACGAACAAGTCTGAAATCACACGGCCCTTAGAATTAAGAAGCATGGAGTACACTCCATCTCTGCGAATGCCAAGTCTCTGCGCAGAAGAGTCTTCGTACATTTCCTCTTCATGGAGAAGACCCCAATTGCAAGAGTGGAGCTGGTCATCTGTAAGAGAGAGGCTTCTTGCGTTTTCAATATCCTGTAAGTCCCGTTGAGAAATAGTAGTCTGACTTTTTTTCTCAACAGCAGGTACCAATTTGGATGTGATGAGACCATTAAGGAACTTTGCGGCGTCCGGACCAGATACAGAAATGACTTTGCGGGTATCGAGTTTCACTAACCCTGCTGCTGTTGCGAGATTCGAGTATCGTCTTCCTCTATGACTAAATAGTCTGAAGAAGGACATGATATATGAAACAACCTGGCCACTATAGCCTTAACAGAAGAGTTCCTTGCACACTTGATTTGTAGTTGTGCTTACTTATTATTTACTGAATCAAGAAAATATATTAATTATTCGTCTGGAGATCGAAATTAGGCTTATGTAATCATGGGGAGGTAGCAATGAACAAAGGAGTAGACGTTTGACAGGCTGTGGTAACAGTTAATCCACTTTCGCATTTGTATTTTGAGTAATTATTCGTCGTCTTGTTCGTCAACCCCGTCGTCGAGGACACGCCGCTCCAGGTCATCCTCCTTACTATTAAGTTTGTCGTCTTTCATTCGTTGTGTAAGAAAGATGTTTACCTGGTCTTGCAAGGTAGTGAGATATGCTCGAAGACGCCCAGTTCGAGACTCAAGAGGCTGTGAGGGTGTGTCCTTGTCGACCGCTCCTGCTGCCAGTACATGATCGGATGGTCCCGTGGTGTGGCCGTCTACACTGTGGTCCTTCGCTGTGTCAACAGTGAAGGATCTGCATAAATCAGGTGACGTGTAGTGTGCCTCTGGAAGAAGCTCGCCCATTGTTGAGCAGGAAGTGCAAGAGACGTAAATCTGCCGTGAGAAAGACTAGTTGATAAGAGAGTAGCTAAATGATAGCGGTCAAGTCTAGTCAAAAGATTTGTCTAGGTTAGTGGCGTATGTGGCTGATACTCTGGCCGGGTAACATCTGTGGCTGGAGTCAAAAAAAATTTTCAGATTCGAAAGCAGGGATGAATAAAGAGTTGAGGCTTCCTGGACTTAACAGTTGAAGAAGGCACAAGTCGTAGTTGCTTCTTGTGCAAGGTCAGGTCAGAGTATTGCAATGGCCTTTTCAATTGTTGTTGACCGCTTTTTGAGTGAGTCCGTGGCGGAATATGCTGCATCGCTAGATCAAGAACTCAAAACAGATTACCGTTCAGAATTGGAGCAGCTAGTTAATTCAGATGACAGACAGCAGCTCCTACAGCGTCTACTAGAATCTGCTGATGATTTGCAGAGATTATCAGACAAGTTTTTTGAGTCCACATACACGTTGTTTCTGCACACGCTGGACGTTGTGGCTTCAGAGCTAGATGTATCTTTAGAAAAGCCACTCGAAATAGTTGTGGCCAAGTTATTGCAGACACGTACTGTTGGCGAGGACCTACTCAGCAGGGATAAGACTTCAATCCGTGTGACATCAGTTCTGTCCGTGCTGTCTAATGTATTCAATTTTGTCAATTCAGATTCCCATCTCCGGATAATTGTGCTTGGAGCGATTCTGACTTTAGTTGAACAACATGATTTGAAAAGAGTGGCACTCCCTCTTTCAGAGAACGTTGTTGTCTGGTTATCAAATGCGGCGGCATCTAACACTGAAAAGAAGGCAATATACTTGCGTATAGCAGAACTGCTGCATAAAGAAGGAAGTAGCAGTCAAGCATTCGGTTTATTTGAGAAACTATTGCAAGATCCTGCAGCCGAGAGTCTTTCTGTTCAGGATTATTCCAACTTCTTCTTACATGTCTTAAAATCCCCTACATATGTTAATGTTGCTCCTCTCAATCTCGAGCCTCTCAGACAAGATCCTATACTTTCGCAGTTGTTGAATGTTTATACCACATTAGATTTGGCCGCTTACCAATCGCTAGTGGATCCAAACGAGCTTTCCAAGTACAACATTGACCAGCAAGAACTCATATATAAGCTTAAGACGTTTGCGCTAACCAAAATTGCATACAACAAGACACAACTTTCATATTTAGAAGTGGCTGAGGGTCTTTCTGTTCCTGTGGAAGCTGTGGAGCCTTTGCTTATTAGCAGTTTTAACGCAGGTATCATTTCGGGTAGAATTAGTCAGGCAGAAAGCGTTGTTTATCTCAACAAAGTTTCCAAAATCACGGCTGTGTCTGCTGATGACTGGAAATCTATTCAAACCACCTTGGATTCATGGAAGACCCACTTGACAGAACTTCAAAGTTTCATTGATAACCTCCAAACTAGAAAAGGTAAGAAAGTTGCTCCTCCACCGGCTCTTCAAGTATTTCATCAGCAAAAACAGGAGCTCAAAGAACAGTTGCAACAGGAACGAGAGAAGGAAAAGGAAGAGGTTAATTCTTCGTCCGATGTCACACCTGCCGCCCCTACTACTGCCTCATAGACTTTCGGGGTCTCTGTATAGCTTAATTGATCTCTTTAAATAGCTGCTGTAGTCGAAGAAGATCTTTATTGATGACTCCTATAAACTGCTTAAATTCTTATCATCTGGTGAAACAGTATCTACCGCTAAACTGTCTATTCAGACACAGCAGTGTTGGCAAACCTACGCGAAGTATGATCAATACTATTGTATATCCCTGTTTTGGTGAAGTTCAAGTTGATCCCAGCTACAGTTCCTCTCTATGTATCGGTGACACCGAAGATGAAGAGATCTGGGTCTATGTGATTGGTGGTGTGAGGTGTTGTGGATCAAGAATTTCTTTATGCTTTGAAAATTGAGGTGAGGTACAGCCTATATGTTGAAGCGAAAGAAGGTGTGCTTTTGCTTTTGCTTTTCCTTCTCTTTAACTGCCGAACAGACCACTACACGATGTTGTGGCTTTGTAATTCATTTGTGCACCAGAATGCAAAGTTCAGCGTGTTAAGAAAGGTAGGGTATACCTTGAGATCGGTGCAATATACAGCAGCTGCGGCGTCGAGAACCGGAGATCGGTTTTTCACCAATGGAATCTCTCGGAACATATTCAGCAACAAGTTGATGAGAAACTATGCTACATATCGCGATCTCAGTCATCAACTGCGTCAACAGCGGTTCAACAACTCGTATGCTTCCTTGTGGAAACCATTTGCATTCACACTTGGTTTCTCCGTAGCTTGCTACTATCTTACCCCATATGCTTTCAAATACACACCGTTAGCCTACTTCAAGAGACACCCTTCGCACCTCATGTATGGACTGATTGGAGCTAATGTTGCAGTGTTTGGCTTGTGGTATCTACGCTACTCAAACATCAGACTTGGACGGGTGCTCAATGACTACTTTTTACTGGATACCTCTCCTTACAGAAAGTCACAGTGGTCACTTTTGTGGTCTTCTTTCAGTCACCAGGACTTTTTCCACATCCTCATGAACATGGGATGTCTGTATTCATTTGGTTCTACAATGATATCTGCACTGGGCATTGAGAACTTCACCTCATTGTATCTGATCTCTGGGGTAGGTTCATCCTTTGCATCAGTAGTTTTTGCCTTCATCACTAAATCCTATGGGTCCTCCTTGGGAGCTTCAGGGGCAATTTCTGCAGTTTTTGGAACGTTTGCAACGTTATTTCCTAAAGCAGGAGTAGCACTATTTGTGTTTCCTATTCCGGGAGGTGCACAGGTAGCTCTTTTAGGGTTTACCCTCTACAATCTTGCAGGTTGTTTGTTAAAATGGAGAACCTTTGATTATGCAGCACATCTCGGAGGAACTGCGATCGGAGTTCTCTATGGATATTATCTACGGCAAAAATCACTAAATAGACGCCGTAGAGTACGCTAGACTTGTATATGCCTCTATGGTTCACTAATACTATTCTCTTATAGACTCTGTATTCTGTCTTCCTGGTAACTCAAAGTTCCAGAGAGTCCACTTAAGATAGACTTGAGGCGGTGCAAATTGTCCTGATATAATTTTTTATTTAGTAGCATTATGGACATTTCGACTGTATCTCCAGTGAAGTCCTTCTCCGGTATCTTCTGCCCTCTCCTCTTGGGTGTTATGGAAGATGCCATACTCGCATCATTCTCACAGTGGCCAGTATGTGTCTCATGCGACTGATTCGTTGGAAGATGTGGTTGCTAAGGTTAAGGAGATGAACTTTCACACTTATTGCCTGACGGAGCATGTTCCTCGGCTAGCAGACAGTCTGCTATATCCCGAAGAAATTGACCTGAAGCTCACTGTTTCAGATCTCAAAGCAAACTTTGACAATTACTATGAGCATGCTCTTCAAATTCGGGAACGTGTAGCCCAAGATGACTCGAGCCGGCTTCGAATTCTGGTAGGGTTTGAAATTGAAGGTGGTATCGATGATCAACATTTGGACAATGCTCTTTTTCTCAAAAATGAACTGAAACCAGACATAATTGTTGGATCAGTTCATCATTTGAACTCGATTCCACTTGATTTTGATAGAGACTCGTGGATCAGAGCAAAGGGCGACCTAACTTTCAAAGACTTTTATAAAGAGTACTTTGCGCAGCAACAGAAGATGATACAAAAACTTCATCCTGAAGTCATCGGTCATTTCGATCTCATCAGACTCATACAACGACCTGATGATGTTTGTGAAATTACTGGCAAGTTAGTGACTCATGTTGATATGGAAAATGACTGGCCCGATGTTTGGGAAGTCATTTGCTCAACCATTGACATAATCAATGAACAAGGAGGTCTTATAGAACTTAACTCCGCCGCCATACGTAAAGGTTGGACCACTCCGTATCCGCAACTAGATATAACTAACCTCATTTTATCTAAGGGAGGAAAGCTGTGTTTGAGTGATGATTCTCATGGATTGAAGCAGATTGGACTCAATTATGATAAGGTCCTCCAGTTTCTTCAATCATTGGACAACTTTTCCACGCTATACTACTGGGATCTTGATGAAGCTAAAAGACCATTTGTTAATTGTGTTGATCTCACGACCTTAGAGAACGATCCATTCTGGATAAACTATAGATGAACTTCTACAAACTGGTAATTAGTCGCTGTTTGGTTGCTCGGTTCTTGCAGATTGAATTGCTCAAGTCAAAATATTCTTTTATAAGCCTGTTTTTCCCTAGCTGCAACAACGCTTCTGGCCTGTTCTAGGAGCAACTTAGATTGAGCGCGGTAGAAATTTTCATCATGATACTCAGTAGACTGGTCATTCTTTACGCCTAATGACTCCCCTCTCTCTAACTTCTTAATTTCATTCAAGTAATTGAACAGGTCTTTCCGCAATGGACTCTTCAGCCTTTTGTAGTCTTCCATTAGTCTATAATAATCTGGTAACCAGTCCGATGCTCCCGCTGACAGACTGTTCAAAAGTTCGATCTCTCTCTTATGCATCCTGGTAGCCTCATGCGTCAAGTAAAACTCCTCCACAACAGCATCCTGTTGCAACAACTTTGATATTAACTCGACAGTGTTTTTTTGGTAGTAAGTAGACATCTCTGACAGTTTGACATTCGTTCCTCGAATCTTTTTGACAGCCTGTTGAACCTCAGATGTCGAGATCCAGAGTCTTAAATCTGGAAGAAAAATATGCTTGTTGAACATTACTCTGGTCATCCCTTTCGCATACTCAGGTGTCAGCACTGACTGGTACTTTTGAGGAATGAAGCATGCACTACCTTCTATCATGGATAAACGTAACGGAGATAGCTCCTTGTACGAGTAAAAGTGATTGTTTCTGCAGTTGTAAATCTTGAGAGCGTCGTTTCTTCGAATAGCTTCTTTTGAAGAATACCTGAGAGGTAGATATGATGATTTAAGAGACGACCCGGGCGCAACAGGATTATATCTTCTTCTCTGATTGGGAGTGAGCTCAGATGTGTCACGCTTTACCACATCAGAAGCCGGCTCACCACTGGCGTCAGGAACCTGGTCCAACGCCTCCCATTCGGATTGAAATCTGGTTGGTATCTTTTGGGTATCAGTTAGTGCAAGTCCAGTGATATCAATATACAAGCCATTGTCCACGTCGATGAACCGAGCGTCAATATTGTTCTTCCCATTTCCCTTATTGCGATGAGTCAAATAAGCTCCACAATCCACAAAATATTTGTTGAATCCGTAGTTGATATCTTCAACAACCAAAGAGTGGTTGAACCTCTCCGAAAACCGATCCAGCTCCATTATGGGCATCTGAACATCAATATCGCTGTCCCATTCAAACACCAATCCATCCCAGTACCAACTGAGTAGTGTTCCATGCGCCAAGAATGACACTATTCCCTCCTTATAAGTAAATTGAAGCCAAGTGTGAAGCATTCTGTGAAGAATGATTTTACGTTTTTGGTTCACATCATCATACTGGTTCACCAACGACTCTGTGATAAAGCCATTGAAGAACCGGTAGTCGTAATGCCCTCCATTCTCTGTCAAAATATGGCCATTATACGAGCCTGGCCATATAATGTTGACTTCTCTAAGAGCTTTTTTGAGAGATCTCGAACTGGTTGATATGGAGTACTTGAGCGATTCGAAATGCCTTTGTTGCTTTGAAGTTAGAGAATCGAGCTTGGATTCGTACTCTGCAATGATCTTGTCATATGAGTAATTAAACCAATCTTGTGGAATATCAAATTGATAGCCATTATCAGGAGCCAAGATGTTGTCAAAGTCTAAATCAGGCTTTTTGGGAGGGATTTCAGACGTTAGCAGATTCAGTTCCGCAACTGGATCTGCCAAAACATGGTCAAGTTTGTTTCTTTTATTCTTGTCATCGCCGTCATCCAAAAAACTATCAAGATACGAATCAAACAAGCCGCTTTCAATCATGGTTGCTTCTCGCGTTGGATAAACCTCATATGTTCCGTTCTCTGTCAAGAACACAATCGAACTGGGAATTTGGGCACCTGACAAGATGAATGATTTTGCATGAACCTTTTTCTCCAAAAAGGTGGCCTTGTCTCCTCTATCAAAAAAGTTGAAGCCCGGAAGAAGTTGCTTTGGGGTGGAACCAGAGTATTTATCGTTGTCAACACAGTAGCTGGAGGGATCTGTAAGAGGAGCTTTAACGGTCTTTGTTTTGCTGCCAGGTGTGTACCGAAGACCTTCAATAACGATATCGTTGCAAGTAGGCTTGTCCTTCTCGGAATATTCCAAATATGGGTTCAGAATAGAAAGATCAACCCAATCCTGCCAGGAGAAAGGAAAATCAATTTTTAAGTCTTCTCTGTCCTTGTTTTCTGGTTTCAAGGCAGTATACTGCTTTCGCATATGACTAAGATAAACTGCGTACGTGATTCTTGGATCAAACAGATGTTCCTTTGCTCTTGCATTGCGATATGCCCGCGGATCAAATGTCACTTTATAGTTATAAAAGCCATTGTAGAATTTCCAGAACTTGGCATAACCAGAAGACTGCTTGAGAGACTCTACTGTGAGTTCTATTCCTTCAACAAGCTGTGAGGGTGTCGTTGTTTTCGAAACGGTGCTAAAATAAGATGACAGGTCGCTTAACACATCAAATTGGGGACCAACATTGAGCAATGACATCAGGCAAAACTGCACAAATGACAATGCTAAAAGTATCATCAAACATCTCCTGCGACGCGGCACAAAGCGTTTGGGGCTAAGTTTGCGTGGTTGCAATATCATTAGAGGGATTTATGCGAACGGGATATTATAATGCGTAGTTTACGGATAAGATCTTCTGGTAAGAAAGGTCTTCCGGGTTTCTGATTCGGGGGTGCTGGAAACGGCTGGCAAAAACATTCAAACAGGCTCCCAATGGCGAAATTAAACAAGAACTTTAAGATGAATGTTACGGAAAGTTTGTGGAAGGAACAGGGATTTTGTATAGATTTAGAGCCCAATTGCCGGCATTCAAGGAGGCTTATGGTTTTTTCCGCTTATGCAAGGCAGTTTTAGTAGGTCGTGTGAGATGCTATTCTTTTCCCCAATTGAGCGGGGCGCTGCATCAAAAAGTACGTACCCCTTGCACCAGCATCGGAGAGTTTCTGCCGCAAGATGAATGGACCTACCTGGTCAAGCGGTCTGAGGATACGGTTACAAAGGAGTTAGAAGATCCAAAATATGTACACGACTTGTCTAAATATGATTCCAGAGAAGAGTCTTTCAAACCCATTCCACAGGATCCTGTAAAATTTTCAACAAACGGTGCTCTCTCGAGCCTTCGTCTGGGTGATAGTCGTATAACCACGATGCTGTCATTGGCAAGCTCATTAGAATGGATTCAACGCGAGATCCCGGGGTCTGCAAGCCAAATTTTGTTCCACGGTCATAAACTAAATTGAATTCAACATATCGTCCTCGTCTAACTTGCTGCCATTGTTTCTCTTCCGGGGTGAACGGCATGTCTTTTCTCCGGGAAATAATTGGTGCGTAGGCTGGTAGAAAGGCATCAAAGCAACGCTCGACAAGTTTCAAGCATGTATCTGCCGGTAGATCATCGAAATCATCAAAAAAGATACCACCAACTCCTCTGGTCTCATTTCTGTGAGAAATGTAGAAATATTTATCACACCAATTCTTGAACCGAGGGTACAACGATTTGTCAAACCCGTCTAGTGCAAGCTTGTGCTCACGATGGAACAGCTGACAGTCCTCATCATAAATATAAGACGGCGTCAGATCGGCTCCACCGCCAAACCACCAAGTCTGGGTTGCTCCATCAGGGTTAATGATCTCAAAGTACCGGTAATTCAAGTGAGTGGTAGGAGCATGAGGGTTCCATGGATGAATCACCATACTCAGGCCACACGCGAAGAACTTAACAGTGCCATTTTCGCTTGTCTGGATCTTCTTATGATCCGCACGCATTTTCTCTATCGCTGCTGGAGGTAAGTCTCCGTGAACCACAGACACATTAACGCCACCTTTTTCAAACGTCGATCCGTTCTGTATCACCATGGAACAACCTCCTCCGCCGGATTCACCGCGGATCCATTCATCAGCATGGAATTTGCAGTTGTCCAACGTTTCCAGCCCAGCAACGATCTCCTTTTGCTTCTGTTTCACCAGTTGTTCCATGCGTACCCTTACAGGCACTGCCTCGCTGCCTTCCGTCATTCTAATCTACCGCAAATAATGATATAGTGAAAATCAGCTCTATTTCAGACACATTTAGCTATTCGTAAGTGCTCATACGTATATATCCAAATATATATCTATGTGCTAAACATGTACTTGACACACCACACGGCAGAAAAAATCAGGTTACCTTCAGCCTAGCCGTCGATAGACGCGCCGATTTCTAGCTCATCTGCACCGCCATAAACCCTCATTGCCCACGGCCCGTAATCTACAAAAGGAAAAAAAGCAGTCTTGGCAATTGAACCCTGGCCAAGCCTTGGCCAAGTTTTTCGCCCCTGGGAGAATCGTCGGAGAATCTCCAATTTTTTCCAGCCCCTATCACCGGTCACGTGCCATTTTCTGCCTGCAGCGCTCCGCCGTCTGTAGCCCCTTTAAGACCGAAAATAAGACTTGGCAGGGTCCCTTTTTCGGCTGGGCACGCAAGAAGCATGTCTGTAGCCAATCAAGACACCAGTTTGAGCCAACCAGTAAGGTATATGATGAGTTTATCGCAGGCCCTTTGCGCCCCGTTTACCACGTTTGTTGTTCAAATGTGTCTTGTAGTGTTGCATGCAGTTATCCTGGCGAGAAAAGCGGGCGTCGCACCCCTCAAAAGGACACACATGATTTTTGACTCCGGTGTGGATGCGCGTGTGCCGAGCAAGATGACCGGAAGTAGTGAACATCTTGCTGCAAACCCGACAGCGATACTTGCGAGCAGAAAGCGCCTTGATGGCCCCTAATATATCCGCTTCCGATGGCTTAGGCACGGAGTCTACAGAGTAATCAGTATCAACCCGAAGAGTAGGGGCAGCCGGCGACAAGGTCGTAGCCCCCGATGATAGCACGGTATGTGGATGGCTATTTTGTGGTAATAGTTGTGAAGTTGACTGATCTAGGGGTGGTAAGTGTTGAGAGCGAGAGGAGTGAGAGGTCCTTCCCATCATATACGTCTGTAGTTGTGATGGAGGCAGCCTGGGAGCAGTAGAAAAATGCATAGATGACCGGGACAGCTCAGGCGTTGGAAGCAGTAATGTACCAGATGTAGTGTATGTAGAAACCTTGGGGCTAGAGACCCCGAAAGGCGCTATTAGTGGTGTGCCCAGAGGCGTGCCAAGGTGAGCTCCCCTGGACACATCAAGCGGAACGGGCATGGACGTGGTCGATATTGATGAGCCAGGCATCGATACACCGATCGGGCCGGTAGGGCTTGGTAGAGGCTGCTTCTGCTCCGACTGGATTCGTGTGAGAATGGTGCTCAGGCTAGGAAGGGCGAGCGGGGAGTCCTGAGGCATGTGTTGGTATAGCAAGGTAGAATGAGACATAGTGATGGCGAGGAAGGATCCACCGAGCTGCTCGAAAACCACAGAGACTAAAGTGGTTGAAAACAGCGAAACGAGGCAACAGGAAAATCTCTACGTTTTATATCTGGACGATTTCTATCTTTAGTCAATAATGTTAATAATAAGTGCCCACAGCAACCGGTGGAAAATGACGCAACACGCCTGCAAGTGTGCGGCGGCCAACGAATTCTTTTCTTGGCAGGGTCCCATCAGAGGAGGGGACCGCATTGGGAGGGTGGTGTACGGGTGTCCGACAGCCGAAAGGAGATTGTTAGCTGTGTTTCCATTTTTACATATCTTTACTCGGTAGTGATTTTGTTCAGGACCTCCGGGTATCCCCGAAAGACTTCGTCAAACCATTCCGGATAGCTCAGTCTGAAGACATCCGGGTCCTTTGCCAGAGCGACAAAGAATGTGGCAGTTCCGGAGCTTAAAGTAGATCCCATGACGTTGCAGATCTGAAGTCCGACAACATAGCCAAATGCAATCACAGGCGCATTAAAGGAGCCCGATGAATTGTATTCCGGAGAGGTGAACCGTAAGTAGAGGTAGGACAATAGTGCAGTCATTAGACCGACAAACATTGCGTACATTCCAAGAGCCGTGCCAATTAGACAATCGTTAACAAGGGCATCCATTCCCTTGTAGCTTAGGATGAAGTGAGTGTCTCTCGCTGCCTGTATGTAGCTTTTTCCGTATAACGCGATGTACGAGTATGCGTACCGATTGAAGTATCTAAGTGCCCATTCAATAACATAAATGAAGCACTCCAGAACACACAATCCGATAGCTTGGCAGGTATCACCGTTATTCATTGCATTCTGTCTCATTATCTCCACAAACTGTTTCAAGAGCTGTACAAATGTCACAATTAGCGATCCAAAACAAATAGACCCAAAGGAGTATGTCAGGGCCCTCTTCAAGGCACCAAGCGCTTGGAAACGTGGGATACCAGCGTCTGACTTGGAAAGATAGTACCATGTCCCGTAAATTCCACTCACAGTTACATGGATCACATTTCTCATCACTTCAGTGATGTAATAA
Source organism: Ogataea trehaloabstinens (assembly GCA_003706095.2). Lineage (NCBI taxonomy): Eukaryota > Fungi > Ascomycota > Pichiomycetes > Pichiales > Pichiaceae > Ogataea > Ogataea trehaloabstinens. The sequence continues at coordinate 435,131 of PPKJ02000008.1, read as the reverse complement.
CCGGCAAAAAACACAAAAAATAACACTCCTGTTAGCCTTGATTTGCTATAGTTGGCTTGGCTGCTGTCTCCCCACTTCATATAACAAGCAACAACAGTCACGGAGAAGAGAGAAGAGAAGCATCCAACAGCAATGAATCCACATAGCGAAATTATCCACGTGCTAGCATGCTGCTTCATGACATCAATCACAATTGAAAGCACAGTGGCGCTGAACGGAATCCGGCCTCTCATACTCCAAAACGAAATAGCAGCAAGCACTGTGAACACAAGGAAGACAACCCCTGCAGAGTAGTAGCCTAGAACAAGATACATAATAGATGTGCCAAGTCCGACGACTACATTTGCAATAAGGGAAACAATGATAAACTTTCTTGGAGCCATACGTGCAACAGCCAACATGACCACAGAGAGAATAAGACCAACCACAATTATGAACGCAAACAAAATCACCGTGTTAGTGTTGAGGGAAAAGGAACTGCTCGAATTATAGATTGAATCCCCCTGGTACGAGTAATTGTCCGCGTATTCCTTCAAAGTGATCCCTGCAACAGCAATGAAACCTCCTACCGTGGCTAAGAACAAGATAGCAAAAGGAATATCATGAAACTTCGGTTTCTCCACCTTGAATGTCTCATCAAACGTCTCTTTTCCCGGTAATGGCTGCGGTGGTCTGTCATAAGTAAAGTTTGCGTTGAACTTTTCATTTGCTGATGGCCTTGCACCACCACTTTCCATGTTTCCTTGTTGCTGGAAAGCCTCATTTCCATATGCTGGAGGTCTATCACCATTCATGTTTAAACTCTGGGATTATTCTAATCACACGCTGTGCGGCTCGAGACAGCAACCTACTTGGTTTTGAATGATCTTAGCAGCGTTATCCTTATTTCCGAAAAATACTTCTTCCTCTAGTAGAAGTATCTCACTTATGGTACCTGGCTGAAGAACCTGTTTGCACTATACGTTGACTCTTGTGTTCTGCTGCAGCTTTTGTGTATATATACTTTCTGCTAAGCAATTTCAGGTTCAAAAAAATATCCCAGGGTTTGTTTATATAATCTGAGCCGCACACCTAAAAATTCTCTTACCCCAGATTTTCTGAATTCTAGAAGCAGCTGTGGGCGATTCTGTAGACATCTCACAGTGATACATCCAGAGACTTCCGTATCTCCTTTTCTAGTCTTTCAGTCTCCTCATCTTCAGAGGAGCTGCTGACAAATAACTGGTGACTTGAAGAAACAGCTTTGTGTGGATTGCCAAACAATCTCCGTGCCATTTTTTTATCAGACTCAGGAGTAGTGAGATCTATAACCCCACTTGTTTCGTGATAGTCACTGACATCACCCAGTGTTACTTTGACTGCTTTGTGCTGTAATAATAGTTGGTCAAGTTTAGACTGATGTCTTGCGGGCTTGGTTTGTTTGGCTGATGATTTTATAGAGATAGACGTTGGTGAATTCCAGAAATGCTTAGATGAGTTTGATGAACTTAATCTTCCATTAATTGGCGTTTCATCTAAAATTATAAGCGAATCTTCGTTTTCATCATCTGATGTAGTAGCATTCAAGTTGTAGAGCGGGGTATTCAAATCTCTCAGGTGAAGAATATTTTTAGGTCTGACGGGGGATGTTTCTTCAATTGCAGAAGAAGGGACAGAATAAGCCAAATCAGGTATTTCTTGTCCTTCTATATCGACAACGGTCAGAGTAGTGTTTGCTTTAAGGGGTGAAGTGCTTGCACTTTTGGACCCTTCTAAAGCTTCTTCAATTTGAAAACTGCTGCGTCGCTTGATCTTTATGGATGTGTTAGGTAGATTGAAGAGGTTTGAGGATTGTGTAGGTATTTTTCTTTTTGGAGATTTTTTCTTTGGAGTTGATTTCTTTAGATTGTAATCATTGATCAGCTTCATTCCATGCTCTGTAGAAACAATTAAATGCTTTGGAAGCCAAACACTCTGGACTTCCTCATTCGCAGTTGTTTCAATGCGATTGTAGTTTTCGTCATAAAGGTTAACTTGTTCAATTGGAGTTAAGTACTGTCCTAGAATATTTTCTTGGATATACCTAACTTTATACTGATCTTCATACCACCTTGGCTCATAGCTCGTTTCGGACCTTCGTTTCATCGGCATTTCATAGCGCTTGAATCCATCAATGTATATTTCAGCAGCGCTATCAAGTTCTGACAAGTTGTATAACGCCCTAATCATATAACATTCAGTCAGATGCTCTAATAAGAAAAGTCTTGTGGATCTCCCTATAGGAAAGTTATACAGGCACATTTTTGCAAAATTGGGTTTGGAGAGCCAGTCTAAGGAGCTATGTTTGGTTGTAGACGTAATGGAAGTCTTCAAAAAAGCACCCTTGTGATCAAAAAAAGAGACTCCTAATTTTCCTAGGTTGTTCCCTCTATTAATTGCAATCAAGTTCTTATCAGCATTTTTCTCGATTGAATTAGGTTGTGGAAGAAAAGACAAAGACAAGCTTTCAGTCACGGTCAAGTCACAACTATTTGTTTCAAAACTAGAGAAACGGTAAACATAAGGAGATAAGATTGGATAGAAATGAATCATGAAATAGTAGTCTGGAGGAAATTTAATATCTCCAGTAAACTTTCGGCCAAAAATCAGTTTACTATTTTCACTTATCTCCTGTATCAATTGATTATTCAACTCTTTCAGCTTTAAGTCTCTCTGTGATTTGTCAAAAGGGATCTTTGCGCCTACTCTATCAATGACTGCGTCAGGAATATAGATTTTGCTCAGCTGATCAGCAAAATCAATAGTATGCTCATTTTTACACAAATGAGTCCCAACTTGAGCGAGTTGAATACACCGACTGATTCCCAACCCTGAAACACCGTCATTAAAATCATTACCGTTCAAACATGCAATAAACACCATTCTCTCCCTGTCTAGGCCTGTCAAATGTTGAATTCTCTGTATGCGAAATGGAGTTACGTAGAATTCCGGTTCTTGCTTATCATTTTTTCCTGTTAGTACTTGAGATGCAGGAGCATCTTTCAACCATCGAGAAAAGTTCTTTAAGACCACCTTAGCGCCAAACATGAACCCATCACTATCATTACTAATGATGGCATCAATAATTCCGAACTCGTTCAGTCTGGCGAGCTCAACTTCTGCCTCGCCTGCCGCATCAATATACGTGATATTCCAATCTCTCAACATTGCTTTAACTTTCTCAACATGGCTCCTATCCTCATAGTTACTGAGATTCTCTAGCATCTTAACAACTTCGTTGTTGTCATAATACTCCTGGTAGTAGTCTTTAGACTGGTTCTTCTTCTTTGGAGATCCTGCTCCTCTGTTCCCGTCCCACCTCGTTTTATGAATTTTGAATTTCCCATCAAATACAAAGACAAAAGAGATATTCAACTTAATGAGCTCTCTGATCCTGGCACTGAAGTTCAGCAATAGCTTTTCATTACTCACATTGTTGACCCCATTTGCATACAATGCCGGCACTTTGATGAACTCGACTACCCACATATAAGCATCAATCCCTACTTTTAGATTATACCCATTTGATTCAAAAAACTCTTTTGCGTACGTTCTAAGCGGGATTCTCTCATCATTTGTGCGAAACTCGCCAAGCTTCTCCCATAATCCTGGAATAGTCATAGTGAAAAGTTAAATCCTCATTATATTATCAACAACTGTATTGTCTATTATACAAGACACTGACTGATCAACACAATAATATTAATATTATCTTATATTTAATATGAAAAATAAAAATAAACAATAACCAAGGTGTATAATATATGGTTGATTCTAGATACAGGATAGTAGCAATTAGTGGTACCAGAGACGCCTACACAACCTCGCTGATCACATTGGCAGCTTCTCTATAAGTTGCTAGTAGCTTTTCACACTTTTCTCTCTCTTGACTTAAATTCTCATCCTCAAAAAGAAGCTCATCAAACAGAGATTCATTGTAGAGCTTTTGTACAAGAGTGTTTTGAACGGTATCTTTGCAAAAGTTCACTAAAAGGCACATGATTGCTTTTGGAACTTGATCTTGAATCATCTCACGCACTATTCCAAAATATGAGATGATCAATCTCCGTATCAGCTCACATTCTAATTGTTCTCTCTCTGTCATTAAATCCACTTCATCAATTGTAAGGTTATCCAAAACCTTCTCGATTGTTGGTTCTTGCTGACTGTGAAACTGCAAAACGTCAGAGTTCGTTGGAAACTCAAATGGTTCTGGTTGGAAATCGGACTGCAGATTGGCTGCTTGTTGTTGATCCTTACCGAAAAAGAAGTTCAAAAAGGAGTCTTTCTCTCCATTAGAGGTCTTATCAGATTCTTTCACATCATCTGCACCAGAGCTTGCATCCGAGGATTGACGAGAGCGTGCTTTATTTTCAAAACCGGTTGCGACTCCGTTTGGTTTATGTTGTTTATGGGCAGACTCAGAAGCCTTAGAAGGCGAATCTTTCTTTGTGCTTTTCTGCCTCTGTCTTTCTTCCACAACACTAGCCATAGCAGCTGCTGCTCCAACGAAATTTGGATGATTTGTATTTATATATGCCTTGTGAATCTCAATCAAACTTTCAACATACTTGGTAGTGGGTCCAAGCCTTTCTCTTAACAACTCAGAGACCACCTCGATAAGTTTCGTTTGCATCTTTGGGTATCTGCTTAAATCTTGAGAACCGCAGTTATGGCATATCTTCATTAGCTCTTCGTAAACCAACTCCACACATCTGTGAGAAGGTCCCTCGAGAAGTTTGATCTGTGGCTTTACCAACAAATCAAACGCCAGTTCAGGAACAAAAAGTGATGGTCTTGGTCCTGTAGAATTTCTGATGGCAGTTCTAATATCTTGAACAGAAAGGTTTGCAACGGGATTGATAGAAAGGAGGGAGTTGCCAAAGACTTCGTTGTAAATATAGTAAATTCTAGCTCCTCCACAAAGTTCCTTAGTGCTGATCTCACCAGAGTTTCCTTCAATCGAGTTGATGAAATTGTTTGCAAACTTGTTCATCAGAAGTAATATCAAAGAACCTCTATTTTGCTTAGAAACAATATTAAGATCGCCATATGAAGCCAACTCCTGTTCTGTTTGTCCCATTAATGTGTTAAGTTTGGCCTTGATATCAGGTAGTCTCTCTCTGATATGATACATCAAAGTCCTATTCAAAGTTTTGGCCAAATAAGTTGTACCGCATCTATTAGCAATATTCTTGTATGCGGGGTGACTTCTGAAGAAGTCCTCTTCTGCCCTTAAACTCTCTTCCAACGATTTGTTAACAGAGATATCTTGTTGAGATCTGTTAACAACACCAATAAATCCAAGCTTTAGGGGATAGACTTTACCTGTTAAGATATCGAGAGCATTTGTACCGTGGTCCATTAAATCAAGTTTCGATAAAATACCAATAGTGCGTTTTCCTTGGGGATCAACTTGCCTAGCAAGTTTCAAAGATTCAGAATTCACAATATCAACATTCGCTGGAGAAACAGCCAAGATGATAGAGTTTGGCTTGGAAATATACTCCAGAATCAAATTCTTTATCTGTCTTTCGATATCACTGGGCTGGTCACCAACCGGAATCTTAGTTAGACCTGGTAGATCAACAAGTGTCAGGTTCAAGACATGAGGAGAATAAATTTTCAAATTGATTGGAATTCTACTAATGCCCTTATTCTTGCCTGCAATTCTGGCGGTCTCATTCTCAATTTCCTTCCGGATATTGGCAAAACTATAGAATCGTTTGCCAGACAAATGAAGAAACTCACCCCATTCGTTTGGAGTTGTTTGGCTAGCACCGCTACTTTCTTTCAGGTGTTGTTCTAGAGTTAACTCTGCTGCATTCTGGTCGGTCTCAAACCCAGTCTTATGAACCAGCGGATCTTCAGGATGGATGTTCACTAGCTGAAGTATCAAAGGTCTTCTTGTAACAATTCCTGTTCCTCTTGGTAAAAAGTCCTTTCCAACAATGTTTTCCAATACCGATGACTTTCCAGATGACTGAGAACCGATCACAGTAAGCAAAGGTAAATCCAAGTCTGTGAGATTAGTGTTGGTCACAATATCTTGTAACTTGTTCACCACCGGAATGAGATCCTGTAAGGTTGTCATTTTGGGAATGATGCTGACGATAGTTGCTATTCAGTAATAACCAATGTGACAAGTTCCTTGTCAAAAGACCTGGTTCGGTAGGATCTCTGTTCTCTGCGAATTTCCGTGCTCGGAACCAAATTAAAAACGCGAGGCGTTTATTAGATCACAACCAAGTCTTGATGTATGGTTATTTTGTTAGTAGATGATATTGCTTAACGCAATTATATTCACCTTTACTGACTGACTACACAGTACTTTAGGCTCTGAATTAGCCTTCCTGAATGAAATTAAAATTAAGACGTGTCGGAACAATTCAGCCGGGTAACGCTACTTACGACACGAGTTTCGTTGCAGCATGTCACTTCTTTCTTCTTTTGACTAGCGAGTTCAGGTTGTTCACTGTGATAGTAGGCTGCTGTAGCTGCCTCTTTTCTGATGCTGATGGCTGAGCTTGGCCATCCAGTTCAAAAAACAAGTTGTCTTGAGGAAATAAAGAGACTGTTCTTCCGAACAACTGTTGAACGTCTGCCATGTCTGAATAATCAATCTCAGTTATAGTCTTGCGAAGTCTATCGAAATCTTTTCTTTTCAATATCAACAGTTCTGAGTCAATTATCGTCCCATTACAAGCATTCCCTTTGACACCAATCAATCCCACCACTCTTCCAAGCTGGAATTCTTGTCTAATTGATAGTTCTGTCCAAAACTGCTTGGTAGTGACCTTCAAAGCTCTGTTTTCAACTACTATGTGCTCCAAGAACCTTCCTTTTGGATCATCAGGCAGCAGTGGAATAGAGTATACTGCCAGATTCTCTTCTGAACTAGCATACACGCTACCAACACGCCAGTCGAGCGATGGAAAGAACATTCGAATTCTGCGTTCTTCTGAGTTTAAAATGTTAACATACTTTTCAGCATGACCGTCAAAACTCTTATCAGAGACCTGATTCAAGGTTGTTAACCACCACCTTAAAAGGCCCTCATCATCAAGAATGTGCTTGTTACTATTTTTGCTAGATTTGGGAAACAGATACTGAGGCTCTGCCCTAGTGAACAACACAACACTAGTGCCTAATAACGTGTAATCAGCCTCATTAAGCTTCCCACTACCCCAGGCAAATCTTTCAGAATTCCCAGCACCCTTCACCTGTGGTAATCCATAAGTATGGTTTCCTTTATGTCTCTCTGAAAGTATATGAAGAGACCTTTCTAAAGGAGATCTAAATGGCTTATGCTCATTCAATTTCACCTCATACTCCTTCTTGAGCTTCACATCCTTCATATACTTAAATACGGGATATCTTATAATCCATCCGAGTATAACCTGCACAATAGATCCTATTTTCAGCCCAGAACCGCTTTTTTGAAGCCCAGTGGTATCAGCTTTAGATACATAGATCATTCTCTCAATGGTCTTCTTTTTAGTGATTGTCAAGTAAACATAAACCTCAATCGCAATTAAGGGAACCTCTCCTTGAAGTACAACCACAAAATGGACGATCTTGATAGTAGTCGGACGATCGTCAAAAGGTTTATGAACAACAGGCTTTCCTTCTCGAGGAACCGATTGCACATTCATTATCCTGTAGCAGGAGGTTGAACGCGGCAAAACATCCTCTAAAAGCGCCTTCAGAGATGGACAGCTCATACCAGCCCAGTTCAAACTGTACTTGCAACACTATACACAACCAGTCCCTCCGTACAACACCATCGATCTACACATTTAAAAATTAATAATAACATTATCAATATTTTTCAGGCAGTGCTATAGAAGTAAAGTAGGAGATATCTATGAATTAACGTACTCATCTGGATAGAATATGAGTCGTTCAATTCCCGTCTTCGTCAGAATTACCATTCTAATGACACCTCCAGAGGACCCATCCCACTTGATTGCTTGAGATAACGACGTCTTCATGAAATCAACGGTCTCTTCCTTGCTCATATCCTTCTTGAAATTCTTTTTGCAGTATCCATATATAAACACTGATCCCGAGCCTGCAATCGCATATTCATGTTTATGGATCGACCCTCCAAGAGGAATACTGTAAACCTCTCCACCATTCTTATCGTCATAGCCAGCACAGATTATACCTGCAGTCAGTTGCTCTTTGTTATTATAGCACAATTCTTGAAATAATGAAGCTGCAATCTTTGTAGTTGGATTCCGTCCATTATTCGATTTATACACCTCTAAATGATACTTGACGATATCAGCCACCGCCTGCGTATCTGCAGCAGAGCCAGATCTACAGCACCATATCTTGTCTTGGATTTGTGTCAGCTTGTCGGTCACTCTGTTTGCAATATATGAACCTGTCGTTGTCCTACTGTCTGCTCCTAAAATCACACCGTCCCTAAAAGAAACAGCCATGATAGAAGTTCCCAAGCTGACCTCGCCTTTTTTTAGGTGATTGATATCAACGCTTATGGAGTCCATCTTTGCTTTCAACTCTCGAACCTCTGCCTGCTGTGCCTCTGTACCCAATTGTATGTGTCCTTCACCTCTGCTATGTGTTAACTACACTTTTTGCCACTCGCCTCTGCAAAAACTAAACATCGCCAGACTGAGGCCTTCTGGTGTGCGGATGCCGACCGGTCCACGTCCAAAAAAATTTTCAGTACTTCTTCTACAAGTCAGTGTTGAACTGTCAGGGCCTGTTCCTCCTTCTTAGACAGCCTCACCCGTAAGAATGAACCTCTCCTATGACCTGTCTCTACTAACGGCGCCCGACGAAGCCTGGGGGCCATCCTCGTCTGTGCCGACCGCCTTGAAATTTAATGGCGTCCCTTATGCTCCTTTTTCCAAAGGAGATAAGTTGGGCAAGGCTGCTGATTGGCAACAAGCTAAGGAAGATGAGATGAAGCAGCTGTATCAGCAAAAGAATCAAAATCAAAAGAAAAAGGACCAGTACCACGCGTATGGAGCGTCCGCGGCTAAGCTCTTTGGAGCCGAAGACGAACAGGAGGAGTTCTCGGTAGTTGATAATAACGCTCCTCAGGTTAGCCAGCACACTGTGCTAAGAGGAAAGAATAAACAGGTGAACCCAAGACAGGGAGGCAAACCTGTCGGCGGAATGAGACAACAGAACACAAGACCTCCGAATTCCAGACCTCAACATCACGGTGGAGGCTATCAAACGGGTTACAATAACTATAACAACTATAGGGGCTACGGAGGTAGATTCAAGAGAGATGAGAAAGTTAGAGATCCGTCTATCAAAGTGGGGTCCAAATGGCAACTGGTATCGGATATCGAGTTCAGTAAGCTCACAAAGCTCAACTTGGAAGTACCAGAAGGTGATGATGTCACTGAATATGGTTCCATTAATTATTACGCTAAACGCTTTGAGTCTTTCAAGTTGGAACCTCTTAAAGTACTAGACAGAGCCATCTTCAACCCAACCACCTCTGAGGATCCTGTGATCAAACAGTTGGCGGAATCAAAGCAGGCAAAGATCTTTGCTACAGACTCCATTCTCTCCCAGTTGATGTGTGCCTCTAGATCGTCATATTCTTGGGATATTATCGTCACTAAAAAGAATGGAAACATCTTCTTTGACAAGAGGGAAGGCACCGACAGACTCGAAGTAGACGAAAACTCCTACAACGCCCCAATAGATACTCCTGAGACTGACATCAATGGGGCCACTAACCTATCATTAGAGTCCACTTTTATCAACCATAATTTTGTTGCAAACACTTTGGAATCAGCTTCTCTCTCGTTCAAGCACCCAGAAAACCCATTTGTGGCTGCATCCGATCTCTCAGAACCTCTTCTCAACAGAGGTTACAAGTACAAAAAGTTCATGTTGGCCTCATCTAACCCAGATGCCGAGCCTATTGAGATCATTGTCAGAACAGAAGTTGATGCCGCTCTCAGAGAGCAAAACAAGCTTTTATCCATCAATGCTCTTAACCAATATACTTGGTCCACATCAAATGACTGGAAAGAAAAGTTGACTGGATCAAGAGGTGTCATTTTTGCTGAGGAACTCAAAAAGAACAACAATAAGATCTCAAAATGGACCATCCGCTCGATATTAGCTGGTGTTGATAGCATGAAGATTGGTTTCGTTTCCAGAACAAACGTGAAAGATAACACCAAGCACACTGTGGCAGGTACCTTGACCTTCACACCTACTGGGTTGAGTTCACAGATAAATCTTTCTATTGGTAATGGATGGGGTATTATTAGATCTCTGGTAGATATCATTGAACACGAGGGTGGAGATGACGATTACAAGTTCATCATTCTCAAAGACCCTAATGCTCCAAAGATTGGAATATATAAAGTTCCTTGGGATGTTTTAGAAGATGGACAAGGTGATGACAAAGCCGATGACGAATAGAACTCGACGACTTCATTCTTCGCAAACAAATAATTCATTATTTAGGAATCTTTTTGTATGAAAACATTGTCCTCATCGTCATGTTTAAAAGCACTTCTTGAAACCCTAGGCGAAATCAGCGTGCTTTCGGAGCCAAAGCTGAACTGTGGATTGCTCAGTACTCTTTGTGTAATCAAATTCCTTACAGGCGTAGACACACGTTCCTTCTTATCAGGCGATATCTGCTTAACCTGTCTATACTGACTTTTTCGTTGCTCAAGATGCATACGACGAACTCTTTCTGTAGCTGGCATAGCAACATTGCGAGCTCCATTTGCTCCTGCAGGAGTTCTAATGATCCTTGAAGGAGAGAAAACCGTCCTTGGTGAATCTGTGCTGGTGAGCAAGTCTGACTGACTCATCATCCGCATGGCTGTCAGCTGCCGTCTATGAGCAAGTGGCGATGCAGATGATATGAGTTCAGACTCTGCAGCCTCATTGATGTCTTGCTCCAAGTATGCGTCTACCAGATCATTGTCTTTTCTTCCGTCGTAGTTCAACTTCCAAATATCAAAAAATGTCTTCATCCTATTCCGGGCCCATCTCTGCTTGAATAAGTCAGCATTCTTGTTGTCAGTTTGGATCTTGATTGATTTCAGCGACAACTGAGAAACCAGACTGGCAAGTAGGTCCACATTTCTTACCTCCATCTCGCTTTCGCACAGTTGATCAAGCTCCAGTACACGATCGTACCTCTGAATCCATCTATTAATGTACTTGGTCAAAAGAGCAAACATACGGAAGTTTATCGCATCTTCATAGTCCATTTTGTGCTTTTCCATCAACTTCATCCATATCTTAACAAACTTAGATACAACATGACGTTGTAGGAACTTCGAACATTGTATTTCAAGATCTTTGGTCCTGTTAGTTTGCTCATTCAAGCGCTCTTTCCAGAGACTGAAACATCGCTTTTTGGTATTTTGACTCTGCTGTAACTCAAAAGAAAAGAGAAACTGGTCTTCTTTCTCTTTATAGTCAAGATATCTTTCAGCAGATATTAACCAAGTTGTAAAACATGCCCTTTTCAGAGACACGTCTCTTATATTCGAAGACATTATGTTCAATTTCTGGTTTAGTTCTGTTCTAGTTTTCCAAACCAACAAAGCTTGCATGATAGATTGTTGTTGATGGATAGCCTGAACTCTTTTCATTTTGGTGCTAAGACGCCATTGTTCCAACTTGAAACTCAATAGGTGTCTGTCCACCAAACGCGAGACTCGATTTTCGTTCAACTTTAGACACCAAATCCGCAGGCATTTCGAAGCAATTTTTTGAGCTCTGAAACCACTGGCAACATAATTCATTCCTTGCGATAATGTCCAACTGGTAAAGTACTTTGAGAGCATCTCCTTATCTCTTTTTTCAAAAAGTATCTGTAACCTCTGTTCATGTGAATAAAGTTGTTTCCAATTAGAAAACGCCCAAGTCATTAAATGTAGTTTGTTTCGTCTTTTTGCTTCTTTCTCAAGAGCGCAATAGTTATAATGCTTCACCCAGATGTTGAAAAATCTTGATAACATAAATCGCTCCTCATCAATCTCTAACATACGAAGTCTGTCAATCACTCCTGAACACTGTTTGAGCCATAATTTCATCATTTTGATCTTTATAAAGTTGTCCGCAAGGGTGTCTGCCTTCCTGTCTAGAAGAACCCTATCATTCAAAGCTTTCTTCCACTTCGACAAGTAAACTGAAGCAATCACTTTCCTCTCCGTTTTCTTTAGCTTATAATGAACTGAAAAGGATGTCCACCATAATTTGAAGTATCGGCGTTCGAGAAATCTCCTATAGCAAACTTCCAGTTCTTTACCTGATACCACAGCATTGCGCTTCCATTGAGCAAGGTACTTCCGTTCCAATGTCCGATCAGCATGCTGATTCAGAGCACCAAGCGTTACCAATCGATTTCTCCAGTCATCAAACAGTCTTGCTTCTAATTTCCAATCGTTCTGTGACTGAACTTCATCAACTTTATCTTGATAATACCTCCAGGCATCGTACCACTTCTTCAAATAAACTTGCTTTCTTGCTTTGATCCATATAGTCATCACATGTCTCGAGATTTTGGAAGAATTCGCATACTCTTTCCAATAATCAAAATACCTCAATACAATCTGGTTGTTCACCTTAATCCTAACCAAAGCATATCGCATCTCCGGAGTCGGAAAAGACATCCCATGATAGATGAACGGCTCTGAACTGGGAATCAAAGCCAAAGAGTAAAGATCACTGGAAAACGAAGAATCAACGCTATCTGCTTCCGCGCACCTCAGTACAGCTTCTTTCACATCTTTGTAATAAACGTCTCTGTCCAGTTTTTCTCCATCTTCCTTTAAGATCTCAATATATGATTGAAACACTTTTGGAAACCATTGAACAGGTAAAGGAACAGGTTCTGTATTGCTCTGAAGGTACAAATCAGTTATCTTTGTAAGAAGTTGTACAACGTACCTGTCTTGTGAACTCTCATCCAAAGGAGATATAGAGGTTTCCGCTGTTGTTGTTTCTCCCAGCTGCGAAGAATTTCCATCTTTGCTTTCGAAATCGATAAATTGTCTGATAATGGGCTTCAAAATGGGAAATATAGGGGTGAAGGAAAAATAGTCATCAATTATATCTTCCACTTCTATCCTATATGATGAAGTCCTCACCGGATACTTGATAACATTGATTATTCGTAAATGAAACTCACTTATCCTCTGTAAGTTGTAAATGATAGGGATATGATTTAATCTCATAAAGGTATCTACCATTAGCGCGGCAGCCTTTGAGATTTTGTTCTTATGTGATAGTTCATTGTAGGTACGTGTTAGAGATGCAACCAACATGAATAAGCCTTGTTTATAACAGGAATTAAAAGAACTGTTATTTGACTCGAATAAAACAGGTGTTACCTGATCATGATCTGTTTGTGAAACTTCACTGTTTGTATCGTCCAGTAAAACACTGACTTTTTGGTGATAAGACAACTCGTACGCAAAAGATTTGGAGACACATTCAACCAACTCGCTCTTGTTGGATATATCATTTGTTAATGATTCGAAGTCATACAACAATGTTCGTATCTTATTTACAATCACCAATTCTTCCGTAATATCATCAACTTGTCCACTTGTTTCTTCCTCAATTGATCGTATTAACGACTTTGTTTCTGGAATATCACCAACTGATTGTAATATCTCTTGCAGTAGTTCCTCTTGTTGAATGAACTCGCTTCCTTCATAAGCAAGACAGTGAAACGTAAAATTTCCAAAATGGGTGTTTATGTCAAGAGATACGTTTGTCAACTCATTTGATGGAAACAGGTGCTCATCTACGCCTAGAATGATCTGCCAAAAGATCTTGATTTCCCTCAATTGCTTGTGATCTAATCGACGAGGTGGAGTCTTTGTGAGACCAACAAGACTTTTAATAAGCGTCCTGAGATCTTCACTCTCATCCTCATATGGCATTACGCCTTTACAGAGGTCCTGAAAAGTGGAATCACTAGCTTTGAGGTGTTACCAGGCAAGCACTAGCTTGTATACACGAGATGAATGTTATCATTATTATACATTGTTTCTTGTTAGACGCGATAGTGATGATTTAAATAGTGAAACAATTTTTCTATACAATAGGAGCCGATCGACGCGTCTATTTATTAATGTCCAATCCCTCGCTAATGTAAAGTGAAGTCGAACTCTTTGAATGCTTGCTGAAACTTCTCTTTTTGATCACTTTCTTCACCCAATGTTTCCTTACAGCTTTCCCAGTATAATCTTTCAGGGTTTCCTAAAAGGATAGACAAAACTCGTCTCGGAAATTGTAAATCAATTGGCCGACCATCAGTTCCTAATTCGAATAAGTACTCCTCACAACTTGAGGTGGAACTGAAAAGTGTAATCAACATGTAATCTTGAGTGTTCATTGTATTAAACAGGTGTTCTGAGTCATCAGAGTTCAGCTGAATGTATGACAAATTCCCGCTGAACCGCTTGTTGTACAGCTCAAGCTGAGCATCTAAGACAGATTTGAGTTCGGACGTGCGTTTAGTTTCAATAGGCAAGAACTGAGTATGGTAATGAATTCCTTTACTTCTGGAGATTTGCCAGAATACCACGGAGTAGTCACCCAAGGATCTGAACATTTCAACCAAGCTTAAACAGTACTTTTGAATCTCCTTATAAAGGTCAGTCTGCTCAGTTTTCAACGCAGGTTCTTCCTCGTCTCTATATTTGATCAAACTTGGATAATGCCCAATAGGAATAATAATCCCATGACCAGAGAACCCCAGCTGGCTTCTATCCACAAGCGGTCCCTTAGCAATTGTAAGGTAACAATATGACCCGATTGAGATTATCATATGAGTTTCGGCTTTATTGTTAGATAGGCAAAAGAAACAGCTGGATGGAGTAACTGGTTTTCGAAGTTTCTTATTATTATGTGTATTCCTTGGTTGTATATCTCTTGTTCTCTTCAATGCAGGGATTGCTTTAGGAATCTCGCCAAACTTCGATACAGACTCTGCATCATGAGAGAAATCTGAGCTTAAGGAAAACGCATAAAACCATTTTTCTTTAGTTCCTTGTTGGGCTAAGCTGATAAATCTAGTAAGTCGCTCCGAATCGTCATTATTCCACCTAAAGGGGAGTCTTTCAAAGTATCTCCCCTTCTCGGTTCCAACACAAAACCAGTAACGTGGCTTGGTCATGGACAAAAGCTCATTCAACTTTATATTCCCAACCAATGTCAGATTTTCTTCTCTCGAAACTAAAGTAGGCCATTGATACGTTATCATAATGTCAACTAATTGACCTTTGAACACCGAACTCAATTGATCTACATCAACATCGCCAAGGCATCCGGTGACATATCCAAGCCTTAGCCCACATGACAGCTTTGTAATACCATACTTGCCTAAAAACTGGATCTTATCACTATTCTGCTTTTCAAATGCATTCACTCCTTCAGTGTGATATATTGAAACCTGGGGATCCTCACAATCACTTGCGTTACTACCTACGATATCACCAAGAAATATCGCAAACTCAAAGGGACCATTCTTCTTGTTCAAGGAGTTCGTTATATGAACAGCCTTTGCAAGCTCACCAGGAGATGGATTCAACACAAGTCTTTTTTGACTTGTTAGTATCTGATATCTGATTTAAACTTTGCCAAGAAAACCCAACTTACATCTTGAACTTATTGGTTGTCATTAGCTGATACCCTGAACAAGTCCTTAAAGCCGACAGCTATTGTGCTGTCATGTGCTCTTACAATGGAAACTTCATTAAACGTTTCCCCGGTACTTTTATTTTCCATTATTTTTTTATCAACAAACATTAAATACTGTCTTGATCAAAAGCTATGATAAAAGAAAACAATAAGCTACATACCAACTTCAGTACAAAGTTCCAAAAGGCTCGTTGTATCCATGATAATCCCGGTAACTGCGTTGGGCATTGACCAAAAGTGGAGACAAAATGCTGTTTGGATTTGTATTTGGGTTTCCTTTATGCTTGAAAGTAAATCCAACAAAACTCTTTCTGTCAGCTTTAACGCTGTTATGAGACATCTTCTCGTCATTTGCTCGCTTAGCAAGCACTTCCTTATATTTGGCCATATCACTTTCATTCGTAAAGTCATCAAAATAACCTGCATCTTCTTCACTGTCAAGTTGAGGGGTGAAAGGAGGAACACGCTCTCTGATAGATTCCCATTTCACTTCAGCAAAATATGGCATGGCCATGACTTGCTTCATCGATCTGAGTCGCTCATTAGGTGAAGCAATTAGCCGTGTTATTAACTGCCACGTTCTGTCACTGAAAACATACCGGCCGTCTTCGTATCGTGGTCGTTTGAGACAATCTTTCCATCTCTTGAGATTTCCGTAGGTTTCGTCAGATGAACTACCCGAAAATGGTGTGTAGCCAACTATTGCCTCAAACAACATGCAACCTAATGACCAATAATCAATTGTATAGTCATATGACTTACCCTGCAGTACCTCAAGAGCCATGTAATCTGGAGAGCCCACAATCGAGTGTGCAAACTGAATATCACTTTCTCTTAGCGATTTGTATAATTTCTGTCTTTCCGCAACAGTTCGCTCCGTGGGCTTATACTCAAGGTCCTTGACTTGATTCAGTCTCAACTTCATGCTTTCAATACGATCTGTGGAAACTGAACCGGCAGCCAGCCCAAAATCAGTCAGCTTAATATGTCCTTTTGAATCGATCAAGAAATTCTCCGGCTTTAAATCTCTGTGTGTATATCCAAGCTCATGTAGAGAGTTCACTGCAGCAAACATCTCCGATATATAAAACCGTGCGTGTTGTGGTATTAAATAACCTGCATTGTTCAATAACGTCCGGAAGTCTCCGCCAGGCACAAACTCCATCGCTAAATATACACTTTCAGAATCTTGGAAAGCGTAGTAAAGCTTGACTAACCATTCAGAACGTGTGTTAGTGAGGATATCTCTCTCCGTTAAAACATGCCTGGTCTCATCGGTTTTCGTCAAAAGCTTCTTGCTGAGAACCTTAAGCGCACATATCTCCTTGGTATCCTTTTTTCTTGCTAAAAATACCTGTCCATATCCACCTTGTCCAACTTGAGTAATAATGGTGAAATCTTTGTGCTTGGGTCTAATTCTTCTCTTTCTAAGATATGCTCTCTCCTTACCAAGGTAGTTTTTCCATTGTTGTAATCTTTCTGATTGAGGAAGCATTTGTAATCCCTCTTCCACCTGTTCTAACCGGTGTCTTCTGTTGATCACATAGTCAAACATATCACAATAATAGTCTAGAAAGTATATCTGACAGACAGTCACCAATCTTTTGGTTTTGGCAGAGTTTGCCTTGATGTAGAACTCCCGCGTTAGTCTTGTAGGAGAAGTAACCACAGTCGATCTTGGGGTTGCGTAAAAGCTTGTATTGACCGGCTGCGTACTGCGACTTGGTGTGGAGGGAGGACTGTTTTCTTTATTGTAACTGACTCCTTCAAATGGCCTGTTTTGCTGACCACCGTAACGGTCATAACTTCTGTTTGGAGATGTAGACATTGACATGTATGATACATTAGGAGACTCCGTACCGACTCCTGACATTGCTCCACTTCTTGTTGGAGTGGAGCTGTTTCCAAAGTTCAAACTCTCAACATCTCTCGATAAGTCATCAACATAACTAGTGTCTGCCTTCTGAGAGCGATTGAACAAGCCGCCCATTACTGCCATCTTTAAATGATATGTTAAGCCAATACTCTACCACAGCAATCGCAACTATTTACAACGACTTGACACAGCTCCCTTGCAAATACAATGAGTACCTCCAGTATAATAAATCCTTCTAATGCTTAGTAGATGCAACCAGTCTTACTGATGAGCAACTGAGTTTCATCATCCTCATGAATCTGGTTGAAATATGTTTACATATTTCCATTTTGGGCTTTGTTCATTTTGGGCTAATTTCCCGCTTGATATTTTTTCATGATTCTTAATTTGCACACGTGACATTTCTCACGTTTTGTCGTTACAATCACTCTTTGTGTTTTATTCGCTTTACGGCTTCTGGAGCCGTTTGAGATTCATTCACACGCTTCATGGGGCCAGTTTGTAACCAGTCAATCGTGTTCAAGTCCAACTGTCTATGCGAAGGGTTATCGGTTCGATTAAGAGAAGATAATCTTTCATCTTGTGAAAGAAGTTGAGATAGCTTACTGCCAGTTGGCTCCCTATCGGATGATTTAGAAAACTGTTGCAATTTCAAAGCAACACCTTTGGGAATCGGACGAGAGACAGACGATGCACTTTCAATTGCTCTTGTCGACAATTTCCCTATCATTCCCATTCCAATTTCCTCTCCATAGGCATCAATTCGTGTTTGCTCTTCTTCTCCAAACACCATTTTGTTTTGTGCCTTCTCCAACTCTGACATTTCCATTCTTTCCTTTTGCTTTCTGAATCTTCTTCCAGCTCTTTTCTTTGATTTTTTGTCCATGGGTTTTGCAAGAGGTCGGGTCTTGGAATTTGCTGGAGGCAGCTGTAATCGTTCTAGTTTCTCAATTATCTCCTTTCTCCAATTAGCCCCAGCAATTGCATCTCCGTCGCTATGATTTCTGTTGGAAATGTCTATTCTTGCAGCTAGCACAAGACGTCCTGCTACCATTCTCATTGCCTGAACTCTGATGTCTTCCGGAACATCTTGAACCAAATCAGAATAGTATAGATACCCCTTGTTTCTAATTCCTGCATTTCCTTTGGTGAGTGCCGAGCGGTTTACACCTAATGAAGGCAAATTACAAGCAGGCGTACTACAGAGACCTTCTAGACCATGAGCAGATAGAAACTGCGAGGCTGTATACGGCCCAACTAAAGCTGTCACATTTGGAGCCAGGATCGCAGCTCTGCCTGTAGTATAGTCCCTGACCTTCCGGCGGTCAGACTCGAGCTCCAGTAAGACATCACAAGACTGTAGTACCAGTTTTAAGTTATGCGGCGGGAGTTGGAATTTATAGTTAGACTGCCTTAACACCGATGCAGAGACCGTCAGTCCCAGTATCTCATCCTTTTTGAGAAACTGGGCTAGAAGTTCATTTTTGGATGCAACTAGAGAAACATCATTCTCAACTATTCGTATAATCCTGGCAAAGTTTTCAGGATTTCGTATCAGTTCATCAAGATCAGGCCATACTGGCTTGTAAATGACCTTTAAAAACGAATGTATCGATGATATATCCTCCTTTATGTCTTCTAAAAGAAAATGGGCTCTATGCAACAAATCTTGCTCCTGTTCTCGATCTGTTCTATTTTCATCTAGTTTCTCACCATGTAGTTCATCCAGCAAGAGCTTTAGATTGGGCAGTGCGGTGGAGAATGACCTCACGTCATCAACTTGAGATAAATCTTGAGTTGCTGCCAAACTAGCAAAGGTCCTCTTTGGGCTGAAGTCAGGACTGATACTTTCGTCAACGGCATCGTCAACCTCTTCTTCTTCACTTGAGTATCCAGCAAGCAGACTCTGTGCAATGCTCATACGCTGATACTATTCCAACCTTTATAGCGCGTGTTGATGAGACTCTGTTGTTAAGTTGATGAATCTATACACTTGACTACTCTAAGCTAAGTTCACTTTAAACCTTTTATATCAGGGCCACATAACCACAGATTTAGTACTGTACTACCAAAATTTTCATTTTTTGAACGAACTCGAAAAAATCCAAAATCAAGAGAAATGAATCATTCCAAGTGGTAATCAGTACTCTTGGATAAGTCATGCACAGCTGAAGAACTTGTTTACAGTACCGATTACAGTATTGTATGATATTTAGCAGGACTCCGTCTAGGATTCGTGCTAAAGAGATCTGGAAGTGTTATCAAGTTGCGCTACGGAGACAAGTTTCCTACACTAATTGCGCTATGAGTGAGAAAGAAGCTGCTTCTGCAGCGCCAAATGATGCTGAACGGCCAAAAACTGCCAAGGAGCTTGAAAAGGAGAGAAAAAAGGCCGAGAAAATGGCAAAGTTCTTGGCAAAGCAAGCAAAAAGAGACGAATTGGCCAAAAATACCCTCAAGAATGCTGAAAAGAAGAAGAAAGAGGTTCGCAAGGATGTTGAACCTCAAACTGAATTTGTCGATACGACTCTCCCCGGAGAGAAGAAGACTTTAGTAAGTTTAGCTGATAGCTCATTTTCGGCCTATAATCCCAAGGCTGTAGAGTCCTCTTGGTACAGTTGGTGGGTGCAAAAAGGCTTTTTCGAGCCAGAATTTGCGAAAGACGGCTCCTTCAAGCCTGAAGGAGTATTTTCCATTCCTGCTCCTCCTCCAAATATTACTGGAGCTTTGCATATCGGACATGCCTTGACAGTTGCGATCCAGGACACTTTGATTAGATACAATCGAATGAAAGGAAAAACTGTATTGTTCTTACCTGGTTTTGACCACGCTGGTATAGCTACCCAGTCTGTTGTTGAGAAGAGTCTATGGGCCAAGGAGAAGCTGACAAGACACGATCTTGGCAGACATGCCTTTGTTGAGAGAGTTTGGCAATGGAAGGATATATATCAAGACAGAATCAAGTCTCAGTTTCAATTGATGGGTGCCTCTTATGATTGGAGTAGAGAAGCATTTACTTTGAATCCTCAATTGTCTAAGGCAGTGACAGAGGCGTTTGTAAGACTTCATGAGGATGGTACCATATACCGTGATCTTAGATTGGTCAACTGGTCTGTCAAGCTCAACACTGCGCTATCAAATCTAGAGGTAGAGAACATAACCGTTGCGCCAAGAACAATGCTTTCTGTTCCAGGGTATGAAAACAAGATTGAGTTTGGAGTTTTAACGTCGTTTGCCTATGAAGTCGTTGGATCAGATGAGAAGTTGATTGTTGCTACTACTCGTCCTGAAACAATATTTGGTGATACTGCTGTAGCGGTTCACCCTAACGATTCAAGATACACTCATCTTCATGGAAAGTTGTTGAAACATCCTTTCTTGGATAGAACCCTTCCTGTCATCACTGACACAGAAGCAGTTGATATGGAGTTCGGTACTGGTGCTGTTAAGATAACACCAGGCCATGACGTTAACGATTACAATACTGGTAAGAGAAATAACCTACAGTTCATTAATATCTTCACTGATAATGGAGAATTGAATGAGAATTGTGGAGAATGGAAAGGAATCAGAAGATTCGATGCCAGATCATTAGTCATTGAAAAGTTGAAGGAGAAAGGACTCTATATTGGACAAGAAGACAATGAGATGACATTACCTATCTGTTCCAGATCTGGTGACGTGATTGAACCATATCTGAAGCCTCAATGGTGGGTATCTCAGAAGAAAATGGCAGATGCTGCTATAAAGGCTGTCAAGAACGGCGAAATCAAGATCATGCCGAAGACATCTGAAGCTGAGTATTTCAGATGGTTGGAAAACATCCAAGATTGGTGTATCTCCAGACAACTATGGTGGGGACATAGATGCCCGATATATTTTGTGAATATTGAAGGAGAGACTCATGATAGAAATACAGATAAATACTGGATGTCCGGAAGAACAGAAGAAGAAGCCCAAGCAAAAGCTGAAAAGGCTTTCCCTGGTAAAACCTTTGTGTTGGAGCAAGATGAGGATGTTTTAGACACTTGGTTTTCGTCTGGTTTGTGGCCATTTTCAACTCTCGGATGGCCAGAAGAGACCAAGGATATGAAAGACTTCTATCCCATGTCAATGTTGGAGACTGGTTGGGATATTCTATTCTTTTGGGTTACTAGAATGATTCTTCTTGGATTGAAGTTGACGGGTAAGGTTCCATTCAAAGAAGTCTTCTGTCATTCTTTAGTCCGTGATGCGCAAGGTAGAAAGATGTCCAAGTCTCTAGGAAATGTGATTGATCCTATCGACGTTATCACTGGGACAACACTTGAGAATCTGAACAAGCAATTGTTAGCGGGAAATCTTGATATAAGAGAAATTGAAAGAGCAAAGGCCGGTCAAAAGGAATCATATCCTAACGGAATTCCTGAATGTGGAACTGACGCTCTTAGGTTTGCATTATGTTCCTATACCACTGGTGGACGTGACATCAATTTGGATATTTTGAGAGTTGCTGGATACCGTAAGTTCTGTAACAAGATTTTCCAGGCCACCAAGTTTGTTTTGATGAGACTGGGTGATGATTACACGCCTCCTGAGAAGAGTGGATTGAGCGGAAACGAGTCTTTGGTTGAGAAATGGATTTTACACAAGTTGACCAAATGTGCTGAAAAGGTGAATAAGGCGTTGGATGATCGTGAATTTTATGATGCCACACAGGCAGTTTACAAC
This sequence comes from Ogataea trehaloabstinens, assembly GCA_003706095.2. Lineage (NCBI taxonomy): Eukaryota > Fungi > Ascomycota > Pichiomycetes > Pichiales > Pichiaceae > Ogataea > Ogataea trehaloabstinens. The sequence goes on along the minus strand of PPKJ02000008.1, from coordinate 412,843 downwards.
TTTTGGTTGTATGATCTATGTGATGTCTATATTGAGAATTCCAAGTTTTTGATTCTTGAAGGTACCGACGTTGAAAGAAAATCTGCCAGGGACACATTATATACATGTATTGATGGTGCCTTGAGACTGATACATCCATTTATGCCATTCATCAGTGAGGAGATGTGGCAGAGACTACCAAAAAGATCTAGCGAGACATCTGAGACAATTGTGAAGGCCAAGTATCCTGTTTATGTCAAGGAGTTTGACAATGGTGCTGCAGAAGCTGCGTACGAGCTCACTTTAGAAGTTACAAAGGGGGCCAGATCGCTGTTGGCACAATACGGAATTACCAAAGATGCCAAGGTCTACGTTGATGCTTCCAACAAGGAATACTTTGAGATTCTAGATTCACAGAACACATCTATTGCATCACTTATCAAGGCCGTGAACGCTGTGACTGTTGTCAAGACCAGCGCGGAAATTCCAGAAGGATGTGTTTTGAAGGCTGTCGTTCCTGATTGTAATGTGCATTTGCTGGTGAAAGGAATGATTGACATGGACACGGAAATTGATAAGGTGAAGAAGAAGCTTAGCAAAGCACAGGCCAGTCTTGCTAACATAGAAAAGGTTATGGGGGCCCCAGACTACGAGAAGAAGGCTTCTTTAGAGGCACGGGAGAGAAACTCCAAGTCCCAGGCCAGTACCGTTGCCGATATCGAGGGATTGAATGCCACTATTGCCAACCTGGAAAGACTCAAGTTATAAATCTCGAGTTTTTTTAAATGTGGGGAAGATGCGGAGGCATTTTTCCAGCCATGTGAAAATTCTACAACTTGGTAAATATATATTATGTATGGCGGTGGCCTTTTAAGTGTATATAATGATTGCTTGTTGTATAGGCCAATAGCTGTTGATATATTGTGGAGTAGTTAGAGAAGATGGGTAATGACTCAGAGATATGGAGATCCGATCTTTTTAAAGGTAAGGTAGCCTTTATTACAGGAGGTTCGGGTACAATATGTCAAAAACAGGCTGAAGCAATGATAACACTAGGATGTGATGTTTCGATAGTTGGACGGAATAGTAACAAGACACAGGAGGCGGTGAATGCTCTCAGAGAAGCTAATAAAGAAGCCAAGGTGATTGGGTGTGATAACTGTGATGTACGAAAAATTGACGATCTTTGTAGGGCTGTTAAGAAGACCGTTGAGCAGCTGGGGAGAATTGATTTTGTTATTTGCGGGGCAGCAGGGAACTTCATAGCTGATTTTGGGTCTCTTTCGGCAAACGCGTTCAAGTCGGTGGTTGATATTGATCTTTTGGGCACGTTCAACACCGTGAAGTGCTGTTTTGACGAGATCAAGAGGACTAAAGGCTCTTTTTTGTTTGTCTCCGCTACTTTACATTACACAGGAATGCCGTTTCAAAGTCATGTCAGTGCCGCAAAGGCGGGTGTCGATGCCTTATGCCGGGCCTTAGCTGTCGAATTCGGCCCGCTAGGGATCCGGGTGAACTGTTTAGCGCCAGGAGCAATTGCAGGAACGGAAGGGTTCAGCAGAGTTGTTCCAAACAAAGATGACTTTGTGGGGAAAATTCCGCTTCAAAGACTGGGTACTGTTGAGGATATTGCAAATGCCACTGTATTTCTCTTCAGCCGAGCCGCAGCCTATATAACAGGCTCTGTAGTGGTGGTTGACGGTGGAATGTGGCATATGGGTAATTTGGCTACCAGTCATCTTTACCCGGGGGCATTACTGTCCCGTCTTAACAGGGAGACCAAGCTGTGATTTCCTAATTAGGGAATACTGATAACTGCGGTTAGCAATAAAATATCGGACCAAGTTACTCACTGAAAAATTTTATAATCAACGTTTATGACTTATTTAGAGCTACTGCTACAAAAGGCACAACACAGTGGTGGTTCCGATATCAGAAAGTGGCACCTTTGTCTACTGGAGAATCAATTGGATAAAATGAGTGGACAAAGACACTTTTCCAGCTGCTTCCGTGTTTTAGCTTCGGACAAATCAAGATTTGTACCTAGATCAGGAGTTTATCCTAAAGGATACAAAGTTGGAGCGACAGCCAGTGGGGTGAAAAAGAACGGGTCTTTGGACATTTCCTTGCTATGGTCAGAGACTCCTGCTGTTGCAGCCGCTGTGTTTACCACAAATAAGTTCAAAGCTGCCCCAGTGGTTGCATCGAAACAGGTTCTTGAAGAAACAGGAGGTGAAGGGATTTCTGCGATTGTTGTGAACAGTGGCTGTGCAAACGCAGTAACGGGTCAAGGCGGCCAAGAGGACGCTTTTAAGATGATTGAAGAGGTAGGAAGTCGCTTGGGCCTTGGCAATCGATCGTCATTGGTGATGTCAACAGGAGTGATTGGACAGAGATTGCAAATGGATAAGATCATACCTGGAATACATAAAGTGGTCGACACCAGTCTTGGGTCAGATCATGAGCACTGGCTCTCTTGTGCCAAGGGTATAATGACAACAGATACATTTCCTAAGTTGATATCTAAGAAGTTTGCGATGGATGGCGTGGAATATTCTCTTGCTGGTTTATCTAAAGGAGCCGGAATGATCTGTCCTAACATGGCCACTTTACTTGGATTCTTTGTGACTGATGCTCCTGTGGAGAGCTCTGCATTACAAAAGATGCTATCCCAAGCAGTAGATAAGTCATTCAATTGCATTTCCGTTGATGGCGATATGTCTACCAATGATACAATTGCTGCCATGGCCAACGGCGCTGCTGGAGGAGAGTTGATCACCGAATCGCATCGGAACTTCAATGTTCTACAACAGGAGGTGACAGAATTTGCAAAGCAGTTGTCTCAGCTTGTGGTTAGAGATGGAGAAGGTGCCACAAAGTTTATCACCTTGCGTGTGGAAGATGCTCTTTCCTATGATGATGCCAAAACCGTTGCCAATTCTATTGCCAATTCTGCTCTTTTCAAGACCGCAATGTTTGGAAAAGACGCCAACTGGGGCCGCATCCTATGCGCAACAGGTTATGCTGGTGTGGAAGTAGATCCTTTGCGTACCAATGTATCATTCATTCCAACAGATGGATCCAAAGAACTGAAACTGTTGGTAAATGGCGAGCCTGAGATTGTTGATGAAGAGAGAGCATCAGAAATTCTTCAATCAGAAGATCTCGAGATACTAATTAACCTGGGTACTGGTGGTGGACATAAGTGTGAGTTCTGGACATGTGACTTGAGCCATGAGTACGTTACAATCAATGGTGACTATCGTTCCTAAGATTGCAGCCATTTCAAGACACAGACAACATTCAATAAGCCAAGAGATCCCTTTAGCGACGCGTCGATCGACCCCATTTTTTCCATATTTCTTTCGAGGTAATCTATCTATAAAAAGTTTACAAGAAGCAGACTGATAAACACTCGTTATATAGCACTGTTGAAAGCAGTAGGTTGTGCAGGATAATCGAGAATTCTGCTTAGAACAGTGACGCACTACGTGTACATTAATATCTAAGTTACGATTGCTGGAGTCCTGCGGTTTATTTGTGTGCGGTAAGTACAATGTTTAACGGACAGCAGCAACCTGCTGGGTCAGGCCAAGTACCTCCACAAATGACCCCACAAATGGTCATTCAGAACCTCATGAGGATGGATCCACAACAGAGAAATGCGGTGATAATGAAGAACCCTCAGTTGCAGATGTTTCTTCAGCAGTACGAACAGCAGCGTAAAGCAGCTCTTCAGCAACATGCGCAGGCCACTTCCCAGATGCCCCCGACTCCAGGGGGTTCACACGCTCCCCAACAGCATGTGAATACACAGGTACCAGCCACACTCATGCAACAGCAACAGCGTCAGGCTCAGCTGATCAAGCAACAACAGCAGCAACAACAACAACAGAGACAAGGAATCGCTGGGTCTCAAGCTGTAGGTCGCTCAGGGATGCCAACTCATGTTGATAACGAGCGAAACGTAACTAGGCGAGCTCCAAAAAAGCGTCCAACTAAGGACAGCAATGGAAAAAGTGCTGTGATGCCTCAGTTTGTTCACTCAGCTCCATCAATGGAAATGCAAATGCAACAGAATCTTTCTCAGGTACCCACTCCTCAAGTGCAGCACTTAGGCGCTCCCGTTTCGGGACCATCAATGTCACCACCTGCCAATATTCCTCAAGGACCAGACGTTCCCCCAGGGACACAAACGCCGCAAGTCCCACAGGCTCCATTAATTCCAAATCCTGAAAGACTAGACAATGTTCACAAATGGTCTACTTTTTTCCAGAGACAAAGCAAGCCTTCTCCAAGCTCCACGTTGATTTATGAACAGATAATAGAAAGAGATCTGAATTTTGATAGACGGATGCAAGAAGAATCTAGAAACCCGTTCGACGCTGATACCCTGAAGAGAATGCTAAGAGATCTGAAATATTATCAGACGGTCAGAGACTCTAGACTAAAGTTCATAGGATTGAAAGATTCTAACAAAAACCCGGAAAGTATTTGGGGTGATGGATATTCTGGTTACGGTAATGGGTTCACTGCAACAAAAACACATTTGGTTCTTCCCAAGGACCGCAAGACTCATTCGAGATTAGCTGACCAGTATGTGGATCCTCAAAAATACGAGCAGCAAGCGAACAAACTAGAGGAGCTTGTTCCTATCAGGCTGGAGTTTGACGTGGATAGAGATTCTTTCAAGTTGAATGACACCTTCCTATGGAATCTTAATGAGGCAACATTTCCTCTTGAAAGATTTGTTTCAATCCTAATGGAAGACTACAAGTTTACTAGCAACCAAACGCTGAATATGGATAAAATACTGAACAGTATAAGGGAACAGATCAACGAGTATTATCCCATGGTGTACTCAGCCCCGGATTCGAAAAGTACAGATTTACGGTTTCCTATCGTTCTGGACATTACTGTCGGAAACAATCAGCTCACAGACAAGTTTGATTGGGATATCACGAACTCTGAGAATGATCCTGAAGAGTTTGCAAGAGTTTTATGCGATGATATGTCTCTTCCTGGCGAATTTGTATCTGCAATTTCTCACTCCATAAGAGAGCAGTGCCAGATCTATACTCGTTCCTTATATCTCATCGGTTACAGGTTTGATGGAACATCTGTAACTGGAGATGAGCTAAAGGAGTTTTTGCGACCACCTTTAGACATTGGAAGCGTGATACGGCCTCGGTATCTTCTTTCCGAGTACACACCTTCGTTACAAGAGATGTCATTTGATAACATTGAAAGATTGACGAAGGAGAGAGAACGTGAAACAAGACGAAAGAAGCGAGGACAAACACGTGTGGGTAGACGAGGCGGGGTTGTGCTTCCAGATCTACATGATTTACCAAAGACGTTCCGGACTCCTGTTCCTTCTTCTGTTCTTCCCGGAGGTGCAGATCTTGGACCTGCTACCGACTCTTACAATGACTATCCACTTCAGCTGGAGATTCCTCCTCAGCAACTCAAAGCACTGGAGAAGTCCAAGGAAGAGGAAAGACTACAAGCAATGAGACAGCAAAGACAACAGATTTCAGGATTGCGTGATTCGGACTCCCTATCCCAATCAGCCTTCTCTGATTCTAGGGGTAGCACTCCATCAGCATCTGTTTCGAGCTCTAAAGTGAGCTACCAACATGAGTATGGCCAATCTTTATTGGTGCACATCAAGCTCAAGTGATGGTTATTCAAAATTGCACAGCCTGCACAGTTGTTTTCGGTTTTCTGGTTTTTTACCGCACTGCGCCTGAGAATTGAGGCGTAACAAAAATTGAGGGGCGAAAAAACAAAATAACTAAGTTGAGAGGAAACAAAGGTTTAAAGAGATATGCACATTTGTGAGTCACAAAGACGTTTGTATTTTGGGGTATAACGGCGTTGTTTAAAGGAGTACTTGTGAGGTCCTTAAGCTTGCGATACTGAGCCGACATATCCGGCATTATCCAATTGACGGACATTGAAGCAAGTGTTTCTAGAAGGCGGCCCGTTTACTACAAATATGACAGGTGTTTCAGGGCAGGAGATAGAAATGACCAACTGGTCGCGGCAAGAGCAGGAGGAAGGTCACAGTGCCACTCCAGAGGTAAGCCAAGAGCCCATTGGTGAACACGGTATACAAGCCTCGGGTACGGGCAGCGCACAAGAGACAGAGCCCGCTGAACGATCATGGAGGTCTGTTTGGAGAATGGCACAGAGCGGAGTCGCATATACGCTGACAAATGCCCCACTCTTGAGGTTTTTCCATAAGCCTAATAGATATAATCGGCTTCGAAACGGTCAAGCTGCTCCTATTGGACAGGGTAATGACGGGGTGTTCAATAACCTGGCAGCAAAACCGTCTGTGTCTCGAGGAACTGAAAACAGTACGCAACTGCCTACTTACGAGGACGCTGTATCAGACCCTACCCCTCCTTACTGGGAGGCCTCTATCATGACTGGCTATGATGATGAGGTATTTGTGGATGGACTACCTGTTGGAAATCCAATCAACTTTATATGGAACATGATGGTATCTGTTGCTTTTCAATTTCTTGGATTTATCATTACTTACTTACTTCACACATCTCACGCTGCTAAGAATGGATCACAGGCTGGTTTAGGCATCACGTTAATTAGTTTTGGATACTCTTCAATACCGGAGTCATTCGACTCGGGAACGATGATGTCAGGAGAAAAAGTTGAGCCTGACTCACCAAACGCAATAGATGTCGATACAGCGAAGGACTTACAGGGTACAGTGGATCATTTCTCTTCAAATCTACCACAGTTAGATTCATCTGCGGCAGATGTGACTAGTGGCAGCAATTCAACCTCCTATGCTTCGAATACGCCTATTTTCGCTTACGCTCTGATCGCTTTGGGTGTGTTTATCGTTGGTAAGGCAGTTGCTGACTACATAAGGGCTAAGCGAACAGAAAGTGCGATTCTGCATCCTCCTTTAAATAGAACTTCTACAATCGAGGAGGTGTGATAATGACATATACTATATGCTTTGTTTTCATGACTCTTCCTGTATAATACAGATTCTTGTTTTTGCTAGACTTGTGGCTGCGCCTATCTTTGGTCAACCTAGAATAACAAGCATTTTCTCGTAGATAGTGAAGACTATACCTCCGCTTAATATGAGTCTACCCAACCGTGGAGTAGCACCTTTCCAAAAGGTCATCAATCCTTCTTCTCTGAAGATCTTTGCAAAACAATTGAACGTACCGGTGTACAGTTTATCTGCCCCAAGTGCTTGCATTCGGGTCTTAACAGTATCAATAGGCATTGTTGTATAAACTGTTACCACACCAGCGAATGCTCCCAACATAAAAGTCAGCTTTGAGCTAAGAGGCTGATCTGACCGTGTTCCGCTTGCCTGCTGTAGAAAAGACTTGATCGAGTTATAGGATCCCAGTCTTACTGCTGAGTTCGCTCCCTGTCTCATTGCTACTGGAAGGAGCCCAGCGTACAATCCACGGATACCCAAATCTCTGATAAGTCTAAAAGTTCCAAGTCCAGATTGGTATTTCGGTTTTGCAGACTGTTTGTCATCAATCAAGGCGGTTTTGATGGCTTCTGCAGGGGTCACAGCAACAAAACTTTCAAGTAGACCAGCCCCTAAACCTGCGACGACTCCTCTGGGTCCACTCAATTTACCGTCCTTATCGAGAAGTGCTCTTTTAATGGCATCAAATCCAAGGAACCGCACAGATGCTTTAGCTGTATTTCCAACGATGAACGCAGGACAACCCACATATATTGCAGAGATACCTTGAGTACGAGCCACAGAGTAGATCAAAACAAGCGGGTTACGTGACATATGCGCTTTATCCACAAGCTGAAGTCTGGTCTTTGCAAACTCAAATGGATAGGTAACCACTCCTTCCACAGCTCCAGCCACTCCTCCAGCCACAAAGGACTTGAAAGGGTCGGGTTTTTTCCCTTTCGGTTCCACTGCCTTCGGCATTATGATGTTTCAATGCTCAGGTTTTCAAACCGATACACCCGTTCTCGTGTCTTGAGCACTCTCTTATACTGAGTTGAAAAAAGCTCCACACTTTCTCTTTCCTTAACTGAAAAATTTTATTCACCATCTTTTTATGAAAAACCTGGGGAAACAAATTCTAAGCAGCCAGTTATTATCTTCTCAACGTTATTCAGCATCACTGACACCTTCTAAATCTTCAAACATCTCTTCATCTATATCGTCTTCATCAAAATCAAAATTGTCATCACTTACACCATTTTCGGCTTTCTCAACGTGCTTTGGCTGCAAGTCTTCGCTATCGGACTTAGGCTGAGATTTCGAGGTACTTCTGTCTTCATCATCAGCCTCATCTATGTCTTCGAATGCAGCTTCATCAAGTTCCATATCTTCCAATTCTTCCTCATCTTCTTGTTCTTCCTCTTTTTCTTCCTGTTCCTGCCGAGCCTTGAGTTGTGCGTAATATGCTGTGAGAGCGTCCAGCTCCTCTGTAGACTCAGTATTGCTCATAGTCGTAGCTGAAGGAGCATCCTGTAATGACGTAGATACAGAGTTGAGCGACACCCTTCCTGAATCAGGCTCTCCGCGAGGAACAGAGTCACCATTGGAACTGTTCAATTCTGTCAAACCATTATCCTCTTCCCCTTCTATCTTTACATTACCGGAATCAGCCTCCTCTAATTGTGCTTCAACAGAATCTTCTTCCTCCTTCTTATAATCTCCATCTAGTTTACCAAGAGATGCCTTACCAACAGTGCTTTCAACATGCCACGACGGAAGTGCATTTTGACGTAATGCATCGGATTTTTGATCCTTCATTTCCTGCTCTAACTTGAGGTTTTCATCATCAGCCGCAATTGATACATGCACCGTAGCTTGTGATCTTCTAGCAGCATTATGCAAAGACTGCGACATGCCATTCTTATCTCTATATCTGTTGTTCTTAGATGTTTTGGTAGACACTGTGTATGACGCAGTGGAGGAAGAGGTTGCCGGGATTGCTTTGATAAGAGAAGACTCAAAATTATTATCTTCTATCCTCAATGAATCAATTCGCTTCAAGCAATCTAGAACAGGTTGTATTTGTGACATGAGCTGTACAAGCTTTTCCTGGCCTTTTTGAGCTTCCAGTCCGGAATCATCTTCTGCTAGCTGATCTCCACAAACAGAACACTCAAAGTGCATCTTGTCATCACTAAGAAGAGACGCTGCATCTAGTAGTGAATACTTTGTATGACAAGTTGGACACACATATCCTTGTGGATCACTGAATTGACCTATTTCATCCTTCACTATTCGGACGACTGAATGTATTTTCCATTTTATAGCATCAATAGCTTCCACCCAATGCACATAATAGTATGTTTTAGATATCAGCCTGTGTTGAGAAGCCTCTTCTTTCTGTGTATGGGTCACCACCAAACGATCCTCCAAAAGCCTATTACAGAACGACCGCAGCACCTTTCGATCCATACATGTCAGCTTGAGTAAGTCTTCTTCATAAACTACTGAATGGAAAAGCAACGCTTCCAAGATCAACACTGACTGATGTGAATAGAACATCCGTGATACTATTCGAAGCAGAGTCTTTGCCTCCGCCTCAGCAAGCGCAGGGTTGAAAGACATTTTTATTACTCTTGGAGAGTCTGTTCCAATACAAGACACACACTCAACACCTGGGAGATGGTTGATAGACTCAGCTTCTTCTGTATTTGCAAGGATCTTGCTCTTGTTTTCTTTCCTGCACAGGTTAAAATTCGTGGTATTCACAATCTTTTTTTAAAAGTGGTGGTCAAATACTAAAAACTCAGGGGAGCCATCCATATGAGGGAACCGCATTTGGGGATCACTTAGTCTACCATTTTTATTTTACAAGCTGATAACCCTAGTCAAGGTCCAAAAACTGAGAATGACTACAGTCACTTACCACAATTGTGAACATATACTACAAGATCTAGTCAGACAAAAGGTATGCGAGGCGCGGTGGTCATGTTATCCGAGATAGCCATTGGCTTGGTGAACTCAGGTAATATAGGCGGTTTGATACCCCTAGGAAGTTTTCTACTCCAAGTTCAAAAAGAGCGTGTACCAACATATCTTCCTCTCAAAGCTCTGTTTCTACTGGACTCATTTGTTTTCTTTACCCCAGGAAATCCAGTCTTCATTTAACGAAGACATTCAATGAAGGACCAGACCCAACCACAGAAGGAATCTCAATTGTCTCACCATGATATCGAAGAACCTTCTAGTAGTACTGCTAATAACTGGTTATCATGTTGAAGCTATAGAGACATTCTGCAAATGTGACTGTGAGCTCAACTATCGCATTTTCAATCTGCAAGAGACAAGTCCGGATAACAAAAACAAAGGATTCGCTGACTCATGCTTACAGTGTACACAGGAGTTCTGTATTTCGCAAGAGATTGAACTTTGTGACAGCTCTGCATCAGAAAAGATGACCGCAGTCTGCTTCCGTACGTATTGGTAAATTATACAAGCACATCAAACTGAAATTAGTCAGAATACTAACATAGATGCGTTAGGACGAGGATCTTACAAAGACATGGTCATAGTCTACACCTTTGTACTGATGGTGGTTGGCCTTCTGGGATACGTTGCAGTATCGGGACTCTCTGGTTGAACATCCGTGCATTAAGCTGCATTAACGAGTACAAAGCCGGGTAACTGTCTTGTTTGTGCTGCTGACGTAATCTACCCCTTGCACCGCTTATTTGGCTTTTTTTCCCTCACTGAAAAAAATTTTGTGCGAAAAAAGACAGACTGAGAAAAAAAGGTTAGTTGGTTGATTGGTGGAACCTGTGGCTTAGTAAAGGGTAAAGACTGTTGAAGGTGACAAAAACCGGAAACAGCAGGGTCCAAACACTGCTCTGGTCCAATTACTGTTTGATTTCTGTCTGAGTGAGTCTATTAAAGACCCTATAGACAGACACAGGACCTACTGCACGCCGCTGATTGCGTGTCGGTCTTTTTTCCAGCGTGGTCTGTTTGCGCCTTAGTTTCAAGGCCTTTCATTCTACGTCCTACTTGTTTCAGTACAGACAGGTCTTTGTTCTTGTTTCAGCTATTGCTCATTGCTTGAAACTTACACCTGTTCACTATGACTAATCCTAACGTTACCCCTTCTAGCGGTGCTAGCCCAGGATCTTCCACTTCTCACCATAACTACAACAACAATAACTACCATAAGAACAACCGCAGAAATACTGGTAGTAATAATTACAACCATTACAACCAACAGCAACCACAACCACAGTTCTACCAGCAACAGAATTGGCCTGGTTATGTTGGCCAGCCATACGCTGCAGCACCACCAGGATACGCCTATAGTTATTATACCGGGCCTCCTCAGTCAGTTCCGGGAGGAGCGTACTATGCTCCCCCTCCAGGAGCTATTGCTCTTTCTCCGACTCTTCCAAGTGCTGGACATTCTCACTCGCGTTCGCAGTCACATTCACACTCTCCTACAGCTAAACACGTTGGTGTGAGCATCAAGAACAAGAATGGTGAGACTGTGGTATTTAACAAGGGTCATTCTAAGGCCCCTTCCATTTCGTCACCCTCTACAGCTTCCTCTGCGATTGTTCCGCCTAAGTTAAATCCGTCATTACCTCCTGTTCCTCAGCTCACTCCTGGATCGTTGCCATCGATTCCAGTTAGTTCATCATCAAGCTCAACTTCAGTTCCGGTATTGACTTCGGCTTTGTCAACTCCTGCTTCGCCTTTAAAGCAGCATGCTGCTGCGGTTTCTACTGCGCCTGCAGTTCCACAGAAGGATGTAAAGAAGGCAAATGAAGACTTTAAAGCCAAGTTCTTAGCTCAGTTGAAAAAGAAGAATATTGCCGTTACTCAGAAACCTACAGAAGTGAAGGCTGAAAATATCAAGTCAAGTGGCGACTCTGGAGAGGTTGATACCTCCAGTAAGCCGTCAACCACTGCTACCGTCTCTGGGGATGCAGCTACGAGTACTGCTCAAGTCAAAGATATAACGACGGAACCTGTCAAATTAGAGCAAGAAAAGCCCATATCCATTGAACCTTCAGCATCTTCAGCATCTCCCGCACCTGCTGCACCTGCTGCACCTTCTGAGACAGAGCCAAAGGAGACTGTTAATTTAGAAAATTCAAAGGTTGAACCGGAGACACAAGAGCCAGTATTGGAGAAAGACTTGGTTGACAACACCGTGACTACCGTTGCTGAATTCACAAAAGATGAATCCTCTGAATCTGCTGTAAGCAAGTATGATGCCACTCCAGAAGCTGTCACCGAGATTGAAAAGGAAGGTGATTCTGAGAGTGTACAAGAGGAAGAGAACGATGAAGCAGAAGTAGAAGTAGAGTCTGGAGATGACGAGCCTGCTCCTGAAGAGGATGAACCTGCTCCTGAAGAGGACGGTAGCAACATGACCAATTTCTTTGTCAGAATCAAAGATGCAAAGCCCATTGATGACATTTACGGTTTTCCATACAAGGAGGGTAGTGAAAAGCCTGACGAGCGTTTAAAGGAATCATCCAAAAAAAGATATAGTCCACCATTTTTACTTCAATTCCAATCACTTTGTGATTTTGTTGTTGACGACGAATGGGACGCCAAAGTGAGATCTCTAATCCAGCTTGCACCATCTAAAAAGGACCATAAAGACCGTCTTTCAGGGAGATCCGGAAGCCAGTTTTCTAGAAATATGGGTCCAGGCTCAATGCCAAGAAATGCAACTCTCAGAGGAGATTTCAATGGTTCTCGTAATGGATCAAGAGGGTCCAAAAAGAAGTTGGGAGGAGGCCGTGAAAAGAGTCAGAGACAAGGCTCCAGAAGACTTAGAACTGATGGTAGAGGAAGGGGCGACGACGATGATTATAAGTCTGCCGCCCCACCTGTTGAAGTTAAACCTCTTGAAAAGGGTGCTAACAGATGGGTTCCAAGATCTCAGAGACAAAAAGAAAAAGAAGTCAAATATGCTCCTGATGGAACCACAGCTCTATTGGACGAAGATGATATTCATTCGAAGGTGAAATCTCATCTAAACAAGCTTACGTTGGAGAAGTTTGATATGATCTCAAATGAGATAATAGAAATCGCCAACCAATCCAGATGGGAGGAAGATTGCAAGACGTTAAAACAAGTTATCGAATTGACATTTGCTAAGGCATGTGACGAACCTCCTTGGTCCTCTATGTATGCTAAGTTCTGTTTCAAACTTTGTGCCGAAGTGTCAGAGGAAGTTGAAGATGAATCCAATCCACGTCCTGCTGAAGCTTCAAAGAGACTTTATGCTTCTGGGTTGGTTCGTAAACTTTTGCTTTCAAGATGTCAAGCTGAATACGAGAAGGGATGGTCTGATAAACTACCAACTAATGAGGATGGTACTCCACTTGAGCCTGAGTTGATGTCTGACGAATACTATAAACTTGCTGCTGCTAAAAGAAGAGGTTTGGGATTGGTGAGGTTTATTGGTGAACTTTACTATCTAAATCTTCTCTCTGAGAAGATCATCATAAGATGTCTGGTCGATCAACTATCTGACACAGACTCGCCTAGTGAAGATACACTGGAGACTCTGTCACAGTTGTTGACCACTGTAGGTGCCAAACTGGATCAAAGTGATAGACGTCCAATGGACTTTGCATTTGACAAGATCAATTACATTATCAACAACTGCAAGATTTCTTCAAGAATCAAGTTCAAATTGATGGATCTATGTGACTTGAGAGCTGGCAAATGGCTTGATTCCAAAACTAACGCAGGACCGAAAACTATTGCTGAAATCCATCAAGAGGCTGAGCTCAAGAGAATCCAGGATGAGAGAGACCAGATGAGAAGACGTAAAATGGATACCAGATCCAACTCTTCAAGAGCTAATTCTAAATGGGGAAATAGCAACCAGATTTCGTCGAACGATATCTCCAAGGTTGGAATTGTGAGAAACTCTTCTGACAGATCTCTTGGGCCATTCAACAACAAGAAGTCAAAGGCGCCCTCTACAAAATCCAGTCAGCAGCAGTTTACTACAGTCCCATCATCAGGATTCAACAACTCCATGTCGACTCCCACCACCTCTCAACCAAAATCATCCAGTTCCAATGGTGATGAACCTCGTGAAGCATCGAAAAACATTTTTGCAGCTTTGGGGGACCATGAGGACGAGAGTGAGGATGAGGAGGTTGCAGCTGATGCCGAAGAATTCAAAGAGGCATCTGAAGGAACCCCAGACGTTCCTGATGCTGCTGCAGCCACCTAGTTTTAGAGAGAATGGGGTTAATTTAATAGCATTCTGTTAATAATGGATATAGAAAACTTTTGTCTTTGGTGATCCAAAAAATGAATGGGTAGTGATTGAGTATTCTTTATTTTTGGATGTCTATGTTTCAAGTGTAGCGACCGGTCTATGAGCGTAGGTTGCTTTCAATCATCAGCTGAACGAGCTCATCAGCGGGGTTAGTAGAGAACTTTGCTGTGTCAATATTGAAAAGAGTCTTCTTGATGGAAATATTGATTGAGTCACCTCCAAAAGAGGTTCTCAAGCTGTCAATGATGTTCTTGCGTTCACCGGAATCGTTTCCAAAGTTACTGAGTTCCATCACGTTGTAAAGCTCCTTGAGAGAGACAAGGTTGTTTATTGGTATCTCGTCGTTGAAACAGTTTAGCATATCCAAACTTTTGAGCAAGCTGTAGTTGGATGAAGTTGCAAGAACTATTAATCTGTGGCCTTCGGGAGGAGACTTCTTGAGTCTCGACATTAAAGCACGTAAAATAACAGAGGAGAAACGAGGCCCTATTGGGACAAAGTCAATTAATGCTTCAATATCATCCACAATAAGAATATTCAATGGAGATCTGTACGCGTCTCTGAACGTATTGTCAATGAATTGAACCTTGGCCGACTCAGACATCCCTATCATTTCATCTGCTGTAATCAGACGGATAAATGGGAACTTCGATTGTAGCCCTAAGTAGGAGGCTAAAGCAGTCTTTCCAGAGCCAGCAGGCCCATACATCAACAGCGATGAAAAGTTGAACTTCTCTGAACTTTGGGTCTGGACCAAAGCTCTCTCCACACGATGAATAATAGCATCTATCTTTGGGGAATATTTGATTATTCCACCTTTGACACAGTCATGTAAGTCCTCTTCATGTACACCAAAAGCAGGTTTAACCTCTTCAAGGGCATTATAAAAACAGTCCATAGTCAACGTTGTATTCTGAAGATCTCCTGTAATTTCTCCCACAGTACCAACCTTTATGTGCTGATTCAAAGCAAAAGATGTTGCAGACTTAATCAAACCTTCAAGTTCAGCTCCAGAGAAGTTCTTTGTAAGCTCTGCCAATTTGTTGAGATCCACATCCTTAGCTAGAGACCCGTTTTCCTTCATCTTTTTGGTTTTTATCTCTAGAATCTGTTCTCTTCCTTCTTCATCAGGGAGGTGAATTTCCACTTGAACTTCAAATCTTCCTGGACGCAATAGAGCAGAATCAATAAGATCTCTTCTGTTGGTCATACCAATGACTAAAATGTTATTCAACTGATCAACACCATCCATTTTTGCAAGTAACTGGTTAACCACATTATCCGCCACTCCAGTACCATCACCTCGAGAACCACGCTCCTTGAATACAGAATCAAGCTCATCAAAAATAATGATATGTAGCGATGAGGAATCCCCTTTCTGTTTATACTCTGTCTCAGCATCTTTGAAAAGGTTACGAATATTCTCCTCTGATGACCCGACATATTTGGAAAGGATTTCTGGGCCATTGACAATCTTTGGTTCTCTTGCATTAAGCATCTTACCTATTTGTCTAGCAATGAGGGTCTTACCAGTTCCAGGGGGTCCATACAAAAGCATACCCTTAACGTGCTGGATTCCCAGTTTCTCTATAAGACCGGGAGGAAAGATTCTAGAAGCAAATGCTCTTCTGAAAATCGAAGTAAATTCCTTATCCAAGCCTCCAATGCCCATATCCTCAAATCTAAAGTCAGGACGTATGATTGCATCTGCATTAGGTCTTGTGCTGGAGGCCTTCAGATTTACCAAGCCATCTTGGCCCTTGAAAAAGTTAACTTTGGTTTGTTTGACAATGATACCTTTATTCATGATGTCAGTGGAAGTTGGAACATCGCTCAGAAGAACCTCACCAAGATCCACAACCTGGGTCGATTGTACTTTGATCTCAAAATAGTTTCCCTTAAACTCAAACAAAATAAGTTGGGTTGGTTGGAAAATCTGGCCGTCAAACTTCTTGACAAGCGCATCAGCCATCTCGTCAGGGTCATATTGCACAGTATTGGGTCTATTCTTGTTCCAAAAACTGATCTCAACATTTATGGTCCCCAAATATGCTCCCTTCTTTCCATTAGCAGAAAAAAGGTCATAAGGGGCAACCGAAATCATTTGGTCTGTGGACCAGGACCCCCAAAACCGCTGATTGACACTCAAACCAATTGATCCCGGTATCACCTTTGTCGTAGCACGGCATGTGAATACAAACCGGTCATCACAAATAACATATCCATTGTCATGAAGGTCCTGTGGGTTCACAGCAACGCAATTTGACTTTGCAATTTCATTGTCCGGAGAGTTCTTAACTACAAGTGATTTCACAGGAGCCCTCCCACTTCTTCTGAACGGCAACTTCTCCATTTCGTTTGCAACAAGTTCACCAACTACAGAGTCAATCCAATTATCGGCTTGTAGATATCACGTGCTCAAGACCCTTCCAATAGTCTGTATATGTGAAATGTGCGGTATTAGTTGTCCTTTTTCCTAAAAGATATATAGTGTTTTGTCTAATCTTCTTTTGCCGTTGACATCTAAAAACAGCTAGTCCAAAAATTACATAAATGATTATCTCAGCACAAAGCAATAGATTTCGCTATCAACTACATTAGAGGTTAACCAAGAACGATAAAATCCGAAGATCTAGCTTTTAGGATTAAGAGACAGCTGTGTAATCAGCTAATAATTAAGACCCAAACTCCGATGTAAGCCATAACAAGCCTCATCGGTGTGCTCAATATGCGCTAAAGCAAACAGTCCAGAAAATGATGAATAACAGTTGGGTTTTTATTTTACTATGCCTGTCCAGCCGAAAATACCTGTCCAAATTGGGAAGAAGCTCCACCACTTTGTTGGAATTCAGTCACAACCGATTCCAGCACAGTGAGTGCTGATAGGACCCCAATCATCAGCCCAACAGCCAAACCTCTGGAGTATCCTAAAGCTTCTGCCAGGCAGACAACTACTGCAGAAGAAAATGCCCCGGCAGAAGCAGCTGATGGAACTACCTTGCTGAGCTCTTTTGCAACAGCAGTATCCCTGTGTCCTATGAGAGAAATGTCCTGGGTTTTGAATTGCTTTGCCAAGTCCTTACCTGAAGAACCGGATACATTTGACCATTTTCTAGCGAATAACACAGATGTGATGATCACAAATAACGAGTAGGTAAATGGTCTAATGGCAACAAATATCTTATTCTCGCCTTTGGTCGAGGTAGAGATGAAATAAAGAAGACCAGAAGTGAGATTGTAGGTATCCTGAGTGTACTCATCTAATTCCCATTTTCCAAGGTATGAGATGTAAGGGGACGTTTTGAGAATTTTATCTAGGCCAAACACAATGATGTTGAGGTTGTAAAGAATTGTATAGGTGAACAGTAAAGGCAATGCACCACAATACAGTAATTTGATTGGGTACACAGATGCCATGGATCTCACTTTTGCAGATTTGATAGGCAACTCCACTCTGAAATTAGAGAGAAACACAGCTACTGCAACCACAGCCACAGTCAGATAAATCTGAGTGAGGTTGCAGAACTTTTCTCTGGTGAAGGATTCGTAGATAGCATACCCGAATGATTTGTTTCTAATGTTCTTGATAAGCTGTATAAGAGCTCCGTGAGATTCATATCCCCTGGCTGTTAGTGCCGTTGTGATCCCAACAAAAGATGTGGTGAACTGAGTTGCAGAAGAGACCGCAATAATACTCAGTATACCTGGTCCAAACCCGTATCCTTTATCTAAAATCTCTATAAACAAGGAAACGATTAAGGTCATGAAAGTGATCTGGACAATAATCAATAAGTTAGTCCATACAGAAGGTGATGCAGCTTCTGCAGCAAAGGCTCCAACAGGCTGGAAATAATCAGCAAAGACAAGAACAGTGGAATACAATAGACCCAAGAAAACAGCGGTCAGCTTTTGCCATGATTGGAATAACTCTCTCTCGGAAGCATACTCAAAGTTGACTTTGATCACTTTCAAGCCTGCTAATATCTGCCACAGAAAGCCAGAAGTTACCACCGGAAGCAAACCTAGCTCAAGCGCTGTTCCCGCTTGAGAAGCAAACGGAATACGAAGCCATCCGAAGGCATCTGCGATACCCTCTTTAGATCCCGTGCTCAAAGGAACACTTGCCAGTAAGTAAATAGCAATGGTGACAACGGTATAAACCACTTTCTCATCAAAGTCCGTCTTCTGATATGGAAGTTCTACCTCTGGGAGAAGCGGAACAAATGGCTTGACCAAATCTAGCAATCGGAATCCACTCATTTCTTGACTCTGTCTGATATTTCAACAGCTGTTAATCTAGAAGAGGCCAAACACAGTGATAATCCAGCCGGGATCTGCAATTTTAAAGTAAAACAGAGCCGTATTACTGCAGCTAGAAACACCTGCTTATCCAATCAGACCCTCTATGGTTTTTATACGGTTGTCTGAAGTATAAATAGTCCTTAACTCTTCTGAGATTTGTCGATGCCCAGAATGGCTTGAACTCTGTCGTCGTCGTCGTTGAAAATCTGCCATAGTAAACTGCGGCAATAAGCCTCCCAAAGCAGTAAGATTCATTTAATCGACGCTTATCGACGCGTCGTGTTTTCTTATGATCTCCGAAAGAGTAACTCAAAAATCCAATTGTGGAATAGCGATGACCTTTAGGTATGAATGGATAAACATATACGTACGAGCCCTGTCTGTTTGCTTTTCAAATTGACATGAGCAGTGCCATATTTGGGTGTAGCAAAAGAACAACCTTCAGTTTGACAAATAAGACTTATATTGGACGTTTTAAGAAGGTACGAGACCAGCTCGAGTCAAATAAAATGAGTGAAGACAAATCATTTTCCTCATCTCGATCTGAGAGAGCTGTATCTCAAGCTACATCGATAGACTCAAAAATCAACTATCAAGATGCTCTGCAGTATTGGAGTTCTGTAGAAGCATCTGTGGACGGAGTTTTAGGTGGGTTCGGCGAAAAGACAAGCGTGCCTAAGGCAGACGTCATTGGATCTAGTACATTTATTCGAAAGCTACAAAGCAGGATAGCTACTGAACCTGACAAAATAAAGTATGGACTAGACTTTGGAGCAGGAATAGGGAGAGTGACTAGAGACTTTTTACACAAAGTGTGTGATAAGGTGGATTTATTAGAGCCTGTAAAACCTTTTGTTGATCGGATGCGGATTGAGCTGAAAGCTCTTGATGAACAAGGAAAAATCGGCAATATATATGAAATATCGATGCAGGACTGGAGGCCTTCTGAACAAGGAAAGTATTATCTCTTATGGTGCCAATGGTGCTGTGGCCATTTACCCGATGATGCATTTATACGGTGGCTCAATCAATGCAAACTGGGGTTACAAAAGGATGGGTTATTGGTGGTGAAAGAAAATAACACCAATTCTGACGAGGATGTCTTTGACCCGTTGGATTCTTCCAAGACACGTTCTGACGAGAGCTTTAGAAGGCTTTTCAAGGAGGCCGGTTGGAAGTTGATTGCTACTGATTTACAGAAGGGAGTTCCGAAAGAGCTTTATCCTATTAGAATGTATGCTGTGAAGCCAATAAGAGACGCTATATAGCTAATAAACTGTATTACAAATACCATACGAGTGTGTTAGTAATGTTTCAGATGCATTGCCATATGCAGTTGCAGAAGTCAGCCATTCATAAGTCAGATAGGGGTGAAAGACTAAAAGTTTAAGTTTTCATCACAAGAATATTTCAGTTGAACTATGCATGTTTTACTTAAATCATCATTTTGAAATGCCTGGATATGCTCTAGCATATATTATTGAGAGTTCACTTACACTGTGAGAAGGAATCGCGGTTGGCTCCCTGTTGATAACGATGATGACTGGAATAGAGGACAGGCAGGTTTCGACAAGTTAATTTTTTCACTCTTGAATATTTCTCGTCGCAGGGTTCGGGGAAAAATCTGAAAAGTTTCCCCGAGATCTTTAAGAGGAGAAAGAGAGTAGCAGGAGTGCAAAGTAATGCTTTGGGGCGTGGTTCATGGACGCAAAAATGACAGATATACGAAGTATCCACATCTATAGTTTCGACAACTCACTGTTCAGGAGTCCTGTTCCCAACCCCATGCTATTCACAGAAGAATCGATATCTATTTTGACAGAGAACCCCGATCCTTTATCAAGCTTGAATTGGTATGCTAATTCACAAGTACTTTTAGAGACCGGAAATGGGTTTGAAAGGTCTGAGCAGAATAGGTGGAACGGGTTTTGGAACGAGTCGCTGGTCCAGCTTGTACGACTTTCGTTACAGGATGCCAACACTCTCACGGTGCTAGTTAGCAATCGAATTCCCGAGATATTTGAGGACGTGATACCCAGGATTGTCTCTTCTAAAGGAATACACTTCCACGAGACAGTGATAAGTGAGTTTCCAGGTATTATCGAGACAATTGTTTCTACTGCTCTGTCCAGCTATTCGTCGCTTCAGGAAGTTTCCATATACTCTAATGAGGACTATACCAGCCGACTCGACCACATTGAGAAACCTTCTTATGTACAATGCTTTTCCATCCAGACTCCGATTCAAACATCGCTTCTACTTCCTGAAACCGAGATCAGGTTGATTCAACAGATGGTCAATAATTTCAACGCTGGAGACAACTCCACAAAGATGGCTGTTCGCAGAAGTATATATCGTTCCTACTACAAGCTTACTTTACAGTCACGAATCCTGCTCCTTTCAAAAGTAGTGACAGAAGAGTTCATCCCCACAGAAGATCGTGAGGATCTGATCTTTGATGCAGAAGGGATTATCATTGCACAAAACCAACTATCTGCAACCAAAATACAAGAACTAGGTGGAATTGGAAAAAAGGTGGCTTTGGGGACAACCAGCCAGGGGTTTATTAAGGGCCGGATATATGCCATTAAAGTGATACTTAATGATGAAAACGCAGAAACATATTTCAAAGAGCCATATATTGTCATTGCGCGTAAACATGACGCACTGCTCAAGGAAGTTGAACTGATCAATAACTGGGAAGTTACGCAAGATCTTATTCCTCTCGACGCCACGATCGATTACAAGCAGATTCTCAAGATTCAAGAAGTCTCGGCCTCTGCTACTGATGAAGTCATTTGACTCACTGCACGGCGACATGAGCGGCAGCCATATCATGTCAATAGAGGACAAACTGAGGCTGACAACGATCAACTTAGTAAACTATCATGTATTATTAGCTAGAGGAAATGCATAGCTACTTGTGGCTGTGCATATCAAAAAAATAATCAGTTATCAACAAGATGTTTTCGCGTCACATAGTGTACATAAAGTAGGAACAGTTGAAGATCACGAAGCTTTGCTGTCAGCTCAATGGGCTCTTCTCAATCGATGAGCGCCGGAGACCGAATCCTGGATAAGGCGTGGTCTCGCTTGACGAACTCTGCCCTCCTGTCGATCACAGATACCGGTACATTGATAGAAGAGATCGAGTCGATACATGGAAAACCTTTGATATCTCCAAGCTACAAGGCCTTCTGGATCGACACTATAATCGAACACCCTAATGAGCTGCTGGGCAAGAAAGATTTTATTGGGCTGTTTGAGGCCCTTTTCGAAATTGATTTTAGATCATTGTTTGAACATGACGAAAATAGCGAGTTGACTAGCAGAACGACAGCTAATATGACAGAACAGACGACAAGGCTAAGAAACGTCGATACGCTGCCTCTGGAAGACAAGAAGTCACGTCTGTTCCAGAGGCTTCGAGTACTGAAAAGCACAATGAGATCACAATCGCAATCAACTTCTCGATCGCGGTCAGTAATGGAGTTTGAAACCAGTAAACGGCTAGTGGAGAATTATGAAAAGCTGATAGATATCTACGAACTAGAGTTACGATTATTAACCACTAGTCAAGCGGAGTCTCCGGATGATGTTAATCTGCTGGCTGATGCGATTAATCAACAGGATGAGATGTTGAGTAGGTTTAGAATCAAGATTAGCAGGAAACGACGAGCTCAACAATGGAGACATCTGGCAAAAACTGCGGTTGCAGTGATGCTGGCGTTTTTCGTATTATCCTACGCACTAGGTCTTATCGCGGAGTTGCCTTCTAGAGACAACCTGGATTACGACGAGCTACCCCCTGTTGGGTACCGCAAATTACCAAACCGATATTTTGATTCCTTTAATGCTATAGATATGGGCGCCTACTATATATTAGAATGGCTGGGGTTCTGTTAACCTTCCCAAGTTCTAGTGCACTCAAGACACTCGTCTGTAAGAGACTTGTTTCGTTCCATAGGAGAACCCTCTCTAGGAGAAGTCGAAGATGCAAGATCATGACCATGGTGCTGGCCAACTAGCAAACCGTTACTTGAACTGGGTTTGTCTATATGACTGAGATTCAAATCAGGATAGAGATAATCTCTGACTTTTTGTTTGAGAGCTTTTGAGTCGGGGAACCCTCCATCAACAGTTCTGTCCCATACTTGATGCCAACCACTGTCATGCGACTTTTTAACGGCGACTTTGAAAGTACCAGCTTTGAGAGATGGTTTAAGCAGGACGCAGTTGATTGCTAAATTGTCTGACTCTGTATCCGCTGGTTTGGAAGCGAATGTTTGCAGTAGTTCTTGCTGATACCAGACTGCCCGAAGCATCCACTTACATTTAACACAGTAGCTGATTGCTACTGCTGGATAGTCAACACAATCCGAGTCAGGTATAATCATTATGTTGGTGTTAATGATACAAACAAGAGTACGCAACAGACAGAATAAGATAACCTGACAACCAAGTGCACAAAACTGGGGTTGAAATTGTTCTCAATGACAGAATAGTTCGACAGGTGAAGAGGTCGATCGACGCGCCGATTTGGGGAAGGACCAATCCTGCTTTCGGAACTCAACGGCGTCAACATATATTTGTGTTTGTATTGCTTTCAAATGGTCGAGTGTGTAATGATAACAACACGGTGGCAGGGTTGTTTTGGGCACGGTAGGGATGGAAGCCCCGCTCGACAGCAACTCCGGCTTGGTGAGCATCGCCACGAGAATAGGGACGTTCACCGCCACAGCGATTTCGAAAAAGCGCAAAATAGGCTATTTTTTGCGGGGACCCGTGCGGAGAAGTTGGCAGATGTCCGGCAGTCCCGCGAAGCTTGTCTGGTGGCTCTGGGCAAGATTTCCTAGTGCACCGCCACAGCGTAGGGGAGAGGCCCCACAAAAAAGGCAAGAGATAACACAAACGCGGATAATGCATGCACTCTGGGGTGGACAGCATGAGCGAGAATATTTCTGTGTGAGAGGATATATATATGTGGATGTTTACTGGTTGCTACCGCTAGCTAGAATTAGTGCAAGCTCTTGATAAGCAGTGGTGGTTGGTGCTGGTATTGTTGATAGTTAACGAGAACAACGATGGTGTACGACTCGATAACATACCACCCAACGGTGACAAAACTTATTCAATTTCTGGAAACCAGTAGTGGTCGAGAGAAACTTCTTAGAACACTGCAATATGTTGCAAGACTTGTTTCATTTTACTTTTTGAGAAGAGGATATTCAATTTCGTCATACCAATTAACGAAGCGTATTCAAGGATTGCTGACGTTGAGCAGAAAGCCTTTGCGTGCTTTGAAACCCCTCGGACATTTGAAGAAGTTGTCTGCAGTAGTGGACGATGAGCTATCTGACAAATATATCCGT
Organism: Ogataea trehaloabstinens; assembly: GCA_003706095.2. Classification (NCBI taxonomy): domain Eukaryota; kingdom Fungi; phylum Ascomycota; class Pichiomycetes; order Pichiales; family Pichiaceae; genus Ogataea; species Ogataea trehaloabstinens. The sequence goes on along the minus strand of PPKJ02000008.1, from coordinate 388,917 downwards.
ATTTTTGAGAGCGTTCGCCAAGCAGGATATGCCGCCTACTTCAGTTTTGATTCTATTCAATGGCTGAAGCTGCTAGGAATTCTTAAGAACCGTAACGGTAAGGTTGTGACTAAGATTGACCAAGTTTGTTATTTCTTCTGGTTTGTTGCTCTTGCGGGTGGTGTACTAGAGGACTTGAGACAATGGCGCATGTCTTGGCTAAAGAAGCAGCAATTGGTTGCTGATCTTAAGGGTAGTAATGGAGAGTCGCAGGACCCTCTTGATGAAAAAGCAGACCTCAAGGAGCACAAAACTGCACTTGAGACCGAGAACATTGCGTTGGCGCGGTCAAAACGCGACTTGGTGAAGAATCTACTGGACGTCCTTGTGGCTGTAAAGGGTTTGAACTGGGTGAATGTTGATGAAGGTGTCGCTGCGGGCGCAGGTGTTATTACTAGTATACTTGGGCTCCAGGACTTGTGGGGTGCTGTGAAGGTGTAGTGTGGCAGCGATCCTCTGAGTATGAGTTTTTTTTGAGTAATGAAAGATTAGCAACAGGTCAATGTGGCTAGCGTAGGAGATTATAATGATGCTATGTACAACTAAGGGCTTGATCTAAGGCTCATCCATCCGAACATTCTTGCGATTGGCCTTCTTATTAGAGTGCGCTCTTTTCGAGTCAAGTCTTCGGCGATTGTCTAGATCATGACGGCGGGCCCAGTTTTCCTGTGTGGATCCGTCTGGCTCTGGGCGGTCCGCTGCGCAGCGCCAAAACGCTGAAACAAACTTCTCGAGGCAGTCATCAACGTTACGGTCACGGTAACGAGTACGATCACTGGCTATCATCACCGATCCCGTGGGAGTTAGAAAAGGAAACTTTTTCTCGCTCGGGCATTGTGGGTCTTGGTGGTTTCGTATCAGGGAATCATACGCGGAAGCCGGTAGCCACTCGTTGCGTGCGGCGCGCCATTCGGCTGGCGAGAGTCGCAGAACAGCGCGAGAGTCTGTGGTATTAACATGCTGTCCACCGGGACCTGATGACCGAGCAAAACTGACCCTGAAATGTCTGAGCAGACTGCGCTCTGCAATCAGGGTTTTTGCCAAATCTCCAGCAGAGTTGCTGCTTTTAGGAGCGCTATTGACAGTAGATGCAATGGAAAAATGACATTTTAGTACAGGAAACGTCCTAGGCACCGCTGAACAGTGGAGCATAGTGACTTCAGAGCTATGGTGGCGCCGAGAAACTGTCCTGCTTGGTAGATTAAAGAGTACGTAAAGAAATATTCTTCAACCTATTCTAAGGTTTTTGTGGATCAAGTGGCACAGGTGGCTGTGCATGTCTTTCGAGGAAATAAATAAACCGTTAGATCAGCCAGCTAATCAATTTCACATAATCTAATCATCCTGGATAACTCAGCTGAGTCTGGCATTATACAATGGCGTCATTGCATAGATATCGTGCATATACAAGGAGCATCGCCATACCGGCAATACTGCCTTTTATTTTGTTTGCGATATCGCTCTACATGCAATTCTGTTGTAAGCCATTTCAGCGACAGTTCTCTTCTCAAGATCCTGCCATAATGTTTCCCTTCACCACCAAAGAACAGTACTCAGACGCGAGTCTCGCACTCCATGTAGCAGCTTTTCCATACTTGCTGATGATAGCCTTCTTAGCTCCCAAATTTATGTTTTTCAAACCAGCTTCACGTCCAATGCTACTTCATCTAACCGTCACAACAACCCTATCTTTTCTACTGGCACTCACCCTCAATGGTTTTATAACGGAATTCCTGAAGATTCGTATTGGAAAACTACGTCCGGACTTTCTTTCTCGGTGTGCTCCAAGTGGCATAAGCTCGGGTTCTCTTTTATCTTCCGAAGCATGCTCCTCTCCTTACGGACCTACCGTCCTCCTGGATGGTTTCAAATCCTGCCCTTCGGGCCATTCTTCTTTTGCGTGGTGCGGCCTCAACTTTTTGAGCCTTTGGTTTGCAGGACAGCTCAATCTCTTTTCTAGCACACCAGACTCAAAACCAGGCGTCACTTGCCACCTTTTGAAACTGATGTGTTTCTTGCCATTTCTCCTCAGCTTCCATATCTCCATATCAAGATCCCAAGACTATAGACACGATTACATTGATATCTCGTTTGGTTCCCTTATCGGCCTATTGGTGTCTACAGCTAGCTATCTTCTTTACTTCAAGCCACTCTCTGCTCCAGATTCACATCTCACTAGCACAGAGTCCTCGTGGGCTGTCCTGCAACCGATCAAACAGGACATCTCTCCTGTTTGATAGACGTTTCTGATGTATATACAACAATCTCGCTTATGTCATAACTTACGTACAAATATTCTGCTACTCAAAGGCGAATTTGAAAAAGTCCAGCTGAAAAAACATCACCGGCTAACAATATTCACGTTCTGTTTCATAGGACAGCCGTCTCAGATTTCTGCCCTGAAAACAGTTCACAAAGGCTACTGATCAGAGGATCCGATTTGCAACACGTTAATGTAAGTGATAGAGTGGTGACTTTTACAGGACGGTACTCCTTGAAACAGTCATAATCAATATAACCAAAATCCGCCACCAAGTATACTAACTCATACGATATTACAGATAGTACTCTACCATGACAGAAGAAAACTCTCCAAAACCAGATCCAGACGCTAAGTCCAGTGAAACACACATCAACCTTAAGGTTTCGGACGGAACATCGGAGGTGTATTTCAAGATCAAGAGATCTACTCCGCTCAAAAGACTGATGGATGCATTCTGTAAGAGACAGGGAAAGGATGCCAGCAGCTTAAGATTCCTTTTTGATGGTCACCGTGTCAACCCCGAAGATACACCAGAAGACCTTGACATGGAGGAGAATGATGTAATCGAAGCACATAGAGAACAGGTAGGAGGCTACTGACGGTGGAGTCCCATACGACGCTTCTGTAGACGCACGCACCATTTTATAGGTAACACGACTCTCTGATGGTTTCATTTCGCCTTAGTCTGTAGCAAGATGCCTTTATATTGCTGGGCACACACCGGCAGTCATAGCACGAGCTCTCTGCCAGTAGTTTTCAGATCCTTCACAAGGCTCCCTGCCTTACACATCCGTGCACCGGGGAGAACCCCTTTTCGCTTCCCCTGTGGAGAAGACGCGTTTTGTTTTCGCGTCTCTTTTCTATCCCTGTGTAGCTGAGAAAGTCATCACAGTGACCGTGTTTCACTCCAAGCCGCCCCTTTCAACACAATAAACGGGATACATCTTCCTATTGTATTCTGCCAGTTTCTGGAGAGCCGCTGACTGATCAGGAAGTCTTATTACGCGCTTCGGTAGGTCGAAAGTCCTATTTGTCTTTTACTGTTCACCTCTTTCTTCTGGTTCTTGTACTTGAACAGAAGCAATCACTTCTTTGCTTTAGTTTTTCTCTTCATCTGCTTCACTACTGATTTCTTCTGTCGCCTACCCCAGATACATCTCTCACTACAATTGACTCTGGTTTCTTTCGTTCTCATCATGGCACAGCACTCCCGAAACAGTTCTCACGCTTCCTGCTTCGTGTCTTCATCTACCACTGGGCTGGGGATTTCCAATTCTGTTCGTTCGACACCCACAAAGAACCCTGTGAAGGTTGGCCCGTGGATCCTGGGTAAGACCCTTGGGAAAGGAGCAACAGGGCGCGTGCTACTGGCCTCTAATACCAACACAGGACAGAAAGCTGCGGTAAAGGTGATTTCCAAATCGCTACTGTGCGCAGACTCTTCTACAGACCCTGAAGACAAGGGCCGTGACAATGCGGGTCTTAGCTATGGAATAGAACGCGAGATCATAATTATGAAGCTCCTGAACCATAAAAATGTGCTCCGGCTCTATGATGTCTGGGAAACCGACAAGGCATTATATTTGGTTCTTGAATATGTTGAAGGAGGCGAGCTGTTCGACCTTTTGGTGGAAAGTGGGCCTCTCCCGGAAGCTACTGCAGTTGAGTTCTTCAAACAGATCATTCTTGGCGCATCTTATTGTCATAGCTTGGGAATCTGTCACCGAGATCTCAAGCCAGAAAACCTACTTTTAGACAAACAGTTCAACATCAAGATTGCAGATTTTGGTATGGCTGCGTTGGAGTCTAATGACAGATTGCTAGAGACTTCTTGTGGGTCCCCTCATTATGCTGCTCCTGAAATTGTCAGCGGGTTGCATTACCACGGTTCAGAGTCAGATGTGTGGTCTTGCGGAGTGATTTTGTTTGCTCTTCTCACAGGAAGACTGCCGTTTGACGATGAAAACATCCGTGAGCTTTTACTAAAGGTTCAAAAAGGCGACTATGAGATTGTCGAGGACATATCGGCAGAGGCCCGTGATCTCATCTACAAGATGTTAACAGTTGACCCAACAAAAAGAATCAAAACCAGGGATGTTCTCAAACATCCTCTTATCCAGAAATATCCATTCAGCGAAGAAGATCTACAAGATTATGCTAATCTTCCGTCGCCTTCATTAGCTTCACGCCCAGTGGCTTGTAGAGAGGAGATCGATAAACAGATTCTTGAAAATTTGGTCATATTGTGGCATGGAAGGGATCCACAATCGATTATCAGTTCTCTACTTAGCTCCGAGCAAAATCCAGAAAAGACATTTTATTCTCTTCTCCTGAGATACCGTCATGACCACAGTTCCAAGGCCAACTCACAGAGCTTGTTGGTCAGATCGTCTTCTGTCATCTCAAGAGTCACTCCTGCTTCAAACAGCAGTAGTAGTTCTCCTAGAAGAAGACGTGTGTCCAAACGCTATAGTGTCACCAGCAGTCATAATCGTGGAGTATCTTTTCAGAGTTTGCGACAACAAAATACTTCTGCAAAGTCTTCAGCATCCAGCTCCGAATCAGGACATGCTATTCCATACTCTCATCAACAATTAAACACAGATCTACCTTCGAAAAGAGAAACCAAAACTTGGGCTGATAAACAGAGACATCCACTCAACAATCAAACCAAGAAGACTCTTTCTCTGGCAAGTTCTCTCTCCAACAAGAGAAACTCAATGCTGTTTATGAATGACTCCAATGCTTCTCACAATAGAAACTCTCTCATATTTGCTGGGACAGATGCAGGACTTTCAAGAACGTTATCCAAGAGACGTTCAAGCACAAAGTTGAAGCGTAATTCTGTCACAATGAAATTGCTTTCGACATATGCAAAGCTTGCTGCCATAGATAATAAGGACACTAGAAACATTGAGAATTACGGCAAAAGAACATCTGCTAACTTTGCCACGCTGTGTGATATGCTGTTCAATGGTGACAAGCCCGAGGGCAGTTCTAATTTGACAAACTCGAGCTCAATGGCAACACTGAGTGCAATTCTGTTTGACTCGGAAAATAAAAGGGACAGTAAACGTCTTTCGACTACTACGAACAAAAGAAAGTCAAAAGGCAAACGCCAGTCTTTGTTGAATGCAAAGAAGAGGCAGTCTTCGTATTCTCTTTTACTCAGCAGCCAGCCTCAAAGAGTTTCAAAGGCAGACATTAAACGAGCCTCGTCGAACCCATTAGAAAGAATATCGAGAATTCTCAATTCAACTGATTTGGAAAATATGAACAGAAGATACACCTCCAATAACGTCAAAAAAAGAGTACCATCTGTGAATCCGCCTCCAAAGCCAATAAGCAGATTAGATCCTAGATACGAAGTTTATGAGCAATATCAAAAACGCGTCTCTCAAAGTCTAGAAACCCTGTTAGCCGAAGACGAGCAAAATCCAAAAAGGATAAAAGAGTCGGAAGAGGCCTTGGACGATCAAATATCTGCTACGGGGACAATCACAAAGGATCCTGTTTCGGCGAAACAGACCCAGTTTGATGGTCTTGATAAGCCTTCGAGAAAGTCTCAGCGAGAAGTGCCAATTGTAGAGGATGATCCGGATGGTTTAACCTCGTCAAACACTGTTAGAAAGCACAGAATCCAGACTGCTATAGCACAGGTGAAAGTTCCTCAGGTGACTAGAAAATCTACACTTTTCCCTGATAACGACAAGAGACTTAGTTTGTTAACCATCTGTTCTACGACACCATCCTACACCAACCTGAGCTCCTATTTAAATTCGAATGACGGCGCAAATAAAAAGAGATACAGTGACAGAAACTCAAAGGCCACCAGACTAAGTATGATTTTTCAGGATGATGAAAATGATGACGATGGAATTGATATGAGTCTTCAGCTTAAAAGACCAGAAAGCAGATACTCACGCACAGACGATGACTTGTGCTTTGTGGATGCAAATCGAAAGAGTCAACGTCACTCACTGTTGTTTTCCAATGATGCTCCAAAGCTTGCATATAAAGAGTCTAGAGACACAATGATCTCTAATAACTCAGGAGAAAAGAACATGTATAAGACATTGAGACTGCCAGAGATACCGGGGTCTCCTATTAAGGAGGAGGAAAAGCGAAACAAGAGAAAATCTACCCAGAATCCTTTTGACATATATGAAGATGGTCTCAAAGAGAATTCTTCAGAAAGAGATTCAGGAGATAAAGACTCAAGATCATCTCCTAAAGTTGATTATCTTGACCTTCAAACCTTGGAAACCAATTCCCTAGTTAAGGAAACGATGAAAGCGGCACCTGCAGTTGACAATGATGTTATTGTTGCACAAAAGTCTGCAAGTGGAGAGCTCGAATTCCGCAAGCAGCGTCAACCATTAGGAGCAGTTAGTGAAAAGGTTTTAAAAGAGAAGCAGAATGAACAAAACAAAAGATCCAACTCATTTTTCAGAAAGATCTCTTTCGGTAAAAGAACCACGAGCTCTTCAAGTCAAAAGGATTCAAAAAGAAAGGTCTCTGTCACTCAGGCATTTTTGTCACTATTCACTGGAGATTCTCCCCAGTCTTTAGAGACTAGAGAGTTGGTAACTGTTTTACCTGAAGCGGATCTGTTTGAAGCTCTGAAGTCACTATTTGTGAGTTGGAAACAACATGGCCTATATGACTTGACTACTGATAAGTCACAGCGTCGGATTATGGCTACCATCTCAAAGAAAAACACACTATACCTGAAGTCTTGCAAATTTGGATGTCATATTGTGGAAGCCAGCTCTGCAGGAAACTCCCGAAAGAACGCCAAATCAAGGCTAATTTTCACCAACCTCAAGGGATCAACAAAGAGTTTCGACCGTGTTGTTGAAGAGACTAGAAGAATTCTTAGAAGGGAGGATATGCTGGTGTAACCACACAGCTATTTTTCCACAATCTGTATACATATCTAAGCTTTTGTTATAATATTTTTATGTCAATATACTACCTATTTGTCAACTGTGCTGCTGCTTTACGTCTTCTTTCCTCTAAGGATCTCCTCTTTTGCAATCGTTGTCGATATTCTTTCAACTCAAACTCAAATATCAAAGAATTAAGTCTGAAGTACTTGGTGTTGCTGAAAAATAAATTTAAGCATTTCAGTAGTATCTCCAATTGATAAGGTCTTATGTTTGCGTAGAGTGTTGGATATAACGTGAAGACAGCACTTTGGTCTCTTTGGCTCAAAGTCCTTCTGTTCTCAACCTTGAGCTCGGGGAAGAAGAGGTTGGCTAGAATGCGAAGCTGTTCTTTTCCCGACAATATCTTTCTGAAATTATCACTTTGTACTGATACAGATCGAACAGCAGAGCCTTCATTTAGTTGTGGAAGAGCTATCGATGAAAAGTAGAGTCCTTCGCCATCAGTTATTACTGAGTTGAGAAGCTCGACTCTCTTGTGCGCCTGATCAGGAGAAACGAGACCCGGAAATGCTTTCAAATACTGAGATTCGTTTTCGAATATCAATAGTCGCATCAAACTATCGATTTTAACCCTGTTATCAGAGCACTTGGTTTTTCTTGCCTTTCTGCCAGACACCCTCGCACATATAGTGACTGGTGACAGGGGCTTGGCTTCAATTTTGCCCATGTTTTCCTTTACGTACCGGTATTCTAGCTCATGCAAATATAATTGTGAATCAACAGTAGAATCATTAAACTTTTTAGATGTCTGAATAGAATAATCATGGAACAGTCTATCAACATTTTGCGCTGTCTCACTCTTGTGGTTTCTATCAGAGAAAAACATGTAATATGCGGGCACATAAGTCGGTAACTGCTTCGAATCTGTGACCTGAACAGCATCAAGTAGCTCCTCCTCTAGTTCTGAATATAAAAACTGCAAGGAACCTGCTTCTACCTGCTTCTCTTTGATTGGTGAAGGCTCCAGTTTGTTTTGACTAGATGATTCTGCATCGACATCATCAGTATAATTGCTCTTCAATGCATCAGGCTCCTTCCACACTTTATTGTAGCCCTTCGTCGACTCTCGTGGCTTTATAGAGCTAAAAATCGAGTGAGTTAGATTCTCAATAGATACGTTACTCTTTCTGGACGCCCTAATGTTACATTTTTCAATAATGGAGTTCAAATTATACCCCATTCTCTCTGAATCAGAAATAATAGGACTAAGTTGGTCATAATTAGCAATCAGAGAGCTGTCATTCATGAGATCTGATAAAAGTGTCTGGAACTTGCGCTCATCCAGCTTTACAATGCATATCACAATATCAAAAAGACAAACTTGTTGTCGAAGATCCTTAATCTTATATTGTAAAAGATACTTAAATATCTCTAAGATAACGAGGTATCTATTAGGAGACATCAAAATATCACGAAGAAGATCCAACACTAAATCCTTGTACTCTTTGAATATAATAATAGGTTCCTTTTTGAAATCCCAGTCGGGGTTTTTTTCACAAAGCTTATTAATCTCAGAGCTTATATAATCAGCATTATCGCTAATATCAACCAGCACAGTCATCCTTCAAGAAACATCTCTGTATTGGGTGCTGTCTGCCTTAATGTTAAGCGAACAGTATATATTTATTAGTATATCCTCTTCAGCCATAAATTATGAGATCGAAAAATCATCGCAAAATCATATTCGGGCTGTGCAAATGATAATCAAGTAGCCCTTCCTAATTAGGCAATGCTGATAAACCAGCCAACATGTATTTTGGAAGAGGTCTGTGCCTGTGAGACACCTACCCTGCTCTCACGAGAGGCAGAATGTTGATGATTTGAGGATATCAATAATTTATAAGCTATGTTATTGAAACTTTGCTCGGACTGAGTTGGTATGCTAACCAAAATGTCCACAATTGTCCTGAATAGCCGAAGTGCAGGCTTCCAGCAACATTTGGACGACAACCAGCTTCATCAACGAGACAGGGGTTCCGCAATTCAAAATGAAGCTCCAACCATTTCAGATGATGCAGCAAATACAGACAAATCAAAGAAGCTGAGATGGCGGAAATCCTTGCAATCAGGGTACCAACTGGTGCCTGCAACTTCCCATAAAGCCAGAAAAGATCAAGTGCTGTTTAACTTTAATAACGAGGAGCAAATCAATACAATACTAAGACTACCTACAGGGGACTATCTTCCAATACCTAACTATCTGCTACAGTATAGTGTACACCCCTTCATTGATCATGCAAAACAAAATCCGATACTTAAGTATGAGGTTCAAAAAGCTTATCTTCATGATGGCCAATTAATATTGAATAAAACCAGTTTATCAATGGATGATTATCTGTCTACGAGGCAGTTCAAGTCGTCAAAAGAGAAAACCGAAGATGAGTTAAATCTGATGAGAAACAAGTCCACAAAGAGACTGCGTAGGTTTGGACTAAAAACACAAGCTTTGAAACAAGTTCCTGAATCCAGAGTGAAAATATCATCATCAGAAAATAGACTCAGCCATATGGCAGAGATCAGCTTGGAATCGAATTCCGAATATTATCAAGACATACGAGATACTGTATTGGCGGCAGAATACCAGAACTGGAAACAGGTGGAGGAATACCTATCTTCGCAGCCCCATATATGGGAAAACGAGTACCTCTTGACGAGACTAATGTTTGAAATTTATCTGCGACGAGTAGTGAGTTCTCGTCTTGCAATACAACTGAAATCACAACACTCACGAAGAGGAAGTTCTACTGATGAATATAGTTTAAAAGAAGTTGCTGCCACTGTATACGGATGGCAGCAAATGGGGCTGTTTGATCAACAATCTTGATTTAATGTGCATTATTATCCAAATATCTCTTTCAAGCGGTCATTGGCTTCATTCAACTTGACGGTATCCTGAAAAGCGCCTTGAATCTTCTTGAATTCGGAATCCATAATCTCAATCTTTTTCGCCATCAAGAACCGTTCCAACTTGTTTGTAAGAGCCTTGCTGCTCAAACAACACTCAAAAACGAGCTCAACAATACTTCTGAAGGACATCACAAAAGTTTTGTTGGTTTGATCATTAATGAATTTATTGAAAAATCTGTCAAAGTTCATGTTAAACCATGACCATAGCATATCATAAGTCTCAGGCTGCTGCTTGAAGCCTAATAGCGTCATTGCAATGAATTCAGTATCCATATTGTTCAGTACATAGTTCAATGCACGTTGCCTTTGTTCATCCTGTGTAACAAAACCTAATGAAGTAAGAGCTGATTTAATAACGTCTGCTTCTCCAACAGAACCGTATATATTATCAACTATCTGAGCAGGGCTCTTCACAACAGCTAGAATCTCCTTGTATTCTTTAGGATTCGAGGAGCCATGCAGAGTAGTACAAAGTACACCGTCAACAAGAGCCTGAGCAACAGATCCTTTAGGCCCGTGCAAAAGATGTTTATACAGATCTTTGGATATGCTTTTGGTCCACTCATTGTCATAATCTAGAGCCAAAATCGAGGCTCTTACGCTTAATTCAGTTGCCGGTAAATGTCTTAAATCGAGACCCTCCCATTTGAACTGATTTGCTAAGTCATTTGAAAATCTCTTCATCCAGGCTTTGGTTGCAAGGTATAGTGGCTGATCATTGAAGTATGTCACTGTGGTTATAGATCTCATCAAATTTCCCAGTAACGTAATACCAACACTTAAAGCAGTGGAGTTTATGGAGCTTGCATCCTTGGATATTGACGACATAATGGCAATCAGACCTAGAATATCATCATGTGTCTGATAAGTCTCACTAAAGATCGTAGATAAGTCCAAGAATATCTGGCACTGTTCAATAGCATTCAATTTCCCAAAGTTATCAGCAATGTTTTTATAAATGTCTAATGAGTACTTGCATGTAACAATAGCAGTACTGTTGGAGTTTAACATCAAGAAGTCTTTTGCGTCAATTTCAAGTTGTCTATCTGTCATAAAATGGGTTTTAGTTGTGCCATCCGTATTCTTGATCCAAAGAGGTACATAAAATGGAACATCTTCAATCTTAGCCTTTGGGTTATATAAGAACCGATGCTGCTCTATAGATAGTTTGTTCCCTTTTGGAGTCACTGTAAGTATCGGATATCCAGCATGTCTGATCCAGGAGTTCATAAATGTTGAAATGTCATACTTGAATCTATTCAATTTATGGGTATTCATGAAATTCCACAGGTCTATAGGTTTGAATAAGCCAAACTTGTTACTTTCAATAAACTCCCCAATTATCTGAAAGAAAGAATCATAGCTGTCGGCAGGGGTATCACTGAACAAGCTGCCCAACATTCTCATCAAAAATACTCCCTTCTCGTAAGAATGTTTACTGAAGGTGTTTTGTATAGTGTCAGCTGGAACATTCGTGATATGAATAGGCTTCATCGATTCCAGTCCCTGGTATCTTTTCATATTAAATAGCTCCTTGTTGGTTTGATCAAACCAGACTTCGTTATCTGGACTCAGTTCGTTTAGTATAGAGTTTGCCATGAAAGTAGCAAACGCCTCGTTAAGCCAAGTGTAGTCGTAACTGTCAAAAGTTATAAGGTTTCCAACATACATATGAACCATTTCATGAACCAAAACCTTTTTGATCATATCCACGGTTTGAAGCAGTTTCTTAGGGGAAGCCGAGTCTGGAGTAAGAACATGGTCCCTCAAAATTTGAATCATTGACCAGTTTTCTACACCTCCATCACTGAGAAATGGTAGGGCAATCACATCCAGCTTTGGAATAGGATATGCAACTCCAAATTTCGACTCCAACATAGGGAGTGCTTTCGAAAGAGTATTCAAAGCAACTTTTGCTCTTTCGGACTCTCCGATCTGGGTATAGATCCTAACGGGGAAGTCTGATTGAGTTTTCATCTTGATTAATGCTTCGGAATAATCGAAGTCTCCAATAGTGAAGGCAAATACTGAGGTAGTCATTTTTGGTGATCTTTCAAAAATGGATAATTGACGATTGTCCTCCAGTATTTCTTTTCTCTCAAGAGGAGTGTTAGAGACACATGTAAAGCTTTTGTCGGTGGTCAATGACAATTGAAATGTTGCCTTTACCAAAAGATCATCCACGCAAGGAAATATAAGTCTTGCGAAGGATGGTTGGCATTGGGTAGAGATGATATGACGTAGCTGTGACTTGCTGTCTCTGTATGTACTTTTGAACAAGCCTCGGGTAAAGTCGTTGAAAGACATGCATGGCCGTATAACACCCAAATAGTGAACTCTAAGCTTGGCAAAGCTATCACTCGGAACATCCTCAAACTTCAAAGATTCTGAATATATTCTCATGGTTTCTGTTTTACGATTCTGCTGTATTTTTAACTTCTCATTAAGGCCTGATCCAGTAATTAGAAAGGCGTCTGTTGTCACCGACTCCACCGAATTTAGGGTGATTTCGAATAGATCACTATCAGGTGAGTGAGATCTCTTGTTAGGTTCGAGATCAATCAAAACGATTCCGATATAGTTGGATTTGACCGGAGTAATTTCTAAAGAAATATTGTAGTGACTAGGCAGGAGTTTGTTGGAGAACGCCAGAGATTCGAGCAATGGAGGGAGCTCGGTTTGGTTTGTCCCTGCTGCAGCAGACACATCTGAGGTCTGTGAAGTTACAGAAGTCATGATATTTCTCAATGTTATCCAGATAGACGATCTTTAGACCCACCAATAAGTCAGAAAGCCATAAAAGCAGAATTTTCATGGGGAAGATCTAAGATATTTATAAGGCGCGATAATTTGTATGGGGTGTGAGATTTCCCTATTTCAGCGTTCTCAGCCGACGAGGAGCGGGGCTTCGAGAGCGAAACCGGGGTCAGTGTCAATGTCACTAGGAGATCGCTGGTTGCAAGGTGTAATCCAGCATTGAAGATCAGCTGGTGAGTTTCAAAAGCTGTAAAAGGGAGTGATTTGGTTGCACTGTTTCTAATTGGCTGGTTGTAAATACAATCTAGGTGCTTCTTTTTCGGAGGTTGACGTCTTGCGTTTCTCATTCCGCCGCTATTCTCCGTAGCTCATGCTCTCAGTCAAAGTCTGGGTATTTCCTGGCTCCCCTCTCTTCCATATGCGGAGAAGCTGATTCTCGTTGGTTCCATAGAAGTGGACAAAACATTTGTGGGGAAGGGTGGGGTGTACAGGTGTCTGTCATTCTCGTGAACGGATTAATAATCTGATAGAATGCCATGGAAAATCTATTATTTCTAGATACAAGAGAGTTCGATGAAAGAGAGTAATATAGGGCCTCATTATAATACCATGGTTGATCCCAAATTCCATCGCAAAGAACATTTCTAGCTACTGAAAAGAATCAAGGGAGCGCTCAAGGAGCTGAAGTACTGAAAGAGGGGGCAGCTGGAGGAAATCTGGTGAGCTTCCGGAGTGAAAAAGAAAGTGCTAGCCATTCGTAAAGCTGAGAAAAGATTCCAAGATCAAGGCTGTTCTTTGAGGTTTAGAAAGGGTGGTTTGAGTATTTTTTACTGGATAATAGAATAATCACTGGTCTAATAGTCGAAGCGGAAACACAGGAACGGAAATAGTCGTATAGATGGTGAAGGACACGAGATTGTATGACATTTTAAACATCACTTCCGACTCAACAGAAGCTGAGATCAAAAAGGCATATCGCCTGGCTGCTCTAAAGTACCATCCAGACAAACTTCGGGGAGTATCTAAGGATGATAATACTTTTGTAGAAAACACCAAACGATTCCAAGAGATCACGACCGCATATGAAATTCTGTCAGACCCAGAGAAGCGCAACGTTTACGACATGTATGGCGAAGAGTATGCAAAAGGACAGACGCCTGTCCCTTTTGATGTGCGGACCAGCTGTAGTCCATTTCCAACAGACCAGTTCACGAAGGCTGAGTCTTTGTTTGATCGTTTGTTTGGAGCAGCCGGTGTTTGCTCTCAATCTACTCCGAATTTTGGATTTCTCTTCCATGATTTAGATTCTAGATCGCAGAACCAAAGTTCAAACCAACAGATCAAGAAGGGAAGAGACATCAGGCACAATGTATTTTGCACACTGAAGGATTTTTATTTGGGGAAGACAATCAAATTGGGCCTGACTAAGAGAGTCAAATGCAAACAGTGCAATGCAGAAGGAGGCATGAAGGTTTTCCGCTGTCCACCGTGTAATGGACAAGGTTATATTATAAACGAAAGTCGCATGGGGTTGTTGTATCAAAGAGTTCAATCTTCCTGTGCGAGTTGCAATGGAACAGGGCGTCATATTCCTCCAGAATACATTTGCAGTGGTTGTAAAGGGGCACGTTTTGTCGACACAAAGGTAATCTTAGACGTGAATATTCCTAAAGGAGCTGTGCCAGGGCTCAAGATTGTATTTCCAGATGAGGCAGATGAGGGTCTGGATCTGGTTCCAGGTGATGTGATCATAACTGTCAAAGAGGATGATCGAAAAAAGACCACTGAATCAATGACTTTTGAACGCAAAGGCAGTGACTTGTACACCACAGTTCCTGTCTCCTTATCCACTACCATCTGTGGAGGATTGGTCACTCTTAAGCATCTTAATGGAGAGAATCTCAAGATCTACCTAAATCGTGGCGATCTTTCGGATCCATCGCGCCTCAAGGTTGTCCGGGGTCGTGGTATGCCAATGCCAAATACCGGCACTCCAGATTCGTATGGTGATCTGATAATCAAGTTTAACTTGGAACTTCCAAAAGCTGAAGAACTTTCAGAAAGACAATATTGGCTAATCAGCAAGGCTTTGAATCCTAATTATGAACCGACTGCTGCAGACATAAAACTGTTCGGCAGCTCAACATCGGAGGATGTGTTCTCTTCATCGTATGCTAATGGCAATCAAGAGGAATGTGATGACAATGTGGTTTACCTGTCTGATTTTGTGGAGTCTAAAAGTATTAAGAACTTTGTTGAGCCACAGGATGAAGTACCTGTGAGTGCTAAGCGCTTTCGTACTATGTGACGTGTATTATAATGTATAGTTCTTTTGTAAACTTCAAGTTTATCCTAACTGTACTGTAGTCAGGTTATTACTACAACTTCAGGTTGTGGGGATGCGTTACCCGGACACTAGCCACTTTTATTATACATCTGTGAAGCAAAATGTGGCGCACCAGTTGCTGCGCCCCACGGTAAAATTTAAAGACTGACACTGTTAGACACGTAATTGCAAAGGAGAGGACAAAATAAAAACAAAGGCTGATGTTCCTTCTTTTGGGAGAACTGTTTCTTATAACGTTGCTGAAATACAAATAGTCATAGTTGTCCCAATCTATTATCTGAGTAGATACTAATTTGGAAAGAAGCTACCATTGGAGTTTTTAGACAGCAGAAAAGGGAAAGCTAAGCAGAAGAACAAGATGGACAAATTGAAGGAGGTAAGTAATTAGAGAAAGAGGGGAGTTTAAAAACGAATTACTGACACATGGTGGTTTCCGTGAAGAAATTGAACAAGTTAAAGCTTGACGCAGAGACATGGCAAGAGAAGGCAGATGAGAACTCTTCGAAGATCAAGGAGATGGAACAGGAGGCGCTCGAGAAAGACAACCAGATCCAGGCGCTCACCAGAAAGAATCAAGTTCTAGAAGATGAGGTCGAGAAGTTGGAGAGCGAGTTGACAGAAAACAAGAAGATTGCTGGCGATTCACATCAACTGAAGTCTGCAAATGACAACTACACGAAGAAGAACTCTATGTTAGAGGAAGAACTGGAGGCTTCAGACGCCAACCTTAAGGAGACTACTGCCAAACTCCGGGAGACCGATATTAGAGCAGAGACGCTTGAGAAGAAGGTGGCGTCCTTGGAAAGTGAGAGAGCTGATTTGGAGACGAAGTATGAGGAGTTGGAGACTAAATACAAGCAAGCACAAGCTGAGCTGGAGGAAATCAGCGCCCAATTGGAATCTCTATAAATACCCGACAAGGCGGAGCACCTGGAGCATCCTATTGGTTTGGTTGCTGGTGAAATGTCTGCCATATCTTTTGAGATTCTGCTTGCATGTGTTTTGATATACTACATTGCAAAGAGACCATTTCAGTGACGAAATCTATATAAACTTAACACATTTGTCACTAACAAGAAAGAAAACATATCTAGGTATACTTGATGGTGTTTCAGAGTTGTTTTACTGCCTTCTCACGTTAAGTTAAAGATTTATTGAGATATAAGGTTTTTTGAACTACCACTATATTTTACATGTGTGTGATTACTTTCCACATATCAATTGGCTATCTCCACCAGTTGTAGAGGTCTTTAATTTCAACAAGTGTTGCGGTTTTACACCCCATAGTGGAAAACCTTCACACTGATCTAATTTTTTTCCTCCTAGAAAAAGATGAAGAAATAGAGTGAGACTAATACTTTATCGTAAAAGTCTCTTTCTACTGAACATAGATATAAAGGGCTGTGTTTCCTTTGTCATCATTTGTTCTTTCTATCAGTTTGAACCGACAAGCTATTTAGAGTGCCACATGTTACACAGAAGACCGTCTATTGTTGAAAATGCTGCGAAATACGGACCCGGAGCCGGATTATGATTCAGACTACGCTAATCATCCGCCTCCCACAGACTCCGAAACCGAAATAGAACTTTTCCGGGATAGACTACCACCGTATACGCTGTCATCATCCTCGTTGTCAACTCTGTCGGCTCCTGCACCTCCAGAACAGAGACGCTCAACTAGAGAACATGTATTTTCAGACGCTGTTAGATTGTCTAATAACTCCCAAGATTCGCTAGTGGAGAATGAAGATATTGTAAATCAGGCTATATTGTTCGGAATCTCTTCTACAGCTACAACTGATCTGAATCTGCAACGCAATTCCTTAAAGGAGCTCGGACTGAAAAGGCTCACTCCGCGACAACATATCGCTGTTGCAGTTTGTCGTGATATATCCTTGGTTGCAATAGTGAAGAACCTGTTTATTCTGTGGAAGGGTTGGTATTTAATGATGAATGAGGATTTGTATCGAGCTAATGTCACCTCTGTGAGGGCTTCCGAGTTCTTTCTTGCTGGCATCTGGTGCATTGTGTCTGGATTTCTATCGTATTCTGTCTTAGACGGCCTAATGGTTCGATGGATTGTCATGTATGCTATTCAAGCTGCTATTGTTCGGATGCTCAGTATGTCTCTTGTGATTATTTTGCTGGTAGAATTACTCTCCTACATGTTCAATAATGACAAAAACGAATACTGTCTTCCTACGTGGATCATGATTAGTTGTGTGCTGACTTTAATCTTCATTGTCCAGAATTTTGTCACTTCTAACTTACGGCTAGATGAACATCTTCTGAATAAGAATCTGTCAAACCGTGAGCAAATCAGCCAGCAGGAAGTGGAGGTGGAAGTCGAAGGACGGAACGTTTCAGTTGTTATGGAGCCAGCAGCTAGCGGCGAGAGCAGGACTCTCTCCCGTAATGATTCGCTACAAACAGAAGGGTCTTCAGACGTACTAACCAGAAAAAAGGAAAAGATTCCAAGGACAGTAGATCTCTACAATATCACCGTATTTGCTGTTGTTCCCATTGGTATCGCAAGTTTCATCACAGTTGTTGGTCTCTTGCGACTGGTTTTAATCCTTCGTCTCGAAGTAGGAATGTCGCTGGAAAGCGTAACGGTTACTAAATAATGTCTAATTTCCTGTGGCATCTGGAATGACCACAGATTGATGCAATTGTATTCTCAAAGCAAAACTGCTGCCTTAGCATTTCGTAAAGAAAGGCTCTAGCGTACTAGGAAAGAAAGTATGCACTTCGATTCGGTAGTGCGTGTCTCAAAATCCTGGGTGAAAAATCAACCAATATGTAAAGTTTGAAAATGGTCGAGACTATCATAGAGGGTAGTGTATAAAGGCTGCAAACAGCAGACGGAGAGCGTTCAGCGTACCAGATGGTTGTTCACGTATTGGGCAAAGCCATAAAGGGCAAATATAAGGTGAACGTAAGTTAAAATTTGAAGCTTGTCTGAAAGTTTTCATTTCAGTTAATGATGATGTCCGTTAATTAAATGGAGTTCGAGAACTAACATTATCGACAATAATTTGATAGTATGGATTGGCTGCCACTTTCTATGGTGTAGGGCTTGAAACTGCAACTAAGATCTGCTCCAAGTTGGGATTTTACCCTGGGATGAGAATGCATCAACTCTCGGAACAGCAGGCGATGTCTATAACTAAAGAATTATCTGACATGACCATCGAATCCAAACTTCTTTCACAAATTCGGGCTAATATTCATATGAAAAGAGAAACAGGGTCCTATGTGGGTCTCCGCCATGCTATGGGGCTGCCTGTGAGGGGCCAAAGAACGAAAACAAACGCAAAGACTGCAAGAAAGCTCAACAAGCTGGACAGAAAAATGTAATGCTTTCTGGCTTTTGCGGCATGTAACTGTATATATTGAAAGCGATATTTCTGGACTATTAGTGTAGTTGATATAGTGTTGCTTCGGCCTGCTGGTACGATGCTAGGTACAAGCTATAGGCTACTACAGGTCGATGGTGAGCTGGTGCATGGATGTTATTGTGTCTCACAAGTTTTTTTAGTACTTATTAGACAAGGCAGTTGATTGATGAGAACGGTTGGTTAAGTGGGATCAAGAGAGAAGACTGTGTGTCCTAGAAGGCAGTATCTTGATAGACTGTATAGTGTTTCAAGCAGTCTGCCGATTGAAGCTGCGATTGTACAGCATAGCATTCAAACTGTCGTGGTTAACGTTAATAGTCATTGCTTTATCAACAGCGTGCTTTTTGAGCTGGAGGATAATTCCCAACACATCCTCCGATACCAAGAACATGTCGCTGGTTGAGACGCTTGCAAAGCATCTCAAGTTTTACGCAAAAGGGCTTGTTGCTCTGAGTGCACTAATAGTTAGCGCCACCTATGGTGTTTTGTGTTCTGTAGTGCTAAGCATTGCAGGCAGAAAGAACTTGGCGCAATGGAGTACTGCCAGGTTTTTCTATAACTTGTTCAGCTTTGTAATGGGAATGCAAATCAAGATAGATGGGGAGGAAAAGCTCTCAGAACTTCCTGCTATTCTTATTTCTAATCACCAATCAGAGCTGGATATTTTAATGTTAGGCAAGATCTTCCCTCAGCGTTGTGTGGTCACGGCTAAGAAACAGCTAAAGTATGTTCCTTTTCTTGGGTGGTTTATGTCTCTATCTGGAACATTCTTTTTAGATAGATCTGACCGTGAAAGTGCCCGTCGTACTTTGAATCGTGCTTTCGAGAGTTTAAAGAAAGACCGTGGTGGTCTTTTTATGTTCCCGGAAGGAACCAGGTCTTATTCCACCAAGCCTATTTTGCTTCCTTTTAAAAAGGGTGCGTTTCATTTGGCTGTACAGGCCCAGATACCTATCATCCCATTGGTGGTTTCTAACACGTCGAACTTGTACAGCATTAAGCAAAAGAACTTTAATAGAGGTACTATCAACATCAAAGTCCTGGATCCTATACCTACTGAAGGACTTACTTCAGATGATGTGACAAAGCTTACCGAGGATGTATATACTAAAATGGCGGCAGAAATTGATCATGTTGGTATGAGTGAGGTTTTTGGAGAGAAGAAATCAAATGTTATATCGGCACCACCATCTACAAACGAGTCACCAAACGAGTCATCGTCGCTCTTAGCTGACTCTGACAGCAAGTGAACTGGCTGCTCATGTTCGTGCTAGAACTTATAAAGCAGACGACCATCAGCGCCATTCACTGTCTTAGCTTTTCTTCTGATGTGGCGCGTTCGCGTGGCTCATTAACGTCTGTGGCTAGAAGTCTTCAATTTTTCCACTCTCTTCGCTATGTATTATGGGTACCGAAAAAAATTAGATAGGAAGGAATCTTGCACTGTAGTTAAATCGACAATCATAAGGTGAGCCAGAAGGCCAGCAGGTGTACGCTAGCGCAAAAGGTCGATTTTTTGTAATGTTCTGGAGTAGGACACCAAAGGATGCTTCTGGTGACATAAAAAGCAAAGATCAACCGGTAGTACAATCTGACAAACAGAAGCAGAGCTCAGGGTTGGAAGAGCTTAGTATCACGCTGGAAGAAGCTCTCACGTCACATTCAGGTACTTCTGTAACGCCAGAGTCCTTAACAGAAGCGCCTGGAAGTACAGAGATTCTACGTGATAAAGCTCACGGGAGAGCAGAAGCCATCTCACTAGAGCGCTTTCCGGTAAGTATGGAATGCTCAAAAAGATTCGAAAAAATCATATGACGTTTATCATGTGATACATTATCGTAAAACTCCTCAGTCACTAACAAGTATCCACGTGTTGTTATAGAAAGAGATGTCATGTCTAACTGCTATGGACGAACTAATGGAGTGCATGTCTCTCGGGGGGCAAGTACGTAATTATTATAGGTATGGAGATTTCAGCATGTGTGATCCTCAATCAGAGAAGCTCAACTTCTGTTTCAGCAACTCACTCAACACCGGGGAAATTAAAGAGAAAAACATACAACAATTCTACAAAAATAGACTCCTGGATCAACTCAAGCGAGGAAGCAGTGAAGACATCTGGGAAGCTCGCAAGTAGACAGTTTCTGAACATATAATATAATTGATGACATCAGCGCTTACGTAGTTTTTTTAGTACAAAACTCACAAGCCCAATTATCCATCTATTTAAATGGTGGTAAGCCGGCAACAAGTGGCTGCTTTGTGGGCGACCCCTCTCTTTGGGCAGGCGAACACCGCACTCATACATACGCCACACCCCATCATCCTTCCGCGCCACACTTTTTGCGGAGAGAGAGGTGGCGCAGTATCTCTCAACAAAAGAGACATATCCCGAAATTACCCTACCGCTACCCCGCACCCCTCTCCCCTCACCACCAAACCTGTCAGCCGAACAACTAGCACCAAGAGGACTTAGGGAGAACCCTTTTCCCTTTATCCTTTTTGTGCGGGTCAGCAACATCAGTCGAGTGACCTGCATTGTATGCCCCTATATAAAGCGGCATCTATCCTTATACGGTATCTGACTGCACTCGCTACCTTCTGCTCTTTACCAGCCGTAATTTCTTTGCGCTAGTTCTAAGTACACCTGCTTGCCTACTTGCTATACGAAGGACATCAACAGCTATTACGCCATGCCTGAAAAGAAGCACCTCGAAAATGAGCATCTCATGAGTGAGAATGCTATCCCACCACCAACGGGGTTTTTGCAAAGACACCCATCAAAACCTTACTTGTCATCTTTCGACGAATATAAGGCCATGTACAAGGAGTCTATTGAAAACCCTAGCAGCTTTTTTGGAAAACTTGCTCAGGAGACCCTTTCATGGTCCAAGCCATTCACCGTTCCAAGAGTACCAGCTACTCCATATTTGAAGGACAACAACGGAGAAGCTGCTTCGTGGTTTGTAGATGGAGAATTGAACGCTTGTTACAACTGTGTTGACAGATGGGCAATCAAAGACCCTTCAAAACCAGCTATTATTTATGAAGCTGATGAACCAGGTCAGGGAAGAATTATCAGTTACGGTGAGCTGTTGAAGGATGTGTGTAAGGTATCACAAGTTCTGTTGAGTCTTGGTGTCAAGAAGGGAGATACGGTAGCTGTATACCTACCAATGATCCCAGAAGCTATTGTCACGTTGATGGCAATTATTAGAATTGGGGCAGTCCATTCCGTAGTTTTTGCTGGATTCAGTTCTGGATCTTTGAGAGATAGAATCAATGATGCTAACTCAAAAGTAGTGATCACTACCGATGAGTCCAAAAGAGGAGGAAAGATTATTGAGACCAAGAAGATTGTTGATGATGCTTTGCTCACATGTCCCCAAGTAACAAACGTTTTAGTCTACAAGAGAACTGGTAACCAACACATTCCATGGACGGAAGGTAGGGATCTATGGTGGCACGAAGAGGTTATCAAGTACCAGCCATACTACCCACCCACTGCAATGTCAGCTGAAGATACATTGTTCTTGTTGTACACATCAGGTTCAACTGGAAAGCCTAAAGGTATTCAGCATACAACTGCGGGTTACTTGCTTGGTGCGCTCTTGACCACTAAATATGTGTTTGATGTTCATCCCGAAGATATTCTATTCACTGCTGGTGATGTTGGTTGGATTACTGGACATTCTTATGTTGTTTACGGTCCATTGCTTAATGGTGCAACTACTGTGGTGTTTGAAGGTACTCCTGCTTATCCAAACTACTCCAGATACTGGGACGTTGTCGACCAGTACAAAGTAACACAATTTTACGTTGCCCCAACCGCATTGAGATTGTTGAAAAGAGCAGGTGAATCATATATTGAAAAATACTCTTTAGAATCCCTAAGGGTCCTAGGATCCGTCGGTGAGCCTATTGCTAAAGACGTGTGGGAATGGTATAACACCTACATAGGTAGAGGAAAAGCACACATTTGTGATACATACTGGCAAACAGAGTCTGGATCTCATTTGATCTGCCCTCTCGCTGGTGTGACTGCTACTAAGCCAGGATCTGCTTCCTTCCCATTCTTTGGTATTGATCCTGCCATCATTGATCCTGTCACTGGACAGGAGCTTGAAGGTAATGAAGTTGAGGGAGTGTTAGGTATCAGATCATGTTGGCCATCTATGGCAAGAACTATCTGGGGAGACTACAACAGATTTTTAGATACATATTTGAGACCATACCATGGATACTATTTCTCTGGTGACGGTGCTGCAAGAGATAAGGATGGCTTCTACTGGATTCTTGGCCGTGTTGACGACGTTGTCAATGTTTCTGGACACAGACTTTCTACTGCTGAAATTGAAGCTGCTCTGATTGAGCATCCCTATGTTGCTGAATCTGCGGTTGTTGGATTCCCAGACGAATTGACTGGATCTGCTGTGGCTGCTTTTGTCGCCCTCAAGAACAAGGACGTGGAAGATACTGCTGCAGTAAAGAAAGAGTTGATTTTAACTGTCAGAAAAGAGATTGGTCCATTTGCAGCCCCTAAATTGATTTTACTGGTGAACGATCTTCCAAAGACAAGATCTGGAAAAATCATGAGAAGAATTCTCAGAAAGATTCTTGCAGGAGAGGAAGACCAACTGGGAGATATCTCCACTTTGAGCAACCCTCAGGTAGTTTCACACTTGATCGACGTGGTGAAGCACAAATGACGAGTCCACTTGGTAGACTGGATTACGAAATCAAGAATCTTGTTCAAAAGATAAAATTGCTTAATTTTGGGACCAGCGTTCCTCACGCTATTGCTTCTACTGCTTATATTCTTCCTATCTCTGTTATTCGTGTTTTGTAATGAATAGTCAGCAGTTTTATTTGTATTCATTCCGCCCTTAATACCAGCCGATCCACTTAATCCCAAGAATACTAATCTTAGTAGTGCGTATGATGTAATCTTTTTTTAGAAACAAAGGGACTGCAATCTAGAATGGGGCTTGGGCGAGGTAGAGATGTATGATAGAAGTGTGGAACGCGGTCGCAAGTGCCCAGCTTCTAAGCCACAGATAAATATCGTGTCGCGCATGTATGTGGCTGATGCTGCGAAAAACCAGCCATCCGTAGCAAACAGGAAACACGGGTTTTACGGGCAGAGAGTACAAGCTGCCAAATGAATTCTTGTTGAATGGAACAAGCATAGATGCCGGGCTTGCTAAAATTGAAAGCAGCTGTAATCATATTAAGCCTGGATATAAGTGTCGCTGTGTAAGGCGTCGGATCAGACATCTACCCAGAAGTCTCACTAGCCACATTGCTTTCCGATTTGGTGGATCAAATTTTTTCTGTCTCGCTCGCCTAACCTTTTAGGTGGAGGAGAAAAAGAACCAGCTATCCCTTGTTAGTAGGATTTGCAGATTTGTTAGGCTTTTGATCATAACAAAACAAAGCGAAAACAACAACTGGGTCTATCGCTTAGACTTATAGCTGGTAGGATTTCATACTAGTACCAGTTTCTGTATACTTGTGCTGATTTTTGTTGTCTTTGCAGCATCTCCTGAAAGTCCCGTGCTGACCTTGTTAGCTGCTAAAAAGAGCTGATTTGCTGCGGACCAGAACTGACAACTTTTGCTTGTGGCTTACCTTCGCTTGATTAAAGCCAGAAAGCAGCTATACTATAGCATTTGATTCTAGTTCTTTCGTTGAAATGTACTTCGTTCGTTTCCTGACGCTTGCGTCAGTGTTACTGTCGCCTTTTACAGTGCAAGCCGGCAGGATGCTGGAGGCCAGCTCTTTGGTGACATGTATGGAAAACTCCCAAGTGGATCCTACTTATTTCAATGTGGTATTCGATCCTGACTCTGGTTCTCTCAGATATGACCTTTCCATCACCACGGAGATTTCAGGATATGTTTATGCAGAAGCTCAGGTTTACGCTTACGGCTTCTCCATTATAACTGAGAACATTGACTTCTGTTCTTTAAGTTGGAAGCAGTTTTGTCCAATGTATCCCGGATCTATGGAGGTGGACTCTATTCAATACATATCTAAAAGCTATATTGATATGATTCCAGGTATTGCATACACGTTTCCTGATCTTGACGCTCTTGTAAGGGTCAATATTGTGAACGAAAACGACACACAGGTTGGATGTATCCAGGCCAGTTTCTCTAACGGAAAAACTGTTTCACACGTTGGTGTCAAATGGGCTACAGCAGTGATTGCTGGTATTGGTCTTTTGGTGTCTGCTATTCTGTCGGCATTTGGTAACTCCTCGTCTGCATCCAGAATTTCTGCCAATGCCGTATCTTTATTCTCCTATTTCCAAGGTGTGGTGGTGATAAGCATGCTGCATGTTCAAGAAGTACCTCCAATTGTAGGTGCTTGGTCTGAAAATTTTGCTTGGTCTATGGGTCTTATTAGACTCGAGTTTATGCAGAAAATTTTCAGATGGTATGTGCAGGCTACAGGGGGTACACCTACCCAATATCTAACCTCTTCCAAGATATCTGTTTTGGTCCAAAGATCGATAGAGTATGGAAAGAGTTTCGCTCAAAAATTTGTTCCATTCTAT
Source organism: Ogataea trehaloabstinens (assembly GCA_003706095.2). Lineage (NCBI taxonomy): Eukaryota > Fungi > Ascomycota > Pichiomycetes > Pichiales > Pichiaceae > Ogataea > Ogataea trehaloabstinens. Next base: position 363,689 of record PPKJ02000008.1, on the reverse strand, counting down.
CCGGTCCTTTCCTATTTCTTTCCATCATTGAGACAAAGTTCGGTTACTTCGCCTGTATCTTATTTACCAGCTGTTATTGACAAGAGAGACAACAGTTTGTACAACCTACAAGGTGCAGAGTTCTTGAGAATTATGAGGGGGATAGAGAGAGTTGGTTATCAGGCAGGTATAGAGCCAACTGCTATTGTTTGTACTGGTTTCACATTCTTTGTGCTTTGTCTCTATGTTCTTGTTGGGCTGTTTTTGATTTTCAAAACTACTATGGCTTTGAGTCAACGTAAGGGCTGGTTCAAAAATTTCAATATGAACTTCAACACCAAAGTTGTGCTTAAGGGTATCATGCAGAGGTATATCTACATTGGATTCACCCAACTGACAATATTATCTCTTTGGGAATTCACGAAAGTTGACTCCCCTGCTGTTGTTGTTCTAGCTGCGCTTTTCCTAATATTATGTTTGGGTGTTATGGGATGGGCTTCTTACAGAACTATCACGTTTGGTTCGGTCTCTCTCCAAAGTCATGACAATGCTGCAGCTATTTTGTACGGAGATCCAAATGTACTGAATCGGTACGGATTTTTCTACACCATGTTCAATGCCAGTCACTTCTACTGGGGTGTGGTGTTTTTGATCTATGTTTTTGTCAAGGCGCTATTTGTTGGATTGGCACAAAAATCAGGTAAGACACAAGCTCTTGTCATTTTTATTCTTGATCTTGTTTACACAGGTGGCATGATCAGGGAGATGCCGTTCCTTGACAAGGCTACAAATATTGTCAATATTATGATTTCTGTGGTGAACACGTTGAATTCCTTTTTCTTTTTATTCTTTTCTGACTTGTTTGGACAACCAAGTGCTGTTGGTTCTATTATGGGTCTTGTTTTCTTCGTTTTGAATGCTGTGTTCTCATTGTTATTGTTGATCATGATTATTGTTTACTCATGTATTGCAATTTTCTCAAAGAACCCAGACGCTCGTTTCGCGCCAGCAAAGGACGACAGAACCTCGTTCCAAAAGAAGAACCAACTGGATCAGCAGGTACCAGATGGAGCACAAGAATTATTTGAGCTTGGACAGGTTGCTAAAGACCACCAAGAAAACTGGGCTGGAGAGATGTACAAGCTGAAGGATATGGTTGACTCTAGAGACGCTCCTTCTCTCACTGAAAGAAAAGGACAGGGCTTAGATCAACCTTTACAATTGACGAAAGAAGAAGAAACTTCTTTTGGTGCCAAATTAATGCACAGGTTGACCGGTGGTAAGTCACTATTACGCCGCAACAAATCTTTACAAAATAACAACAGTGAATCAGGAAAAGATATTTCTACTGGCTCTGATTCATCGTATGATGAAGATACAAGACTGAAACAAGATGACACAACTACTAAATCAGTCAACCTGATGGATAGATCTCACCAAAGAACCGAATCAAGTACTCCTATGATGGCTGCAGGATTTCAGCAGCCAGGTGTGTCTTCTCATGGTAAGCAGTCCAGTGTGGGTGGAAACTCTGTGTCAAATAGCATGTATGGAACTGAAAGGGTTCTTCCTGCAGATGTATATTCATCGAATGCCGAAGATTTCATGTTCCATGAGGCTAGCAATAAGAATAAAGGAGGCAAATCCAAGTATTCTTACTTATAAGGTGGTTTCTACTGTATATGGTGCGATTGGTGTGATTTTCGATGGTGGTTGTATATTAGTTCATTAGTCTACGTTCTGTATTTTTGTCAAGCTATAATTTAGTTCATGTACCGTTTTTTACTTCAAGCTTCAATAATATGAATTGATTAAAAATAACTATCTAACTAAACTAGATCAGCAATGTCTCGATCTTGTCTTTGACAGCATAAATCTGGTTTTTGATTACAGAAGCATCGTTGGTAGTAATGGAAGCGGCGATAACCGGTCTAGAAACTCCACAAGCTCTGCCAAGCGCAGTCTTCGAGGGAACAAACACATAAGGAACATTTTTATCCTCGCATAGCAGGGGAAGATGTAAAAGAATCTCAATAGGCTCTGTATCAGCAGCCATAACGATGAACTCAGAGATACCTCTGTTCAGGGTCTTTGTTGTTTCGTTAGCACCTTTTTTAAGCTGTCTGAGGTTTTGGGCCTGTTGAACCAAATCTAGGATCTGTTGTGACAGAGCAGAGTCTGCGAGAGGGAATGCTTTTGGATTTGGAGTCGACATTTTCACTATAGTGATTCTCAAAGGGTTCCTTGCAAAAATAGAAAGCTCGCCCTTTTACCTTAGTTTTGAAAGCTGGCACTGGAGTCTCCTGAAGGTACTTCCTTTCCTACAATTCATGCTAAGTCTTGCAGAAGATAGTGAAAAAATTTTGAGATATCAACCCTTAGATAATTTTGACAGTCGAGATTACGAGCCCTGTGGTTAGAGTTTAAAACACCCGTTGTTTAGAATGACAGTCGAAGACTCTCTCTGTCAGGGCTGAAGTTTTTCATTGAGGCTGCTTTTGCTTTACTACCCCGTATTTTCCCCAGAGTGGTCACGTCCAACCCCACTGTTACCCGGCCGATTGTCTCTGTTGGATTACGTTCGTGACCACAATAGGGTATTTCTTTTCCTTTGTTTTCCTTATTTTAGCCCACCTGTAGGGATGTGTAGTGGTACCACAAAATTAGCGAAATCTGAAAAGTGAATGTGGCTGATGCCGGAAAATGTAGTCGTGTTGTAGGGCACAGAACAGAACTGACAATGCCCTTTGGTTTTGGTGTGCCATTTGATGTATTCAGTCACCAAATATTTCGATAAATACTCAAAAGCTATTACTTTAACTTAGCTGGTAGAGATGATTTAGAGAGCCAGAACCACAAGGGCTTGCGTACGTTGTTTGCCGCGGTGCCTCATCGATTGTTTCTTGCTTGTAGTATAACGATTTCCGCCTCGCGGCTTACTTGTTTCCGGCGACGGTGCAAGTGGAGCCGGAAACGTTCAATTTTTTTGATTTGGACTGTATAAGCCATTTTTTCTTGGGGAAACGAGAGTTACAATTTTACTAGTTAAAACTCCTCACAAAGCTCGAGAGCGTTGAAAGAGGATTACAAAGCAAGAACAGCATACTGTAGGTGTTGTTAGAATCCAGATACATTATTTATCCGACCAGAATCAGCTGGTGCAGAGCTAAGATTCTTGGATAAGGATTTGAAATAGAAAGGGAAGCAGTGGTTTACTGTAGCCGTACACGTTAGCTAGTCGTGGAAGAGGTAACAAACTGTTTCATGGAAGTGACCATAATCCGTTCTTAGGATCATTCTGCCGACAATGAACAATAGTTTACCTGTCCAGACGTTTGAGGAGGAAGTGAAAGACGGCCATTCTGATGAGTCGTATAAGTTGGTATATACACAGAAAGCCATGGTGGGGCATGGGTCGTTTGGATATGTTTACCAGATAAATCTAGTGAATGAGAACAGAAAAGCCGCCATTAAGCGTGTACTACAAGATAAGAGATTCAAGAACCGAGAACTGGAAATCATGAAGTTAATCAAGCATAGAAATATAGTCAACCTGCTTTCATTTTTCTACAAAACAAATGAGAAAGATGAGTTGTATTTGCATTTAATATTGGAGTTCATTCCTGAAACGCTCTACAAGTCAAGTCATTGGTATATTTCACGTCAGAGAACAATGCCTGTATTAGAAATCAAATTGTATTCTTACCAACTGCTTAGGTCTTTAAACTATATCCATTCCTTAGGAATCTGTCATAGAGATATCAAACCACAGAATTTACTGATAGACCCAGTACATGGAATTCTCAAGCTATGCGATTTTGGATCAGCCAAAATTTTGAACCCCGCAGAACCAAATGTGTCGTACATTTGTTCACGGTACTATAGAGCCCCTGAGTTGATCTTTGGGGCACGTAACTACACCACCAAGATCGATATGTGGTCTGCCGGGTGTGTTATTGCAGAACTTATTCTAGGGCAGCCATTGTTTCCTGGTGAGTCGGGAATTGACCAGCTCGTTGAAATTATAAAGATATTGGGTACTCCTTCCAAGGATGAGATAAAATCGATGAACCCCAACTACATGGATCATAAATTCCCCTCAATAAAACCTATTCCATTGAACAAAATTTTCAAAACAGTTGAGTCTGACTGCATCGAGCTTCTGTTGGCGATATTCAACTATTCTCCTGTCTTGAGAGTTAGTGCTATTGACTCTTTGACATGCAGATTCTTTGATGATCTAAGATCCCAACCTAATCTCAAATTCCCCAACTTTAGAAACTGCAAGCTCGATGCTGAAGTTTATCTTCCGGAACTTTTTGATTTTTCTAGAAGAGAGCTCAGCATGAATCCATCTGTAATCAGTTCTCTTGTTCCCGAGTGGAAACGCAGCAGTCTCGGTTTAGATCTTGAAAATTTCATTCCATACTCTCCCGAGCAGCTAATGGACGCAACTAACAATTGACTTCAACAATAACATCAAGCTGTACGTTGAAGCCTAATTACATTATTTTATTCTGTATTGCTTTTCCCAACTCTTCCCTATTCTGCTTGATGTTTCTTACCACCAGCTTCTGTTATGATGAATGAGCCATGAAATGCATTTTAATTGGCTCTTTAGGGCCCTTCCCTCTGTTTCTTGTCTTTCTTTTTTTGATCCAACTGTTTTACTTACATTCTCTCTTATCTCAAATTCGCTCCACCTCAATATTTTTTCCATAGCAAAACGTTTAACAAATGTACTATCTGCTTTTAGACCATCGTCCTTGCATACTCGGCTAAGTCCTCTTCTCCTACTCTTCATATATAATAAACCACCCCGTCAATTCCTGGGAATGATCACAGGACCCTGCTTCCTTAGCAAAGCCCCGTGATGTCTAAAAGAAGAGTCCTAGGACCCTCAAATTTCAAGCCTGGAGACGACTCCGTCTTATCGGCACCAGCTTCGAATCCCCCGGCATCGTTCTCTGCTTTTGCGCCTCGAGACTCGTCACCTTCGCTTGCATCTTCACCTTCCAGAACAACTTCTCCCGCATCTGAGGCGTCCTCTTTTTCCCAATCGTCCTCCTCTCATTCTGACTCTGCTGCAGCACCAGAGACCCTCGTGTGTCCCATCTGTTCTGAATCTATGATCACATTATACCAACTCAATCAGCATCTCGATGACGAACACTCAGACTTATCATTCACGGGTTCCAGACAACCCTCAAGCACCTCTGAAATGGAGTCTGATTTCCGTAACTGGTTCAAGAAGAAGGTTGTTGATAGGGCCAGCGAGCTCGTGATTCCTCAACAGTCTGCACGAGATAAGGAAAGACGCAATCTGAAGAATTTCGATGTGTTTGATACCAGCTTCACAATGAGTGATGCTGTATTGACACCAGATGTTGTAGAAAGTGAAGTTATAACTTCGCCCAAGCACACAGAGATAACTCTTCCACGATCGCATTGGAAGAAGCCTGCAGGTTCCGATGTTTGCAGTGAAGAAGGCTGCAAGAAGAGACTCGGCGTTAAAAATGGAGTTATAAACTGCAGAAAGTGTGGGTTACTGTTCTGCAGTCAACATACACTTTATCGCATAAAACTGAATGAACATCTAGAATATGACCCAGTATCCGGAATATGGGCGAGATGCTGTGAGAAGTGTTTTATGAACAAAAGCCCTCCATGGCGCATGACTACTCCTGGTTCATGCGCACCTCAAGAAGATCTGACCGGCAGGTTTGACTTGCTGAGAAACCAAAGGGTCAACTCTTTTAAGCTTCAAGGGAATATTTTGGAAAAGAGACTGATCAAGCTTCTTCGTTTCTTGTTTGAGGTTGAAGCTGGAAAGAAACCAGCTAGAGATATACGCAACTTTGAGCGAGATTTAGTAAATTGGGCTGATGATTCTACTGTTTCTGATTGCTTCATATGCAAAACTCCTTTCGGATTCTGGAATAGAAAGCATCATTGTCGTATATGTGGAGAAGTTGTTTGTGGTGATATCAACAAAGGCTGCTCTATGGATGTTCCTTTAGGAATCATAGTTGATATAATGAGCTCTGGTATAGAAAAAGGTAATCAGGGGTATCCGAACGACATAAAGAAAAGTGATTCAAGCCAAGAAAACGAAATTAAAGTGCGCATGTGTCTTCACTGCAAGCAGGTTTTATTCAATAGGCGCCTGTTGACGAATGGCTATAAAACTGACAGCAATAGTGACTTCATGCAGTACTACAATCGGTTTAAACTTTTGAAGGTGAAAGTTAATAGCAGTATTGAGGATCTCGATACCACACATACAGCAAAAGTCATAGACCGACTGTTAAAGGTTGAGAAGCTTGGAAAGTCAATTACACAGAAGATCAATCGTCTGGAGGACCCACAAAATCAAAGCAATCACACAATGCGAATTGACGAAATAAGGCTTTACAAATCGCTAAGTCAGTGTATAATCACATACCTACAAGACACGTTACCTCCTTTAAGAAGATCGCAACAATCGAAACTAAAGCGTGAGGAACGGATGCTTTCACATAATGGTTCTCATTCTAAAGATTCATCTGCAACGCTTGGACGTTCCACTAAAAGATTATCAAAGAAACAGATTAGAGAGTACAGAGAACATCTTATGGTTCTAAATGAACAAAAGTTCATGGTTCAGAACCATTGCGAGGATGCTAAGAGGCAGCGAAAGTTCGACGACCTCAAAAGTTTGGAAGGTAACTTGGATGAATTAAATCGTGCAATAGATGCTGTACAAATAGAGTTAGGCGATGAAGCATTCTAAAGAACCACTGTACTCTTCTTTGCTTTTTTGTTTCCCTTATTGTGCTTCTTGCCTTGAGAGAGTGTGCCTGATGATTTGTGGAAAGGAGATTGCAGTGTACCCTTAACATTATTCATTTGAAAGAAGTCTTTATCAACCTCGTCCGCAGAACTTATAAGAGCAGCTTGTTTACCTCCGTAAGTTCTATCGTGAAGTTTACCGTTGTTTGCGTCTTCACCAGACAAATGAGACGAGAAGGTGAGCTTCTCCAAATCAGAAGTCAGGCTGAATGTTGCCTCATCTAAACTTTTAGATTTGATGGCATTAACTAACTGCTGGCGTCTTTGCTCGGGTAGGTTCTGAAGAGTATATAATTGTGCATTAAAACGTCTTGCCTCTTCATCGGTGCAACGGCATCCGTCCTCTTTGGGAGGTGGCTCAACAAAGAGTAGTTTTCCATTGACGTAATCTTTCAGTATTTGTCTTGACGCTCTACTCTCATCCGCCGAACCATAACCTTGAGTCATAAATCCTCGTGCTCTTGCATAGGCATTTAGAAGCTCTTGTGCTGTTGGAATTCCAGTTCCTCCTTCTTCCAAAGATTGGGTATTGATTCTGATTCCATATACAGCTTCGAGAAAGAACTTGGGAATTCGATTAGCCACAAGTTGAGACGGTCCTGTGAACTCCCTTAGTTGGTCAATTGGCAATACTCCACCACAAACTAAGTCTGCATTGGTGTAGGCAAAATTGGGGAATACCAGTCCGGGACAGTCGCATAGAATTACTTGGTCTGATAGCAAAATGGTCTGAAAGTGCTTGGTTTTCCCTGGTGTTGAAGAAACAGACACCTTCTTCGACCCAACCAAAGCATTGATAGTGGAGGATTTACCTACATTAGGGTATCCAACTAGTCCAATTTGAATTCGTTTGGGTTGTCCTGGTGGGGGCTCTGTAAGAGGTTCAGGAGCTTGCCTTAAAAATAAGTCTTCAAGCTCGTCAATAGTGACGATCCCAGTTGCTCCAGAGTGTGAATTCCTTTGATACTCAGATCTTGCTTCGTCCGAATCTTCCTTTTCTCTTTCCAGTTGTTCATTTGCTAAAGAAGCACTGAAAAACGTGAACTTGATGCCATTTTTGTTAAAATAAGCTGCCCAGCTTTCTCTTTGATCAGCCGTTAATAGATCAGCCTTATTCACTAAAAGAAGGTTATTTTTCCGGGAATCAAGTTCCTTTACATACTTCTCCAAATCAACAGAACGGAACAAAAGTGGATTTCTAGCGTCAACAATTTGTACAACAAGATCCGATCTCTCAACAACCCTCCATAACTGCTTCCACACTTGAATGTTTCTTTCAAACGGAGTCAACAATAAATCGTGATTTTCTTGTAGCATGGCAAGTTCTCTTCTCCATTCAAGAAAAGCTTCACTCTCCTGCCTCTCCAACTCTATCTTTGAAGTGCTTTGGTCCCATAATGGTCTTCTAGGAACAGTCAAATCGTTTATATGTTGTTTGTGGATTTCAAACCGCTTTTCAGTAGCCTCGGAGCTTAATAAATACGGATTATGATCTTCCGAATCAACAGATTGGCCATTTACTTTCACTATCTTAATCCCTGACTGTTTTTCTGCTGTGAAATCTGTGTCAGCTAAAGCAGCAGTGCTCAAAAATTCATCTAAAGCATTCTCTTGTGTAACACTCCTCAGCTTAACCCAGCTATCCTCATGTTTGTCTGTCGTAAATCTCATCTCACCATCGGGAAGATAGTACACCTTGTTCTCTTTGTTTTTGAAGTTCTTGATTGTCTTTCCAAGACCTATGGTATTCTTATTCTTATGGGGTGTATTTTTAGGCCCTTTTGGGGGCTTCCACTTCCGTGTTTCGGCTTTTGGTGGCATTCTGAGTAATTTTCAACCTTTCTAGGCACTTTTATATCTGACTACACTAGTCTGAGGTCTCGGCTATCGTGGTTGTAGTTCGGAAAAGAGACACTCTACAGAGATCTGGAAGCTAATTAAGTTGTAAAATAGCAAAAAAAAATTATGCTACATTTGCCGCGCCACCTTTTGTTTAGCCACAGATGCTAAAGATTCCGATCTAGGGTGTGGCTGATGATAGTGAGCAGATGTCTGTAGCGTGTTTTTGTCCCACATGAAAAGATTGAATATTAGAAACGTCAGCTAAGCTGACATCTTCTAAATGATGAAGAAAAAAGTCGGTAATACGTTCACAGGCCCCGTAACAGAGCACTGATACATCATAGAATACTTGAAATATACGTGGAGGTGCAATTGAGTGAAGAAAAGATTCAAAAGTTTCTGAAGTGGTGATATAAGTTGCATAGTTTTATCTCTCCAATGTCAGATCGGATGACAAGAAACTACCCTACATCCTCCTCTGCAGCATCATTTTCTGCAGCATCTGTTTCTACAGATGGTGAGTCAGCGTACTTTACAGACGCCCAATCGCATCTTAGTGACTCACACTCATTAGAATCGGATCAGATAGATCCTGAGACGGTGAATCATAATCCGTCAAATGAGGTACCTCTTTCGCCGCAGGTAACAATCACTGAGGCAGCTGGTGAGGCTCATCCAGGTGTTTTGGGTAATACAGATCCCGCTGAAACTGTAGAAAACACAGTGCTGGCAGATACTACTGTTGTGGATACAACAGTTGCCAATGTAACTGCTGGAAATGCATCTGAAGAGAATAGTGGTTCACTGAAGCCTGACTCAACCATTGATTCTCAGCCAGCTGCTCAACCTGAGCCTGCAAGAGCCTTGATTGCTACAAGTGAAGATCCAGACAAAGAGATTGAGGATGAGCCGGAAGATTTGCGAAAAGGTGGTTATAAAAGGGAGGAAAGCCAGTGTCATGAATATTACTGTACTTACTGGTGTTCTCCGGCCAGTGTTTCTGGGGAGAACATATTCACTATGTGCTTCAGTTGTTTGGCATCTTCATTGGTAACAGTTTGTACATCATGCTGTGTATCTGCTGCCACAAAATAAGAGAGTTCAACATTGCAGTGCAAGTTTCCACTTGGAAGATTTAGCCAGAAGGCCTAATGATTGTTGTTATGGGCCCTCATGAGAGCTTCGCTACACCACGGTTGATCACTTGCGTTGTACTGTACAAGGGGAATATCATATGGAAGACGCACAGGATACTTAATTACACCTTCATTTTCAGTATCGATAACAGGTAGTGTGTCATTTCCCCTAACAGGAATTAATTGTACTTTTTTGTTAATATCTTCTGAGGCAAGTGACAAGCATTGAGGAATGATTATGACTCCAGCCTCATATGAGCTAACATTATAGCGATGGTCTTTCAAATCATTATGAGAATATGATGCACCATAACCACGCTCGGGAGCACCCCATGCCTGTTTGGACAAATTTGCAGAAGAAAGTATCATCCATTTGAGAGTCTGGAAATTATCAGACGTAACACAGTACGTTTTCACGTGAGGAGATAGATTTGTACGTCCAGCTTGAGACTTTGAGCAAGGGACCCCAGCCCATTTGTACATGAATTGTCTCAAGAGCTTGTACTGATTGGCATATGCGTAGTAATTACCTTTTGGTTGCGTGTTGAAAAAAAGCGCATGGCCAGAGATATGGCTAAATCGAGCATTCAGAACCTCACTTTCTGTAGGCCAAATAATAACAGGGCTTACACCATGTGAAGTGTTGAAGTCATGTTCCGGTTTTTTGACAATTGTTGAAGACCCTTCTGCTATGCTAGTTAGGATGTGAGTTCCCACGTTCGAACTTTTAGAGTCGAAAGGAGCAGATATAGTCGAAACTTGACAAATCAGTTGCGCTTTCTCAGGGGTGGTGAGCTTGTATTCATTTAGTAGCTGATACAATTTCCCGTAGCCAAATAAAGGACTCTTGTTACTCTGGTATTTGGAATAACTTCTGGGATCAAGGTCAAATGTGTATTTTCCAGGAGATGAACCTATGAACTGTACGTCAATGTCGTCAAAATTGAATTGATGGAGCTTTTTGATTAATTTGTCTAGTTTTGGCTCTTCATAACTGGCGAAGTACTCCAAGATATTCCTTTTGAAGATCTTACCGTTGTCTTTGATGAAATCTAAGTCTGGATTTTTGAATGCCATATAGTCTTCTTCCTTCGAATAAATAGGCATTTTAGGAGATATCCATGCCATTTGCGTTTGCGCAACATAATCTGCAGTCGTAAGGTTCATCGTGTGAATGACAATTTGGCAAGTATCGTCTTGGAAGAAATTAACCATTAATTTAGTGTGATGACTTCCATGTCTTGGGAGTCTTTTTGATACGTCTATTGTTTGAATACGATAACTTAACCTATGCGACTCATCTATCTCCAGGTATGAGGGAGAGTCAGAGCAAATAAGATTAATGTCGACATTGAGTGGATCTGCGCGTATAAATGGAAGCAGGAAGTTACAGTCTATCATCATATTAAATTGAAAGGTCTCCTCCAAGATATCGGACCCCACCAGGTCATCCATCGAGACAGTATCGACATCCGAGCTAAGCGGAAACTCTGAGCAATAGCCTGAGTTCCCTATTAGTCTTATTGGTGAGCGGTATGATGGCGCCTGTGGCGCTTTAGTGACGATGACTGGTTCTTCGTACGCAATGCTACTATCAGATTTATTCCCCAGTTTACGTCGTTTTTCGGCTGCCTGGAGCATCAACGACCTCATGGATATCCTCGAGTCTTGTTCATCGTCTTCCTTCTTTCTCTTTGTATGGGATGGTTTAGAAGAGGTGCCAGTTTCATCCTCTTCGTCACTTGAAACAAGATCAATTACTTTTGATTGACTCTTGGCATTATTATGTGCAGGTTTACTTATAACGGGGCGTGAGTCTCCAATGATTTCAAGATCAGAGTCTGTTTCTGTGCTATCATCGGACATCTTCTAGTTCTTGTCTTACCTGGTACGGTGTTTGCATACATTATAATCCTCACAAAGTATCGTTGATTTAATTTGACTAGATAACCTTTATGGTTGAAAACCTACAAAAAAACGCTGACGTAATCTGTGAGCATCTGTACCACATAACTACATATCAGTTATCAAAAGAGAAAGCAAGAGCTATTATTTACTTCTATATAGAACGTAGTCGTGTAATCAAACAAACCACATTCCGAAGAAAAGCTATATGCGCTTAGTACAATCTGAAAGCAGGACCCATGGATGATTTGATACATAGAGATCCGACGTTTTGCCAGTTCTTCTTCAATAGAGAAACCAAGAAGTTAATGGACATCAAGATTTGAGTAACAAGAACATCCTCTTCCATTTCAATGTGACCAACGGCAACAGCAAGACACAAAACCTTCTTCAACTGGAACTTAATTGTTGACTTGACATCGTTAACCTTGGCGTACAAGTCATCGTTGTGAGAAACTGGTGTTGGGAACTTACCAGCCTTGGAAAGTTGAGGACCCAAAAGTCTTGGAACCTGCTTAATCAAGACTTCAGAAGCAACAAAAGCGTTGTACTTCTTGGCAAGCTTCTTAATCAACTTCTTGTTCTTGTTGAGCTTCTTCAAGTCATCAACAGACATAGCATCGACACCAAGGGACTTAGCTCTGTCGACATCAAAAGCATCACCAAAAATACAGATGGTCATGTTTGGTCTTGGGACTTGTGGAAGTTTCAATGATCCAGAGAAACGCTTGTCTCTCTGTGGGTCATAGTTCTTCAAACCAACTTGCAACTCAACGGTCTCCAAGAAATTTCTCTTCTTGGTCTCAGTGGAGTACTTAATAACCTCCTTAATCTGGTCTCTAACCTGGGTGGTACTAATTTTAGATGACATTTTGTGATCACTATATTGTCTCCCTACTAGTAGGTGGTGCCTGTATGGATAAACTGGCCTTGGCGACTTCGATACTCAGAAATGAAAACTACCTGTGTAGAAGAGAATTCGTACTCTTTACTTCTTTTACTTAAGTCCTAGTTGAAAATTTTTGAGTAGTAGTGGTATACTCAATAATATTAATTCCAGACCAGTACATCTTAGGGTTGGCACCCTGCTGCTGTGCACGTGATATTGGCTGTGCTCTTCTTATCTGCTTATGGTAGACATGATTTATATATTTGATAATAATGGAGCTCTTTATAAAAGCTGATGCTTTTAGACATAACGATTGATGCCTTAGAGCGTTCAGAGATGTCTGCAATATGATAAACAGAGTACCAATTGACCAATTATTCGGAGTGTCTAACGTTTTGAGGACGTCACTCTTTCTACAGATTTGCCTAAGAGGATATGCTAAAAAAGCATCATCATCAACGCGATGGCTAAAAAGACAACAAACAGACTATTACACCAGAGAAGCCAAGCACTTAAATCTTAAGTCTCGTGCTGCCTTCAAATTACTTCAAATTGATGATAGATTCAAACTTTTCAGAAAGGAAAAAGCGCAGAACGTTTTGGATCTCGGTGCTGCTCCAGGAGCGTGGGATCAGGTGCTTGTGGAAAGATGTAGTAAAACCTCATTGATTCTGGGAGTTGATATTCTTCCATATCAACCGCCAAAGGGGGTATCCGCAATGCAGGCGAATATCTTGAGCAAAAAGACTCATAGCAATATTCGTCACTTCTTCCAGATGAGCAAAAAAGAGCAAGCTGATGAGATATTTCAGTCTCTGGAAGTCTCTACTAAACACTTGGGGTCTCTCAGTGTTCCCAACTCTGATTCAGTTATGGAATCGGAGATTGAGTTAAGCCGACTGGAGAAGGAGTCGATGGATCTGTCATTGCAATCGATTGGTAACGTATCTAATTATCCCGTGGATATAATTCTGAGTGATATGTATGCTCCTTTCATCCAAATTTCTGGGTATGCTAATGCAACTACTAACAATCCTTATAAAAGGATGGGAAATACTTCTGGATTGGCAGTTAAAGACCATTTGGTATCTATGGACCTCTGCGACGCTGCTCTTGTCACGGCGATTGATCTGTTGAAAGAAGGAGGTTCATTGGTGCTCAAATTCTTTACAGGCAATGAAGACAGATTCTTAGAGGAACGACTGAAAGCAGTCTTCTCAAAGGTGATTAGATTCAAACCAAGGGCATGTCGACCCGAGTCAAAAGAATGTTACTTTGTTTGCTTGGATAAACAGGCTGAGTACATAGATAAAGTGAAGGTATTCAGTATGGCTTAAGTCGGTCAATCAGTCAGGGATAATCTCCTGCATTGTATATATATCATACCCTAATGAATTACTCCTCATCTTTTGGGGTTTCATCTAGATCCAGTAGGTTTTCAATCTCAGGCTGCTCCGCAGCCTTGGAGTCTTGTAATACTTCAGGAGTCTCTTGTTCAAGTGATCCCGATAGTAATCTGGCCCCAAGCTTTTCCTTCCCTATTTTTTGTAAATGTTCCTTCCAAAGCAAGACACTTTCTTCAACCTTCTTAGAATCACCAATATAAGTCTGTGTCAATAAAGTCGCTTCCGCAAAGCGATCTGTCATTTGCAAAATTTGCAAACAAGTGGTGAGATCCTGTGCTGCCCAAGATGCTGTGAATGCGAGGTTGAATTTTCCTGCTTCTGTACAAGATTCACTTAAACTTTTGAGTCCTTTGGTATCATTCATTGAAGAGTACAGTAACAAAAGAGACTGATAATCCTTACATTTAGCAAATGATTCCACAGCAAGCTTCAAGTTCCAGTTTGTCAATGCTATGTCTCCCAGTTTCTTCCATTTATGCGGCGTGTTTTCCTTCTCAGCAATCTCCTTTGCAAGAGGTAAGTTCATGGTCTCGACTGCCAACTCAAACTTTTGTTCCAAGTCGTTAGAGATCTCTAAAGCTTTCTCCTTAAATCCTTGTTGCTCCAAGAATCTAGAAATCTTTGATATATCTTTCTGATCAACATTTCCTAATAGTTCATCAGCTTGATCAAGATCACCTCTTAAGACCACAGTTTGGAATTCTAATACAGCAAGCGACAGGTAGTACGATGCAATATTTGCATCTTTGTCTGACACATACACCTTGTTATCTCTAGGGAGATATCCAAGCAGATACATTGGCTTATCGAAATGGGCCAAGTTGTTGACAGACCCTCCAACAAGGTAGTTAAGTCTGTTGGATGATGAGGTGTAAATGAACACATCACCAACCCACTTCCCACTAACAATTTGGTCCTGGACATCATACAATACTTCAAAAGAGTCTTCACATCCTTCTTGAGGATCAACAGAGCCATTGTTAAGATGTTCCTGGAAAATGTCCTTGTCAAATTTGAGTGCATAAGCTGTTTCCGCTGAGACAATAAGAACGAGTTCACCATTTTCCGACCAAATCACATCATCTGCCTCAACATCAATTCTTCTGACAAGATCTCCGGTGTCCCAGTTATATAAAGAAACAAAGCCTTCTGACTTAACTGTCAGCAAAGCACCACCATAGATTTTGTCTGCAGCGTATATTAAATCAACCTGTCCTGAAGTCTTCTCTTTGAAGTTTTTGAAAATCTTAACCGAAGAGTTCGACTCTCTTACAGCATAATAGTTTGGATCCTGTGCCCAGACAAAATCCAACGCTTTACCGTACATTTTGTTTCTCCATGCCAATGCAGTATATATAATATACTCATTGTCTCCGGTAACTGTAACGAATCTTCCATTAGGAGAGTGACTCAAGGTACTTGGGAAAATCTCAACTGCACCAAGCTCCTTTTGAGCTAGAGGTAGTATTTCACCATCTTCTAATTCTGCATCAGAAGCTCTGATGACATAGCTGTAGATATCCATATGCTTTGAACAAATAATCTTACCCATAGGATCCATTGATATGAGTGGTTTGTCATCACCTAGTTTAAAAACGACGTGACCTGTATCAAAACCCACAGAAATTAGACTGGACCCGCGTCTGGTGGCAATGCACCATGCTCTTTCCATGGCATAATTAAGGGACTTCTCAAGTTTGTATGTGTTAGAGTTCCAGACTTTGATTGTAGCATCCTCAGAACCAGACACAATTAAAGGTAGCTCGGGATGGAAAACGGCAAAGGAAACATTTGAAGAATGCCCCTCCAAAGTTGCAACGCACGATTTTGTTTGATAATCCCATACTTTGACAGTTTTATCATCGGAGGAAGTCAACAAGTATGGCTTGTCCCCATGGGGATAATAATCAACATAATTGAAGCCTTTGGAATCAGGTGCAAGTAAAGTGAAGTTAGGAACCTTCGACCCTAACGACCAAATTTTGACTGTTTTATCTAGACATGCCGAAGCAAACACATTCGCATCCTTTGGATTGAAGGCAATAGACATCACATAATGCTGATGACCCTCAAATGTTCGTTCAAGCTTCCAGTTGTTTTCCCAATTCCATAATTTGATGGTGTAATCATCTGATGACGTCAAAACATACGGCCTAGAAGGGTGCACAGCAATCGATCTGATATAATCAGGGTGCGCTTCAAACTGAGCCACTCTTTCACCGGTGTTGTAGTTGTATACTCTCACCTGAAAGTCATCAGATCCAACAACAATCCAATTTTTTCTTGCAATAAACTTACCAGCTCTAACAGGCACGTTGGTAACATCTATTGTTTTAACAATGGAGCTTGTCTCATATGACCATATCTCGATCTTACCACTATATAGTGTAGTTAAAACCCAAGGTTCAGAAGGATGAAAATCGATCCCCTTTACACGATCCGAACGGGTGCTTGAAATTTTCTATAGTTGTTTTCAATTGTTAGTCTCTTCAGCTTTTTGCTGCAACATTGAGCATTGAACTCGCGACTTACCTTGATATCGAGCTTCATTTTCCAGTTACACGCCCATATATGCGGCGTTGAAGCTTTGCAATGGGCTTTATACTTGTGAAAAAGTAGCAATCTTTTATACTATTACTGTTCCTTTTGTTTTCGTGTTCTTTTTAAGTTTCTCATTTTTCACAGTGCTGCGAGAAGGAGATCAATGTAAAAAGAGAGTGAGATTTCCGTTCGTTGATGACATAATCAGGCGAGGGCTGCGTAACCGTCACTGATCTGGCCAAAAAGGAGGGCCAAAAGTATTCAGTCAAGGTGTCTAGTGCAGAGGGCTTGAATAGTAACCGAAAGAAACACAGAAGGTTCTTAACGCAGTATCGGCTGATTTATACGGTTTGCTTGTTTTTTAAGTATACGCTGTGGCCAATATACATCTGTAACATGTGGATTTTTGAGTGGTGTAAGTTGTTGAAGTTTGAATCACAAGATGCACAAAATTATATAAACTAACACCAATGATTGCAGTCCAGGACGTTTTGGCGTCGCTAGGTCTATGGAACAAGCATGCAAAGCTGTTATTCTTAGGATTGGATAATGCCGGAAAGACCACCCTTCTACATATGCTGAAGAATGACAGAATGGCTACTTTACAACCAACTCTCCATCCTACTTCGGAGGAGTTGTCGATCGGTAACGTGAGATTTACTACTTTTGATTTAGGAGGGCATCAGCAAGCAAGAAGATTATGGAAGGACTACTTCCCTGAGGTGAATGGAATTGTTTATCTGGTTGATGCTGCTGACTCGGAAAGATTTGAAGAGTCTAAGACTGAGTTGGATGCCTTATTTGCTATCGAAGAGCTGGCTAAAGTACCATTTCTCATCTTGGGTAACAAGATTGATTCTCCAAAGGCTGTCAGTGAAAACGAACTTAGACACTTCTTGGGTCTTTACAACACTACTGGAAAAGATAAGGTGCAGCTTACTGACACCAGACCTGTTGAAGTTTTCATGTGTTCGATCGTTATGAGACAGGGTTACGGAGAGGGCTTTAGATGGCTTTCTCAATACATCTAAGTATAATTACAGATTTAATTGCAAATCGATATCTATAGTTTTCAATTGTAGTGTAATATAGAAGGAAGTTTTATCTGCGTCTTTTCGATCCAGAGGTTTCTGAAGAGTTATTACCCTGTCTTCTCTTTCTACCCTCATTGGCAAAGTACTCTTTCTTTCTTGCACTTTCCTTCTCACGTCTGACTTCTTCTAACTTGGCTAACTTCTTTAGTCTCTCATTTTTGGACACAGAGTTCTTGGCCTTCTTCTTCTCCAGTTTATCGTTTCTTATCGTTTCTACGGCCTGTATTAACGCTCTGGCCTTCTTCTCTTCCCCTCCAAGTACCACTGCTCTCTTCTGCAAGTATCCAGTCTTTTTCTGTTTCTTCATCTCGTGGATCTGTGATTTGAAGGGTAATTTAGCCTTCACAGCTTTAGGAACTCTAAGAGGATTGAACTTCCGATCTTGACGCTCAATCTTCCTGTAAGCAGAGTCTGGGTTGTTAGGTGTGGCAACGTTGTGCTCTGCCCTTACTTCACCAGTTAATCTCATTCCCTTCCAATTCTCCTTGTCCCTGACTAACAATGAAGTAACTGGATTGTAAAATTTCTTAGGCTTAATCGGATACCATGTTCTTAAAAACACAATGTCACTTAGTAGAATCTTGTCTTCGAATGTTGCTCTGAAGTGTCCTTCTGGTTGCGAAAGGGCTCTCTTGATCTCTCCTCTAATTCCAGAAACAGTCTTCAAAGAAGCTCCCTCAAACTTTGCCACCTCTATACTGGAAGAAAACATGTCCTTGATAAATGCTGTATTTCGAAATACCTTATAAGGAACACCAACAAGCTTCAGCTTTTTGACAATTTCAACTTCAGCGTTCAGCTCTTCAATTATTCCTGTAGCAGCGATCCTAAATGATGAGGTTGTATCCCGTTTGGATACAACCTGCACACCACAAAATGGTGTGTTGGGGGACACCAGTGGACCATAGAACGTTGCAAAACAATAAGCGTGCTCTGGTGTATATTTAAGCATTCTATTTCTTGTACGCGAGTCAGACGTCGTGTAGATAGGCATTGTCTGAAATCTTCTCCATCCTAAGGAGAGAATTAATGGATCATTGGTTTTAAGAATCTTCTTATGCCATCTATGCCTTCTAATACGAGCGTTCATAAAGCCAAATCGCTCTTCTGTTTGAAGTAATCCACCTATCACCATAGGATAGTCTGGGTTGAACCCCTCCACAAGCTCCATTGGGAGCTCATCAAATGTCAACTTCACATATGATCCAGCCTTGTAACCCTCTATTTTGGTTCTTGTTTCAGGTTCCAAAGATGAGAGCTCCGTCTTGTTAATCTCTAGCTGTTTGGCCATTTTGGCCTTTTGAAATTCATACCAAGTATCATGTTCATCAAATGGGTTTTCCTTATCCCCTGTTTGGTCTTCCTCTTCCTCAAACTGTAGGCGAAGTTTCTCTTTCCTCTTTCTCATCAGATCTCTTTGCTGTTCTGTATCTAGGTCTCCATCCAGTTTAGTACCCTCTGCTTCCATTTCATCCTTAAGTTCCTCAGCTTCAAAATCAGGAAAGCCTTCACTTTGATTTTTCTGGCCTTCGTCATCTTCATCAGAACCACTTTCATCTACCTCACCATCATCTCCACTCTGCTCGTCCTCAAGATCTTCAAAGTCACCGTATATCTCCTCGCCATCAGACGCTTCTGAGGTGAGCATCCGTTGCTTGGGTGAAACGAAAAACCGACTTCTGAGGTTGCGTAGAGCTTCTCCATCTGGACTCCATTTTTCCTCCAGTGAAGAAACAGACGTGTCTGTCTCGTTAACATTGTTAGCAGCTTCTTCAGATGCTTTTTTGGTGAAAAAATCTTCTTCTTCTGAATCTTCTGAATCTTCACTCTCGGCGTCTTCTTCTTCGCCTCTGTCTCTTAATTTTGATACAATAGTGGCTACGTCAAGGCCACTTGTGTATATCAACTTATTAATATTCGTTGATGTCTTCACTTGTATATTCTCGAGTTTTCTGCCAATTCTATGCCAGTTTCCATCCATATCGTCTTCGTCATCCTCTTCATCCTCTTCATCCTCTTCATCTTCACTAAAATCATCTTTGTCACTTTGTGGAAGATCATCATCAGGCATTGTAGAATTTCCCTCATCATCGCTTAAAAATTCAGCCGACTCATTTCCTTCCGCATCCTCAGATACTTCAGATATCTTAGAAAGTGAAGCGCTCTTGTTGATGGAGCGAAGAGTTTTTCTTCCAGAATCTCCATCCAGCTCGATCTGTGCCCTTTCTGAATCATCACTGAACAATTTGATTCGACTCTCTGTGCCCGATCTCTGATCCATTATGTCCCCTGCTTTTTGAAGCTTATTGACAAGTCTTTCGCCAGCACCACTCATTTCTGAGTCTTTGGGTATCTCATCTGGTATATCTATATACACAGCATCCTTGTCAATAAGAACTCCATGAATATCAGACATTGGCGCATATATGATTTTTTGCTTATCTTCAAGCCTTTTTCTTCTTCTTGGTTTAGAAGATTCCTCAGTAGAATTTTCTGTCTGCTCGTCTTCAAGCTCCTGAAGCTTCTCCTCGAAGTAAGGAGTGGGGCATGGATCTGGAAGCTTTTCCACATTAGTAACTGTGAAATCACCTGCACCTGCTATGTGAACTCTGGAGTTCTTTTGTGCTAAAGGTGTCCCGTGAAGATATCCATAAATGGCAACTTTCCTATCAACTTTAGGGTTCTTTTCTATATGAGTTGGGTGTGTGAGGTCAACAATTCTATCCGCAAGTAAATATGGATGTTCATTTCTCCATTTTAATGGCCGAAACTTCATCACAGAGATGAATCGAGTCAAATTCAAAATCTCTCTATCGGGATACCGTCCATTGATTACTCCTGAAAGATAGAACAGTTTTGCCCCTTGATATACTTCTACCCAAAACCGCTTTTTAAGTTGTTTCTTTGATGCCCTCAAAGTTGCCTGTTTCTTAAACAAATCTAAATGTGTTGTAACACCAAGAACTCGAGGCATACCGTGATGTTGAGCTATATTGAGGAACTCCATTGTTTCCATCTCGAAGCCAAAATTTCCATCAATCAAGAGAAGTACGAGATCTGCTATTTTGGCTAAATCTATCATGGAATTGAGATCATTCGAACACTCGATAAATGTTAGTTTTCGTCTCTTACCACTAACAATAGTGACAGGTCCTTTGATAGACGTTAAAGTGGTCTTCGTAAGTCTTCTGACTAAAGATCGTATAAGAGTTGTTTTTCCTGTTCCCGGTGGTCCCACAACAGCAATTATAACTGGAGGAGGATCATCATCTGGTGTTCTATCAATCATGGGAACATGAAGGCGCTTTTCGCGGAAATCACTGCTTCTTTTGGCCTGCCGTTGAAGCTTTCCAGGATTAGCCACCACAAAGGCTTTGGCATTTTGCCCTTGTGAATGGAGCTTCTTTTTGGCGGGGGTCCTTGTGGACCCTCCTCTGTGAGCCTTATTCTTCTGTTGTGAGTCCATCTTATGTAGTATTGCAGACTAAGACAGCAAACAGCGGTAGTTGAATGCTACTAAAGACGTGATCAATCAATCATACCTAACAAAGGTTTAAAAAACTTCAACTTAAAATTTTTTATCTTCACATATACTCGACTTTCCCGGCTGTGCAACAAGGCCGGAAAAGGAAAGAGCAGATAGATCTTAGTCCATTCTGTCTGTTTACTGATAACATCGACTATAACTAAGTTAAAACTATAAATCAAACTAAGAGGCCCCAAACCAAAAGTCCGGGGTTACAGAAATGAAGTATTGAATCACAGGAAAAGAGATATGACTGTTGTTAAAAAAGCGCGCTCAGTTGTAGAACACAAACTTGGCTTTCCCACTTGTGACAGCCACAGTACAACCGTCTTCCCCATTTCCGTTATACACCCCATTTTCGTAGTAACAGTCTCCCTGCACAACACTACTGCTGTCGTAGGCTTCAATTTTCACATTGTAGTTGGCGGCGTCATAGTTGTTAGGGTTAGGAATCAAAGACAAGTAGCTGATTCCACCAGTGTATCCAGCACCAAAGTTCAAAGGAGCCCAGTTTCCAACACCTGTTCCTGATGTACTCCAAATACATCCATCTTCCCAAGACACACCTGCTGGATTTACGTAGAATTGAGCGGATGTCTGCTTTCCTTGCCATTGGTAATATGTATCTTCGTCAACAACAGCCAAAATAGCTTCTCCACCAGCGTCGACCACAGTTGGAATCACCATATTTTCTGTACCTGGGTAATCAGTTCTACAGACAGCAACAGACTGTGAAATTTCTGAGACCAGTCTAGCAGAATCAATACCCCACTCACACAGGTAGTTGGAACCTTGGTTGGATCTGTAAAGATATCCACCGTCACAATAAAGGCCACCAACAGATACACCGTTGGATGGTTGATCGGATGGCCATTGAGTTTTGGACATTCCAGATTGACAAGCGTAAGAGCAATAAGTTCCATCTTCACATGAACCTCCTGTGGAAGCATCTGAAGGATGGTATAATCCGGACCAACCTCCAAAACCTAAGTGATCCAAGGCAACGACACCATTACCTGCAGGGAATTGTGAACAAGCAACAACACCGTCAACGAACTGTTCAGTAGGATCTGAGAAGGCAGATAAATCTCCTGAAATTCCACCCGAAGAGCTAATTGAGTAAGATCCGGAAGCTGAACTTGATGATGAGGAGGATGATATCGACGCACTAGCGGACGAGTCGGTACTAGGGCTAGAAGATGTGGTGGTAGCAGCAGAGGTAGCAGCAGAGGTGACAGCAGAGGTAGCAGCAGAGGTGACAGCAGAGGTAGCAGTTGCAGAAGCGGAAGATGAAGGTGTGATAGAAGAGACAACAGTCCCCCCGGAAGAGTCAACAGTAACAGTTACGTAGACGTAATCATAAGCCACCGCTCTCTTATGTTGATGGTGTTGGTGGTAAGTTCTAGATGTGGTAGTACAAGGTTCATCAGCAGCTGCAACAGCTTGGGCTTGACCTTTTGGCTTTGGTGCCGGAGCAGCAAGCGTAGGAGTTGCAAGACTAGCTATAATAGCTAAGATTGAGCAATGTGACAATTTCATGATTGATCGATTTCTAGATTGAAACTGCTATATCACAAGATGTTAGTATCATGAATATCGTACTTCAATAGAAGCACTCCAATAATCCTTGAGCAAGAGCAACAGAAGTAAACCGACAACAAGCAATCTAAGTAAGCAACTGATCCAGTTCAACTCGTTGTAAGCTTCAAAGGAAAAGTTAAAAGCACAGCAAGATCACGTCTGGCAGGAGAATGCCACAGGACTGTCCTGCGGCTTAAAAATATCATGAAAAACCCGCCTAGAGCGTGTTTCGCGCGTGTTTACCTGTTGCCAAATGCTGACGTCAGCAACACCTTTAAGAGTTACCCGTTAGCGTGTCGTGTAACGGCAAACAGAAGGCTGTGCTCAAATTTTCCCTTTCAAGAAATCAAAACAATAGATATCGTGTTGCCGGCAGTGCAACAATCCGAAGGTACAGTGTTGTTTATTGTTAAGTCTGCAAACGACCATAAGTAAACCAGCCTCCATTACCTCCTACGTTAAGGCAACGAAAGAAAAAACGTAAACAAAATTGAAAATGCTGGAGAGAAAGCAGGCATTGAGGTCAAGCTAGGTCCTAAATTAAAACGCTGAACAGACTAGACGAGACGAGAAGAAAAAGCTTACTGTTTCTAGTCTGTCTCACTAAATCCGATCAAACAGTTTTGAAATAAACCCTAAGCCATATCCTTAAATTTGGCAAACCGGAGTAGCCAGACAATATCGCGTGTCCTTCGAGAATAATAAAATAAGAGGCGAATTCGTTATGGTCGGTTGTAAACGTTGCTCCACCTTTGACAAGCCAGTTGTGGTTGGTACTTCTTGCAATAAAAGATTATCGTAGATGACTTCTAAATGAGTAATTTGAAAGAGTTATAATACTTACCAGTACCGTGGATTATTAGCTGAATAGTATAATAAAACGCACTTGAAGCAAAGCGAGTATGGATATCAAAAGCCTTCAAGCTGAAATTGTTGACAAGACGTGACCTAAAGAAAGGAATGTAAATAGTTGGTAAAACACGTCGTCAAGGCAGTTACAGGTTTGGTGCGCAGAAAGCGACTATCAAGCAGGTATCAAAGCTGGTTGTAAAGCAATGTTATATATTATTTAAAAAAGCTTTAAGCTGAGAAGGAGACAAACCTCATATTATATCTTCAGGGTTCTGCAGTCTCTATGAAACGGCTATGCGATCGAGGAGGCGGTATGTGATGCTTCCGAATTAGGAACCTACACTGTACGGCGCGCTCCATAAGGATGTTACGTAATCGAAAATGTTTTGCTTTCTGGCTTCATGTCCGGGTAACTAGTGTGTTTTCAATTATTAGGTCTCAGTTGTGCTCCAGTATTGCAGTGAAAATGTCGCACAGGATGGCTGGTTTAGAATATTTCTCTTTATTACAGGTGTACGGATGCTCGTTTGAACTTAGCCTCTTTAGGAATGTTTACCTAAATGTGGGGAAGTTTCCGGAGCTTTTGCGAGTGTTAAGAAAACTCCCGTACTGTCCAAGTCAAAAAAAGGACCATTTCCGACAACAGTTGCACTATCACCAGAAACGGGGACATTAGATGTGGCGGTGCAAATGTTTTGACTGATGACCCAAAATATTAGCACCGCCACTTCAATTGTTTCCGCTCCCCAGCGTAGTAGTTTCCATCGCGGACCTTCATTTCTTCTGATTTGGACTGTACCTCCTTTGAGTACATTTTGGCATGGTCTGAATAGACTGCCTTACAACGTCATTGTTAGTACTAAAATGTCTCCTTAGTGCTGTGTGTTTTTGAAAGAAGTCCTAAGTCGAGTTTCGATCACTGCCCACGCCTCCCCATCCAATTTCTCGGGAGCTCCATGTCGGACCCGTAATTGTCCGTGTATGGACAAACCTATACACCCCTAATGGCCTGGGGGAGTAAAATTATTTTTTAATTATCTGCAAATAAGGCTTTTAGAAATTTAAATTACCCTTGTTTCTTAAAAACCATTCACTCCCCCACCACTTTACAGTTCGACAGCTATTGTGAAATAGGGAAACAAAGTGTCGCATCAATCCGCAGACCTGTGAACTTGATAGCTGACGACAAGTGACCGTTTTTGCATCTTTTGTCTCGTCCTGTATCGACTTTCTCTTCAGCCTTGTACTGGAGTTGGTTTCGGAGAATCTTTTTGCTCTTCAAGCAGCCTTCTTATTTTGTTATTGCGTTCGGCTCTTTGAATAGAGCCATACGCATATTAGGACGCCGTACTAGCTTTGAATCCTTCTCTGCTAGTGTCTGCAATAGCTCATATGGCTGGAGTCTAGCTCCCCTTATTAAAGATCATGTCAAAGGAAGTTTTTAACGAAGGCCCCACAACATCACAACATGTGGAGGCCAAGAATGATGACGACTTCACAAATACTACATTCAAGCTTAAACGTACTCGTTCTATGGGCCTGTTGGACGACTTCATTGTTCAGTCACGCTCACAAGACACAAATTCAATCACTGACAAGGATGGCAAGCTTACTTCGAGAGATTTTGTCTCCGACGCCACCTTACAGAAGCTCAATATAAAACCAACATATGATGACACAGATAATGTTCCGCGGTTCTATACAAGTGTTATACCGTCGGCTTCAAAGTCCAGAAAAGCAAATTTGTCTGCCTCCCCACCTAGCTTTCAGAGTGACGATCTGTCAGACGAGAACTATAATTCAGAGGACTCTGTTAGTTCTATGGGTTCTGGAAGCTCTGTTTGCTTAACGCCAAAGCATCAAATAAAAAAGCATCAGCATCAGCATCATCAGCAGCACGACCAGAACTGCCAGAAACCTTCAGTTGATGGCTCTGTCAACCCATGGGTGGCGCATCATTTGCATGACGATACTGATGTCCAGCACTTTCCAGAGCAACATGTTGACTATCTCTCTCACGATTGGGATGAGACGGAAATACTGAAGTCATGGAGATATGTTATCTTGAGAAGAAATGATTTTGCCAATTCTGCTAGGCTTGAAAATGCATCTTGGAGAACATGGGCACAAGCTAGAAACGGACTCAAGACCATATCACCTGCTGAATTGAACTGGAGTAAAGATACTGATGTAACGTGGCTTTATGGACCCCTCTATAAGGACGAAAACAATGACTTTGATATAATGGATTTCAAAAAGAAGCAGCAACATCATTATGGTATCAGCTCTAGTAAGAACTCGAAGAGGGTGGGTTCCCCTCGAACGAAAAATCACGTCGAGGCTACGAATGTGGAAGATTCACATCTGATGGGTGAGAATCTTAAACCGATATTGAAAAAGAGAACTAATGTGGAAAAGATGATAAGTGACGCTTCCTACAGCAGATTGCAAACACTCTTGGAAGAGCATGATCATAAATTCAAAGGAAGTCCAATTCTTGAATCAACGTCCAACAATTTAAATGAGACCCCATCCCCTGCTATATCTTCTGGTCAGGGAAGCCTAACTGGCGATGCTTCGCCATTTTGCCTCTCTGCTAATCAAACAACTGAAGATATCAACAGAGCTGATTCCCAGGTTCATCCTCAAGCACATTTACCCCCCCAACATCCTGCAAAAAGGGAGAGACATATTCATTTCAATATGAGGGTTGATCAATGCATAGCCCTAGAGGAGAACTTCTCGCATTCTGCTGATGGTGTTGAAGAGAGAGGTCACAGTTATGACGATGTGGGTACTCGTCAGACTCATTTTGGCGGGATGGAGTTTGATGCAGATGATGATGACTATGATGACAATGACGAGGAAGATGACGATTTTTTCATGTTAAACACCAAAATGGTATCTCCTAATATCTCTCATAAACCTCCGATCTGGTCTCAATCGTCTTCTCGAAGACAATCTGTGAACAATTCTCCATCGCCTGAGGCAGACGAAATACATGTCATCACTATTGCCCCATTACCTTCGACAACGTTGAAAAGTTGCTCTGATGATGAAGATGAAGTAGATGATTATACCGTGTCTCATAACACAAAAACTAACCGTGGGTATGATTATCACTACGATTATAACACGGTTTATGATGATACAGCAAACCCGTTGTACTCTGTGATGAACCAGTCAGATGTGCAAATGTATGATGTCCCTGAAAACTGCCAACTAGATGACGTAATGGAACTAGATGACGATGAAAGCATGAGAGAAAGCATACCGAGTGCCAGTGATGCGTATGCTCTACCCTCCTTAGATAATGCCCACAATGACACGAAAGGTGAGTATAACAGTGCCAGAGTAGAACATGAGAAGGATGGGAATGTCAATGATCGGATTCTTGTCGACAACCAAACCGAAGACATCCCAGCTGAGCTGTTGGCGCAGCTGCACACAGAATCACGTATGGATGCGGATACAAGACACTATGATTCGAATGCACAAGCTGGAGGTATCAAACGAACCAGTAGCATTGGAAATTCTGGGTCAGGTTCTACAGTTGGAATGAACTCTAGTCTTTCAACAATCAAGGTTGGTATTAGCGGCCTTGATCTTGGAAGCAGCGGTCTGAGAAGAAGTACAGGTGCAGGTTCAAAGCCACAGCTTTCCCAGATGTATAACTCGTCACAGACTCAATCATCAAGCCCTGGTTCTAACTTTCAGACTGTCCGATCTAACAGCAAGACATTTATGTTCGACAACTCTGATTCAGAAGAAGACGAAGGAGAAGAAGACGAGCTATCAATTCCAAGACGTTCATCATCAGTACTGTCTTCAGGGTCACTCAGTCACCACTCGGTTGGTGCTGGTTCTGCTACTGTTGGAACGAATACAGAGAATGTGACCTTCTTCAGCTCTCCCACTGATAGATCAAGCTGAGGCAGTACCATCGATGATTGACTTCATTGCTCAAAGGTGAACAATTTGAATCAAGGTTGTTTTCTTAACACACACTCTCCGTCCACGATAATCTAACGAAATAGCTTCCCATGTACGTTGACCGTAGCACGCTCAGTGTGTAGAATCATTGGCTGGATGCCATGAAAGTAAGCAGGCAGGCTGAAGCAGCGGTCTGTTGATCTTCGATTTTGGGTCATCCACGTAGCAGCGGACTGGCTTTATTTTTACACTGAGTATTTCAAACTCATAAATGAACGAAACCTGCCAGCCGTTAACAGACAGTCCTGTTGTCCTTGCCTCTTTGGATCACATACATTTTGCTATCTTTGTTGAATTCTCGCTCTTAACGGAGCTTCGGACGAACTTGGTAAAAAATGACGGACAATGGTCACTTTCAGATCGATGATGAAGATATCGTAATCCAGCCTGACCTTCCCGCATATTCAGAAGGACCATCCAACACAACGAAACCGGCGCCCTCAAACACCAATTCCGGCAATGCAGGTAATTCCGGCAGCTCGAACTTCTTTGGGTTCACTAATTTTGTGAACCCGCAAGCATACGTTGATCCCTTGTTTGCCTCCAACAACGTTCAAGTGAAAGAAAGACAGTTCACCGGAGGTGATACTCTTGATGAGCCTGTTCTGACCACGTTACGCCGTGACTTGTCAAAAATAGGGTACAAGCTACTGTCGATATTATGGCCGCTGATGCTTAGGAGACAAGTCATTCTTGTTAAGAGCTTCCGAGGAAGACTCACAAATGTGTCTGGCATATTGAGCCAGCCAGCCCCATCTTCTTTCCAAGAAGAAGAGCAAGACAGAATCTACTCTGAGTCGCAGGACGGTGACTCAGAATACTCCCAGGAAGCCATTAAGAAAATGCTGGACTGGGATCTTTGGGGTCCGCTTATATTCGTGTTGAGTTTCAGCTTGATTCTAACTCATTTGCAAACTAGCAGCTTGGCTAGCAGTTCAGAGTCTGCTAAGTCATCCGAGATATTCAGCGCCTCATTCACGCTTTTATGGGGAGTGTTGTCTCTTCTCTCGATAAATATGCAGTTGCTTTCTCCTGTTGCTCAAGCCACAGAACAAGGTGGTGTGACGTCTGGTGTGATTGGATTGTCTTTCTTCCAGTGTATCAGTATTTTATCGTACGCTTTATTTCCAATTGTTATGGGTGGACTCTCCTCAGTTCTTATCAAATGGAGAATTATAAGAGCTGCCATCAACATGGTTATGTTTCTGTGGTCAATACTCTGCTGTTGGCTGATATTGGTGATTGTTAACAACTGCAAAACCAAAGCAGTGTCGAGTTTGATGTATGGCGCAGGCGATGAGTCTTCCGGATCTCATACTGATGGTGATAAACGTATTTTTCTCATGATATATCCGATTGCCTTGGTTTTCGGTCTTTTCTCTTGGTTATGCGTCATAGTTTAACTTTGTCATCTCTTCGTACTTTGATGAATACTCTGTAGAAACAAGTGATGTAGAAGGCATTCAAGATGATCTTTATCGTTATACAATAAAAGGAGTACTACTTAACTGATAATCTTGCTTATCACCGCAAGAAGGGGCTTTCAAAAATACACGGGCTAGGATTCATCTTTTGACATTAATACCATCAAGCAGCTTCGTCTTTCTCCTCGTCCTCTTCAGCACCAAACTCCATAGGGTCAAAGTTTCCTCTGAGCACGTCTCTAGCGTCTATCTCTGATTGCACTGGCTCTCTGACAGATAGGTATATTTGGTCATAAGTTAGTTCTTTCACTTTAGGTTCCAAATAGGGATCTATTCTGCGCTTTTTGAGTTCAACTTTACCGGAAATCGGCACGTAAAGAGCAGTTGATGTCTTCTCATCAAAAGAAACCACCACGTGTCTGAAGGGATAATCATCTGCATATCTTTTTATTGAACCATCATAGTCCCTCACCTTCTTATAGGTATACGTTTTGGCATCCACACGATTTTCCGCCTCCTCCTCAGTAATTGGAGCATTTTCAGTCATGTCATCAAGCTGTTCTTTGATTTGCTCTGCGCTCTCTTCAGAGGTGGTATACAATGAGACAATATTGGTGTTCTTATTCAGCTCAACGTCACGGAACATAGACGTCAATAGTCTCGGATCATTTTCGGATTTAATATCTTCTTTTTTCATGTTCTTACCCTTAGTTATAGAAGCAGAACTAGCAAATTTCACATCATAGTATTTCTGATCCAACATGGAGGTATCTGGAAGAAAGTTCCATATTCGCTTAGCTTTTATGTGCTTCTTTGTTGGATGTCTGAGTTTAGTTACATCATCTGATGATATTGAGTCAAACATCTCTTCAACCAGCCTTAGCTGGGCTTTAGAGTCCAAATCTTCATCCTTCTTTGGCTGCAGCCGCTTTTTGTTCAGAATAGGTTCAGCTCCTTGCCCCATATCAGAGCCTTTATCAGATGAAATATATTGAGTACGACGCAGAAAACTAACATTATCAGACTTCAATGACGAGCTTGTTTTTGAAGGATCGGTTAACAGAATTTGGTCTTCTGGATGCAACATGGCTTCATTGCCATAATTGGAGTCTAAGTTACAAATCTTGGAAACGTCATTGTTCTCGATACATCCCGGAACATTAAGTAACGACATAGCCATTCCAAGGTTATCATTCAAGCTCATCAAATTCTTGAATGGCTCTTTTCTGAATATAGACGATAAAAATGAAGTGGACTTTAAGGACTTCAAGTCATCAGTCCCTGGTTGTTCTATCAGTTTTGGAGGACATGGTGGAGGTGGGAGATCATTGATGTATCGCACTTTCGCTATGTAGTCCTGTCGAGACGACGACCCTGTACTCTGTGACATTTTGTGGCACTGTGGTGATATATCGCTACAGAACTCAAGACGTTGTCAGACGATGTTGTTCCTGGTATAAATTGACCACCATTTCAAAAGCATGCATTACAAGAATTATTCACATTGCAAGTTTTTGCCCTTAGTTGACCGCTTAGATTTCTGGCAGACTTTTGTTTTGCACAGCCCGAGCCTTGAATAGCTGCATTTCTTGACGCAAGTAATTCTAACTACAAGCACTCTATCACCGATCTGAAGGCGTAGCCATTTTTGGGAGATGGAACGTATTGGCAGGCTGAATAAGAACCAAGTGCAACTGTCTTTATATGAATGAAGATGAGCGTCTTTTACCGCTCACAGGGCTCAAGTTTTCCAGCACCTCTGTTCCATCATCGGTGAAAAACAGCATTGCTCAAAAGATCCAGGAGATGGGAGGTTTGTTCTACAATGATCTATTGGCCGATATTGATATACTGTTAGTTGGCGACACAGACACGCCGAAATACAAATTCTGCGCGCAAAAGAGATTTGATATCAAGTTCATCAAACCAGAGGCTATAGATGCGTTATATGAACGATGGCAAGTTAAACACGATACTACTCGTGCGCTCATGTATGATTTCATCTTGAAGCCATTTGAAGGGATGTCTTTGTGTTTGTCAAGACTGTCTAATGCTAATGATGAACGTTATCGCAAGAGTCATATTTATGAGCTCATAAGGAAATATGGGGGGACTCCTGCAGAATCCCTGACTCCTTCAAATTCTGCAGTTATTACCATTGAATGTTCTGGCAAACGCTATCAAAAGGCCGTTGAATGGGGAATACCAGTTGTTCATCCGAAATGGATCCTTGATTGTATCCAAAGGGGTGCAACCCTTGACTTTAAATACTATAACATTACTTATGTGAACCCCAAAGATATAGGTCAGGGATCTTGTTTAGTTTGGGACAAGATTAAACACCAGTACTCGGAGGTTGTGAGCCTGAATGATGATGGCACTGGAAAGGAAGCTATAGCTGGACAGCCTGTTTCCAGAGAGACAGTATCTGGAATCTTTAGTGGATTAGTGTTCGCTGGTTATGGGTTCAGTGATCGTGAAACCGAAAAGTTGAAACAGGTCATTGAAGTTAATGGGGGGTTAATAGTAGACGAAGATAGTCCGGGCTTAACTCACTTTCTTGTTTCTTCGAGACTGCCTTCCCTACATCTTCCAGGACGTATACGGCAACACCCACACTTTAGTGACTTAAAAGTTTTGAATGAATGGTTCCTAGAGCGCTCATTGCACTACTCTCGCTTGTGCTATGATAGCTGGTCTATTCCTCGAAAGTATTGCAACCTCAATCTAAATCTGAAAGTATCTCTATCTGGGTTTTGTGGAATTGAGCTTCTGCATATAACCAAATTGCTGGAGTTGCTTGGATGTCATCTCGTTGAAACCTTTGAGAAGGAGTGCGATCTTTTAGTTGTTAACTTGAATGCTCTTGAAATATCCAATACACAAGCTCCGCACATTTTTGAATATGCCTTCCCGGATATTCTTGCTTCACCCCTGCCTGAATATATATCTCGAAAAACCACCGCCAGCAAAGTGAACGCTGCTACATTATGGAATATTCCTGTCGTTCCAATTTCCTATCTTTGGGAAACATCAGAAAAAGGGGCCCTTCCAAAGACAGATGAACCTCGATGGCGAGTATTACCGGAAACTGATTTGGTGTCTCAAAACCAAAATCCAAGTATTCTCAAAAGCCCGTCTCAGAGAAATGAAAACGGCTCTGTTAAGCAGAATGATTCTATTAGCGAAAATGATTTCGAGTCGAACAAGCTCGGAGTGGAACTTCCAAACAAATTGCCCTCTCCTAAAAAGCGAAAGCCAAAAACATGGCCCAAGATTGTCGGTATAGCAGCTACATCGAGACTTTTGTTTCCGACGTCGAATGATAGTAAGGACTACGATGAAATGGAGGGGAAAGAAGACGTTGCCCAATATGATGAAATTGGTTATCAATCCAAAAAGAGATTGATCCAGTCGCAGGGACGAGATGTTGTAAAAAAACAACTAATGGATCAGGCACAGACCGAAACTACAGGAGCAAGTCGACGTACTAGAAGTAGTAATAAATAGAACCACCAAGCACACTCTATGTATCGAGCTGATATTGGACTACTGACCTACGTTTCCAAGAAATGGTTCCTTGGCCCAGTTGGTTAAGGCATCGTGCTAATAACGCGGGGATCAGCAGTTCGATCCTGCTAGGAACCATTTTTTTTAGCTTCTAAACTGGAAAAACCGGAAAAATAAACGATGACCGGAAACAATCATATCTGCAGTTGAATCTTCCTGATATGTTTTGCTTGTTGGACACGAGGAAGCTCATCAATACTGACTACACTGTCATTACTTAATCATGGCTATTCTCCTACCGAATTATAAATGAAAAGGCGTGATACTCTAGGATATCAGCAGCTTAAGTTTAAATGACAGACGATTCTCACAACTGCATCTCAGATGCACAGGACAAATCATCCTTTGCTGTCATTGATACTTGTTATACTGTTAATCACCTGTACCTCTGATGAATCAACATCGGATTGTTTCTGGGTAATGCCTTCGGGTATCTCAGAAGTTTTACTGTTGTAGACATAAATACCGACATGCTCCAACGCGGTTTTTCTTGTTTCTCGTTTGTAGAAGTAGTACCCAACAACACATGATACTATTTCCAATCCAGCCATACCTGAAGCTGTTGCAAAACCTTTAGGGTATTCAGGGGCATCCACAGTAGGGAATGTTAACTTCGCTATCCAGATATAGGCTTGATACCCGATCAAATAAGCTAGAACCCATTCAATAGCTTTCTGGTTCGCATCATATCTCAAAATGTCGTTGTGAAGCGTGTAAAGAACTGTTGATTGTGCCCATGCCCAGTACCCAAAGGCAAACGCTGTCCATTTGGCAGCTTCTGTCACATCCCAAACTGATAATATAATGTTACCAACTAAGTTGAGCAGTTGAGAAACTATGATCATCAAAAACCGACTTCTAGTAAAATCAGCACCCCATGTTATTATAAGAACATATAATATACCGAGGGCTGGCGGAAAAGATGTCAGATTGTTCAGCTTACCGACAGAGTATCGATCCAAGGATTTCAACCAAAGAGCAAAGGATCCAACAGTAGCAGAATTGGAACACCATCCACCAATATTGGCAGCTGAGAACACCCAGAAATGCCAAGACTTTAATATGTTAACCCATGTTTTTATATCAAAGAAGCTTGTAGGATTTCCCCCAATATCAGATCCAACTGATCTCATACGAGCTCTTGCTATTCGGATTTCATCATCGGTCAGCCATAGTGAGTAACATTTCAAAGGCGTTCCTGGAATGCAAATAAGACCGATAAATGCAACAGAAAACGACATGATACCATCAATAATATACATCCATCTCCAGCCCGCAATTCCATTGCGCTCATTCAGATGAACATAGATCGAACTTTGCAATAAACCCGATGTCAAGGTACCCAAAGCAACGCCAAGATAGAAAACCCCTCCTCTTCTGGTAATTTCATGGGGTTTGTACCAACTTGAAAAGAGGTAATGGTACAGAGGAAAGAAAGCTGCTTCAGAAACACCAACCAAGAATCTGAAAGCTTGCATTGTTGCGACATTTTCTGCCTTGAACATAACCAAAGTGAACAGACTCCAGGCCAGCTCTGCAAAGAATATTGTGTAAGTTATCGAAAGGCGGGGCATAATGTACGCAAATGGAAGACAGCAAACGACATTTCCAATGTAAAACATATTTTGGGTGTTGATCAAATCGTTTCCTTTCATACCAATATCCTCTTTCAAACCAGAAACATAAGCATTTGTGAAGTTTGCCACATCAAGGTTTTTAATCCAATACGATAAAAGTCCATAAAATGCAATCAAAATATCCAGCTTTAGTAGAAGCTTCTTTTCTGCTCCAGATGTTCCTTCTTCAAACCAGGCGTAAGATTTCTTTCTATGAAAGTCCTCTTTAGTTAAGCGATATTCATACTCCCAGAAAAAGTACCACCATGGCCTATCAGCCTCATCTCTGTATTCTTTTATTACAGGAGATAAGTGCTCTTCATTTGCTAAAGCTACGTTTTTGGCGTACTTTTCGGAGTCGTATTCTGATTGAGCAGGATCATCGATTTCTCTCAAGTGGGGTAGAAACGAAAATAATCTGAAGTTTGCCATTTTTACCCCTCAACCGATCATGGCCAAGAGATCCTAGTTCTGAGATCATTGCTAACATTTAATCCAGAAACCTTTATATATGCCAAGCAGCTCCCCGATCCCGTATTTTAACTTCCGATAATGTGGCTCTTCCGATAAAGAAGCCTTGATAATTTCAAGGATTATGGCTCTAAAATAATTTCACGAGATCATACATGATGAAATATTTACGTAATTTGCGTGATAACTCATTTCCTTTACGACTGATCTAGCTATAATAGTAGATAACCACCGGAGGTCCCTTTACAGATATGCGAAGAAAATATTGTTAGCTAGCAGTAAATGTCAGAACAGCATCGCATATCTTCAGCCATTGAAAAAGCATTTTTTACCGTGCCTCTTCACCATTACTTATTCAAGGTATCATCTGATCTGCCGCTGAGCACGGTCCTCAATTTCGAGGACAACTTCAAAGGTATTTACTATGACAGAGTAACTCAGCTTTCAGAGCTGGGACACCAAATCACACGTTCTGCTGACTCTTCAGTTGTGGCAATATGGTTTGAACCGGGTGCCAATATCCCGCCTGCTCGAAATCAAACAAAGGGGTATTTGCTGTACCATAGCAAGTCAGAGGAGCTAAAAAGGAGGTTTGGACTGCTGGGAACTCACTATTGGTATTTGAATATACTCGCTAGAGATCCTACTGTAACGAAGGTTGAAGGCTCAGTATCTCAGGTAATTTACCCTTTTTTGCAAAAAGCGGAAAAAAGTGGGATTCCCGCAGTGTTGGAAGCAATCACAGACCATGCCAAAGAGATATATATACATTATGGGTTTGAGGTACTGGATTACTTTGTACTGGGTAAAGGTGAAATAGACGTGAATGGCTTTCCTGACCCAAATGGAGAAGGAATCAAGGTTTATTTAATGATATTCAATAGATAGAAAATTTATATCTTTACTTGAGAGTACTCCTCCAGAAGCTTTTGAACATGCGCAAACGTTTCAGGATACCACCGCTTACCAACACTTGGATGTGATTTGATTCTGTTTAAGAAAATAGAGTAGCCTAAAGGCTTTTCCTCCACCTGTGGAAACTGGAAACTAATGGCATTGGGGCTTCTGTGTTTATCTCTTATCTCAGCCTTTTCCAGTGCCTTTTCGGGAATATCCAATTTGGATTTTTTTAGTTCAATATTAATTGTTTGGAAAAAAGCCAAAGACAGCCGATCTCCTTCACCAATCTGAGGTGTCAACACTCGGTGGACGGTAGCAACACAGAGACCTCCAGTTATGTACTCCAAAGTCTGTCCAACATTCACCACCAAGGTATCTTTGATCGGAGGCACATCTATCCAGTCTCCTTGAAACGTCTTCACTTGTAACGAGACGTGGTTTGTTGCCTGGTATATCATTGTCAGAAAGTCATTATCTCGGTGCTCACCAACGCCTTGGTGTAAGTCAATTCCAGAAGTCCCTTCAAGATTCTTCAGCTTCTTAGAATCTTCATTATCTGTCTCTACATTTGGATAGCGAATGATTTTCAACTTGCTCTGTTGATCCTCTTTGAAATACCTTGCAAACGCATCCTTTGGAAACTCTAAAGACTCAGCAATTAGCTCAGTGAGAAATTTACTCAATCCTGAGAGATCCTTAATGTACTTTTGCACTACCGGTTTGAAGTTTGGAAGCTCATCAGCACGTGGCCACAAATTAGGGCCTTCCAAGTTTCTCCACAGCTCTGAGTTGTCCTTAACGACGGGCTCTGGTAGTTCGGTAGCAAGCTCAAGCTGTTCTCTTACATCAAAACGCATAGCAGTGATTTCATCTCCTACATCATTGTAGCCCAAGAAATGTTTTGAATGAATCATGGACACTTTTCTCTTCTCTTCAAGCGGCAATTTAAAAAACTCCCATGATTCATGCTTTACATTTTCAAAGAGATCTGCATCAAGTGGGATATTTGTGATATAGAAGAAACCAATATTGAATAAAGCATTCCGCAATTGAGTAAGAAGCTGTGGCTTAGAAACTTCACTTTTTGCCAAACCTAGATCTAGAATGGGAACAGCCTCTATAATTACCGGAGTGGTCGATTCAGATGCTAAGCTACTCATATTTTATTCTTGGCCATCAATAGCTCTGGAAAAGAGGTTTCAGCATGCCTATGGAAATTTGGAGATAATATATCCAGCTACTTGCTTTTGGTTTATTCCGGAAATTAAAATACGAGATAGAAAGTGTGGCGTCTATTAAGCGCCCCAATTTTTATACCATCTGAAAAAAAAGTAATCAGACGATCACTTTCTTTCGCTCTCGTTGATCTGTTTGTACTTCCCTTGTTTGAAGATGTAGAATAGCTTTTCGGAGAACTGGATGTTCAACGTAATGTCTGTGATTGTCTTCTCTGTGATCTGGAATGAAGCAGCTCTTCCCTCGGCCATATACTGAGACAATGGGCCAAACAGTAATTCTTGTAGATCAGTGACAAAATATTTCTGGAAACTATTTCTTCCTTTGGTATCGTTTGATCTCTGAGTCACCCATTCTCTTTGAACCTCTTTCGAAGGTAAGTCACTTGCTTTTGACCATACACCAGCAATTGAGGCAGCTGTTGCTTCAATTGCTCCCCAGACAAGTGAGGTTGCAGGAATTCCTATGAAGGCTAAAGAAGGATCTTCAATGAAAAATGTGTGTAAATATAGATCATCAACCTTGGCAGTAAAAGCTGGTAAATTTTGACTGGATGAGAACTTATCTAGCTTGCTATCAATAAATGGGAAATGATAATGGTATCCGGTCGCCAATATAACGTTATCAATATCACTCACCGTGGTGCCATCTTCAAATTCAATACTTCCATTTTCGGGGTGGAAAGCAACTATTTGGGGCTTTGATATAACCCCCTTTGATGTCGCCGCTTTATCCAGCCATTCAAACGCTGCCTTCGGAGATCTTCTTGATACAATTATTTGTTTGGTGTAAGGGAACAGATACTGCAGTATATCTACAGCAGAAATACTACCACCAACCAGAACCACTATTTTGTCCTTGAAGTCAGATGCATGTCTGAAAGATTTGCTGTGCAAAATAACCGAAGGATGCTTCACGCTATACTCTGAGATTCCTGGTATATTGGGAAAGAAGGGTACAGAATAGTGCCCGTTGGCAACTATTACAGCATCAAAGAGCTCTTCATACCATTCATCTACATCTGTAGTTGGGTTGGTTCTTCTGGCAATAATCTTCCACTTATCATCTAACCTTTCTAAATTCTCAACCTCTGTATTGAACCTGATGTACTTTCCTAGTCCATGTTGAGCAACAAATGTTTGGAGAAATCTGTTTACCTCATTGTGTTTAAGAAAAGGCCTAATATGAGCATCAGATGAATCACGTTCAGCTGTATCAGTATATGAGAACTTCATATAATTTAGGCAAATATTGGTGAAAAGGTCATCATAAACTGCACTACTAGACCATTGCTCGTATTCTTTTCCCAATCCAGGTTTCACTAACGGCTTTGAAATAGAACGACCTCTCAGTTCCGCAAGATCAATTGATTTTCGGGGTTTCAAGCTATACGGATCATCGGAAATACCTTGTGATGGAAGCAGGTGATCAGCTTCTTGTAACGAAGCATTCCAAGTTCCTCCTGCCCCATCACGCTGCTCAAAGACGACTATCTCTTTGAATGCTGGATTTGATGGTGGTTCCTTACCAACAGAACTAACTCCATTAGCAGATGTGTGAATAAGCTCATACAATCCAGCTAGACCAGCGGTTCCAGCCCCAATAACGGCTATCTTTTCTATAGTCATTTAATCCTCCTTTACTGTCAGTTTCTGAATGACAGCCGGATCGCGTTAATCCAGTTCATCGAGCTATTATGGAGCAGCGTCCGCATTTAAATAATGCGGACTTTAAAATCCACATGTTTGTCAAGCCACAGTATCGAAAGACCTACGTGATTTGGTACGTGAAAGGTACAAAGAACAGCAATTGTATGGAATTTAATATCCGTATTAATATTTACTTTCCATTTTTAGGGACAACGATCTCCCCTTTTACCTCTTCTTCATCGTCACTAAACTTATTCAAAGCGCTTACGTCACCCAATCTGTTTTGCTTCTTAATAAAGTGATGAATGACGAAATCGATTGGAAACTGGATCACAGTTAGCACCAAGCAAGTGATATATGCCGCTTTGTAGCTTGGATACTGTCTTGCAGTACTCCACAGTATGATAGTTGCCCAGATCAAATTAGCAATTGAAGAAGCGTGAGCAATCGCAATTGTTAGTTTTGCTTCCAGTTCCGACTTCCGTAAAAACTCTTGACTCCAACTCAGCAAAATTGGACCGTATACCCAACTAATGCCGCTAAGCATGTATCCGAGCCACACGCAACCCTCGCTCTTTGAAATAAGCAAGAAAATACACGAGATTAAATTGGCAACAAGAGCTATTTCCATCACCAGGAATCTACCAGATCTGCCTTTGTAGTCAGCTAACCACCCTAGAAATAACGTTGTGATTAGTGAGACACCTGAAGAGGCAGTTGGAATATTGTTGATCTGGCTGGTGCTGAATCTGCCCAGAGATTGGACCCAAAGAGTCATGTATCCTTGAGCATTAGTAAAGATCATGTAACTAGAATAGGAGAAGACAACAGCATAGACAGGCCAATCTAGTATCATTTTCTTCACCTCTTCAA
Organism: Ogataea trehaloabstinens; assembly: GCA_003706095.2. Taxonomy (NCBI): domain Eukaryota; kingdom Fungi; phylum Ascomycota; class Pichiomycetes; order Pichiales; family Pichiaceae; genus Ogataea; species Ogataea trehaloabstinens. The sequence goes on along the minus strand of PPKJ02000008.1, from coordinate 324,375 downwards.
GCTTATAGCCAGTGAACTGAACTCTGTCTTTTCTGAACCGTTCGAGCGCAAGCTTTTTATTATCCTCAGTCAGCCAAAAGCTTAAGTTGTTTGGTTTATAAGGCGAGTCGGGAATAGCAAACAATCCAAAGATTGCCAGAGGCAATGTAATCGAGCCACATACTATGAAAAGCCAGGACCAGCCCTCTCTGCCGCCCACACCATTCAAATTAGTGTAGATACCTGCTTGAAGATATCCACTAAACATAGATGCTACATTCATGGCGGAATATAGAATGCATGCTCGCTTGGCAAACTCCCTCTCTGTATACCAGCTCGAAAACAAAGATATTGCACCAACATAGAAAGGACTTTCGAAAAACCCAATCAAGAATCTTATAGCATAGAGCTGGTTAACATTTTTCACAGCACTTGTACAAAATGTAAGTACAGACCATATGACCTCAATAGCCGGAAACCAAATAGATGGTTTTATCTTCAATACGAGAATTTGACTTGGAATTGCACCAACAACATAGCCAGCTTGCCAAAGGGATAAAACATAGTTGTAGTCGTCTCCAGTGATGCCTACATCTTCGGCCATACCTGAGACATAAGCATTAGTGAAGTTTGTCTGGTCTAAATTTCTTATAAAATAGCCATAACATCCCCACACTAACAGGAACAGATCTAATCGATAAACATAGTTTTTTTCTCTCTGTGATCTGGGACCATCCCAGACAACTTCACAAAGCCTAGTCCATCTTGATTTAGGGCAGCCGACCTGCTCTTGGTCTGCCGATTCCGCTTCTTGTACCATTTGGGGTGTTATTTTGCTCCCTGAAATTTTGTTTCACTGATTCAAGGTGAGATCTCCATGCTAAAAATTGTCCCATGATAGATCTTTAGAGGACAGCAACCGGCTCTTTATAGTCACGTATATCATCTATGGTTGTACACAGATTGTCACAATCCACTTGCAATAGCTCCACAACCACTCGTTTCAGTTTTGCTTGTTTCCTCTTTTCGTGCTAGATTGGCCGCGGATTTATACATCCTTGTCAGGTGTGGCTTTCTTTACTAAGTATGTAGTAATTTTGTGGCACATTGCAGAGCCATACCGGTATATAAATAGGAAGATCTACCCCATCTTTAGATCATGTGGTAGCACAAATGGCGAAAGTTAAGGACAGTTCGTATAATGACGACCGTTGATACATATCCTCAATATTCAGATTCGCCTCTTCTTCTCTCAGTTGCGGAATGGGATGCACTAGCAGCTAAAGAAGGGTCAACCGAAGGTTCTCTTCCAGAAGGTTGGCCGCAGAAGCTGTCGGGTCCAAAGGTTTGGACTGGCAAGCTTCTCAAGAAAAACCCAGAACTCTATTTGTATCGTTTTACCAAAGAAGATAACGCTGAAGTTCTACAAGCAGTTAAAAATTTCAAAGGTTCTTTAGTTGATCTGACCAAAGAGGACTTTGTTCTTCCTAACTTAGGGAAGAAGCTGAGTCAGTTTGCAAAAGATCTTTATGAGGGAGTTGGTGTTCGTCAGCTGAGAGGTCTCCCAATTAAAGACTTGACCAAGCGCGAGAGAATATTGGCGTATCTGGGAATCAGTTCATATATAGCTGATATCAGAGATGGGCAAGGGTTAAACCGTGCCGTGTCTCATATCAAGAGTATCTCTCATCTTCCTCCTGACAAGAGGCAAAAAATCGGACTGAGTCTGCAAACCACAGATGCTCAAATGTTCCACAATGATTTTGGAGGTGATATTGTTGCTCTGTTTGCGCTAGAATTGGCCCTGAAAGGTGGAGAGTCATTGGTTGCAAGCGGATACTCAGTCTACAACGACATTGCAGCCACACGGCCAGATCTAATTAAGGTTTTAGCTGAGCCTCATGGATGGAAGTTTAGAGGCCACCCAGAGGGCATTTCTCTAATCCATTACTTGGACGGAAAGTTCTACAATGATTTCTCAACAAGGGGCTTCATTGGGTTCAAAGAAATCCCTAGAGATGAGGAATATCCACTGATCACGGACATTCAAAGGGAAGCGCTTGGAGCGTATAACGCAGCTGCATTCCGGAACTCTTTGGTGACTACTTTGGAATTGGGAGATATTCAATATGTGAATAACCTTTATCTTCAGCATGCTAGAAAAGGGTATGAGGAAGATGACGAACACAGAAGACATCTGTGCAGATTGTGGCTGAGAAACTCTGAGTATTCCAAAAATGAGACATACCCGGCACCTAGACAGCATAAACTGGACAACAACTTTAGCAAGGTTTACAAGCAAGAGGTCCCATTAGATGAATTGGAGGAGGACGCATTGAAGATAAAGCTTGGTGCTGATAACCTTGAAAAGGTGTATGCAAATAAGTAAATTTATGTCAGGATGGAAAATGAAGCTACTGCACAAATATATTAGTAGGTATTTGACGAAATATAAATCCTATGTGAACAATGCTCCTTTCATCTCCTCTACAGTTATCATACTGTTGTCCACCGAGAAGTCCGGAAACATTTGCTCCCAGGCAATAGACGAGAGATTCCATATATCATCATTAATGTTATTGATATTCAACAGCGAATCAGCAGCGCTTGGCTTCACGTCGTCCTCAACCCTATCAGACGGCGTTTTGCCAGAAACCTCAAACTCCGGCCATCTTTGATGTATTCTAGTTCTTACCAGAGCATATGATCTTGCTGCCAGACCCCATGTTGCAGAGAACTGTTCCAAACAATCCAGAAAAAATACTAGCTTTTCTTTTGAGTCCGCATCTTGTGGTGCATCTTTATTCGTTAAGAAGATAAAGCTTAGACTCAAAATGCAGCAATAGACCATCGTTAAAGTTGATGTTCTAAACCCATTGTGTTTGGATTTGAAACTGTTGAATGATATATAAATATCTTCAATGGTATTATGACATATAACCAAGGGAGCAAACCTCCCCTTTTTTTCTGTATTGGTTAATATGAATGGACGGTTGAGGCAAAGAACCATCGTGAAATAATAATATTTGAAACCCATCCATGACGGGTTGTAGCCTCTGACTTTTAGGTCATATTTAGTCCATGCAGTAGACAATGATTGTTTTTCCTTCCACTTCATTAGTTCAATATTTAACTCCCCAAGTTTTCTAGTTCTTTCAATCATGCTAGGGGCCCCCTTTCCTGCAAATACCTCGTTTGTGATTCTCTCAGAAATTTCAGCCAGTTCTACCATACTAGAAACACAAAACTCAGAAGTGAGATTGTCTTCGTAGTTCAGAGTAAAGGATTCGATTCCCTCTAAATCTGGCAGACTTGTGCTACGTGGTATTCTTGCGTCTTCCAGTCTGAGCGTGCACGGTCTTCCAAGCAGCATGCTTATAGATTGGTCATAGATGTAGCAGGACCAAAAGATCCTCGATCTAATTTGCATGTCTAATTTTGTCATTTTTGGGGTTTTGTCATCCTTTGTAAACGTTGTCGGATCAAGGTGAAACCCAAGACCCAAGCCCATCCTAAACGCCAACCCAGAAAGCATCCAACAACCCGAATTATTATAGCCGTTATCATAAAACGATAGACATAGCAGCGCTTGAACAGAAGTTATGGACGGGTCAGAGAGTTTATCATTAAGCAAAACAGAGGCAGCCTTTTTATAGAACGTCTTTGCCAATGACCTGACTTGGTGGTTTTCTGAGATCATTGCACCAAGAGAACTAATAGCGTATATCAATTCTTCTGTGCAGTAAGTTCCTTCTGGTGGTTCACTGACATGCTGAGATTCGGGATAATTGAGTCCTAGAAACTCGCTTAGAAATGATTCACGGTGAATGAACAACAGAGTATCATGATAGTGCCACTTGAAGAAATTCGAGATAGACTCCCAAATTACAGGATCGCTTCTGAATTTTAGGAACGAAGATTTGGATCTTCGAGTTGCCGATGCGGAGCCAACCTGTTCAACGCGCTGCTCTAGTGTCAAATCATCATACAAACTGCCAGGTCCATATACAGCAGCCTCAGAGTGGTTTGAAGAATCCCCCATAATCGGCGGAAGCCCCGTGGATATGCTCCGCGGCTTCGGTGTATCCGCACCCGTCTCAAGAGCAGCCAAACCATCAGATCTGAATGAGTTAATGATGGACTGTAACGTCTGAACTTGAAATTCAAGTGCCGTTACATAGCTGTTGGTGTGTCTGATTCGCCTTCCATCAGACTCCATGTCCCCTTTCTCGCACTTTGTTTTGGCTTTGATGCAGTTGGAGCACGGAGTGTTCGAATCACATTTGATCTTCACCATAGTTCATCTTGGTCAGTATAAATCACAACTTCAATCTGAAATCTCTTAAGACTTACCCTTTTCATCCTACAGCGAGAGCAGCTGTTCGATATTCTCGATTAGTAACACGTGCTGCACATTTCCTCAACTATTCATCAATCACTTACGATATAGAACATTTCGCAGAACGCCTCCTATGGGGTTGTTGGAATCTCTTGGCAGACATTTCCATAGTTCCGTAGCTAATACTTCAAGCAGGTGCAAACAACAGACTAGTATTAATCTGGTGATGATTTTAAATATGAGTTCGACTCAGCCAAAAAAAGCCATAGCTCGTAGACACAGCTCGCAATTTCACGCTGACTTCAGTTATCAATAATCGCCACCTCCACATTTCTTTCCAGGAACGGAAATCTGTTAGATCTATTAGATCCATTAGATCCATTTTTCGAAAGCTCTCTATCCACTGCAGAGAAGTTAGCTGAAGTCGGTTTACAACGCCAGAGCAACTGAACAGTGCAAAGATCAAACGAGAATATAACTCTTATAGTTCAGGTCTAATTTCCATCCAAAAGTGCAGTATAACCCCTTCGATAAGCTTGTAACCGATCCAGACAGAACTCATTTGATGTCTGACTAGTTACACTCCTAATTGGGCGGCGATCCTCTCAGATAAGCAGTGTCCAAGCATTCGGAGGTAGTCTCCATAGCTTGTTGTGCCGAGCCACAATTTTCAGATCAGGACCTAAGTAGCCTGTGAAGGCTGTGCACATATTCTCGGAAACGTGAAGTTTTTAAAATTCATCTGTACACCACAAGATGTTCTAGTTCATTCTTCATCAATGATAAACTTGTCTGCTAGAAACAGTTGATTTGAACACGAACCACTTGGTACCGCCTCTTTTAGTTATATCACAAAGGCAAACGGTTTGCATCATTCATATTTCGATTTGAAGACTTGCAGATTACTTACTAGCGAAAATGACGGCTGCCAACAAAGAGACAGGCGCTTTGATCGTGAAGTTTCTCCAGGACTCTTTGAAGAACGATGTTATTCCCGAGGACAACAAGGATTCCATTGAGTTTGCTGTTGAGAGTATTTGCGATGCATTCGGCGTTGAAGCAACTAGCGTTGAAGATGTTGTGAAGTCGAAGTATGGCGGAAAGAGTCTTGAGGAGCTGCTTTCTGCTGCTTCCAAACCATCAAATCAAGCAGCAGCCCCGGCAACTCAAGACAGTGTTCCTGTTCACATCGATGCTGAGGACATGGAAACCAAGGAAAAAGCCGAAGCTCTCAAGCTTGAGGGTAATAGAGCCATGGCCAGAAAAGACTTTGACGAGGCTGTTGAGAAGTACACTAGTGCCATTGCATTGATTCCTAACAATGCAGTTTATCTTTCAAATAGAGCAGCCGCTTATTCTTCTATCAGAAAACATGATCTTGCGCTCAAGGATGCCGAGCTTGCAATTGAATCTGAACCATCATATGCTAAGGCTTGGTCCAGAATGGGACTTGCCAAGTATGCTTTAGGTGATGCGGAAGGCTCTATGAAGGCTTATGAAGAAGGGCTCAAGGTGGAGGGCGAGAAGCCATCTGATGCAATGAAGAAAGGATATGATACCGCAAAAAAGAGAGTGGCCGATAAGCTAGCTGAATCTTTGAAGTCATCCGAGCGGTCTGAAACAGCTTCTAGTGATTCTTCCGCTGATGGAAATGTTGGTGGTGCGACAGGTGGAATGCCTGACCTGGCAAGTCTGGCCAGCATGTTTGGAGGAGCAGGAGCCGGCAGTAGCGGTGCTGGTGGCTCTGGCGGAGGCGGAATGGATGGTTTGGCTGGGTTGATGAACAATCCTCAGATCATGCAGGCAGCCCAGCAGATGATGCAAAATCCAGATGCCCTCAATGGGTTGTTGAGCAATCCAAGATTGAGAGAGATGGCCCAAAATTTTGGTCTTGGAGGTCAAAATGGAAATATGGAGGATCTGCTTAACAACCCTATGCTACAAAACCTGGCCAACCAGTTTGGTGGTGGTAACAGACCTTCATAATATTCTAGTTCGAGCTATCCACTCTGGTTCCTAAGTCGTTCCTGTCCCTTTTCAAGGAAGAATTTTTGAAGAACCAACTTTTCAAGTTGGCTTTTAGTTTCATGCTTGAAGATGAACTTGATAAAACCCTTTTTGAATAAATAAAAATTGTTGATTTCAAGACATATGTCTTCATACACCTTTTTAATGTCAGTGCTAAGATGGATAAACTCTTTTTTGACGTTAGCCACATCGTCGATCAGCTTGTTGGAGTAGCTTTGGCGTCGTTTTTCAATAACCCCTATCAGGTACGATGATGTTCCTGATGAAGCGTCATTTCTAGAAATCAGGTCCTGAGGTTTGATCTGTGCAATGTAATTATCTTTTGTCAGTTCATTTATCATGTCAAGGTCTATAGTTTCAGTTCCAATCAAATTGTCTATTTCTAATATTGTTTCTTCAACAACATTGTCAATTTGCGAAGTGTTTGATGGCTCAAGTTTCTTGAGCAGAACTTGCTTCTCTATTTTTGATATATTCATCAATTCGTTGTGTAAATGTTTCAGCTCTCCAAACAAACTCCACCATCTCGAAATCTTGAGAATAACAAACTTTTCGATGACATTAACCAGCTCACTGGCACGATTATTCAAAACCCTGACGGATTCCACAAATGTCTCCCTAGCAGCAGTTCTCTCACATTGACATAAGTCGTCAGATAGTTGTGTTAAGTGTTTAAACAGGTGCAAAGAAACATGGCTGAGATTCTCTTCAAATACGTTTGTATTTTGGGATCCTGCGAAGAAGCTAATCATGTTGCTCTGAAGATAACTGAGATCATCCTTTTGAGAATAAACCAAAACGGACTTTCTATAAAACTGTTCGGTGATCCTTTGAAAGTTAGAGAGCTCGTTAGATGAAAGTTTCAAAAAGGTCTTGAAATTTCCAACCTCTTGAGGTAGGAGTTTCCCTGGTTCGCTATTTTCGACATTGGTAGTCATCTGATTGTGGTCCTCTGACTGAATGTCAGTAGCCCTATGGTTCAGAAACTCTGACTCGTTAAAGGCATTGCTTGTAGATAAAAAAGTCCAAGCATAAGGATGAAAATCAAAACACTTCCAGTAAAGCATAGACGTCAATAATATATTGAGGTTCATAACCTGCATGTTCAGTTTAAGCTTGTTGAGGTGGTCAGTGTTTGTACCATCTTCTATTTCAAAGCATTTTGGTAGCCATCTTTCATCATAATTTAAAGAGCAGTTGGGGGTTTCAACTTTGATCATTCTCAACAATTTCAAGAAATCTGCTAACGGACGGATTGTAGTTCCCCACTTTGAAGCAGAAATATCATGTACTCTGAAATAAACATAAAGCTTCTGGTTCAAAGCGTATCTGAACCGCACTATGCTCACCGACTTATTACTTACCACAGGGGAAAAAACAGTTGTGAAACCTGAGTCAACCGTATCCATTATCTGTTTGTTAGGAGTATTAACAAATGTTTCTCTGTTCTCTGGTTCCATTGATAGATCCAGTTCTTGTTTTGCTTTGTCAACTTTGACATAATCCATCGCGTTCAAAAAGTGTCTATCGTCGGCTTTCAGTAAATCTAATCTCGGATCTTTGATTATTTCCCTAATATTAGAGTACCTATTGTACCTGATAAATTGCATCAATGCAGTTTGATTGTTGGAATTGAAATCATTAAGGCTCAAGTTTGAGAACTTCCCTAAAAAATATGCCAAGCTGTCACCATCCTTTATTGAATGGATCAAAGTATTCTTCTTACCATCAATATGATCCCTGTAGTCAAACATCTCACCTTTTTGTTCATACCAATTACAGACAAGCTGTATCGCACTCACAAACATTTCTTTGTAATTAGGATGATCATAACATCTAACAACAGAAAATAGAGGAGTGTGAGAGTTGTTGTCCACTTGCTTCCAATTGATAAACGGTCCAAAGCTCTTCAATAGCTCATGGTGGTGCACCAGAAAATGTCCTAGATTCCTGTTATTGCTGTCTATATTATTGCAGTATGTTGTGATTTCGTGATTGTGGGCTTGTAAAATGATATCAGCTAGTTCGTTGATTATAGGTGAATTTTTCATTTGTAATGCAGCAGAGAGCAAGGTGAACCCTCGAGAACATCTATCTTCTATGATGTCGTCAAGAGTGAATATGTATTCGAAACTCATAATCTCTCTAAACAAACTATTGTTGTTTTGAAGTACTGCGAGCATCAAGCAGGATTCACCATCTATAGTTCTGCTTCTAACGAATGAATCAAAAGGCGCATTACCAGACTCAAAGGGAGCAAGAAGCTTTTTGACTCTATCTATGTTTTGATAATCTGTGCTGGGATCATTGGTTCCATTTTCCTCATTGCTGTCTGATGAAACAGATTTAATCGCACTCCATAGCTCGAGATTGTCTATGGAAAACTTCTTCAACTGCTGTAGATTCTCATCATTACAAATATAAGTTAACGTACCGTCAAAAGTTGACACCACATAACCCAAATAACCTGTCTCGATTTCTTTAGCTGAATAAGGATACGATCGAATATAAGCTAAGTGAGCATTTAAATTTTGAACTTTGGCGTAAGACAAAACCATAACAAACAGGGGTATAAGAGTGTCTGCATCAGCAACATAGTCATCCGCTATTCCACAGTAAGAGGAGGATGAAGGGGAAGACAAAATCTGGAAAGTGTTCGTTAGTACTTCACATTTGCTTGACCAAGTATTCGAAAACTCCAGTTTCTGGAATTCTGGGATGGCCTTTTGAACTCTTCTTTCTAAAATTAAACGTAGGTCCAAATTTGTAAGACAGCCTTTGGGTATTCCGACTTGGGTGATACTGAGGTTCTGTAGTGATGTGTAACTCTCATTCAACTTCTTATCTAATTGGCTCTTAGTAATTCGTAAGTAGGAGGCCCAAAATTTATCATAGATATTTAACTCAACGTAGGTGTACACCGACTGACGAAGTTGAGAGTTTGTGAATTGATAAGAGATTTGAGCATAGACATCGGTGGGAATAGAACTGAAGATGGAGCTTGCTAGCGACATTGCAGAGTTAAATGAGGCGTTCAGATCTGTTAAAGACGTATCTTGACGAGTAGAGAAATCGTGAAATAATGACTTGAACTTTTCCCCAACATGGGCTGATACTAATGGGACCTTTGCAACTATATCATCAAGCGAAACTAGGGGTTCATCGACTTTGTCTTGAGCGCTCGAGATAGAATCAGTAGGAGATTGTTCTGGGTCTTCTAATTGGTATTTTGGGATTCCTCTTTCCTGAGGAATTCCAACCAATGACTCCTCCACAATAAAAATAGCAAAGTGAGTACCTAAAGGAAGATAAGAAGCCCATGGAGTGAATATGGATTTAGAGAGGATCTTTAGGCGGAAAGCAAACTTGAAGCCCTTACCCGAAAATATCGTGCCGTTCTTTATTGTCACTTCTTTGCCGTTTAGAGTCTTGTGTATTTTTGTTGCTGAAGCGGTATCTGTCTTTAAGCTGATAATATGAGACTTGATAAAATCGGTATTATGACATAGCTCCTTATAAGAATGTTTTGACTCATTGTCTCTATGAAGCAACAGAAACTTGGTATCAGGTACTAGTAAGACGAATTCGTTCGCGCTTTCGCAAAGCTTCCTCAGGATTGGTCTAATCTGGGGGAACTCATTGATGTTTCTATTACTGAACAGCACGTTAAGAAGAGGGTTCACCAGATGAGGGTGTGTATTGTGGCCAGACATATCAATCCAAGTAGGCTAGTGCTATGAATGGCATTTCAGAAGAAGTTGTAGTCTCTTAGTTCTATGGATTATAGCGCCGCTGATCCCGAGGGTAAACGTAGAATGAGATGTAACTAAATGATAGTTGACCCTTTTTAGCTTATTTTTTATGTAGAAATTTTTATATGTAGATAATTGTACTACAAGTACAATCTGGGGCTGGCAAGAGCATAGGAAGGATGGCCAAAGGAAAGAACAAGGATCGTAGCGATCGAGCTTCGAACAATGCTGCGAACATAAGGAAAGCCAGAAGCTCGAAAAAGGGGTACAAGGAGGTGAAATACTCGCAAACAGCCAAGTTTAACTTTCCAACGAAGCTAGCAATGTGGGACTTTGATCACTGCGATCCTAAGCGATGCAGCGGCAAGAAGCTAGAGAGACTAGGACTGATCAAAACGTTAAGGATTGGGCAGAAGTTTAATGGGGTAGTTGTTTCTCCTAATGGAAAGCTTGTTGTGTCTCCAGATGATAAGGAGCTTGTTGAGACTTCAGGAGCAGCTGTAGTTGAGTGTTCTTGGGCAAGATTGGATGAGGTTCCATTTAATAAGATCGGAGGTCGTAATGAGAGACTTCTCCCGTATCTTTTAGCTGCAAACCCAGTTAATTACGGCAAGCCGTTGAGGTTGAACTGTGTGGAAGCACTGGCAGCTTGTTTCGCTATAGTTGGCCGAACTGATTGGGCTGCTGAGCTGTTGAGTCACTTTTCGTATGGAAGCGCTTTTCTCGCTTTGAACAAGGAAATTTTGAGTCGATATAGCTGCTGCACTGATAGTGAATCCGTGTTGAAGGCGGAGCAGGAGTATTTGGCTGATGTTGACCGAGAGAAGGAAGAAAGACGACAGAAAAAGGGCACTGAGGATTATTGGGAGATGGGAAATCCAAATAGACAGTATGAGAAGAATGTCGAGGAGAGTGAGGAGAGTGAGGAGATCGAGGAGAGCGAGGAGAGCGGGGACAATGAAGAGAGTCAGGATGAAGAAGAGAGTGAGGACGAAGAAGAAGATTCAAACCTAATACAAACCATTACGCCGCCCGTTCATTCTTTAGATAAACTATCCCTACAGTGATGCATAAATCAATATCATTTGTTCTCCAGATTCCATAGTGAATCTGGATGAGGCACTAATGCCGTACTATAAATAAGCCAAGTCACCATGTTTCTTGAATGTAACGACCCGTATTCTCCAGCTCGAGAAGATAGTCATGTGCTTGATCCTGGGTCCAATTATTCTGTTCAGTTAGGATCGTCTCAATAGTCAGTCTAATTTGGATTGGCATCCGACCAGAAGAACCACATAAATAGAATATCGCCTCTTTATTAGTGATGAGATCGTTAATAAGTGTCTCATTCTCGTAGATTTTATCTTGAACATAACCTCCTCCTTCTCTAGAGAAAGATACAAAAAGATCAATCAAGTGCTTGCGTTGATACTCATGCCAAAGTTCACCATAAAGGAAATCCTTGCCTGATAGTCTATGACCACAAAATAAATACATCTCGCGACTTTTATCGTTCATTACTGATTGCTCAATCAACGACTTCATTGGAGCTATTCCTGTTCCTGGTCCAACCATAATCAAAGGCTGTTCAGAGGAGATTGTCTCAAATTTCATGTTATTGTTGTTGATACTGATGAATATTTCATCTCCTGGATTCAATCCTTTAATCCAGCGAGTACATACTCCTCTTCTTATACGTCTAATAATTGTTTTATATTCCACAATTGCAATCGTTAGCTCCACAGTTGAGCTGGATGGACCCGACGATATAGAAAACAGCCGAGGACGAAGCAAAGGAAATAAATCGAAAATGTACGCTATTGGAATTACCAACGCAGAAAACTCTTGAATCACTTCTAGAATAGATCTTCGAGGTCTGTTTGCATAGTCATACAGTTGTTCAGTTTCTTCTATGGTTGATAGTTCTCTGAGTTTCTCTCTTTCGAGCTCATCAGAATCAAAATGCCAAATTGACATAAAAAAAGATCTTCTGGGAATCGCCATTATATCCAGATGGTATGTCAATAGCGATCTCAATGTCAGCTTGTTAACAAAGCCTCCATTCGACTTGGGTAAAATTCCCTCGATCTTGAGAGGATAATCAGCAATACTCTCCCATTTTTGAATTTTGAGTAGACTATCTACATCTTTGGGATCATTCGATGGATATAACGAAACAGTGTCACCGGGATAGTACCTCAAGCTGTTTGAATCATCTTTCAACACGAATTTTCTGACATCTTGGAAATGATCGTGTGATGTTATCCTCTTGTTTGATACAACTTCAACAGGAATAAAACGAGATTGGGTATAGGAGAAAGCTCTATTATTGTACACTGCTTGCGGTTCAGCAAGAGTATCAATTTTGAACATTTCAGTATTAACTATGACTTTATTCGAGGGTGGCAGAAGTTCAGTAGCATCAATAGGAGGAAGATTGACAGGTAACGGTATCAACTTGTCTAAGCTCTCTATTAGATTGTTTTCCCAGGCCAAATAATAAGCTTCAGTACCTTCAGTGGACTGTTCATCACCTTCTCCTCTTTCACTCATCTGTGAGGCCCCAAGCTGAATGAGTCTAGCATGGATCTTCTTAGCAGCGTAATTGTATCTAGGATAAGACGAATCTCCCAAGCCAAAAGTGGAGAACTTGATATGGTTTAGCAAATCACTGGGAAGCTTCTTTTTCAACATAAACCTCCAAAACTTTCTGCCATTACGTGGGATCTCACCCTGTCCAGCTGTAGAGCATATCACTATCAGTATTCTGGTATCAAGAAGCTGTTTGAGGTCGAATTCATCCAACGAGGAGACCAATGTATCGATCCGCAGATACTGACATCGACGGCCCAAAAGAAAGGCAAAGTCCTCTGCGTTGCCCGTTTCGGAGCCGTAAAGTATGACTACCTTCCTCTCTCTAGTCCTCATACTGAACGTGGCAACTGAGGCCAAACCCGAAATCTAAACTGAAGCCTGAACCTCAACGTTAAGCAGCTACTAAGGGTCAGATTATTCAAGAGATTTATAGTATGAGCTTTATGTTATTTAGCCACAGCACCGCCACATAAAAAGCAGCACCGCCACTCAAAAGTATGTACAAGCAATAGATGATGTTGAATCAACGCAGCTCAACTCCATAGCTGTCCTTTAATATGGATCGTGACTTTTCATGCAGTGAATTGATTTCATCATTAGTGAGAGACCGATCCATTGACTGATAATTCACTCTATAGCATTGAGATTTTCTTCCGGTTTTTGGATGAGCAAATTCATCGATTAATTTGACACTTTCTGCAAGATCCCCAGCGCAATCTCTGACAATCTCCATTATATCATTCTCGTGTAGTGGTTGAGAGTTCTTGTCTTTCTCGGGAAGCCAAAAAGAGATGTCTCTTGTAGACCCTGGATATTTAGAATACGGCTTGAAGATGGAAATTGTGTTTTGTTGGAATTGATTCTTGAATCTATCATCAAGAGTCCAAAACAGTCTAATGTCAGGTATTCCGAATAGAAGCATTGCAATTCTGTCCAAACCAATTCCAAATGCCCATCCGATTGTATCTTGTAATCCGGAATTAGTTAAAACTTGTTCCCTAACAACTCCACATCCACAACACTCTAACCATTCACCTTTCCACCAAACTTCTATTTCCCAAGAAGGAGCAGTCCAGGGAAAGTAAGCCTCCACCCACCGCACTTTCAATGGCTCTAAAAGATATGGCTCGTCTGAGCCAGCCAATCTTGCAGCCTTTCTGGCCTCTTCAAATACTTGATTCACCAATAACTCAACAGTACGCTTGAGATGTTGAGCCACCAAATCTGTCTCGAGATTTGTCATATAGTCCTGTTTGGGATTTGTATCTGGAGTATACTGGGGATCAGTATCTTGTACAACAATGTCAACTTTGGGTATAGCATCGATATCACTCTGAATCTTATTCAGCAAGTCATCGCCATGCTCCCGCCTCGACCATATTCTCGCCCCTTCCATTTGATGGAAAGCAGGATAATGAGTTCTATCAATTTCATCTCTCCTGTAGACATCACCAGAGATTAAATACCCCGGTGTAACGCAGTTAACAAAGCATTCATGTTCATGGGCAGACGTGTGGGTTCTAAGAAGGGTGTCGTTATTTAGGTAGTAGGTATCTGATTTCGATCTTCCCGGATGATCCTTTGGAAATCCAAGCACATCAAAATTCTCCCTGACAGAAACAACTGGTGAAAAATCACTATAAAAAGTGTACCCAAGGCCTCTGAACCTACTCTCGATCAGATCACGCAGGATCCCTATAGGATGACTGGAATCTTTATGAAGGTTTCTTCCAACCAAACTGAGAATCCGAGGAGTTGCATTCGTCCACTCGTCAGTCTGGAACTTCTTATTATCTACAGACAGTTGGTTTTTATTGACTAAACACACTTTTGTTAGTCGTTCGATTCATACTGAAATTCCCATCAAACTTACCAGAACTGTAAACACTCCTTGTCCATCCCTTTATATACCCCGCAGTCCTCAGTGATACTCGTATGTCTCTCATTGTGTGGCTGTACCCCTCAAATCACCTAATCGTCGTAGACACCGAAGTATGAGATGATTACACCGTTTTAGTTTGATCTTCACCTTGGATAATATTTTGGTTACCCTACCGAGGAGATTTGGTTTTCAACGTTCAACTTGAAAAATGATTACTTCAACTCGAATCAACCTATTTGAGCTAGCTGAAGCCATCGAGCTGGTAACTCATCATGCTGAGGTTAGGTGATATAAGACGTACCAGCGTTTGTAACGCAGTCTCTAGAACAATTGGTGTGAGTTTCTCGTTGGGAAAGAGATTCGGCCATGAATTAGCCCCTAGATACAAAGAACAGAAGAAGAAGCAGAAAGGAAGGGTCAGCGTGCGAACAGGTGGTTCAGATAAAGGAACGACGCTGAAGTTTGGTACATACGGTGCTAGACTACGTACTGAAGGTACTAGAATAACTGCCGGTCAACTTAAGGCTGCCGACTCAGTACTAGTTCGACTAGTGAAAAAAGAATCCGGCAAGTACTGGAAGAGACTCTGTACCAATGTGGCAGTTTGCATAAAAGGTAATGCTACACGTATGGGTAAAGGTAAAGGAGCTTTTGACCATTGGGCTGCTCGTGTTCCTACAGGAAAGGTGGTGTTCGAAGTTGATGGGATGCATCATCAAACTGCAAAAGATGCATTAAGAAGAACTTGTGAAAAGCTTCCTGGAGTCTGGGAGTTTATTGATAAATCTACCCCACCAAGGTTAAGTCTTCAGAGTGTCAAACCTAGTGGCGAGAAGGTGAATTATTATGAAGAGCTCAAGAAGAACCCAACTAAGAACTTTTCCAACTATCAAAAGTCAAAACTACCTGAGTATAAAGACTATACAGGACGCAAGAGTCATTAGACTTGCTTCTCCATAATAACCATGACTTTAGTTATGAATCCTTCCAAATGGAAGATATCCTTAGAGCCCAAGCTGAGTCTTTGATCGAACACTGAGCCAGCAGAAACAATATCCAATTTGACGACATCATTGTTTTTGAATGTATATGAATCGACAATGTTCCAAAGCTCCAAAATCAGCATTTTTAGAATGAGTTTTCCGGGGATTGAATGTGCCAAGAGCTCGTACAAAACGGATCGAGCTTGCTGTAATCTAGTGACAGATCTGTCTTTGTAAATGCTGGAGGCCAAGTCCTTGATAACAAGCTGCCAATCGGGTAATATCATGTTTGTTGACGATGTTATTTCATCATTATTCATATAAAGAGCTTCAAGCATCATGATTGCCATTCTTAGATTTCTACCTGAGCTGGCTGCAACTTTTTTGAAGATATCAACCCTTGCTTCGGCATCAGAAGGGAACACCTTGCTTGCTTGGGTTTCTCTGTTCAAAACCTTTTCAAACACAGTCGAGATCTCATCATCTGTTGGAGAAGCGATTCGAATCGACAAAGTTCTAGACTTGATTGGGTCAATAATGTTTGAAGTTGAGTTGGAAATTAAAATGAGTCGGATATTGGTTGAAAACTTCTCCATTGTTCGTCTCAAAGCCGCCTGTGCATCTCTTGTAAGTAGTTCTGCTTCGTTGATAACGACAACTTTGAATTTCCGTTTAGTTCCTCCTGTAGAAACAATATTTGTGAAATCTATGCTTTCAACTTGCCCCAAGTCTTTTAGCAACTCTTGGATCACGACTCTGTCGTTATTTCCCATATCGCTAGGCGTGATCTCGACATGGCACGGAGAAGAGATCACGTTGAACTCCAGCTTTCTGTTCGTAGACGTTGTGAACGTCTTGATGTCCACCTTGAGCTTCTCCACGTCGGAACCGTACAGCTGTTTCAAAGTCGCTAGAACCCTTGTCTTTTTCCCAGCTCCTGATGGCCCATAGATCAACAGATGAGGGAAATCGTCCGAAGAGGCGATCGACTTCAGTCTGTTGGTTATTTCATCATGATAATCAAGATCCTTCAGCGTTCTCGGTCTGTACTTGTCCGCCCACAAAGACATGGTTGGCTGATTAGGTGATGCTTGTGAGGTACGTTACGCGTCGTCAGCTCAAATTGTCAAATATTACTTCAACCCCAAATTTCGATGTCGGTCACGTGACGCAAATTTTCAAAACTGAATAATTATTCAACTTGAAAGAAAATCTGAGACGAACCAGTTGTTGCCTGTTAGAGCAACTTGGACAACAACGCTGAATGAATGTCTTCAGACGAATCCAACAAACGATGTTACATCTGTCATCTGAGTGTTTCAAAGTATACCTGCCCACAGTGCAAAAGATTAACATGCTCACTTAACTGTTTCAAGAGACATGAGCAGCAACTAAATTGTCCTGGTAAAAGTGATCTCTCATTAGGTAAGACAAAGTATATCTCCAAGACAAAGCTGGAGGAGAGTGATATTCAAAGAGATTACAATCAACTGTCGAAACTAAGAAGAAAGATCGATGTGATTAAGAACGATTCAAACAAGTTCATTAGAACGAAATCAAACGCTAATAGAAATCGAAGCAAAATTAATAAAGATGTTAATATAAAGTTACTGCCTAATGGAATGTCAAGAAATCTAAAGAACAAGTCATACTTTGATAACAACAGGAACAAGTATATATGGACGATTGAATGGGTTCTCGTTGATGAGAATCATCAAGTGATAGATAAGTTCATCGGTTTCAAGAACGAAGAAGACAAACAGCTCGAAAACTTAGTCCCGTTTAAGCGTTTTTCAAGAATATTGAAAATAGACTCAAAAGACTTGAACTTAAAGTTCAAGTATTACTTCAAAGATGAGAACAATGCATTAATCCAGTTTGAGCCTACCACGCTTCTATCTGACGCACTCAAAGGGCAGTCAGTGATTGAGTTTCCTTCAGTGATGGTCTCCTTATCGTGACTGATCGTAAAGCTGTTTAATTCGATCCAAGGTCTGCTCTATGTTTCTTGAAAGACCTACAATCTCTGCTGGCTCATCATTTTGATAATCATGGATGCTTTTATGTAGTTCATCATAGTAATTTTCGATCAATAACTTTCGTCTATCAAATAAATCATACAGTTTTCTATTATGATTAACAAATAGATTCAAATTGTTATACACATTGGGTTTGTCTTGAATCATATAAGTCAACGTTAGTGAATGTGGTTGAAAATCAGAACAACTGGAATCAGTTTCCTCCTGCAGACAGCCAAGCTGAATAACGCTTTGAAACGTCATTAGTAATCTTGATTTATCCTTGATTGACTTTTCGTTCACTAGTTTATTAAGATTTGCTAGAATTTGTAGCCAGTTTGATTCAATCAGGTCGCTTGATGAATGCTTTAGAAGAACAGATAGAAACTTAATACTATCATTCTTGATAGACTTTTTGATGTGACTTGTAGCGCAAAAGATAAACAGGATTAGTGAATCCTGATTCAATATAACAATTGATGGTTGTTTAATGCAAATTATTTCAAACAGTTTGATGCTGGCATCTCGTACGCTGGATGATTGATCCAAAATCAATGGTTTGAGCTTGACGATTAGTTCCTGAAATGGAAACTTTATGTAGTCCTTGTCTATCTCCTTGATCAACTCTTCTATCACTTGCTTCCTTGCAACGTCTGAATGATGTTTTAAAAGAGATAGTTTATTATTAATTTCTTCATAGTATGATTTATTCTGCGAAAATTGATGTTTTAATTGAATCGACTTCGCTTTGAAAGAAACATCTGTAGAGTTCAAGGCCTTTGGTTTCACCTTTCCTACCCTTAGCTTTGCTTTCTTGAAATCAGAGCCCATTTTACTTGAAGAACTCCTCATAAGTAGAGAGACTAGATAGTCAACTGGAGCTATCTTATATTTAAATTTTTTATTAGTCGGCACACGACGTCTTACATAAGCCACAAGAATTAGCATGATTTAAACAACTAGACACTAAACTAACAAATTCATATACAAGAGTGCACTTTCAATCTATGTCTGATAATGGACAAATTTAACCTGTTATCGTTGAATGATCCCTTGAAGGATGGAGAAGCTATCATAGCAAACCTTTCGCTGGAAGATTCGATGCAAATCGATGACGCCGATGCTTCTATTCATGACATCTCAATGGATGATTGTCCCTATTTACCTGAGACCAATCTCAGAAACAGAAAAGAGCCAGACTGTCACGCTTCTGAAAGCTCATCAGGAGCCAACTTCTTTGTTGAAGAACCCGCTGAGGAAGTTCAGGAAATCGATTTATCTAATCACACAACTCGCCAAGAAGTGAATCGAAATATTCCAAGCCACATTTATATTCATCATCACTATTATCCTAATATCACTTCGAACTATGACAAGAGCATTTCCCCATCACATCCGGAGCTTGGTTCTTCTGATTCAGAAAAAGTATATCTACTTTCATCCTATTTTCAGCTGTTGATCAATGCTGTTGCTACATTATACGCTCTTAAATTGGTATACGACATCATACAAACCATAAAATCAGATACCAGATTAAGTTTACAAAATCGTATTGACGATGCTCTATTTGAAACAGAGCAATGCAAACGGCATTATCTCGAGAATGGGTGCCAGCCTGAAACTATTGTCCCAGCCTTAAAGACTTCCTGTTCAGAATGGGAAAGTTGCATGAACCGAAATCCATATCTCGCAACGTCATATTCACAACTTTGTGCCGAAATACTGGCATCTGTGATAAACGGTCTTATGGAGCCTCTGAAATTCCGAAGTGTGCTGCTATTAATACTCATTGCCATTTCTGTATACGGAGTCAATTTTAGTTTTGCCTCCTTAAAACAGAAAGACTATTACGATACCAACTCCCAAAGCAGTCTAATGATTAGCAATAATGTCCCATTGTCTACGCCGCCATCTAGCATCAAACTGCTCAAAGGGTAACTCATCAACATGATCATCGACTTCCTCTTTTGGTTTGCTCACCAGCCATCGAGCACAGCCACATTCTTATGGTGGTGAAAAATGTTTTTAATGTATTGGTGTCAGGTGTGCTATGTCAAAGCACCTATAAATCTGGGGTAAAGGAGGCTGGATTTAGGCAACTTCAAAAGTGAAGCAAGCACTTAGGCAATTATATCGGAACAGCCATGTAATTACTGTTTGAAAGTGTTTTGTATTTAAGCTTTTAGGTCAGCTTGTTTCAAAATATGTGTTTCGTTGTATTTTGTTTCATATGGACAAGCTTCTAACAATGTTGTGGTCTATTCTGATACCTATCACTCTCCTTTCAAAATGTATACTAGCAGACCAACAATGTCTGACGAACTATCACACCATAACTGCGACCGAATATGTTTATGCTACAGCGACAGTTATAGTGTCGTTGCAGGAGACCTCGTCTTCAGAACAGGCTGGGTTTTCAGAACCAACTACCTTATACACGGTCACTATCACTGGTTCAGCAGAGCCAACTAGCTCAGCAGAGTCAACATTAGCTGCGGAAGAACCAACCAGTTCAGAGGTTGTATTACCAACCACAAGTGACGCAACAACCGCTGAACCAGCTTCGACTACTTCTGCCGAACCAGCTTCGACTACCTCCACTGCTGAATCAACTTCGACTACCTCCACTGCTGAATCAACTTCGACCAGCTCATCATTTGCTGATACATACCTCAATAAACACAACTACTACAGATCTCTCCATGTTGATACTCCAGATTTAACATGGAGCTCTGATTTGGCCGGTGTTGCACAAGCCTATGCTGACCAGTACGATTGTAGTGGAACACTAGTGCACTCGGGCAATGGCTATGGTGAGAATTTAGCCCTTGGATACGATTTCGACTCAGCAGGTGCGGTCACCGCCTGGTATGATGAGATCAGTTCATATGACTACAACAATCCCGGCTACACAGAAGCTGCTGGCCATTTCACCCAATTAGTCTGGAAATCTTCAACAACTCTGGGATGCGGATACAAATATTGCGGTAGCTATTATGGCAGCTACATTGTCTGTAACTACTCGCCAGAAGGAAACATCATACTAGAAGGTGATGCCGCGTACTATTTCGAAGAGAACGTTATGCCTCTAAAATAGGGGTGATCTATATACTATCTTGAATAATCTGTGCGCTTCTGTAAAATATACGGTGTAGCGATTTTTGCTTTTCCGACCGTCGGAAAAGGTAAAAAAGAGTCAGCCTTTTGGACTAAAAGAAAATATATATATATAGCAAAGCAATTTCTGCTTTTGAAGAGTTCAGAGAGCCAAACTACTGTGAGACGGCCAACCATGCTGTTTCTTAGAGCAAAGATACCAACAAAGCGTCTGAATGCGAGATGGATGACACTTCAGACGATTAGCACGCCCAACGAGAATGCATTAAAATTTCTATCCAGAGATCACCGATTTCTTCCAGACGGATTAGCTAGTACTATTGAGGTCGATGATCTCCCTGATGCGTGCCACAAGTCGCCTCTTGCTGAGCAGATCTTCAAGCTGAACGGGGTGAGATCGATTTTGATAGGCCCGGACTTTATCACTGTGAACAAGGTGGATGCTTCACTCTCCAATTATAACCCAGAGATTAGTTGGCCAGTTCTCTCCAACAAGATCATCAACGTGGTGACCAACTGCGTGGATTCCAAGATTGCGGTTTTGTCGAGGCAATATGAGGAGGAGCTTAGCGAGAAAAACGACGAGCTTCAAGATGACGACGACGATGTTACGTATGAGATAAAAGAGCTCATCAATACAAGAATAAGACCTGCCATTCAAGACGATGGTGGAGACGTTCATTTCAGATCGTTTGATGCCGAAACAGGAACAGTTTATATTAAGCTTCAAGGAGCATGCAAATCATGCTCACTTAGTGAGGATACGTTGAAGAACGGAATTGAGAGTATGTTGAAGCATTACATCGAAGAGGTTAATGAAGTTAAGGCTGTTATTGACCCCGAGGAGGAGATCGCTCTGGAGGAGTTCGAGAAGCTCGAGAGAAAGTTAAAGCAAGAGAGAAGCGCTTGAATCTTGTTTTATTTAACAATTAATTATATATTTGGCCAATTTGTTTAGCATAGTTATCGAATCTTTTTGCCATTTCTAAGTCTTTAACAGAGAGTCCATCAACGTCATGCGTTGACAGCTGGATGTCCACAGTGTTGTAGAGCGTCGTTATTTTCGGATGGTGGCCGGCTTTGTGTGATCTTAGAGAGACTTTAGTGAGAAAAGCCCATGTGTCTTCAAATGATTTGAACTTGAAGTCTTTTTGAATTGTTTGTTGATTGTCAACCAAGGCGAGGTTCCACTTCCTGCCTGATATATTAGCTAAGTCATTTAGAGCAGATTTGACTTGGTTCAGTGATAATTTGACCAGGGATTTCGACGAAGACATCATATAACGGTCTCCACTAAATTAAAGGAGGAGGTTTGTCTATTGGATTTATACTAAAAAAATATTAACATATTACGTACACTATTAAAGACTTCAAAGACGTGACAGTAATGGTATAATGGCCGCAGGGTTATACATTCTTGATAAAGAACTCAACATTCTAATACAGCGACAGTACAAATATGATGTGGATAATCAATTGGTACTTGAGTACTTCAAAAAGGCGATGACCAATGATAAAAGTCCTGTTTTATCATTTAATGGCATACGTTTTATTTATATTCGATATGGTGACATCTATCTGGTTGCCTCTGCCTTTGATGATGTGAACGTTATGTGCATTATATGCTTTCTGTCAAAGGTTGGGGAGCTGTTGAGTGAGTACTTCAATACTAGTAAAAGTCGAATAAATATCAATAGTGAAATGATCAAAGATAATTACATATTAATATACCAATTGTTCGATGAGATTTTGGACTATGGCATACCTCAACTGACAGAGTTCAATATACTGAAGGAGTATATCAAGGAAAACGAGATCAATTACAGCATCACTCGGACGTCCACCAACAAGATATCATGGAGACCCAAGGGTATATTTTACCAGAAGAATGAGTTATTCTTGAACTTTACAGAGAATCTCAAGTTCAAGTACAATTTTCAAAATGAACGAATCATAAGCAACGTCATTGAAGGAGAGATTGAGTGCAAGTGCTATTTGAGTGGAATGCCTACATTAAAGCTTGGAATCAACGAGAATTTCGAATCAAGTGGCCAAGACTCCATTTTCAGCACACTGAACTTCCATCAATGTGTGAAATTGAATGATATCAATAAGGACTCGATTACATTTCTCCCACCGGATGGATCATTCAAATTACTGTCATATCGAATCATCAACACATCCTCCCTAAATGCATTACTACTAGTTAGTCCATCCTACAAAATCTTCAGCAAACACGGCAATTACAAGATGAGAGTCAAAATCACTTTGAATACAAACATCAAAAAGAGACACACGATCAAAGACCTAAACCTGGTGGTTCCTCTGATTATTCCAGTAAAGAAGCTAAAAATCAACTTCAACAATGCTCTGAAATTCAAAACAAGAATGGGATCTGTTATCCATAACTTGGAGCATGACTCAATCACATGGAATATACATAAACTTGAAGGAACGTGTGAAGGAGAGATGGTGAGTGAATTTGACCTAATACACGTTGCTGATATTTCGTCCAATCATTCAGATAATGTTTATCATAATAAGCAAGATAAGAATGATTTAATATATTTTGAACTGAAGCAAGAAACATCACCATCAAAGGTCATTACGGCCGAGTTCGAGCTGACATCGGCGCTTTACAGTGACCTAAAGGTGAATTACTTGAAAATTGACGAGCCTTCGTTCAAATTTCAGAGCTTTCCCTGGATCAAATACTCGGTCATTTGTAAAAATGATGATTACAGCTTTTATCTTAGTGACAAACAATTTTCAGTTCAACTTAGTCAAGCGGAACTTGAAGAAATTGAAAAAAAAACTTGAGAACTCAAGTAAACAACAAAGGGCCTTTATTGAGCAATCAGTGATTATAAGATGGTTAAGTTGAAGCAGCACTCGGTGGATCTGGGCTATCCATTATATGGTGCCAAATTCGTTAATGACAAGACTTTAATTGTTGTTGGAGGGGGAGGGGAAGGTAATAATGGAATCCCCAATAAAATGACAGCATTACAGGTTCAATTCGACAATTTGAAGAAACCGATCAAAAGGTTTAGAGAGTTGGTATTAGACGACAAAGAAGACTGTCCTATGTCACTGGATGTAAATAATGATGTGATTTTGGTTGGAATAAACGAGAATTCAGAGTCGATCAAGAAAGGAATAAACAAACATTTGAGAAAGTTCAGGTATCACAATGAACATCTTAAATTTGTTGAGAGTTGTCAGATCCATCCAAGTATCAATACTCAGCATTATCAAAAGCTGACTTACTTGACTAAGGATGGTACTCTTGGTGTGATTGCAATGAGCGATGAGCCTTCCTCAGTTTATATTATTGATACTTCTGAGGACTTAGAGGAAAGGTTCAAAATTGTCACAACTGGTGATGTCAAGGATATAAGCATATCACCAGACGGAAAGATGATGTGCTATATAACCTCGTCACATTTTGAAGCGATTTCAACTATAACCGGCCGTTCTGTTTTTAAGACGCAAATCAAATTTGCTATGTCTAAGATCGAATTTTATGATAATAATATCGTGATCATTGCAGGATCAAATCCTAGTGGAATTGTCATTGGTGAATTCAGTGTTGCGAAGTCTGCTGTCACAAAGACATCTGTTGTTGCCAGAAACCTAAAGGGGGTAACTTCCTTAGATGTCAACCACTCGAATGGGTTAATTTCTTTAGCCGGCTCCGACTGTTCAATTTTATTGGTTAGGTACAAAGATTTCAAGCTACTAAAGAAAATCGAGAAGGTTCATAGCTTTGCGATTACCAAAATCACATCTTCTGAAGATGGTCGGTTTTTGGCTTCTACTTCTGCCGCGAATACCGTCAATGTGATTGAAATTCCTGAGACCTTCACTACGTCCAAGTCTTTGTTGTTATCATTAGTTCAGATTGTGTTTTCTGCGGTTATTTTTGTGTTGCTTGCCATTCTGGCCCAGTTCTTGTACACCAATGGCTATATTGATCAGGTTCAAGACAAGGTTATTGCTTATTATAACTCCCGAAAGGCTGAGCCATCTTCTCCAAATTTCACCATACAGCCAATAGCTGAGAGTGAAGTGTTTTTGAAAGGCCCTCCAACCACGACCACTTATGTTCCGCATGATGCCACCATAAAAGATGATATAATCAGCATAAGTGAGGTGAGTTCTTCCGAGATTTTAAAGGTGGCTAGCTTTTCTCGAGCGTCTACGGATGAGCCGAGGACTAGCTCGCTAGCTGAGCCAGAAGTGACTATTCAAGAGTATACTAATGTCACATCAACAACTGAAGAACTGCGGTCTGAGACGTTGGATACAGAGGAATGGCCCGAAACTATGGATCTAGACTCTAAGACGCCGGAAGTTTCCAAGTCTGTTTCATTGGAGGTGAAACAGACTGCAGATATTGTTTCTGAGGTTGAGCTTCCTGCGATCGAGAATGATTCGGTTATGCTAAATGGCGAGATATTTGTGCCTGCAGCTAACGCAAGTGTGGATATTGATCCTGGGGCGGAGCTGAATGTTAGCATAGGAACAGTGTTTAATGCTTCGGAGGTTAGTTTAAAGACTGGCTTGTTTAGTGAGAATACTACTGTGGTATCGGAGACGTCTTTGGCGAATACGGTTACTGCCTCGGAGACACCTTTGAGGATTTCTGAGACGGTGTCGGAAACTCCTTCCGAGGCAGCATCGGATGCTCCAGAAGCATTTTCGGAGACATCCTCAGAGAATACGTCACGGAGTGTGTCGGGGACTTTCTCAGGTACTTCCTCAAACGCTGTTTCAGGCCCTTCAGAGACTCCTTCAGATGTTTCGACAACTTCATCAGGGTCTCCTTCGGCCACTTCGTCAGCCTCGTCAACCTCCTCAGCCTCGTCAACTTCTTCCACCACTCCTTCAACTTCTTCCACCACTCCTTCAACTTCTTCCACTCCTTCAACCTCCTCAACCTCCTCAGCCACTCCTTCAACTTCCACCACTCCTTCAACCTCCTCCACCACTTCTCCCTCCTCCGCAAAGACCTCAATTACTACAGCACTGGACTCCTCAGAGCCAAGCTCCAACCTCTCATCTACTGAACTACAAACTCCCCTCACCTCTGCTCCTGGTCATCTGGTCGCACGCAGCTCGAGTGCCTCGGAAACCTCCACCCTAACGAAAACTGAAACAAAAGTGGAAATCAAAGTGGAAACGAGGACAGAAACCAAGGTTGAGACCAAAACGATAAAAGAAAAGGTGACAATTACAGAGAAAGTGACAGCTGGAGAGACTCCAAGCCCTTCAAGCACTGACATATAACAAAACCCTCTTATCCTCCAATAAAACGTTAATATAATCAACTATAACACTAATCATAACTCTCCGGCCTTCTTACTATTACAGGCCACTATCTTAAACCTGTCCACGTTGATTGTCTCGTTGTCATCAAATTTGACGTTGACATCCTTAATAACAAACGTCCATACATCATCACAGAACCTGTAAGTATGTAAATGGCCTTTAAACGACAGCTTCGACTTGGCCAGGTCCCGCAAGTTGTCCGATGTGACTCTGTCAAAGTTCGACAGAACCTTCATAGCCAGTTGCGGCTGGATTCTCTGGTCGACAATCAAAGTGTCCAAAGCATCAGCAAGAGACGTTCCGACTCTTCAACAGCATTGTAGTTAGTATCAACACCCCTGAGATCCGTGCTAGCTGAACTTACGTGCTTCTTCTGTAGAACTCGTAGTACGATGGCCCGTTCATGGTGAAGAGGCGGCGTGGCTAAAGAGACGTATTATGTGTTCCGACAAGCAGTGCTGAGTATGTTTTACTTGATATGTACTTTTTTTCAAATAAAATAATAAACTGCTGTTTTGATAGTTGGAGGGAAAAGGACCAACCACAAGCGCATCAGCCGTCATGGCCGTCATATACTATCGGTTTGTCTCCCAGAAAGAGACCCTCATGTCAACAGTGAAGTTCGACGGAACCGGGTTAACGGTGTTTGAGCTCAAAAGAGAGATTATCTACTCAAACAAGCTGCTAAATGCCACAGACACAGACTTGATGCTATATCATATAGAAGACCCGGAAAAGGAGTACACCGACGATAATGAGGTCATACAGCGATCATCGACTGTGCTGGTGAGAAGAACGTCGGCCGGAAAGAAGGGACGAGGTAACATTCTGCGGTATCTTAGTGGTAAACCCCGTCTTGCCAAATCACAGCCAATGGTCCCATCATTCAACCCTGACGCAGTGACCACTGCTGCTGCTGCTACCGGTGGATCAGAAGACGACATGATCAGACAGATGTTCAATCAGCAAGATGACCAGTGGAGTCAGCAACAAGCCATCATGGCAACGGCCCAGAGAATTGACCCTTATAGGCAAAATAACAAGCTAGACGAGACAATTCCAGATTATTATATATGTTACAAGTGCGGAGAGAAAGGAAAGCATCATATTAGAAACTGTCCGAAGAATAATGATCCGAACTGGGAAGGAATAAGAATCAAAAAGACGACTGGTATTCCAAAGTCCCACTTGAAGACAATCGACAATCCAACTGAGATCTTGAATGACCCTACTCAGAATTATATGGTTAACGAGGAAGGAAAGTATGTTGTTGCTGTTGCAGATAAAAAGGCCTGGCAGAGGTATCAACAAACGCAGCAGGCTAAGAAAGAAGAAAATGATATTGAGGTCGATGATCCTGAACTTAGAGATCCTGACACAAACAAGATTTGGAGAAACCCTGTTAGAACCAAATGCTGTAATAGGCTTTACTCGAGACACATCATTGAGGACCAGCTTTTGGATTCGGACTTTAAATGTCCAAACTGTGGGCAGGAAGACGTTTATTTGGATACTCTAGAACAAGATAAAGAGCTACAGGCAAAAGTAGACACATATCTTACTCAACATAAAAGAAAGATTGAGGACAACTTGAATGATCCTAACAAAAGACAGCAAACACAGGCAATTCCACCAATGATGCCATTTTTACCATTTCCACCTCCAATTCCTGCGCCAATGAATTTAACTAATGTTAGAGCTTCTAATGACGAAAAGAACAATTAATTATGGACCGTTGTTTCCTGAACTATATGAAATGACTGCCCATTTTCCACTTGCACACCATAGTTCTCCAACCTCATTTCCTAAGCTTTTCCAATAGCTACATAACTCCTCTTCCTTACCTTCTGGAAGACCGACACAAACATCGGCCTTACAAGTTCTTAACGATAACAAAGGAATCCCAGAGGTTGCAAGAGGGCCAATAGCCACGTTGAAACCAACTGTCTTTGGCCAATGTCTATCACCTGTCAATTTTCTATAATTAAGGTCACCTTTTATGATAACCAGAGCTGAGTTTTGAAAGTATTTCCAAAGTTCTGAACCTCCATATTTGGTCTCGTTTGGACCCAGGTTCCAATAATCAAGATCTACCGTCCAGAACTCAGACTCTTCAAGTTCAAACTTGCCCGACTTTCTATATGACTCATTTGTCTCCACAAAAAAACGTCTCTCTTCTTTATGATCACAGAAAAACGAGTCATCAAGCAGATCCTCTATTAATAAGAAATAGTCCTTGATCATTGTGTCACTAACCATCCATGGTCTGGTTTTACAATGCAAAACAACCTTACTGGCAAGCTCGCAGTCGAGCAGGAAAAGCGACAGGATTATATCTGTAAACACCTCAAATCCGGAATTGTCTAGAACTATATCAACTCTTGCTTGCCCTGAGCTGTTAGATGCCAACTTTTCCCAGACTGTTGGTAAGTCGTTGCACAGAACATTTTTGGCACCGTTGGCCCTAGCCTCACTTCCTTGATGGGATTTGATATCTTCAAGAGAAGCATTGGCTAATAGTGACAAGTCTGTAGCGTTACCCCATAACGAGATGTCTGCAAACTCCTCAAATAACAATCTCAAACTTTCTTGGTCCAAATTAGCTACTCCTTTTTGTGTCACTTGGTCCTTGAGTTGCTTATATTGAACGACCAACTCATAAACCCCCTCTGCGGATGATCTGAATGTGTCCCGTTTTAGACGGCTGAACACATCAAACTCCACCCACTCAGATCTTGTCTTGAACAGAAGATCAATCTTCCGATAAAGATAACACTCACAAAAAAGCCAAGGGCCTGTTAACCAGGTGGTACGGCCCAGTTTCTCAAGCGTCTCGTCGTATGAGTCGGTTCCTGCAATTGAGCTGCAACAAAAACGCTCTAACTCACCATCGTGCTCCAATTCGTCCAGCAATTGCTTCATCAACACCACAATCTCTCCACCTTGGCGTACTTTGATTTCGTCATTACTTGTCAAAGCCTCCTGTTCAACATCCTCAATAGCAGTGCTAATTATTCTGGGCCACCTGGACCTGGAAGTCGAAAACCCAAAGGACTTGGGGTCGTCGTTCCTGTACAGAGGCGGAAGTGCGACCTCGGACATTCTTACCGGCAGTAATCAGCGTACTGGTGCTGACTGATGACAGTATCTATTACGACCAGCTAAAAAGTATATGTATGCAGTTTATTGTGTGTTAGTTTTCTGAGCGGAAACTTCCGTCCGTAATAGGCAGTTTACATTCCGCCAGATAAATAAATCAAAAAAGCTATCTATGCTGCCCCAGCAGTTCCACCATAAAGCTTCCTGAAGGTTTCCTGGGCTCTCACTATCCGGTTTCCATCGGGGTCGTTGTCTATTGGCACTGACTTGTTTTCTATCCGCTGTTGTTTCCAGAATAGCTTTTCGGATCCTCCAAGAGCCCCAATACGCATCGTGGCCAGCAAATTCCGCGCGGCATTCGAGTGATGATAGACTGCCCCGTTAAAAGCAGTTGTGGCGTCTTTTCCGTGTGATGCCTTTATCAATGGTAAGCCTCCAGGGTGATCCTTGGCGAAGGGAGTCACGTCGTGTATTATTCCAGAAACAACCACAAGATATTTATCTTTCATGCGCTCAGATAACTCTCGGAACTCTTCTGGAGAAAAAACAGGTAATCGTTCTATCGGAATTCCCCAGTTCAGCTGTGATCTCTTATTGTCTATCAACTTTTGCTGCTGCTGAACATACGACTTCTGGATCGTTGCTGAGGATGCTTTTCGTAACTCGGATACAACCCCCATTAATGAAAGACCCTGTAAAAACCATTTAGTTGGATCAAAAGAAAACCACTCCGGCCCGTTTCTATAATCCATCGCAAACTCATGATGGAAGTTCAACTTCCCCTCCCCAAGGGTTATCAGGTTGATCAAGAGGTTGTTTCTTGGCGATTTCGTGTCATTATATGGTCTTGCTCCAAAGGAGTGGCCAAATGAATTAATACTAAAAGTTGCATGCTGCACCATAATAATCTTCACAAAACCAGCATACATGAGTCCTCCAAGATAGTCGTTCCAGAACCATCCACTTATCACACACGGTAATGCTAACCCCACTAAAAGAAATAATGTGAAGTAGTTCTCAAGCTGCCAACTGACTATCATATCATTTGGAAGCTCATCCAATTTGCTTTGTTGTATCACCTTCGCAACGCTAGGCTTATGAAGAAGAATCATCCATCCCATGTGACTAAACAAAAAACCCCTCCTAATACTATGAGGATCCTGATCCACAATATCGCAGTATCTGTGGTGAGCTCTATGTGACGAGCACCAGTTTTTTGCCGAAGTGATACCTCCACCGCAACTTAAGGTGGCCAAGGCTAGCACAAACTTCTCATTATCTATTGACAGCGATCCATGACTCCAATATCTGTGGTATAAAGTGTTGATGGATAATATGGTTATTATGTAATTGAATATAGCAAAGTATACTGTTTGTTTAACTGGTTTCGCATTGTAAACGAAAACACATACTGCTCCTATGAGGGGAACCAACACTACAACAGTGAAGTTTTTCCAGTGAATATGTCTGTACCAGTTCTTTAGGGTCCACGATCGGTCAGAAATATGTCTTCTGATCAATGTAGATGTATTGTTATTGCTCCGTATCTTATGCTTTGTTCTTGCCGGCTTCCTTCTCACTTTGACTTTCTGGGGTGATATTTGTTGGGCATTTATCTCATAATCATGTTCTTCTATGTTATTTTCCCTATTCAGTAGGTTGAACTTCACCAGTTCTTCCTCTGGATACTCTGCTTCGGGTACGATCATGTTAGAGCACAATCAAACCCTGGAACAGACCGTAGGTGGTAATAGTATCTACAAAGAGCTCTTCGTTTAGTTTTCAGTTAATGTAGATAAAAAAATGAGCTAGAAAAGATCAAATTTTGATTACGTGATCATTTAAGACAGAATTCAAATATCTGTTAGATGCTAGCATCTGGCTTGTACTTATAATGGTTATACTGACTCAAGTCTATATATAACTACCACTCGCGCGTACTGAGGCAATCGCGAGAAACATTCGACATCTTTACGCCGTCTTTGAGGAAAGGTTGACATGTAGCTCAGGCTTAGGTGCGATCACAGCATCAATTAATAGCTTAACGACATCTTTCTCTTTAGATGTGGCTGTCTTTTTGATACTCACCAACTCTTCCTTAACCTGGGCATCAGCTTCCTCCTCTAACTTCTTATTGGACCCCTCAAACTCATCCTCAAACTTCTTTAGTTCTTCGTCCTTCTTACCCTTGTATTGTTCTATTTCTTTCTGAGCATCCTGCTTAGCAGCCTTCAATTTCTGAGCACGGTCTAAATTCATAGAATATCATGTTAGCAACATAACTAGCTTCCATACAGTACCGCTTTATACTTACACTGTCTTGCCTGAGCAACGATTTCCTGAGCTTCCTTCTCAGTCTATAGAACAAACATATTGTTAGTAACCATTGCGCAATACTCTGCGGCTCCTTTCCAGAGCCAGTGGTGACAACCATAATGGAAAACGTACTTTCAGCAGACTTTGAATTCCGGACTTTAAGAGAGCTTGTTAGTAAACATATTTAGTATAAGCTGGTTTCGCTGGACTTACCATATCAAACGTTCTTGCTTATTAAAATTCAGTCTAATCTAAGCTGTAATTGACTTCGCTATAAACAAAGCTACGATGAACCTTAGACCGAGTTCATCTTTTCAAAGTTACAGCTTTTTGTTGCAGTCAAAATGCGCATGCTCTTAGTGGCACGTAATTAATTTTGGCACCGCGTAGATAACTACCCTTAACTATGAACGCAAGTAAACATCAGCGATTACATGGAGCAGTTGAGCTGCCAAGCAAGAATGCATTCTCATCGTATATTAGCCATTACGTATGTGGTGAGTTTTAAGTAGACTTGTTTGGTCAGGATGGATCCCGTGATCCACCACACTGAAAAGAAAATCTTTAGGATAATCATGTTTCTCGATTAGATGAAGCCTTCTCTTTTTACGTGTGCTGAACTTGCGACCACACAACGGCACAAAGCAAGAAAATGTTCGTTCTTCTCTGGCTTCCATTGCAGCAAAAAGCGGACTATGGTTCTCAAATATGTGCAGATCCAATAAATGATCGTTTGGGAAGTTTCTGCGGCACACAGAGCAGACGTTAGTGTGATTCATGAGATAGTGCGATTCGAATTCAGACTGCTTAGTAAATTTCCTTGGAGCGACGGAGCAACTTGGTGGGAGTGAACAGACGAGTTGCTGATCCGTCTCTGCATTAATTGTTGGCTTCTCGATCTTAGCATCCGTATCCTCTGCTTCATAGTAACTCAGCAGGTCTCTACTTCGTTTGCTCATTCGCTCCAAGTATTATACGAGTGCTCAATGCAATGTCAAAGCCTGGGGAAGAGGTTGGCACTGATCAAAGCAGTCAAGACACCACACCATCAGTATATTTAAGTTAGTGTGGTTCATCTCTAAAAATGTCAAAATCTCAACACGTCGATCGACCTTGATCGATAAGCTTAAATCTTTTCGAAAGTTATCTTGGCTAGTTTGAAGAATGTTTACTTACTCAACAAGTTGTCTCTATGCAGTTGAATTGACATTGTGATGCCTAAACACGCCAAGTCAGACACGGAAGGGGTCAAGCCTGTTCCGTATCCAATACATCTTTTCAAGCCGCTGGTGGTGAGGTCTGAAGGTGATTCTACAAGGAAGCAATCTGAATCTGATAGCGATGCTGAAGAGCCAACGTCATACCACCATGGGCCTTTGGACCCTGTATTTGGACAACGAGGTGCGTTCCCTGTTCTTATAGATTTGAAAAATGCAGATCCATCGACAGTAGGTAAAGATGTGAACTCTTATCTGGCAATGGTCAAGCTGGAAGCTCAGAAATGCGATCAGCTAGGAATGCTGAAGGTGAAAAATCAAACACACAAACAAGTTGAGCCCGATTCTGTTGTTAGTAGACACGATTACACTGAGGAGTCTGACACATTTGCAGAGGAATGCCTGGCTCAGTACAAATTAGAGAGAAAAGAGTATTCCGACTTCCGTTCATCACTAACAGAAGTTGATGCAATTGATCTGCCCAAGACCCAGAAGGAATGGAAGTACTTTATTTTCAACAATGAACCATATAGAGAGCTACTGGCTCAGGTTGTTGAGGAAAACGTTGCTATTAAGCTGATAGTTTACTTCACCAAGTGGCTGAACAAGGACTTGAATCACAATTTTGAGATGTGGCTCTTCTCCATACTAAGCTGTCTGGATGATTTACTGGACAGCTCCGATATCTCTGCGTTGAGATCGCTTGGGAAAAAGTCCAAAAAGCAACTACAGAACGATCTTGATGAAAGAAACACTCTATTAATGAAGAAGATAGTTGCCATTGTGGGAGGGTTTTACGGACAGCGTGATCTTCTATGATAAAAACAAAAACTATAAACTAGTGTCACCGGGATAATAATTATTTTATGCTCAATAACTTGACATCAAATGTGAGTTCAGAGTTGGCAGGAATACCTGGTAGCTTTTTAGAACCATAGGCCATTGCTGGTGGAATCACAATTCGTCTTTCACCCCCAATAGCCATTCCGGCCACGCCTAAATCCCAACCTTTGATGACTTCTCCTTTACCCAATCCGAAGATGAATGGCTTTCCAGAAGTGTTCTTATCAAACACCTTTCCATTTTTGAGCTTTCCAATGTATCTGACGCCAACTTTCTGTCCCTTTTTACAGACAGGTCCGGTTCCTGTGGTTTTGTCTTCAACGGTGACACCTCCTTGGAGAACCTTAGCCGCCTTCTTTTTTTCATCTTTGGACTCCTTGGTCTGAGAGACAGTTGGACCCTGCTCTAACTCACTATCAAATTTAACGGCCTTTTCTTTCTTCTTCTTGGAGTCCTTTTTGGACTTTTTGGTTTCCTTTGGTTCCTCTTCGGCTGGTCTTTTCTTGCTTCCAGCTTCTTGAGATTTGACTTCATCCTCGTGGACCAGCTGCTCTATCTTGCTTTCCACATCTTCCACATTTTCAAGATCGTCCAAGTCGAATTCAGCGTCTTCGATAATTTCATCTTCGTCAGGAGTCAAATCGTACTCGTCACTGTCAACTTCTTCGTCAGAGTCGGAGAAATCCTCTTCGTCATCGTCGTAAGGGTGCTCGACATAGTTTCCAGTCAAATGCACGGCGTAGGATCCAGTTACAACGAAATAGACTTCCTCGTCCGGTAAAATGGTCAAATCTAGTGTTTGCTGGTACTGGATCTTAGGAGACAATGTGCACACAATGTGCTCTTCAATGCCATCGTCATCAAGATCCGAATCGTACTCATCTGAGTCGCCCTCCTCTTTTTCTTTGTCATCCTCGTCTTCCTCGTCTTCGTCGTTTTCCTCCTCGTTTTCCTTGTCTTCCTCAGCATCTCCATTCTCAATGACTTCAATAATCTTCTCTTCTTCCTCCTCAGAGTCGTCTTCTGAACTGTCATCATCCTCATAGAAGTCTAGGTCAGACTCGTCATCACTGTCATCAAACACAACAGACTTCTTGAGGATTCTCAATATAGATGGCTCCTCGTTCTCATCTAGAGGCTCAGGGTTGACGGAGGCCAAAGTAAGTCTCACAGTGACAGGAAAGTCATCCATTTGACATGGAGATGGCGCAAAAGGCTGCAGCTCTAAGTTGTAGGATGCCAAAGGAAGTAGACTGCTCATTTTGAGTTGTGAATGTCGCAAAGAAGTTGGTCAATCAGTAAGTACACACAGATACAGTGTTACTCTATAAATCTCATTACTTTATTCTGAAAATTTTTTTGAATATTTTTTCTTTTCTTTTTCTCTCGGTAGACTGGTGCTAGTTAATTTACTTCAGCCTGACAATCTGCCAGACTAGCGCTACATGCTCTGCTCCTTTCTTTAAGACACTCCCCAATGTTTTATACTATCTAGAATAACATCGTATGAGGCTTGTCTCCCCTCTTCAGGGAAAAGGAAGAAGCCAAGTACTGCTTCAGCAAAGGAACATCCTTTATTTTCGAGAGCAGAGCATTATCGACTGTCTTTTGATCGTTCACACGCTCTGTCTTGATCTCTTTCTTTCCAGCCTCGTTGAAGAAGTCGCTTTCCTTCTTGGTGGACTTCGCTGACTTCTCTCTGGCAAAGTAAGGAACATCAAATTTAGCCAGATCCACGCCGCTCAAATCCACACACGTAGAGGTTGCAATCACGTATCTGGCATTGACTCTTCTGAGAGGAACTCCGTTCACTTTGAATGGGCCGGAAACCAGCAGAGTGTTGTCCTCCAAGCTCTTCAGGTACACTACTCTCTTTCCTCTAAATCTTCCAGCAAGTAGTATTAAAACAGCTCCTGGTTGAAGGCCCTCTCTTAGCTTCTGAGGTCTCAAAGACTTTCTTGTAAGCTTTGGAGCGGAGATGCTCTCGGTTTCGTATATTTTCTGCAACTCGTTAGTATTGGCGGTTCTCAACACTTCGCATAAATAATACATACAGTGCTCATGTCTGTGTTTGTGTTCAAGTACTCTTTAACCGGGGTAGCTGCCTTGGTGCCTTGTCTGGCTCTGCTTTTTGATGAGATCTGTTTTAATGAAAAATTCAACCTTTTTTTGAGCCAAGCTTAAAACACATCTCTACACCCAGCATTAATCGGCGTCGATCTTCAAGAAAGCGCAGTCACGCGACGATCGACGTACCCTTCTCGTATCTGTTATCTAATCATGTATGTATTGAAGTAAATCCGTCATAGTATAAGTACATAGCGTCTGCGTTATAGGACTCGGTTATCATGCAATTAGAGTCAGATCTTGTTCTGAGAGTCAATCATGAAAAACGTATTAATGTCGTGTTCCTTGTGTTGTCCGTTTCGATCAAGACTTACGAGTGTATCGCTCCAAAACTCATCATTCAGAGCCCAGTATTGAAACTCTAGGTTATCAGATAATTCATCTGTGTTGAGATTAGTCTGTGCAAATTGATCAAGTCCTTCGGTAGAGCTGAATTTACCCATGAAGTTTTGTAATCGCGGGGAAAGTGGTGGCTGTATTGGCCGCTGGGCTTGGTCTATAGCCCCCGAAGATGGAGGAGGTATTACAGGCACATTTTGCGAGGCATCCATTGAAGGGTAGTTCAGAGACGACATGGTGGTGTTTTTGTCGGCATTTCTTGACGCATTCAGGAAGGATGTTTCAGTTACTGAAGACATAGGCATTTCCGATACAGGGCTGTGACGCATTTGTGAGGAAGCTGGTAGAATGGGTGTCGATGAAGACCTCGTCATATTGGATCCGTTAGAGAATAACGGAATGTATGGCAAGGTTA
The DNA here is from genome assembly GCA_003706095.2 of Ogataea trehaloabstinens. Classification (NCBI taxonomy): domain Eukaryota; kingdom Fungi; phylum Ascomycota; class Pichiomycetes; order Pichiales; family Pichiaceae; genus Ogataea; species Ogataea trehaloabstinens. Next base: position 287,992 of record PPKJ02000008.1, on the reverse strand, counting down.
AATTATCGGACGACTGCTTTGATTTGGGTTGATTAGCCATAGACATCTGGTGCACATAGGCCAGGCCTTGTTCTTCTTGTTCGTCAAGTACGTCAGCATTCTCATTATTGTCTAAAGCGTTTTTGTATGCAACCCTGCATTGATTCAAAAACGTATGGGTGAAAAGAGACAGCACAAGTCGCATCTTGCTCAAGAAATGGTTTTTCGAATACCTCAATGAAGTCTGGTACACTAATGCAATGATATCCTTCACCACGCTCATTGTCTCTTCAGTGGCAAACCCAAAGCTCTCAAGAACGGGTACAGATATACTTAAATATCTCAGTCTCAAAAGCATTCCAGCTGTATAAATAATTCTTGCAGAATGAAACAAAGGAATCGTAGTGATCATCTCCTCGCTCAAGTGCAAAAAATGTCTGAGTGTCAATACGCATGACTGGGCACACTTCTCAATTGCTTCAGTCAAGAAAACGGGAACTTTAGCGGTATCAGGGGAGCACAACTCCAAACCGGATATATTATGCAAAGCAGGTTCGTACAAAAATGCCTGCACTGAAAAATAGTATGATAATAGGAGATGATGAGACTGATCATTGTTGTTTGTAAAGGCCAATATTTGTCGTTTTAATGAATCCAGCTTCTTTTGAAGCTCTGAAATCAAGTACTTGTGACTGCTGCTTTCCAGTTCATAGATTGTCAATTGTTCAGTAGCAGAATGCACACCATAGTGTATTTTCTCTAGTATATTGCTGAGTCTAGAGAAAATAGAGATTCGGAAGTATCTGTCACTTCCAACAGATTCTAGATCTAAGCAGCATTGCTCACAATAATCCGTCCAGTGAACAGGAATTCGTCTTCTTAAAAACAGTGAGATCGAAACAGACACGATATAAACAACGAGAAGTAAGCTTTTTCCTTCAACTCCTTGTGGATCTTCGCCTATAACAGTTTTCTTTTTCACAGATCCCTCTTCTTTACTGTAAAAAAAGTAAGGTCTTCCACTCAATCCCAAATCATGGGCCATAGATACACAGAGAGAGCACATCATGTGATACCGTCGATGATGAAACAATTCGGGTGGAATGTACCAAATGCTGTAAAGCAGCATACAATTCATGAGCTGTAAAGTCTTATCTCCAATAGATAGTACCTCATTCGCCAAAGTCTGAGAGATAAGATTTTCCAGTCTCAATTGTGAATCAATAGATATTTCTCCCGGTGCCTCATCTAATACTGTGGACACATATACGCAAACTAGTAGGAATAACGGATTTGACTTTCTTAAACTTCGAACCTCCAGATCCTCAGGAAGAATTACAAATGGATAGACAGCATATATCTTTTCCACAAAACGTTTCAACATCCTGCCACATTGTTCCTCTGTGACTATGCCTCGATCAATAAGATCTTCTTTCAAGTAATCCAGTTTTTGTCTGCAAAGCAAAATTCTCCTTTCAGAAACGGCCACCAAATCAGAGGTGGGCATCATGGATTGATCCTTGGATACTGATTCCAGGAATTGAATTTCGTTGACAAACTTTCTTAAACGTGACTGTTTTGAAATATTGGTTCCACTTTCATTTTCAGAGATAGCACTTCCTTCTGATTTGGACCGGCCTTCTGGAGTCGTGGTGCCTCGTTTCTGTATAGCAATTTCTCTTGCTTGGCGATCTATCAGATCATTTTTGTAGCGAAGCTGAACTTCCAGTTCGGAAATCTTATCCTCCAGCTTTTTATGTCTAACATTGCTAGAGTTTGACTTGGAGTGTGTTCTGCTTCTTTTACGACTTGTCTGAGCAAGGTCAAACTCACAAACCCTTCCAGCTTTGATGCATCGTGCACAAGAACTATACTGATCATTTGGATTGCTTGGTACACATTTCACTTTAAGTGAATGGCAAGTTTTGCATGCCACGGACCTTCTTTTGTTAGTGTCTCCCCGAGCCTCCTCATGTCTAGGCGTTGTGCTTCTGTTACTGAAAGAGCTTTCGTCTGGTGTATCAGAATCCGTGGTTACAGAATTAACCTCTTCAGAAACACCTGGACGCGGTATTTCAGTGGGGCCATGCGACCCATGAGCTGGTGGGAGTTCCCTTGTTATCGGAGACATTATTCCTCTTGATGTTAAAGCACTTTGTCATACAACATTACACTCACCCTTTCTCCTTAGCCAGTTTGATTAATTCAACACAGCAAATAAGGGAAACTGTCAAACTATGCGGCTTCTCACTTATTAGAAGAGAGATGCTTTCATTGTTTGGACTGGTACAACAGGTCGCTTAAAGTTTTATCTAAACCCTCTTCCACTTGCGCTTACAAGGAAAGCTTGGCTCTCCTCCCCGATTTTCTGTCTCGCCCTGTATCCCTCTCTTCTCGTGACTACGCGGGACATCGCTACACCGACGGAGATATTTATTCACCGGGTAACGTTACAGGGGCGGCTTTTGGCTTTCTCAACCGTTTCTAGCGGTCAGTTATTGTCTGTGTGAAAACAGAAAAAGTCGCACTCTGCTTATAGATGAGGCTGAATACAGGGGCCAATGTGGCGCAGTCTGATTAGGAGGGATTTTTTCATCAAAACTAATTCGTTGTTAGAAGATGGTAGAAAGCTAATCTCTGCTTTTGAAACAAAAGCTTATCAAACCTTTCTTTCCGAAGCTACAACATAAACCAGAGGCGTTAGCTCCGGAATCTGTGGAGAGACGTTTTTGCTGTACTAAGATTGTTTTGTTTTTTTCAACATCTGGTATTGTGCTGATCCACTAATTCCTGAGAAGGACTCGCAATCTGAGACATCATATTAGGTGTGCTAAGTAGCGGTTTTCAAAGTTGTACTACAAATAGGGACGCAAAATGGACAATATCAGCAAGACCTTAAACAACTTGTCGTTGTATGAGGTGAAAGCCTACGTGCGGAAAGCCCAGAATGCGGTGTTAAATTTAAGTGAGATGGAGGCCAAGGTAAGAGAAGCCACAAATAATGAACCTTGGGGTACGTCAACAAGTACCATGGCGGAGATTGCACGCGGTACATTCAACTATAGAGACAGGGAGGAGATCACTTCCATGATCTTCAGACGGTTCACCGAGAAGACTGCGCACGAGTGGAGACAGATTTATAAGGCTTTGCAACTGTTGGAGTACTTAGTGAAAAATGGCTCTGAAAGATTTGTGGATGATGCCCGTTCTAATGTCAGCCTCGTGTCTATGCTAAAATCATTCCACTATATTGATTCTAAAGGTGTGGATCAGGGTATTAATGTTAGAAATAGAGCCAGAGAACTAACCGCTCTACTAAACGATGAAGTTAAGATTAGACAAGAAAGAAAGAAGGCCAAAGAGAATGCTAAGAAGTTTGGAGCCATGTCTTCCAGTTCCTATAAGAGTTCATCTGCAGGGAGAAGGGTTGCTTCTTACGCTGGGGATGACGAGTATGATGATGACGAGGGATATTCTGGACGTGTATTTGGCGATGGAGGAGTGTTCGGTAGTCGTTACGGCGAACAAGAAGCATCGGGTGCATCAGGTACATTTGAAGAATATAATGTCGAGAGCGCTACAGCCACAAATGGATCGAGAAGGGCTAGTAAGCCTTCTGTTCAGACAAGCACTGTTACTGCTACTGCGCAACCTGCTGTTGACCTGTTTTCTTTTGATGACAAACCTCAAAATACAGAGAATGATGAGGATGATTTTGATGAGTTTCAGAGCGCGACCCCTACTGCTAATTCTGCCGTTAAGTCTAACAATCTCGCAGATCTTCTTAGCGTCTCATATAATCAGCCGGCCCAGCCTCAGCTTCAGCCAAACCTTTTCCAGACACAGTCTGTCCTATCAGGAGTACCACAGTCAAACACACAACCTGCTGTGCAGCCTGCAGTTGTTCAACCAAAGAAGAAGGACGATATATTTGGATCACTGCTAGTATCTGCCAAAACTCAAGCTCATACTGGATCCTCCAACGCTTCAAAAAAGGCAAACATTTCATCTGTCAACCAAGACCTGCTAGGATCGTTCACACCAAGCAATAATGTGAAAACCGAGTCCATGACAAAGACTAATGATTCAAACCCTGCAAATATTGATCTTCTTTCGTTCTAGTGGCTATGTGTGTTTTGGTCCGGTCTTGCATGTTCCATCCATATTGAGCCAAAGCGGAGCCGTGGTTCCTGTCATCTCAAGGCTACGTGGCTCAATTGACATTTTACTGGCCTTACATTAGTGATATATCTGTATAACCATGAGTAGTCCTAGAATGTATTCAGCGAGGTATATCCTGATTCTAAGTTGAGCCTGATTTTTTTGGTGAACCTCAAATTTACGGGGAAAAAATATTAACAGATATTATCAACAGAGCTTTGACTCCTTCAGTACCAAGCAGTCGAGGATTGTTGGCCTGTCCCGCGTGTTTCAACCCCATACTCAAACTTAACAGACTCCCTAGCTCCTTGTGGTGAGAGTTATCGCACTGAAACTTTCTTCGAACAATTTTTGCATTATACACAAGATGGGAATCTATTCATTTTGGATCTTTGATCGACATTGCAATTGCATCTTCAGCCGAGAATATACCAGAGATGAGGCTTCTACTTCAAGCCCGGGGACTCCATCAGGGATGAGACAGACAAGCACGTCGCTGTTACCTGGACAGTCGTCAAATTCACAGCGAGTATCGCTGCAGCGCAACACGACAGAAGGATCGAGTGCGATCAATACAGTTTCGGCTTCTTCATCGTCTCTGGTCAATGCCAGGGCACAGGAGCTTGTGAACGGGGGAACAGTCAATAAGAGAAATCATGATCATGCTTCAAAGCTTCTTTTTGGAACTCTGTATTCGCTGAAGAAGATCTCCTCTTCGTTATGCGCACCTGAAACAGAGGATGATTTTAACAGCTCAAGCATCAGCAGCATCAACTACCTGAAGTCGTTTCAGACTCTTAACTACAAGTGCCACTTTTACGAGACGCTGAGTGGCCTCCGGCTTGCTGTGCTAACGGACCCTGCAGCGAGGGACCTACAAGATCATCTGGTTGATATTTACAGGGAACTTTACGTGGGGCTGATTGTGAGAAACCCTCTGATGCCTATAGAGTTTGGCGCAGATGAGGTCATACAGAACGAGCTGTTTGTGAGTGCAGTGGACTCGTACTGGTGCTCGCTGCCAGAGTTTCTTGCATAGCTTATTTGACCATCAAAGGACATAATCTCCATCTGCTCGTGAGACGTAGTTTTAGAGTACCGTAACGCCATACTCACACGTACGGGCGGCCAGGGCGGTGTGCTGCCGGCTGCCAGGCGCTCGCGCATCTGCACGGCCCCAAAAGCTCCCACATGCACACCGCAGCAGGAACTCTGCGTTCCTGCTGCATCCGTGCACCGCCCGGTAGCAAGTGTGACCCTGCGCATATTTGTAAAATTCAGCATTAGGGTTTAGTTCTCCGGATGCTAACAGGATAATAGTACATATATCAAGACAGGACAGAGGCGACTATTAGAGGCAGAGTAACCGCAGCTGGTACTGCTCTACCGATAGTAACACTTAGGGGAGCCAAATAAGGTGGTACGGGGATACTTTGCCGCGGATCCTACCCCAAAAGCTGTTGCAGCAGCACCTTGAATATTTTGGGCCCAGAAAGAAGGCCCCACCGGGCACGATGAATCCGGTCAGTGGGACAGGCTTCAAAAGCTTCAAGCCATCGCGTAGTTCGCCTTTATCGGATGATGAGAGCGAGCTTTTTTTGTTTCGAGAGAGGCACAAACACGACGGTCCAACATGGGGTGATAAAAAGAGGAAAAGAAGTACTGAAGCACAAAGCAGTCCTGTGTCGAGCCAGCAGCTTTCAAAGCGCACAAGACCTGACAATAATAACGAATCAGGAGTGATACGGTCCTCGGCCAGGTCCGAGCCAAAGGATCGGAATCTTCTGCAGTCTGATGGCAATGACGGGGGCTCAGAAGAGAGCTCTGATGAGGAGGAGGATTTCTACAACGTCACAACTATTCCTCCAGGGTTGGTAAACCGTTTCAAGAACTTTCCGCTGTTCCAAAATGCACCTAACGCTTTTTTTGCAGCATTAGGACGCTGTCTGCGACTGGTGCAATACAACCCTCAGGAATACATTGTCAAGTTTGGAGAGCCCGCAATGTCAATGTATTGGATTTTAAGGGGAACCGTGGGTGTAACTTCTATGGATGGCGAGGCGGTTTATGCCGAGCTTGCTGCTGGATCCTTCTTTGGAGAGATTGGTATTTTATTCAATAGGCCGCGTACCGCTACTGTTGTGGCTAGAACAAGAGTTCTTTTAGGAGTTTTAACTAAAGATGCTTTGAACGTTGTTTTGTCAGATTATCCTGCTATTGAACGACTGATCAGAGATGAAGGACAGGAGCGATTAGCTATGCTTGAGAAACGAAAACGTATGGCTCGTATGTCGCTTTCAGTCAACTTGTTTCTACAGCGAAAGGACAACCATCTTTTGCCTCCTGATGACCCTGCTACTGTCAACTCTTCAGTAGCAGCGCTAGAATACGACCAGGTACCTGGTCCTGCAGTTCCGCCAATACCAGCAAGCGCTCCGTCTTCCTATTCAGACTCGCCGAATTTCGATATCGCCGCAAGTAACCAGGATCGATCGCCTTTCCATGTTGCTTTTCGTACCAATCTGTTTGATGGGCACCCCACAGACGCGTCTCACTCCCTTGACGGGAAATCTCAAATGGCTTCTATTTGCGATCGTGCACGAGAAGCTAGAAGAAGTGTTTTCAAACCTATCGTACAACCCCCAAAGTTTGCCAACTCGCCAATAGACAATATTGATAATACTATCTCTGCTAGAGAGTTTTTGCGCAGTTTAACTATCTTCGAGACTTTAGCTCCAGATGTTTTCCATGAACTAGCTCTAAGCGTAGAGATCCGCAACTTCAAAACCATGGAATATATTTTCAGAAAGGGAAGTGTTGGGCGAGATATCTACTTTGTTGTTTTTGGTGAAGTTGAGGTTCTCAACCCCGATGTTCCTAACCGCATTTTTGCTAGACTTGGTTGTGGAAAATACTTTGGTGAAATGGCGTTTTTATCGTCACTCAGCGACGATGACTCGAAACATCCAATCGATAAGAGATCCGCAGATATAAGAGCTGTTTCTGATTGTGAAGTATTAATTGTTAAGGGAAATGTTTTAGAAGACTTGTGCAGACGTTATCCACTTGTTGCTGAAGATATGAAGGTCACTGCACGTGAGCGTCTGCATAATAATGACTCAGTTGGAAATTTGATCCATTCAACTGAGATTACTCCTCAGGATAGAATTACTGTTGATTCCTTGATTGCAGACCACGAATATAAGCATTCATTAGAAAGTAAAGGTTTTACTGATGTCATTAACAGACCTCTTTTCAAAAGTGTTTCTTGGACACCAAAAACACATGATCCAGTATCTGATACCACAAGCAGTTTTGATGAGGAAGATCCATTAAATCTAAGAATCAGGAAGAATAAAAATTCTGTTTTCACCACTGCTTCAACTGATACTTCTACAACTGATCATATTTCGGCTGATTGTTGCCAGGATGAGCATTGTTTACCCAGCATGGTTGAGCCATTAATTGTTCGTGACTCGGCACCGGCTCCTTCTGTGGCCCCGAGAAAATCAATTCAGCTGTCAATACCTGTGATGAATCCATCGCCTTCATCGTTAAACAGATTCAGTCATGCTCCAAAGCAGCCGTTTGTTTATACATCCCCAGATCTAAGATCAAGGTTGTATAGCATCAACAACGGTCGCAGGAGATCGTCTTTATTGGTTAATGGGCCATTACCTGACACATTGCTTCTCAAGATCTTCAGCTACCTTGATCTCCCTAATCTAATGAGAATGGCATCCGTTTGCCGAAGATGGAAACAGTTATTATACCTAGGATCTGATTTATTTCGTGTTTTGGATCTAACTCTTTGGAATAGGGACCTAGATGACAATGGATTGATACAAATCACAAATTTTGTTGGATCCAGACCCGAAATCATAGATATATCCAACTGCTTCCATATAACAGATGTTGGATTCAGCTATCTGATAAACGAAATTGGAATCAGAGGGTCACTGAAGTCACTTTATATGAAAAACAACTGGTCCATATCAGCAATGGCCATCATGGACCTGAGTGTGGTGGGAGGAGATTTAGAGACTATTGATCTTTCAAACTGCAGAAAGGTCAAGGATGATGTTATTGAGCGCCTTCTGACAGCTGGCAGCGATACCCGGTTTGGGTGTCGTAAGCTCGCAAACCTCAATCTATCATATTGCAAATACCTAACAGATAAATCGATGATGATTGTGGCTCATAATGCTTCTGAACGTTTAACGTCATTGAACGTTAGCAGATGTACGACTATTACCGACAATGGATTTTCATTCTGGACGCAGTATCATTTTTTGTCTCTCAAAACATTAATCTTAAGGGACTGTACGTTTTTGTCAGATAACGCTATAACGAGCATAGCTTCATCATGTCCTAACTTAGAAGACCTCGATCTGACTTTCTGCTGTATCCTGACGGATAATTCTCTGGCTATTCTCTACCTATGTTGCAAAAGGTTGAAGTCGTTAAACCTGTCCTTTTGTGGATCGGCCGTTAGTGACAATTCACTGGTGTCTATCTCAAGGTTACCTTTGCTGGAAAATCTCTACATTAGAGGCTGTATAAGAGTAACGAGAGAAGGTATTGACATGCTTCTGTCCAATTCAAGAAGCATCAAGTTCTTAGAGCTAAGTCAATGTCCTCGTGTACACATATTTAAGGGAACGCCAGTGGAGCCATTTGAGAAAAAGCCTGGTACCAGAAATGCGTATTTGAAGGTATCACCCTATGATAGAATAGTGAAGGTTGTTTTATGATGTACATATACCATTTACGATTATGTAACTTGTTTCAAGTTGGATCTCGCACTTGAACCTGAGGCTGGAGCAGATATAACATGAGGATAATGAGCACAGTAGCAAACCTAATAAACAGATATATAGTTGTTGATTCTGTCTTTCTGGTTTTGGCCTATGCATTCGGCTATCCATGTGATATTTCTAATCTCTTGCTCTTTTGATCTGATAAATGCCCAAATGGTGCTGATAGTGAACTGTTGAGTAAATGCGTCTTTGCAGAGTCTCATTTCGTATTCATAAAACTGATCTTCCAAGTTCTTTCCATTGGACTCATCAAAGAATCCTTTGAACTCACCTATGGATGTGATGATCGATTTCAGGTTCTCTAGATCATCTACTTCAGACAGTTGATGCTTGTAAGCTGACACTGAGAGCTTACCCAAGTCTGGAAGAAGCTTTAACTTCTCAGAAGGAGCGAGATCTGCATCGAGTGAGTTGATGCAAATATTAATTGATCTCTTGTCAGCTTCAAAACTGATCAGTCTCTCCATAATCTCATCAGAAGGAGCCGGGAGTTCAGTTTTACAAAACTTCATAAAGTCCTCAAGGTACGCTTTGTACAAAGTGTTTCTGATGATCTCAATATTCAGGTCATCCAAGTCATCCACAGAAAGACAGTTCTGGAAATATGGGGCAAGTGGAGTATCAATCAAAACAGTTTGGTACAGCGAGTCCAAATCCGTGGCCACAGATAGTGTAGGCAAAGTGTCGAACCAGCCGAGGGGATGGCATCTTTCCAATATTTCAGACTTATCTCTGTCGTGGATGGTTCCTGTGATCATCAGTGCGACATTGTCAATCATGTATCCGTAGGTAATATAATCCATAAACTTCGCTAGCGGCTCGGTAGCTTGTGACCGAATATATCTGAACTCTTCATAGAGTTTTTCATTGAGCTTCGACTCAATGATGGATGTCGAGAGCACTCCTGAAACATTCGATAGAAAATTACCGTAGTCAGACGCCGAAAGCTGCAGTTTCAAGTCCTCCAACGAATCACACTGCGTGAGATTGATATACTGCGAGGAAGTCAATAAACCATTTTTGTATCCACGCACAAGTCCTTCGATGAACCCGTTGTCTATGTTAAAGAATAGGCCCTCCATTTGTTGTAGCTTGTAACTTCAGAGTGCAATACTGTAGTAAGACCTGAAAACTAAGAATGGCAGCTCTGCAAAGGCGTCGATGAGTACACAGCCGACTAAGTGGAGCATAGAGGACTTTACAAATAGTCAAGTTATTTTCTATGCAGCCAGTACCGGGAGCCAACAACGTAAAAAAGACCGTCAGAGAGGTCTATCGGCGCGTCGACCGAATTCATTTTTCTACACCCAGCTGTAATTGTCAAGGCGTTTTGAAACTCATATCAAGCCAACCTGACAGTTAAGGCCAAGCCGTTCTCTCCCGACTACTTCTTCCTCAGTCTCGAGGGCGTCATGACAGATCTGGCAACTTTTGAAATATTACTGGATACCCTTGATAAGGATTTGCCCGAAAGCACTGTCTCGTTACTGGGTTCGTCAGAGGAGTACAGGAACGAATCACTGAAATTTCTTCACGACCTTCTGGAGCAGGACAATAACTTAGATGTCTTATTATCCACAGCTGTTGTTCCCTCTCAAGGAGATGATGCTTCCGGTGGAACATTAATTGAGCAGATCGCAGAAATGGAGTCATCTCTCCGGAGACTGGAAGACAAAATCCAAAACAGCGTGTACACAAACCTTGATAAGTATGTTGACTCGAGTCAGGTGTACAAAGACTGTTTCAGCCTTTTCAAAGGTGACTTGACTGAGTGTTGCGAGTTTCTGCTTACCAATTTCTCCAAGTCGGAAGCAGAGGATGATGATCAGTCCCTTTCAACGGTTACGGCTTTGGACCAAGAATCTAAAAATGAAAACAGTGGCTGGAAAGAGATCTTCAAACAGCAGGACTTCAGATCCAAGGATGACCAGGCTCTTGACCCTTTACAATCGTACTCTACTGTTTTGAGAAACATGAGCAGTATCATGGACATTTTGGAGCTTCCTGCTTTGGTCAACGCTTGTGTAAGAGCGGGTTACTATGCCGAGTGTGTTGAGATTGCGGCGCATGTACGCAGATTGTCAATCAGATATTCAGATATTACTGTGATTCGGGAACTAGAAAACAATATACAGCATGAGATCAAAGAAATGGTTAATGGATTGATCCGTTTACTCAACACAGACCTGCGACAGTCTGCTATTATGAAAATAATAACGTACCTGAAACGTCTCGGCCCATTCCAGGGGCCTGCAGAGGATGACAAAGTTAGTAATTCAGAAGAACCAATAAGCAACGAGATGCTTCAACGAATATTTCTGAAATCTCGTTACCAGTTCATTTTGAATGAGCTAGATGTGTTGGTTCCGTTGAAGAACTCAAATTCAACTGAAAAGTATCTAAAGCGGTGTCTTGAAGTCATTAGAGAGCACTGCTTTCAAACGATAATCACGTTTGAATCCATTTTCCCTAGCGAGAAAGAACCACAGATCAATGGTCTTTTATTCTCCTTCATAAAGCTGCTGGTTCAGAGGTTATGTGCCATCCTTCGTGAAAGCTTAGTAAAGGTGGACACGTCAAGTCAAGATGGTCTTTTGCTTCAGTTGATTTACTGCTCACAAAGTCTTTCCAGAGTTGGAGGTGACTTTGAGGTAATTGTGTTGAACCAACTTGAAGGCTTGGTTGATCCTACCAACTGGTGTTCTATTTTGAAGAAGCAGAAACAGCTTATCAAATCTCTTAGCTAACGACCATCGTTTTTGCCGCTGTTATTTATATTGAATCCATTGCATATATTCACATAACTCTGTCAGTAGATAATCAACATTGGTATGCTGTTGCTGTATACTCCAGGTACCTGCGCAGAGATCGACCCCACACTAAATAGGCCATCCATACACCAGGAAGAATGAAATTTAGTCTCGTTTCGACTTGGAACAACAATGGTTAAGAGGCCCTGCACAAGATTTCACCTGCATGCCGGTGAAACGCCCGATTAAGTATGGAAATCATAGTTGTTGAAGGTACCAGAGCTGAAATCCATAAGCGTAACACGTTACTGTATCCACCTGCTCGTGACGAGAAAACAGTACCAAGGTCAATTACACTAACCCTTGGGAATTTGTATTATAGGCAGAAGAGTTCGGCTTTTTGAACATATTCACACGAGCAAACGTTCGTTGCTGAAAAAGAGTGCGTGGCTCTATCTGAAGGGAGACTCTGGCTTGAACCGTACTAGTCTGCTTTGGTGAGGCTTCAATAGTCAATTGCGCTGTAAGATGACAACATTGAACGAGAAGTCGCCTCTTTCAGGGGATGCTGCTACTTACCCAGCTGGAACTGGCGAACAAAGCGTCAAATCCAAGCCCACTACAGCCAATCTTCCCAAGAAATGGCATTCTCCCGAAACAGGATCCATTGGCTTTCCATGGAAGAAAATTGGGTCTTTCATCGACCCAATGAATCCTCCAGATGATTCAGAGCTAAAGGCATTAACAATGGAATCTACGGCAAAGGCTGCTCAAGTGTACCTTAGAGATAAGTACTATGCCGATTTTTACTGGAACTGCTCCCTTGTTGTATGCACATGCGTTTTTGCTTGGATCGTCGCAAGACTAGGTGGGGGGTTCTTCTCACTTTGCTTTGTTTTCCTTTGCACTGGTGTGGTATATCGCCATGAGTTCAGAAGATTCAATAGAAATCTAAGAGATGATATGACTCGTGTAGATGCGGCTGCTCAGTTATCAGGAAAACTTGAGACTATGGAGTGGCTGAACAACTTTCTAGCGAAATTTTGGGTCATATATATGCCTGCTCTATCAGAAATGGTTATAACCCAAGCAAATGCAATTCTTAAAGACATTGAACCTCCTACGCCTATTGATAAGCTCACCCTTGATGAGTTCACCCTGGGATCCAAGTCTCCAAGAGTGGAGACCATAAAGTCTTTTGTTAACCTTGGAAAAAATGTTTACCAAATGGATTGGGATTTTGGTTTCACTCCGAATGATACTGACGATATGACCAAGAACCAGCTCAAGTCTAAGATTGACCCTAAAGTTGCTCTTGGTATACGTGTTGGGAAGGGATTTGTTGGAGCATCCCTACCGATCTTAGTTGAAGATATGTCATTCAAGGGTAGAATGAGAATCACAATGAAAATGGGTGATCTATTCCCTCATATTAGTGTCATCTCCGTTTCCTTTTTGGAGCCACCATCTATCGACTATGCCCTCAAGCCCGTTGGAGGTAACACTTTTGGATTGGATATTATGTCCATGATACCGGGACTTGCTTCCTTTGTTAACTCTGTGATCCACTCCACTCTGGGTCCTATGCTTTATGCTCCCAACTCTTATGACATTGATGTTGAGGAAATGCTCACAAATGCCGTTCCTGAAGCGATTGGTGTTGTTGCTGTGAAGGTCAGGGGCGCTGAGTACTTCCGCAGTGCCAACATTAATCCATATGTGGAATATTATACTGATCAGGATTCCATGAACCCTCAGTACACTGATATAAAGGCAACGACGAATGCTCCTGTTTTCAATGAAAGCTCCTTTTTGGTAGTGAACGATCTGCACCAGAAGCTAAACTTCAAGTTGGTGGATTTCAAGGATGGAGAGCCTATCGAACTAGGAATCACATCTTTTGAGCTACTGGATTTGCTTCAAAAAGAAGTACGTGAGGGAATTGAGGCAAAGATAACTAAGCAGAACCGTCCTGTTGGAGGTCTCGTTTATGATCTTAAATGGTTCCCTGTTCTTGAAGGTAAGGCCTTGCCTGATGGTACGAAGGAAGCACCACCAGACTCAGAAGTGGGTGTGTTCAAGCTGTCATTACATACCGCAAGAGATCTTGATTCATCAAAATCTATGCTTGGAAAACTTTCTGCCTTTGCAGAGATTTATATTGGGGAGGAATTGGTAGGGACCTCAAGAGTGGTCAAAAGCTCTAATGAGCCTGACTTCCGGATTACAATTGAGAAATTGATCCATTCTAAATCTTCCTCAGCATTGAAAATCATCGTGAAGGATACTTCTTCCTATGGAACTTCCATTATTGGTGAATATTTCTCAACTTCACTCAATGATATTGTGTACCAAATTCTAGAAGGAAACGAAACTTTGGAACTCACATCAGGTACGGGTAGTATACGTGTTGCTGCAATGTGGAAGCCTTTGGGAACTGTTGGGTTCGGTGAGGTTGCAACATTTGTTCCACCTCTCGGAACTGTCAGACTGCACATTAGTAAATGTGAAAACCTCAAGAACCTTGAGCTAATTGGAAGTATTGACCCCTACGTTCGTTGTATTACCGGTGGCCGTGTTTTTGCTACAACAGAGGTTGTAAAAGGCAACTTGAATCCGATTTTCAACGAGGTTATCTTCATCCCTATAATATCTGAGAACCAAAAGGTGACTTTGGACTGCATGGATGTTGAAAAGACTAGTGACGATAGATTAGTTGGTAGCACTTCGATATCTTTGAGGAAGTATATCAAGAGAAATGAGAAAGGTAGCTATCTGGCTTATGAGGGTTCATCGAAATTCATTTCCAAGTCTTTAGTTTACAAAGATAAAGATCAAAGAGGAACAATAGTCTATTCTGTTTCCTTCTACCCATCTGTTCCTGTTTACTCTCACAAGGAAATTAAAGAGCTTCATTCTCAGAGAGAAGTTGATAGAGAGGCTGAGTTGAACGAGTTGAACGAACAGGCTGAACTGATGGAACAATACAAAAAGAACCCTGATCAATACGAATGGTATAATGAAGAAGATGAAGACCAAGCAAAGAAATTGAAGAAAGAGCTCTCGTTGGACGAATTGGTATCGTACAACTCGGGAACTCTGGGTATCAATATTATCTCTGGTAGACTCTTCAAACCTGACTCTTACGTTCAGTTCTTGTTTGATGAGCGCTCATATGCTGACTTCGTATCAAAGAGAGCTCAAGGAAGACGACTTGGTGCAGATTCTGGTGAGGCCTTTGTAAGGGACCTGAAGAACTCAACTATGACTATCAGGCTATCTACCGTGAGCAACCCAACAAAAAAATCAGATATCATTGCAGAGAAAGACTATGAAGTTCTGAGTCTGTTAAAAAAAGGATATGATGAGCCTTTGAATCTTGAAATACAAGGTAATAGCATTAAAGCTCAATTTGAATATGTGCCTACCGCAATTCCTATGAATTCTAGTGAGACTATCGACGATACTGGAATTCTTGATTTGGCTATCATTCGTGGCTCAGGACTGATGGCTGCTGATCGAAACGGTAAATCTGATCCTTTTGTTGTGCTGATGATTGATGGTGTTCAAGTTTACAAAACCGAGAAAGTGAAGAAGACACTGGACCCTGTGTTCAACGAACAAATCAAATTTGCGCTAAAGTCTAAATCTCGTTGTGTAGCTGAGATCGACGTGTTCGACTGGGATATGGCAGGAGATAATGACTTACTAGGTAAGGGGGTTTTAGATTTGAGTCAACTCAAGCCTGACGAAGAAGTTGCCTTTGATGTGCACCTTGATACTCAGGGTTCTATTTTGTTTGCCGGAAGATTCCGCCCTCAATATATCAGAAAGGGTATAGATGGAGGTAATAGTGAGAGTAGTGGGAGTGTGGTGAAACTTGCCTCTGGAGCTACTGATTTGGTTGCAAATGTTGGTAGTGGAGCTCTAGGAGTTGCAGGAGGTGTTGCGGGAGGAACAATTGGAGTTGTTGGATCAGCAGGTGGCAGCTTCATGAAAAGTCTCAAGTTTGGAGGTAGAAAGAAGTCATCAATGGATATCAATCGGAATGGTGATGCACTAAAACCTCCATTGAATTCATACGGTTCTGATATGCACTCATTAAGATCTGGAAGGACGCCTTCGTTATCATCATCGCCATTAAAATCCAATCATCAAAGGTCATCTTCTGATGCGACTTCGTTTGCCTCGTCAAGCACATCTGGAACTACAGTGCCAGGTAAGCTGACAATCGTATCATTAACGGGATTGAAATCAAGTGAATCCATACAGGTGAAAGCTACACTGCTTTCCACCAAAAAGAAGAAGGAGATTTTGAAGACGAAGGCGTCTAAGGTTTCTTCTTCGGGATCATTTACCTGGGGAGAAACAACTTCATTCAAGGCTCCACCAGATGCTAAGCTAGTACTGCAAGTCCAAACACATCAAACTTTTGGTAAATCCTTGGTGCTCGGATCCACAGAACTGACACTAAGTGAGGTTTCTGGCAGAGCAGAAGAAATCAAACTTCCTCTCCAAGGAGAAGAAGAGCTGGTTGTCAGCTTTAACTACTCACCAAACGCTTAGTCTATTCTAGTTGTATTAGATCTGCACGAGGGTCTCTGTCGCAGATTTATTGTCTACCTTGTGTACTTATTACTGTTTCACATCTGCTTTCTTACTATTTTGAGTATTAATGTACATTTTCATTAGCTGGACCTATGTTGTATTTAACTCTAGTATCTATCGTAGCAGACCGAGCCTCATATCCTTCGTTACTTATTTCATTGGAGTCTTTACTTTGTTTGCTTTCGAGCTGAACCGACTTCTCAGTCTCTTCTTCTGCCTGCTACCACTTTTCTGATTATGTTGCTTTGAGTGTGGAGCGGTTACTATTATATCACGTGACACATTCTCACTATCGTTACTTGTGTCCTCTTCGCTCATTGGTACACTGGAAACCAGATCAGGGACGTCGCCTACTGCTGAGCTTCTGCTTGTGATAGAGGCGGTACCGACTGAGTTTTCAGAAGTGTCAGATTCTGAGAGATGCATTCTATTGAACCTGCGCTCGGTACATGTGCACTCCTGTTCGTGATTGTGAGAGCTGAGGTAGACAGTACTATCTTTTGAAGACAACTCGGTATCTTTGGGGTTATGGGCATACAGCAGAGTTGTTTCCATGTCAGCGGAGGGACGTGGATCGTGTGGTCTTGCTATTTTTTCAGCAATAGCGTCATTATGTTTGTAGTAGATATAGTTATGAAGTGCCATTTTGCACTGAGAGAGGAACCGTTGGCCAGAATACGCCGCTAACTGTGGAATGTGTCGGCTGTTTTAAAGGTCATGTCATGACAAGTGATTCAGACAGACAGCTGATACGGGGTTTATATTTAGAGGATCAGAACCATACGACGATGGCCGGATTATTTAAAGCTTTGGCAAAAGTGGTCCAACTCCATGCCGAGCTGTTGCGTATTAAGATTAGGTTGACAATAGAGTATGTCTAGGTACAATAGCCTCTGCGCCGCGATCTCTTGTATATCTTATTGTTTTTCGGCTGTTTTGTGAACCAGGCGAAAAGTGGTTCGACTTTTTAGAAACTGAGCTTACGCACGAGACCACGACACTAAAAATGTTGTAAGCATTTACGTAGGTACTTTTTGGTGATGTATTAGACAATTGAGTAATAAATATATAAATGTCTGACAAATGTCATATGAGATATGGTGCTGCGTTGCTTCTAGTCTACGTCGTTGATGTCAATGTAGTGCCGATCACGTCGGCGAGGTCCAACCAGGTACGGAGCGATCGTGAGCATGTAGCTAACTGTAAATGATTTCTGTATCTTGCAAACGCACGGTAGCGTAAAATGCTTCGGACATATCAGTCTCTTGAGAGCTATTATTTTGAACATGTTGATCTCAGCCGTAGAGACGTCTAGTTCAAAGTCTGTGTCGTCCTCAGGATCCATGTAAATGTTCTCTCTGCTGAAATTCAAGTTGCGGTCAATCCTATTTGAATGGTAAGGGAAAAGCATTTCATCCAACTCGTCTTCTCCGATAAATTCCAGAGTAGAGGCATACTTACGTAGACTTCGAGCAGAAGTCTGATACTTCAGTGATTGTAGACTTCCAGGGTTGCTTCCGGGCGAGTTGAACTCCGTCAGTCTCTGTAATTGTTTCCTTGGTGTTCTTTTAAACAACCTCGATTTCTTTCGCTTTTGTATGTTCAAGGAGGGAGTCAAGTCAACAGTGAATGAAACATTTAGCGAATTATTATGTCCATCATCCTCAGGACTCGTCTCATTATCAGAGATAGTGAAATCTGAGTCCCCCAATTCAACATACTCCACATCATCATTGTGACTGACATCGTCAAATATATTGTCATAGTCACTATGTGAACCGTTGGTGTTATGAGAAAGCCTTTTCAGGTTTTCATGCGACAGGCATTCATCAGCAGATGGATGTCTCTTCAGATATACTGGCGATATTGACTTGCTCGCTGAACCTTCGTCCAGCCTCATATCGTTTAGCTGTTGTGTGATGCTTTGAGGTCTAATTGGTAGAGCCGACGCGCTACGGATCACTTTCTTCAGTCTTTTTTTTGCATTGTGTATGTTGATCTTATCAGAGTATTCAATACTCAAGGCTTCCTTGTACGTTGTGAGCCCGGTGTCATCGACGGCTTCAGCAGGGATCTGTTGTAATAAAAATCCAATGTATGAATGTAGCTTTTCATTTTGTAACTGTACCGACTTCAATTGAAAGCTCATCTTCATCATTTCATGCGCATGCTTCCTCTCTTGTGTCTGCAGTTCAATATCTTTTAGCAGCTTATTGAAACTGCTGCTTCTGTGGCTTGACTTCCGAGACGACACTCTATCGCTGACAAAGCGCTCTTTTTCGTTGAAGTGAACAAGTTCTTCGGCTATGGAAACTTTCATTCCACCTTCAGCCCCTTCACTGGGGCTTATGCTTTCATCAACAGAATCGCTGAAATCATCTACATCGCCATTTGAAACCATAGTCACTTCTCCAATCAAGTCGCTATACTCGTCCTTCATTTGTTCGTGCTTCTCCGAAAGTTCACTCATCTTCTCTTTAAGCATCTCCAACTCATCGATAATCAGCGCTTTGGAGCGAGTTTCCATCTCTATCTCCTTCTCTAGTATGACAATTCTTTTCGAAAGTTTCTCATTTTCGTCCCCATACCTAACCAGATCCTCCTGTAGCTCGTACAAGTCACAGCTCTTAGATAACTCCTGCGATTTGTTGTCTTCCTCTGAAGCCTTCAACATATGGCTCAGACTCTCAATCCTGTCCTCTAATTCGGATCGTGCCTGTGCCCACTTTAGATATTCAGACTCATTGAGCTCCCTTTCATGCTTCAGCTCGCTCAAAAGCCCTCTGTTCTCTTTCAGCAGTTCTGATATCCTCATAGTCTTCAGCTCCAGCGTCGACTCCCTCGAGACAATCTCGTCCTCCAGTCGCTCCTGGTTTCGTATCAGATCCTTGCTGCGTATTACAGAATCTCCATACATTCTTTCGAGTCTTTTGTATTCGTCTGCAGTTGGTGTCTCGTTTTCATATTGCAGACTCATTCCCGACTTGGGCGTGCGAGCGCCAAACAGATCTATCACATTCATGCTCTCTTTCAGCGGGGCCTTCCTTAAGCTGGGACTGTCCTGGACATGATACGTCCGTCGTAGCACGTCAGACCCAGCGTTCTCGTAGTCAGCCTGGTCCATGCTTCTCTGTTTGATCTTGTGTCTACCTCACCATCCACAATGTTCAACAACTACTGATTCCGTCTTCTGAAACTTTTCATATATTGAAATGCCTCTCACTAGCAAAGTTGAGTCTGTGTTCTCTATTATGGCGGCCGCTGGCTCTTATAGTCGGTGAGTGTTGGATGAGGCTCTTGTTTTCATTTGCTAGTATTGTTTACCTTTGATTTATTTATTTACCTACCTCACTTGGCAAGTGGGCCACTAAAAAAGGGAAGCTTTGGCGTGTACGGATGTTTATATTGTATGGCATCTACTTGGAGGCCACCTTGCTCAGCTTATATATCCTAATCTCGGGAGTCTCTGGAGAATACCACAATCCCTCTTCCACAAGCTCATCTTTCAGCAGGGACTGCGGCTGTCTCGCACAGAGAATAGACCAAGTCCAGACCCCGTCTGAAACCCCCATGTCAAGGTACCTTTCCCATTCGGTGATTGTGTCAGGGTTACGCACGGTAGCAGCGACGTACGCAGATTGAACCAGCACAGAGCCAGAATTGTTCTGAGTCATGGACTCGTTCAGAACCTCTACTATTTCTGGAACAGCACTGATGTCATACGTAATGTCTGCTGCGACAATAGTGTCAATTTTTGACGCTGGAAGATCGTCCTGTCCCCACCAGAATCTGGAGACAGCTATCGATTCTTCTTCAAGGGGAATATCATTCAAACGCATGTTAAAAGAGAGTTTCTCGATCAGGTTCGAGTCACCGTCCGTGAGAATGACCTTTTCACACTTTTGGTAGTGTTTGAACAAGGAGATTCCCACTAGACCTGTTCCGCAGCCGAGCTCCAAGACCGATTTCTGGTGAAAGTCGGACGTTATCTGATAATTATCTTCCAATGATAGATTTCGAAGAAGAAACTGGGACAAAAATAAAGACGCTTCCCATGTTCTTAGTCCAGTGGTTCCAAGTCCTGAAATTACATTAGGTGATTCTCGAAGAAGGACGGTCTTATCATCATTAAAGCCCAGCTCACCACTTCTCACGCAGTAGCAAATGATATCATAATCAGTTGGAAGCAGAGGAGTGGCAAGGATGTTTTCACTCAAGTACTCATAAACTTCATCTGCGATGTCTTCAGATTGTAGTTCCAGTGCCTCAATCAGTTTTTGGCAAGCTTTCTTAACATAGAATGGGTTACTTGGGGCTATTCGCCCAAATAGATCTATTATGAGAAGCTGTTTAGAGATGGACTCGTCAGAAGATTTCCCACTCACAGCGTCAAAATTGATTGCCAAAAGAGGTGTCCTTTGCAGTAGTCTTCTAGCCAGCAGATCCATCTCTTGCAGAAAGAAGGAGCGGAACTATGTTACTTGTTATATAGCTTACTTTCTTGACTAAAACATTTCTACCCCACAAAAAATTTTTCAGGGGGTGCCGATTGACCCATTTACACCTAAAGGATGATAAGGTATATTAAAATCTACTCTCCAAGAGTACCAAACACTCTGACTCGTTTCACTCCTCCGTCTGGAATCATCGTAAGTCTGACATGGGAATATGCCTTGTTTCCGGATACGTCATAAGTGTGTTCAGCATCAGGACCAGTCTTAGATTTAGGCACAATAACGTCCCAGGAGCTTGCTGCTTCTGGAGACTCTTGGCTTGAGACTGTACCTTCAACCAAAATGTGTTGAGGGAAGTTTCCTCTAAAGTGAGCAGTGTCAACAATTACCTTTGAAACACTGGTTTTGAATCCCAATCTGATGATTGCCCAATCTACGTGACCAGCAGTTCTAGATCTTTTGGTTTCCCAACCATCAGACATATCGTGACCTCTTCCTGGAAGCAATAAGTTATCAGCCGATCCAAAGTGTTGATCAGAAAAGGCAACACAAACACCTCCATTTATTGCACTAGCAGTGTCCAGCAAAGTAGTGATATCGTTTGGTACTATTGGATAAACTGTTCCGTAAAGTCTGAACCGTGCTATTCCTCCATCAGGGTACATTCTGAGGCGAACATGAGTGTATTTCTTTTCAGTAATAGAATCACGGACAAAAAAGTGTCTTTGGGAAGGACCACACTCCTCCTTGGTGATGATAGGCTCCCAATCTGCAGTTCCGTAAAGAGAATCATCAGAAAGAACTGTGGCTTCAACAGAAATAAATGGAGCATGGTTACCGTTGAAGAAAGCGGTATCAATTTCACACCCAATTAGTGCAGCTGACGATACCCCCATACGAAATACCACCCAGTCAGCCTCCTCTGTGTTATGTCTACGTGTCTCCCAACCATCATACCAGGCACCAGCAAATGTGAATCTGGTTGCATCTCTAATTGGAGCCTTTGGCTTAATTAGGTTTTCTGCTGCAGCAAACCACTCATCTGAAAAAGCTAAAACTTTTCCTCCCAGCTTCTCACCAATCACATCTAAGCAACAGCATGTTAGTTATATCTGTAGCCAATACCACATCAACTTAACCTTCAAAACTTACCTGTATATCTCTGCACAACATGTTGCTGAAAGTCAGATTCACTCAAGGATGTTACCGTTGACATAATTAATAAGTGGACACTCTATTGTTTTCTCTGTGACTATCCCAAACACTGATCCACAACCCCTAGCCGTAAACTTTGGAGTACTGAGATCTTAACAGCTATAGGACGTTCGATCCCAGAGCAAATACTGTAAAACTCTTGATTGCAGCGTGAATTATACGTCGAGAGAAAGGTTCGGTCATGACCGGTATTAATATATACACTACTT
This sequence comes from Ogataea trehaloabstinens, assembly GCA_003706095.2. NCBI lineage: Eukaryota > Fungi > Ascomycota > Pichiomycetes > Pichiales > Pichiaceae > Ogataea > Ogataea trehaloabstinens. The sequence goes on along the minus strand of PPKJ02000008.1, from coordinate 265,796 downwards.
GCCTAAAATGGAAGCTGCATCGATAACGTCAGGCCGGGGTTGCAACGAGGACGAAATCCTATAATTGAGTGAGATGGCTTCCGTTTCGCCATCCCTCGACTTTGAACTCATATGTGCTTACTTGAACTGGTTCTTCGAGGTTGTCACTAGAATGCAAATTTTTCTCCACGTATTTGAGATTGCCCGTTCTGTCTAGCAAGACAACGGTCTGAGTTCTTGTGCCATAATAATCTCCGTGCAGTCCAGACGTTCCATCTGCGGACGCGGTTTCCAGCGGTGGGATAAGGATACTTTTGGGTAGCATTTCAAAGGCGTCTCCGAAACTCAAAGACTTCCACTGGCTGACTTCCGGGTTTGCTGTAGAGAGCACTTCAAACAGCCTGTCAATCAGAGTGTCTTCATCCCACTCATTAATCACAGATTGTTGTATTACAGACTTGAGTAACGACTTACCTTGAGCAACTTTTGGCCACGGATTATCAATAGCAGAATTCGATAATCCCACAGTTGAATAGTCAGGATCCGATCCTAACACGCTCGTAACTCCATCTGATCTATTAGAAAGCACGTGAAGTGGACACAACGTCTCTGTGGTTGAGTCATATTGAAGCTGACCATAAAATAAGGAGAACCCTCCGACATTGTCAAAGTTAGACGTTCTTTCACGTGCTTCTTCTGCCCAGTCAGGACCTACCAGAAGAGATTCTAAGAATAGTGATGGAATCGTTCCCCTCGAAATGGCACTTGTAGGATCTGAGCCGAGAGGTTCACGGTAGTTAAGCAAAACCGCGAGCCGTCCTTGTTTGTTGACAGCTATCCAAGTACCATGTTCTCTGCGAGCAAGGTCCTCTGGAGAGAGGCGTGTTCGTTCATTGTTAGTGAATGAAGCAGGCCTCGTAAGCCTGTTGAAGTATTCATCTCTATTCGACAGCAGTATTAGTGGGTATTGGGGATGCTCACTGGATGCCAAAAGAATACACATAATGTAGAATGCAGTTTATTTTTCCAGCTGATATTACTGTTTTGGCCCAAGATAGCGATAGAAAGAGGCAGCAACCTGTTGCATCCATATGTTGATGCCGTGCGGTTAGTAGAGAAGTCAGAAAGATTAGCTCTCAGTGACAAGTTGTGACTCTTTTATACAAAATGAAAGTGTGAAACTTTTTCCCCGCTTATTTCCCCGAATTATATACATAGTTAAATTCAGCTTGTGGCTACAGGGCGCTCTTATATAAAGAGTTGAGAGCACCAGAGCTGCTATCAACCTCGTTTTGTGCTAGTGCTGCATATAAACTAATGAGTGCATCGTTTGGAAACTCTTTCAAGGAGCATTTCGTGCTGGATCCGGCGGTCACAAATGTAAATCATGGATCATTTGGAGCAGTTCCTAAGCGTGTCCTCGAATCTTACCAGAAGTACATGCTCCAGGATCTCAGCTGGCCAGATGAGTTCACGACCCGGAAACAAAAGCCTCTGATGGTGGAAAACCTAAAGGCCGTAGCCTCGTTTGTCAATGCTGATTACACCAACCTGGCATTCCTGCCAAATGCTACCACGGGAGCCAGCATTGTTCTCAGATCATTTCCTTTTCAAAAAGGTGACACTATTTTGATCACTTCCAACATTTACGACTCGTGTGCCAATACTATTGACTACGTGTCTAGTACTTATGATCTCACAGTGAAAGTTGTGCAGCTCAATTATCCTCTCGAGGACGACCAGCTGCTGTTTCTTTTCGAGAATCAGCTCAAACAGTCAAATGTTAGGCTATGTTTCTTCGATGCTGTGACGTCAATGCCAGGTGTAAGGCTTCCATTTGAAAAACTGGTGAAACTGTGCAAGAAGTATAATACATTGAGTTTCGTGGATGGTGCGCACTGTATTGGGCTTCTTCCTCTTGATCTCACACAATTGCAAGCGGATTTCTTTGTTACAAACCTGCATAAGTGGCTCTTTTTACCTAGAGGGTGTGCCATACTCCATGTGAATCCAGCTCATCATTATTTTATTCAACCTTTTCCGATCAGTCATGTGTACAAAGGAGATCCTTCCTTCCTTGACAAATTTTTGTTTATCGGTAGCAACAACTATTCGTCCTACTATTGTGTGAAAACAGCCCTGAAGTTTCGAAAAGAGGTTTGCGGAGGTGAAGACGCTATCTATGAATACTGTCAATCTCTTTCTAGAAAAGTTGCTGATATGTTTAGGCCAGACCAGCTTCTGGAAAACTCTTCTCGAACTCTGTCTACTGCCATGATCAATATCAAGGTTGACCTTTCCCCACAACGTCTCAGTTTTTTCCACTCAAACCGCAACAACCCCAAGTTTTGGGCTGATGTAAGGCAATTCATCGGTGATCAGCTGATAGATAAGCACAGCACGTATATTCAATATGGCTGGACAAATGGATTCTTGTTCGTCAGATTCAGTTGTCAAGTTTATAATGAGGTTTCGGATTTTGCGAAAGCTTGGACAGCATTCTTAGAGACATTAAATGATTTCTATACTAGTGGTTTATATATGCAGTATGATCAATAAATAAATATTAGATCTTCACCATATTATTCTTTGTGGATCCTCTAAACCTGTCCATTCAAACGTGTAGGACAGGAAAATAACATAGATAGCTTGAGTCCAGAACCATAACCATACTACTTCTGCGACAAGCCTCCAACTCTTATTATAGTTTTTGAAAATGGATAATGGGACAATAGGTTGGTCGCTTGGAAAAACCAGTAATCTCCAGAAGATGTAAGGTAATATGTAATATCTTGGTTCAAATAATGGCGAAGGTACAATTGTAAGTACCACAGATGTAATATATGTTATAAAGACCACTATTGGTGAGATGAACTGTTTTCTGTTTCTATTCGAATCCCAGAATTGATGGTAGATAACGTAGCAGCAAAAATGATAGGCTGGTACCAATGTGTACTTAGAGTAATCACTCTTAGTAATGAATCTTCGGACAATGTAGAACGTATAGTGTCTGTTATCCGCAAGTATGAAAGGATGAATATAAGTAAAGTATTTAACTGCTTGAGCAATCAATATCATCCAAGTTATGTTCAAAACAAACGCCCTGATACTTCCAAAGATGGATCTAAAGTAGCTTCTAAAAATACCAAAAGATAACCATAATGGAACGGTAAGTACAACCACGAAAGTGAAGCAGTAGAAGATTTGAGCAATGTGCAGCACAAAGGCATGATTGGCTTTGTCTCCAAGCGCAACTCCTTTGTTGAGAATAACAAATGCGCCAAACAGAATTAAGTTGGCAATAAATGGAAGAGCAGATTTATAGTTGCTGACTATCAATTTAACGGAGGACAAGATATCGCCAGTAATTGAGTAAGAAAAGCCGGTTGCATTTTCTCCATAAGTGAGCACAAAAACCACAAAGACAAATCCACTCCATATGATATTAGTTTGACGAAAAAGCACACTCAGTAGGCCTAGCAAAGAGGCTAGTATGCTCACAATATACTTAGACTTGATCGGCTTAGTAACAACAATCGCATAACTTGCTAGAACAAATACGCTGGACCATACGTCTGTATAAAACAAAGAGTAGTAGATACTCAGCAGAGGGCAAAAGTATACCGAAAGAACACTTATTCCGGACTGAGGCTGTCCTCTTTTTATGGCCAATGTCAGAGCTAATAAAGCAAGTCCTCCTATGAAATTTAGCCATCTCATGTTACTCAAAGTGCACTCGTATCCCGTAATCTTCAAGTATATGTATCCGAGATAATATAAACCTGGTGGTGTTGTGATTTTAGGGTCCCAATGCTCAAAATTACCATCCCAGTACTGAGCAAACTGTTTGAAGTGGAATATCTCGTCAATAAAGAGATAATCTACATACTTCTGAGTATCGCCAAAAAAGCTTTTGAGAGGGATATACCCCCCAAAAAGAGCCAGAGCATCATAGATAATAGAGACGTCCATTGTAGAGACTTGATCTGCGATAGATTTTATGTTCCTGTGGCAAACGCCTGCCAACAAGTTCAAGTTTACTATAAATTAAATCACAATCTTTATTTGTTATTAAAATTTTTGTTTTATTTAATGGAGCTTCACCATAAAGTGTGATATAATAGTCGTATTAGAAGGGACTATATATCCATAACGATGTTCTGAGAAGAAGATAATGAATGCATATATACACTAAGCAAGATGAAGCTCTTTTTCTTGCTGATTACCACCTTTTCATTTCTGTTTACACCCTTTTCTTTTGTCCAAGCACAAGAATCAAGCCAAGATGCATGGCCTTTATTATCTGCCACCAGAGCCATAGGTCTTCGGACTCAAAGAGACGTTTCAAAAAGTGAAGTTATATCAGCTATGGCTGTATTGGGTGCAGATCTTTCAGAGGTTGTGTTTGTGCCCAATAACTACAGTTTGACATCGCTGGATGATTTGCGCTCTGTACTTAATGTTGGAGTACAAGCCCTAGTTCTGGATTTGTACTATAATGAGCACTTTATGGACTGGGGAATATGCCCTGAGATGTATATGAACTCTAATGGTACATCGAGCGGTGCTGCGTGTGGAAATGTCAAGGCGTTCAACGTCACGTCTGTGATTAACGTGTTCAATAGCTTTCTGGTAGATACTCAGTTGAACCGTGATTGCAGCATGCTTTATCTTCTGTTGAACCTGCATTCGATTGACATCAGTGACGACAGGTATGCCACTAATATCACATCTCTTAGATCCCCTCTCGGTACTTTGAAAAGTGTTGGCAGCACATCTTCTTTGAAGCACTCATTGAACACTTCAACAACATTGAATGAGTTTTTGTTTGGACTCGATCTTAGAATATTGCCTCTTGTTGTTAATAACAGTCTTTCTGAAAATACCAGCTACGACTTCGGTGCTGATCTTGGGAAGTTTTGTGCAAGCAATGAGAGCTTTCCCACTGTTATCACCACTGTTGATAATATGAACTGCAGCGATGAGGATACCCTGAGATTTTCTGTTGATAGTGACTCTAGTCCATTTGACATTTCCAGCATGAGGGAGTCCATTTTCTGTGGTTCCTCGCCAATAATATCGCACCGCCTGTCAAATACTTCAGATTTAGCTTATTATTTGGATGACTCCTTATGGACTTGGTCCTCATTGCAGCCGAACCTAACACTAACCCAATCAGCAGCTGATCAAAGCGAAGAGAGCAAGCCCAATAGATATTTGAACCGATGTGCTGTCTCTACTTCAAATGGATGGGAGACTAGAACTTGCGATATGAAATTTCATGTTGCTTGTTTGAACAAAGATGATGAGACTGATATCAAAATTACAGAATCCAATTTTACATATTTCCGCTCTAAAGATGCCTGCTCCGATATTGATGGTGACTATTCGTTTTTTGTTCCTGAATCAGCAACCCAGCAAAAGATTTTGATGGATCTAGTACCAAGCCAAGGGGTATGGATAGATATTAATTCTTTGAGCAGTTCCAACTGTTGGGTTAGTGGAGGAGTCAATGCGGTTTGTCCCTATCAACACTCAGTATCAAGAAAAGTTTTCATACAGATGATAGCTCCGGCTTCGGTCATTGCAGCTTTCCTGCTTGTTTTAATTCTGGTTCTTCAATTCGATCGAGTTCCAGTTCAAAAGAACAGAAAGAATTGGAAAAAGCTACTGAATGAAAAGTTGAAAGATGAATTTGAGGGAATTCCATCCTGAAAGTATGTGATAATCCATGTATTACATTGTGTTATACTACCTATACAAAAGGATCTCAATTGTGTCTAAATATGATAGAAGGGAGAGTCAACGTATGATCTCAAAGCTGTTATCTACCCCTTCCTCGAGCTCAATCAGTTCGCTACCAAACAAACCACTATCGTACTCACCATTAATTAGGTCATACTTTGAATCCCAAATGGAGTATATCCTGACTGATTGGTCACTAATAGCTGTGCATATTGACTTTGAGTCATTAGACAACACCGCACTTAAAACTCTAATATTGGAGGTAGACGCAAGCTTCACTTGAATATTCATAGAAGGATATGAATAGACTATTATAAGTACTGGTTTATCAGCTGTATCTCCAAACCCAAATGTTGCGAGGATTTCCTTTCTTGACTTTGACCATACTAATGATGTAATCTGTCCTTTTGTTTGAATAGTGTCAACCAAAGTCCCAGTGTTAGTGTGCCAGAATCTTATTTTCCTGTCTTTAGAGCCTCCTCCTGTTGCGAGAAGATGAGGCATCCATGGACAGTACGCTATTGCTTTGACTGCAGCTTGATGAGCTAAACAGAATTTCAAAACTGGTCGATCGAGATCTGTAATATCCCAAATGGTGCAACAGTTGTCGTTCCCTCCAACAGTCAACTGCTTTTGATCTGGACTTATATCAATGCCGCAAATTTGTTGCTCGTTGCATTTCAAAGTACATATCATTTTGAGTCGGAAATGTGAGAGTGTACCGTTGTTGTCATTTGGCTGCTCAACCAACTCATACAGCGTTACATCACCAAGATCGTCCCCTGCAAAAAACGAGTTTGTTCCTTTAAGCCAACATATACAACAAATGCCTGTGCTTGGCTTTAATATTGAAGTTGTATGGATCAATGTGCTTTCTGGGAAGTACACTATTATCCTTCCCGTTTTGGTTCCAACAGCAAGGATATCAGTGTAGCTATAGGATACACAGGAGATGATCTCGCCATCTATCGACTGCAACGCTATGGTTCCTGTTTTGTCGCACCACGTATAGACAACGCCTCCAAGTCCAACTGCAATCTTGTTAGCCTTCTTTCCCCACGAAACAACATTAGCATAAAAATCATTCCTTAAACCAGGAGCATCAAGTACTTTGAATTTCACTTCTGTCTTGATTTTATCGTCCTTTGTTGTATAGCTAAAACTGGACGCTTTGGTTCGGACAGATTGGCTTAGTTCCTGGTGAGTTGCCTCTTCATTTGGAGCTGGCTCGACTAATTTCCTTCTTGTGGAGAATCTTCCTGGGTTGAAGTTGAGTATTCTGGACTTGATTTTAAACCCTAGAGCCTTGGCAACACTTGCCTTATGAAAGTTTCGATCATGTGCATTTTCTTTTGGAAACAACTCCTCGTCTTCATGTGGCTCTTCAAGTCCAATATTGAAATCCTCATCCACAATCCCTGTCTGCTGAGAAGGAACGATAACTTGCTGTACAGATCGTAACAAAAAGTTATCATTTCTGATCAAGAAAGGACTGCTCAATGAATGACTTAGGCTAAGATTTCCATTCTCACCGTTGTCCAAATAAGGCGTCTCGCTATTACTGCCGTGGTCACAGCTCGATGATCTAGTGATGAAGCTTCGGTAATAACCTGGATTGCCGTTGTCCTGCAAGGTGGAAATGAATCGATCGGTGATATTGTCATAGTTATGATCGTTCTTTGTGGTGTAGTTGCGCTGCAGTGATCTCAGTGTTGCTGCTCTTCTGGTTTGCATGTCGGTATGTTTTTTGCAATGAGGTCAACCGCCCATCGATATTGAAAACCGCTGAGCGCTGCCTTTATAAGCAATGCCTTCAAGGTTTGATGAATCTGGTCCTTTGCACAAGATGTGATATCAGCAGTGGCGTTCTTTATTTCTAAACTAGAGCGCTAAAGACTTCCTCACCACTGCAAAATGCACTGCCAAGACGTCACTACCCCGGATTTTACCTCTTCTGTATGGTGTAGGGGTGTCTTGGCGGGATGCTCCCTTGACTGCTCAGAAGGTCTGGTTAGTTCATGGTAAGCTTATTAGCTAGTTGAGTATATATATAAATCGGTATATATGCTATGCAAAGCGTGACGGTTGTGTTCGCCAAAATGATACACGAGCGTAAAGGAAAAGCGCTAAACACTAAAGCTCTCTGCATGGAAATGAAACCCGCAATCACTTGCCCATAATTGCACCTTATTGACAAGGCCTATAGGTCCAGCGCCTATAACCCAAATGTGAGGATCTTGTGGGCCATTTTGAGTACTGGGGGTGTCTTGTGAGGTCAGATTACTGATTTTCGGAGGTGCCCCTTCGGACTGTGGGGTTTGCAAGTTGTGTTGATCGTGGTGGCGAGGCAACGATGCGTTTGGCACATCGTTCCAAGTTTCTGTGATTTCATTACAACAAACAGATTTTCCAGTTTTCAGGTCAACCATCGGACCTATACAAGAAGACCCGATACACCAGTTGTAATAATGGGTTCCCAGCTTTGGTCTTCCAAATTCTATACGGCATGAAAGTCCTTGGAGCACCCAGTAGTCGGCTAAGTCATCATAAAGGCCAGAAGAAGAGCACTCCAGACTTCGAGAATCTTTAGAACTTTCAGTAGATCCATAAGTCAATCCCATGTATCCCGCACCAGGAGAAACATTATTCCGCGAGAAATTTGACGATGCAATTGAAGATGTGTGGCCCGGTCTTCTCGAACTCGGGGTAGAATGATTATCAGAGGGCGCATCTTTTGCCAATTCTAAGTCGATGTTTTCAAACCTACTCTCATCAGCAAATGAGTAACCCGAGAAAGCGCTCTGTTGGTGTCCTCTTAAAGAAACATAACTATGCCGATGCATATCCACCAGGTTGGAGAGGCTGTATTGAGGGAAAAGGGATGGGGTATCTATTTTAGAGGAAGAATCATTTGTTTTCGAAGATTTTAACAGAGGAGTAGATTCTGATGTGACATGATTTGTGTTTGCGGATGTGGAAGTTACTGCTTTTTCAAATTCAGAAGTTACCTGGTTGTTCAGTAGATGATTTTGCTCGGAAACTTCCAACTCATACCTCCGTCTATGTAATTCTCTTAGTGCATCTCTGAAATTAATCTTCTCCAGTTCTGAATACTTTCCTGTAATGAATATATCAATACAGTCATCATGTACCAAGACGTTCTTGAAATCATCCAGCACTTTCAGATCTTCATGATCTCTGATGACCCAGATAATTTTCACCATTGCACCATTGTAACTCAATGTTCTTAGGATAGGCAAAGCAAAGCTGATCGCTGATCCGCCCACTACTATGAGACATTTCCTGACACTGGTGCGAAATAAAAGCGATTTAGGATTGGAATTGAGCATTGGTTTCAAAAAGTTCAAGTAGGGAAGGTAGGAACCGGTAACCATATATGTTTTCTCAGGGTCCAAGATAAATTTGCTCTTTCTGACTATCAGCTTTTGTGAACCGTCTATTGGTAACGTTGCCAATGTGAAAGGGTGCTGATAGGGTGCTAGAGCAGTTTTGCAAAATCGCCTTAAAAAATTAGCTTCATGATCTATTATACGTATATGGCAGCCAGGTAATCCAGAGATATTCGCAATGGAATTATTCGGTAACGTGACTATCATGATATTAGTTGCAACTTGTGAAACATTAATTGTTGTCAAGCGGGTCATTCGGTATTTGTAGTAAACTTGATGTAGCAAAATTGCGCCGTTGAAAGCGGTTAGACAAGGAATCGATGGACGAACGTGGAAATATAGAGTAATAACCACAATCCAAGTGCAGACATAATGACAAACATAGAAGACTTTATAAATTAGTCGTCTAAAAATAGGCAAGGAAGTGACGAAGATCATAAGGAAAGCCAACATTGCAACAATCCCATAAATATTGTCTTTTTTCCAAGCCTTCCAAAGGGTATCTCTGTGTATAAAGAATATAATGTAAAACATTGTGTGCAATAAGCTCTGCAGAATCACTATACGTGACAGCCATTTATGAATAGGTATAAGCGTCAAATAAAGGGTGTCAGGTAATGGTGATGGTCGCAGAGTCAAGAATAAAACAGATGGCAGACAGTAAGTTGCGACTCTTCCCAGTCGTGCAGCCAAGAATTGAAAGTCTGCGTGCAATTGAAGTAAGGAGAGAGCACTCATAAGCACAGACCAAAACAGAATAGTTTTGAAAGTGGCAAGATGTAACGTGAAGTAGCTGTTTCTGATTTTTGTAGCCTTTATTCTGCGAACCAGTCGGCTGTACAATCCAAAAAAGAGACGATCCCATACCCGATTCCAGTAAGGTAGAGACACCAGGACGATCATCGTGACTGCCAAGGTATAATATCCATATTTGAGAGTGATTGATTTACGGAGGCTCTTTCTTTGCAGAGATTCCTCCCCTGAAGGCATATGAGGCAACCAGTCATTGATCCAATTAAATAAAAAGCACTCGAGTGATCCATTTGCCCTGGATTCAGGCTCGTTTTGCAACATACTTTTTTATAATATATGCTGGCATTAAGCTCTTTTAAGGCTCGGTAGTTGATGTCAGTCAGTGGAGCTAGAAGCTCGGGGTCTTAAACCAATGCTTTTAGAATTAAACTGATTTAGTAAAACGACTCAAATGATCAAGAATGAAACAATAAGTAGGCGGAGTTGAATTGGTAAAGCCCAATATGTGTTTGTTAAGGAGACAAACAGAAGAGCTCCGATATCTGCGCAAAAAGCAGTAACAGACTTGTATTGTCTGGAACCTCGCCTTAGAGGCACAAGCTATGTCACAATTCGGATGCACAAAGACTGCAGTATATAGCTAATTGGATTGGGTTGTTTAGTCAGCAGCTAAACTTGTAAAGTTGAAGGTCGTTTTGTAACATAGATGTAACACATACGAAAAGCTGTGTTTGCACTTCCAAAGGGAAGAGATTTATGCGCCTCACATCTATGCACCTCTAGTTTGAAATGTGGCTGAAGAATCTACAGATAGCAATTAACCAGTGGCTAATGCCTTTGGCCTTTGATTAATACGCGACTGATGGGAAAGATAAGACAAGTAGTCAGGAGAGAAACACAAGCCCTGTCACGTGGCTTCAGTAAGGGTTATTGGTCGTGTATGCTTATAAACAAATTAAAGACCCGTAAATATTGTGGCAGATAGTCACCCCTGGAACCTGATTTTTTTCACTATTTGCGTTACGCAGCCTGGAAAACTGAGCGGTGAGAGGAATTTTGCTAGGGAAAGAGAGGAAAAATTTTTAGTTAATGATGTAAAGAAAGTAGACATTGAACAAGAATAAGATTCTAGTGCAAATAACGAGTGGAATACAGAGGACATCTGAGACGCAGAGTTGCATCATGGCCGACTTTTCGCTGACACAGGAAGATCTGCAGTTGCTTATTGCAGCTAACGCCCACCTTGGGTCGAAAAACACTAATGTAAGTAAATTGGAGAATGATGAAATATGTTCATAAAAGGTGCTGGATATACTAACATATTTTAATTCAAAAGGTCCACAACACCCCATACATCTACAAGACCAGACAGGATGGTGTGAACATCATTAACACCAACAAGACTTGGGAGAAGATCGTCTTGGCTGCCAGAATCATTGCTGCTATTCCTAACTCAGCCGATGTGGTTGCCGTCTCGTCCAGAACCTTTGGACAGAGAGCTGTCTTGAAGTTTGCTTCTCACACTGGATCAACTGCTATTGCTGGAAGATTCACTCCAGGTTCTTTCACCAATTATATCACTAGATCATTCAAGGAGCCAAGACTTATTATTGTCACTGACCCAAGAACTGACGCACAGGCCATCAAAGAATCATCATATGTCAACATTCCCGTGATCGCTTTGGTTGACTGCGACTCTCCAGTTGAGTTTGTAGATGTTGCTATTCCTTGTAACAACAAGGGTAAGCACTCTATTGGTCTCATTTGGTGGTTGCTAGCCAGAGAAGTGTTGAGACTCAGAGGTACTCTTCTCAACAGATCTGAACCATGGGCTGTCATGCCAGATCTTTACTTCTACAGAGATCCAGAAGAACCAACTGTCGAAGCCGCTGCTGGTGATGAGGCCGGTGAATTGGAAGAGACTGAGGTTGCTGAAACTGGCGAAGCCGAGTGGACCGCTGAACCAACAAACGCTGACTGGGCTCAGTCCTCGTCCGCTGCTGACTGGGCTGCTGAGACCACCGAAGCCACTGAAAATACTGAGTCCTGGTAATTGTCTACAGGGATCTTTTGATACTCTGCTAAAAAGTCTCTTTTGATATATATAAAGTACTTTTGTCACTAATGTTGTGTTAGATATTAGCGTTAGGTAGCAGCCCATGGCTCATAATTAAGTGTTTATCATTTCTGTTAAGTACAATACCTTATAACTACAACAAAATGTACTACGTATAGTTATTAGCATTAATGACGACGGCTATCAATTAATTAGGTGAATTTTTTAATTTGATTTCTAAAACTGGTGCGTAACTGATAAATGTCTAAATGTTGAAGTGTTTATTGTTTGGTTATTATCGTACTCCACACGAAAACGACCCTTTTCACATCTTTTATCCTCTCAAATATGACTCTTTCATGTTCTATAGAGTCTATATTTTGGCCCGATGACTTAGGAATCAGTTTACCCCCCAAAGATCTTGTGATTTTGGGTTACAAACTTGAAAGAAAGACAGTGGTGGTTGATGTGGTCCCTTACTCCAACTTAAGAAGTCTCAGCTTTGATATTGCCAAAAACGATCATAAGCTTATAGTTATTGGTACCTTTGACCCCAGACACAAGAAGTACCGGTTATTTCGACTCAATGGATCCAAGATGCTCCCTGTTTTAGAGCCTACAGAAAACCTAATTCTCTTCAAACCTCCTCAATCGAAAAAGCTGGAGTTTTATTCTATCGATCCAATCATCATAGACATATTTTGGAACCATCACTCAAATGAATCTACACTTAAGTCAAATACTTACTCCAGAAAGCTTTCTTTGCATTTCAAACAAACAGAAAGAGTAAATGACATGAAGGATGTACTAAAGTTCATCAACTTGACAAACTATTCAAGACAACAGCTCCTGGTTAACACACAGGATAAAAACAGCTCGATATATGTGTATTTCAAGATAATGTATGGTTATTTCGATGCAATTGCTAATATTGTATTTTTGTTATATGCCAACACTATCCAGAGGTTTTGCCTGTTGATGAATAGTTTGTTAACGTACCCATTATTTGTTGGTTCTTCTCCTGGAAAGATAATCACTCTTTGCTCATCAAGTTGTTTACTTCATCAACTTAACTTCAGGTTCAAACAATTGTCTGATCTGCCTAATCAATTTCAGAAATTGAAGATTTCAAGGATCGAAACGGAAACATCCATAATTAAGGGAACCAAGTTCTCGCCCAGTGAGTATATTCGTTTTTACAATACTGTATGGCTGATATTAAACGATATGTTACTGGGTGTGATTGCATCCAATTTTCTAAGCAAATATCATGAAGAACTAGTTCAATCTATTGAAGCTGGCATACTTGTTTTTGAAGAGACTCTTGTTCAATTGATCAACTGGTTAATGAATTCTCCTGCTGGTTTCAAACTTAACAATGAGCTCTCAGAGTTCTTTGGAGATCTTTTCATGTGGGTGTTCAAGCTTTGGGATCAACTTGTCTTGAACATACTGGTAGTCAACACTTCAGCGATGCTTGGATTGGTGTCTGTTCTTGTTCGATATGGAGGAGTCAACATTTTAATCGCAGCACTAATAGACGTGGCAAGGTTGGTGACTTTTCACCTTCATTGCTTCTATTTTGCATCTACCAGACTCTTCAACTGGCAGTCCAATATATTGAGGTCGCTTTTCAGACTTTTCTATGGTAAGAAATACAACGTGTTGAGAAAGAGAATAGATTCAAATAACTATGAGTTTGATCAATTGTTATTCGGTATAATTATTTTCACGCTCTTAGTTTATCTTCTTCCCACAGTGGTTGCTTTCTATCTTCATTTTGTCGCTGGCCGACTACTAGGCCTCATGTTTTCAGTATCCTTAGAATTCTTGTTGATAGTGCTCAACCACTTTCCAATTGTGGTATTACTTCTCAAGATCAAAAACGAAGAGAGACTCCCTGGAGGTGTCTCTTTCAATTTGATTAGAGATACCAAAGATGGTGATTATTTCATATTGAAGACTCAACCATTGTCTTTAAAAGAAATACTTAAGAGCCACCTCAAATCTCTGTTTAACTTTAATTTGGCGAATCTACGGGGATTTTGCCGGCCATCGGGATCTAAAGAAATCGATATGACAGATCTAGAAGCCAACTGGAGAAAATCCTCCATTGTGAGCATCTCCCGCAATATACTAATGGGTGAAATAATAAACAGCTTTGACTATAGAAAAATGTTTTGATGTTGGTTATAGATATGTACATAGAATAACATCAGTGGCGCCTATTTGTTCTACCTTGTATATGTAATCACTTCTTCTTTCCTTTTGTAGCCTTCGAAGGAGCTTCTCTTTTCTTCTTTGGGGCACCCTTACCTCTTCTCTTCAAGTCTTCCACTCTCTCTAGTCTATATTCCTCATCTTCATTTATGATTTCGAAATCCTCCTCTTTCCAAAGTCTAACTATCTTTGACACACTTGGAAAGTCTGACGGACCATAGTAGTTGGCTAATGTCTGGCCCTTCAAGGGCTGACGCAATATCTTGGCTCCTGTTCTCTCGTTTGTTGGATTGTAAGTGGTTCTAAATATTTGACATTGAAGCTGTTTGAGTTTGCTCAGCTTTGACAGCTCTGGCGCCACTAACTTTGCCAGCTGTCTTGACATTCTTAGTAAGCAGCAGATCGCCCAGCTCTCGTCGTTTCTACTGGTATTCTGTGCTTTTTGAAAAGAGAAGCAAATGCTCTTTCTGGTGGTGAAGCTTTTCTTTCATAACTAAGATACTTTTTTTCAATCCTTTTCCAACATCAGCCACATTCAAGCTTTACCGAGCCACTTTTATTGAGGCTGATACAGTTATAATCTACTGCATTTAAACTACTTCTTTGTTTAGAACACAATCTATAAGTTACATGCTGAATTGATCTTATATTGTTGACAAAAGTACCAGAGATACGTTGATTGTTATTTGAGTACATTCAATGATGAATCTAATACGTTGTTAGAATAAAATAGCCCCGATGAGTTTTCACACCAAAAGTCTCCAAAAGCTAGCAGTTATCACAAATGATCTGCGCCAATATAAGCGATTCGGAGTGCTGTTTCTGTATGATCATCCACCATTTGCCTGTAAAGGAACTGTCTCGGGAGATGGATGGTATTGGCTTGAACCTCCGGCTTCAGAGCTGTTTGAGTGGGAGGGAAAGAGATTGAGCCCGTTAGTTCAAAGCCTATGCTACCTGATCAATCGATGGCATGCCCGAGTTACATATCGTCTTCTTGGACCAAAAGTAGTCATACTGAGACTCTATTTGCTTGTTGATGATACCACTGCAGGTAATTACGTTGCAAGTTGTCGCAGTTTTTACAGTCGGAAAGGAATGTCTCTTAAATGGCATGAGAGGGTATATAAATCGATTGTTCAGAATTTGGTGAATGTTCTTGATTACAGTGCTGAATCGTGGAATTCGGCAAAATGTTGGCAATTTCATAAGCTATTGAAAAACGGCAATATTCTCATGTTTCCCTCTTTAACTTCTGACTTTTGTGCCCTGGGAGATCCGTTTATCAAAGAGCATATTCCTCTAAATGTCCTCTTCAAATTCCACCTTAATAGGATGATACATGGGATGCCTTACTCTTGTTGTGAGTATACTCATGAAACCATAGGCTTGAATGATGAAGAGGCCTTGCAAGCCAGGCTGGTTCAAATCTATAACAATGTTCATTCTCCGGAGTTTGATCTTAACCAGATGGATAAATCCGAGCAGGAAATCATCAGTGAAATTCTTCAATGTGAAATCCCTGGCTTCAGAAGCAAACTTTACAGCTATCAAGGTAGATCTGTGGCAAAGATGTATGACAAAGAAGTACGTCCTTCACAAATCTTGAGGCCGAATTTGGTACACGTTAAGCGACAACATCAGAATGGATTTTATTTCGATGTTCAATTGATGAGGTTTCTTAACAACCCTGTTCTCTATGCTTCTCCAAAAGGTGGTATTCTAGCCGAAAATATGGGTCTTGGTAAAACGTGTATTTGTTTAGCACTGATATGTGTGTCTAAATTCCAAATATCCGAAATGCCTCACAATTATCGACAGAAATCGAATGATAAGCTTACCCTAAGTTTATTGGATAGTTGTGTGAGATTCATAAACACAAACTCTATTCAATGGAAGCAGTATAGTAATGAATTACCTGTTTCTTGTCTCAGTAGATTAGAAACTAATCTAGGCTTTTTTGAAATGTCCAGAGACAGAATTAGAAATCCAAAAACCAGATCCGCAAAGCAATCACTATCTGAAAGAACTAAGAAGAGCAAAGTATATCTTTCGTCTACCACTCTGGTTGTTATTCCAGATAATTTATTTCATCAATGGAGATTGGAGCTCAAAAAGCATGTACAAGAAGGATACCTCAACGTTTTAGAAATCAGTGACAAAGCCAGTCTTCCAACATCCGTTTCTGAAATATTGGATAAAGATATTGTTTTTATTGCATTACAATCCTTCTCCAAACAGTCGGAGACGCCAGATTCCATATTGAGATCAATATACTGGAAACGGCTCATCATTGATGAAGGACATTCGATGAATTCAAAATCAACTAGAGCTGTTATTCTAGCGAAAGAGTTATTAGTGGAACGAAAATGGACAATCACAGGAACTCCAACTTCAGGATTGACCAACTTATATGTAGAGCAAGAAGATGCAGAATATACAGTCAAAAAGAAGTTCAATCCAAGAGCTGATCTGGTGAAACTAGGAATCATCGTCAGTAATTTCCTCAAAGTTGAACCGTGGGCTTCCGATTGGAAACTTTGGCTAACCTCTGTTATAAAGCCCTTTGAAAGAGCTGATTTCAATAGTGAAGTTCAAATAACCGAAATCCTCCAGAATTTAATAGTCAGACATTCCACTAACGATGTTGAGAGAGACATAAAGCTACCAAAACTGCACCATAAACCTGTTTTCTTGAGACCATCCTTTTTTGACAAGCTCTCAATAAACCTGTTCATTGCTGTTCTGGCTACAAATGCTGTAACATCTGAAAGAACTGGAAAGGATTATATGTTCCATCCTTCCAATAAAGTCGAACTGAGAAGGCTGATCAGCAATCTCCAAAAAGCCACTTTTTATTGGACTGGGTTTTCGATTCAAGATGTGGACAACATGCTCAACATTTGCAAGTACGCTTTGAAGACAAATGAAGATAAATACTCTTCGTTAGACGTTGCACTAATTGAAAACTCTATCTTCACTTCGAAAGTTGCCTTAAGTAACTCGAGGTGGCGGACAGCTTCCACGATTCATGAGATGAATTACTTTGTGGGAAATCTTCCAGAGCCTTTCCAAAGGCATATGTCTATTTCGAACTATGAAAAACAAGTTGATGATTTTAATTTCCCAATTGGTGTTTATGGATATCCACAGCTATTGTCGATACAGAAGTTCTATTATCACAATCGCTTGGTTCATTCAATTGAAGCTTTGAATCAGCAATTAAGCGGAAACTCCCGTAAATTCTGGAGCAATTATTGGTCCAGCAATGCAGCAAGCAACGGCCACTCTTCCAAATCGGCACAGAGCAGGAGTGGAAACAGAGCAGCGAATCATGGGCTTGGTAGGAAGGATCGAGAGATTCAACTTGAAAGTCTTAAATTTATTAACAGTATTCCTCTATGGACCAAATCTTTCGATGCACAGGAGGAAGAGATTCAGCTCAAAGCTGCTCCAACACCTGTTTCAGCAGCCAAGGCCAGAAAGCGCAAAAATAGTCTGATGAAAGAACTTGATATAATCAGTGATAAACCGCCCGACAAAAAGATCAAATACATTCCTGAAGGACGCTCTACTCCTGTAACTCCGGAACCTGTGATTCCTTCAGGAATTTTGGGGTCACATCTTCGAAAATCCTTAATACTAGGCACCGCTTCTGCAAAGTTGTCTTACCTGACATCGAGATTGTTAGAAAATCAGATTCTTGGAATCAAGTCGATAGTTTTCTATGAATTTGAGAATTCGGCATATTATCTGACAGAGCTTCTTGACTTGATTGGTCTGAATTACTTGATGTATTCCACATACATTAAAGTTCTGGAACGGTCTCATAATTTGGGTCGTTTTGATGAATGGGACACTAAACTAAGCGGCGGGGTCGTACTCGTGATGGATCTAAAGCTAGCGTCACACGGATTGACAATCATCTCGGCCACGCATGTTTTTTTCATCAATCCAATCTGGAGTAAAACAATGGAAGCCCAGGCAATAAAGCGATCGCACAGGATAGGCCAATCTAAGGAGGTCTTTGTGGAAACCCTGATTCTGGAAAATACTATTGAGGAGGAAATGTATCGAAAGAGATCTTCCAGAGTTGATGACAATATCAAAGAGCAAAATCAAGCAGAAGAGGAGTCAGAACTGATAGATAATACAGGGATGCAGGATTATATTCTCAAGTTCAACTTCCTTCGAATGTACGACGGTAATAGTTACGAATACGAACCTGTGAAGTCTGTCACTGATTGTAGAGACAGTATGGGACTGAAAGATAGCAATGAAAATGGGTATGATGATAACATTAGTCTTTTATGTGCAGAGAGCTCTGTTGATCAGAATATGACACGTATATGGAAGCTACCTCTGTTCTCAAAGGAGAGTCTAATGCGAATTAATGAAAATGAATCCAAACTGAAGAGAGAACCGGTAGTTTATGATATGACAGGAGACTCGAAAGAGTCTAATAAAGGCTCACTTGGTAAAGATCTGATCAAAGCGCTAAGGCAGAATCGAAAGGTGAGGTTCCAGTAAATGTTCGAGCTTATAACTGCCTAATGATTATTGATCCGTCGGTAGAACAACTGGCAAGTTTATGCGAAACCTGTGAATAATCAATGTCAAGAACTGTGCCTGTATGGCCATCCAATCTATTTGTAAGCCGTCTAGAAACAAAGTCCCAAATGTAAACGTAGCTATCGTTGGACCCACTAATAATAGACTGTTTTGGGCTTTCGTTGTTAGACATGAAGCAGCATCTTATTAGCAAATCGTCTCCGGAGGCTTTGCATCCGTCAAAGATATATGGTTTTGCTCTAGTTCCTTTAGAGAAGAGGCGGGAATCAAAATACTTGATAGAACCATCTAACGACTTGGACAGTAAGTAGGAACTATCTGGAGACAGAGAAAGCGAAGTCACAGTATTATTCTGAGTCGTCTCAGACCAACACAGTTTTTCAGTATTTCGAAGGTCATAACAGCAGACAGAGGGATCTATTCCAGAAAAGTATAATCTATCAGTATCATTGGTACACGTTAAGACTGGGTATTTGGATTGAATATGAGATACGGGGAACTTTGATCTTGTATCCCAAACCCTTACGGAGCCATCGTCAGAACAAGAAACTAAGGTATCATACCTTGAGGTTGAGATTTGATTAACACATTGGCTATGTCGTAAAGTTTTCACCTTTTTATTCTTCTCAATGTCAAAAAGACATATTGTAGCGTCGGCGGAAGCAGAGAAGATCAGGTTACCGTCAAGATTTGACCATTGAAGTGAAGTCAACGCAGACTTATGTAGTACACTGAAATCGTATTCACAAGAGGTTTCTTCAGCCAGCTGTGAGATATTGTCAATATCTCGCATCCTCCAAACTACAATCTTTCTATCCAATCCTCCTGTAGCCAGTAGTGAACCTGTTTCATTAAAGGTACATGTTAGAACGGCTCCTTCATGAGCCCGTAACTTAAAAGAAGCAGGTTTCAGGTCAGAATTTGTCTCTATTTGCGAACGCCTCACAACAGACATTTCCGGTCAGAATTTCAGCTTGTATGCTTCAGAGCTCTTGTTTATAGATCTAAGATCTTTGTCAGATTACCTGTATGTCTGATAAATTCTCCCTTCAATATTTTTTGGCTTGTCAGCCTGACCTTCTGTCGACGGTCTTTGTCGACGCAAGAATATTAACTTCAATCCGTCGACAGAGTTATGAGCCCTTGTGGCCCCTACTCTTACATCTGAGTTTTCATTGGTGTGTGAAAAAAAGGTGCAGCTGTTAATATGGAGTAGGGTGATTGTAGAACGTTACAAAAGGTTTGAAAGAGCCAATAAAACACATTAAGCTTCAATCCAGTCAACGACAATGCTATCAAGAAGAGCTGTATCAATAATCTCGAGATCACACCGTCTCTGTGGCCTCAGAATGTACTCTGAGGGTTCCACCGGTGCACCAAGATCGGACGGTTCTTCTGACGCCTTCACGGTATGTTTAAAGAGCAATTGCATCAATTCCGTCCTAGAGGTACTAACATAAACTATTGTTGTCTTTTGAGTAGAAGCGTGAGAAAGCTCAAGAAGACTTTTACATCAAGAAGCATCAGGCTGAGCAAATTGCTAAGCTTAAGGAACAATTAGCTAAGCAGAAGGCTCAACTGGACGAACTTGAATCCAAGGTTAACAACTAAGATGGTTACATTTGACTACTAGCCATGCGACTAGCATTGACCAATTTTTTCAGTTTAACCAAACATTATCTTTCTTATATAGGTACGCAAGACTGATCTTGATTACTATATGGAATATTACTTCCTGAGTAAAGTTATCTTCCACCTTTAGTTGAGTCTAGGGCGCTTGACGCTGTCCAAAAGAGCAGTGTCCTCGTCTGCAACTGTATCAGCACTCTCTGTAGCACCGATTCTTGGGGTAGAAACCACAGCGTGAAAGTCCTTGATGATTGAGTCAACATCATCGATGTTTAGAGGCCGGACGTCTCCTAATTTCTTGATCTTAGTAGTAACCTCTTTAACTTGGTCATCAGATAAGTTCAGGTTTAGCTGCTCAACTCTTGACTTGATGGCATTCCATCCCGTCAAACGGTTGGCGAAATGGATGTATCTGGTGAGACCAAAGTCGGAAGGATTCAATATTTCATAAGTGGATGGATTTGCGAGGATAGCCTTTGCATGAATTCCAGCCTTGTGCGTGAAAGCACAAAATCCAGTGATTGGATTGTTAAATGGAATATTCACCTGAACAGATTCCGCCACTAAGTTCTCAAGGTCTCTAAGCTTATGAAGCTTGTACTTGGACAAGACATACTCTCTGTCTGCAGCAATCATTCTCGCCATAAGACCACCGAGAGGAGTGATTCCATTTCTCTCTCCAATACCAAGAACAGATACATCGATCAATTTTGCTCCAGCTTCTAAAGCAGTATAAGCGTTGGCAATAGCACATCCTGTGTCATTATGGAAATGGCACTCGATATCACAAGAAACAACGGACTTCAGCGTCTTGACCAATTCATAAACTTGTCTTGGATTGGCACATCCTACAGTATCAGCGATACCCACTCTATTGACACCGATTTTGTCCACGGTTTTATAGATATTGAGCAAGTCTACGATATCTGATCTGAAAGAATCCTCTGACGAGAATCTGATCTCGATTCCTTTAGACTTGACAAACTCTATCACTTCAACGGCAGATTTTGTGATATAAGACATATCTTTACCGTGGGAAAACTGTCTTAAGAATTGTGAGGTTCCAATAACCACATCAACTCCGTCAACTCCAGTCTCAACAGCAACTTTAGCATCATCCATGTGACACCTTATATGTGTGAGAATCTTGGCTTTTAGTCCCAGTTTACAAATAGCCTCGCAATCCCTTCTCGACTGCTCAGAAGCAACAGGTGACGTCAACTCAATGTAGTCGACTCCAAAATCATCCAAGGCTTTAGCAATCTCAATCTTTTTCTCAGTTGAAAAGAACGCGTTTGCAAACTGTTCACCCTCTCTCAAAGTTGACTCAATCAACTGAAAAGATCTCACATTCGACAGGTAGTCACCTGGATGAGGTCCATAAGGGTTCACCCTAACGAGTGGTTTGTGCTCTTCTTCAGACACTTTTTGATATTCGTCTACTTGAAGCATAATCTTTCTGTTAATACCCCGCTCCTTAATGAATCTTCAAATCTCACCGTCTGCACTTACCTGAAGGTGACATTTCTTCTCAACAACTTTCGTTCCTTTTTGCTTGTCGATCCCCAAACGGCCGTATTATAAAATCAGATTTCCTCTTAAAGATGTTCAGAGTCTTATAATCTCCCTGAAGCAGTAATTGATGGATGACTATTTCTTGCTATCACCAAATTAAATTTTTCAAATTTGTCACCAGGCAAACTTGAGTTCTTTACACGACTATCCCTATGATAGTGAAATTTACTCTGATAAATAGGTATTCCTGACATGACTGATTAGCAATACACAGACGGCGTTCAAAAGTTCATGATAGATACTCATACCCATTTCCATCTGAGTCTCTTGCTAAATACTGCTCATCAATCAGAACTTCAATTGCCTTTTTGATATCGGCAACAGTGGGCTTGAACCGATCGACAATCTTATATACTTCACTTGTAAGTTGTTCATGCTTGTAGTGCTTTCTAGCCTTCATCACTCTCACAATACATGCCTTCAAAATTCCATGATGGCGTGTTTCAATTTCGTCGTTTGTGTCTTTATCTTCGTTTCTTGAGTCTAGGTTCTTCACACCTAGAGCAAAGTTCACCTTGATTCGTTTAGACGTGTATTCTTTAACCAAGGTGAACGTTGTATGCGGTTTGGATATTGCCTCTTCTCCAGGAGGCTTCTGCACCAGCAGTTTATTTTTAACTAGTGGAATCACATTTGCTTTGAATACATCTGCAGATAAAGCGGTTGCCTCCAAAATGTCTGATACATTTAGTGTGTCTGCATCATTAAATGGATATAGTATCGCAAGTTGAAATAAAGTAACAGTAAAAGAAAATGGAGGTTTCCCTGGCTTGGAGAGATTAGCCTTTAACTCTACCTTTGATCTATTCCAAATCCAGCTAAGCTGTCTTCCAGGGAATTTCTCTTGATAGATGGAAGTGAATTTCTCTTGAGTATTGATCAAATTCTGAGGTAGAATAATCGACTCATTAGACTTATTAAAAATAGATGACCATGACGAAGAATCAAGAATTCTAGGTTCCAAATCTGAAACAAATTCTTTGGCATATGGCTCTCTTAAAAGCGAATCCCTGTATATGACGCCAAGGTCTCTAGACGATCTTATGTCGTTGAACATATTGGTGATTTTATTTGTGTATTCAAGTGTATTTGCAGTCTTCAATTTCTGGATGATAAACTCCTCTCTTTCTTCATCCTCTGGAGTCATACTAGAGCTCATTAGTCGTTTTGATAGGAATCTTCTGTACCAAACTTCGAAACTTTCTTTGTCATCAATAAACTTGAAAATGGCCATCAATTCGTCTACAGACATGTCTTCAGGATCTTTCTTTCTAAGCATTTCATCTGCATACTTGGCAAGAAGGTCTGGAGTCTTGGATTTGAATCTGGCTGTAGGGGTAGATATTGGATTACTATTGATGAATGATTGGCAAGCGCTGTCTAGAGCTTTGACAAATGCTTCGTTATTATCAAAAGACTCCTTCACAACTTCTCTATATTTCAGGTAAACTGACAAAAGAGTTTTTATGAAGACTTTGGCATCCACTTCAGATGTTGCTGATTTCTTTGACTTTGTTCTGCTGTCAGTGGTATCTGCCGCTGCAGCACCATTTTGTTCTCTTTGATGAGCCTCAAATTGTTCCTTTAACTCCTCAACTGCTTTAAGCCCTTGTTCTTTAATATAAGATTGGAAATGACGGAGTAAAGGATCTATCGTCATAGGTACTCTTCGAAGCAACCGATGCATTCTCTTGATATCTGAATACCTACCTTGATCTAAAAGTGGAGTCAGTTCAGATCGTATTGCTTCAGCGTGATTCGTTATCAGAACCTCATTCAAACAATCATTGAGTGGTCTTCTGGTATGATCGTTTAGCTCTTCTAAACGCTTGAGCTCCTCCTCAATTCTTTGTTCAGCTTTTATTAGGTAATTAACAACTCCATGATCCTTAATGAAGTTCTCAGACTCTTCAGTGTAAAAATTGTACGTTTCTGTTAGGAATGACTTCTCGAAATCATTAATGTATACGGACAAATTCTGCTTCTTGAGATCATTGACATCGAAACCGAGCAAAACAAAAGATTTTATAGCGACACTGAGATTTCCAATTGATTCAATTTTATTAAGTCGTTGGTCTTTAATCTGTTCCATTATCTCACTCATCAAGGTCTGAAGGTTTGTATGAAACTTGTAGTCTCTCCATGAGAGGAGGCAAAGACTCAAAATATCATATATCTCACGATGGCCATCACCCCTCTCTTTCGTAACCCAGTATCGATTGATATAATCCAACACATCGTTCAATCTGGTGGACCCAATCAGATATCTCTCCCATGTCCGAATATAAAACTGTAGAAATGACTCTCCCTCCTTCTGTTTCAGGTTCTCTAAGTAATACTTGAGATAATTTTGTAACTTGGCGTACAACTCCCCACCAACAAGTCTCACAGACCCTCCATCTTCCTGATCCCCACCAGCAATGGGAGGGCCTCGAGATGACGCCGCTGTACAGTAATCATAGACCTTTGTATATGTTTGTGTATACATCATAGAGTCAAGTGAAGAGTTATTTTCATCTCCAAGGATAATATGTATTGCCGGTTCAATCTCATCCCAAGTGCGATCCAGAAACGCGTTACTCATGTTGCAAGAGTGTTCAGAAAAACCTTCAATTGCCTCTTGCAGCGTTATTAGACCAGTGGGTGTGTGTCGTTTCCGGTACCACTGCCGGTTACTGATATGTGCTCCTGTTAAGTACTGAGTTCAAGACTTAATTTGTTGTTGTAGTTTGCCACACTTTTAAAAGCCTTTTTTTAAAGGGCCAGGAAAACAAAAAAGTTCACCTGTTAAATTGGGCCAGAGTTTTTAGTGAATCTTGGGGTTGAAAATTAAAGATTCAGCTAATACACATGATGTTACAGATCTACACATTCGGAAAGATGATGTCAATCTAATAGTTGTAGCGTTCAATGGGCGTAATGTCGTTACACATGAAGGTGTGTTGGTAAAATGCGGGGGTATTTAAATAAGGTGTCTGAAACTGGTCTGAAGACAGGAAATTGTTTTTGCATTCACTTTCTGTGATCGTCTCTGCTGCTCACCATCTGAACAATTCTCACTATGCTGATTGTGAACGTTATGCACCACACCACTAAAATTATGAAAAGAAATGCGGCCAAAGTCCGTTGGCGGTCACAGATCGATGTAAGCGCGTCTGGATTGTTTGAAGCGTCTTGTTTGGTGCCAGAGCATACCCATCTGGAGTCGTAAAGAGTATTGAAGCTAAGGGCCAGATTCGCAGACGAAAATATCACAAACAGGAGCTCGCACAGAATAAGACGGATTTTAGCTTGTGGGTCACGTAAGCCCAAAGGCTGCGATGTAAATTCATCATAACTGATGTAAAATAGATATAATATGGCTACAGATTGCACCACTATAGCCATGATCGAACTTGCCTGTTGTGCAATATGATCTAAAACATCTAAGTATCCGCTCAATGCCACTATTCTGCCAGCAAGTCCCAATGCAATACAAGATAGCGCCAGAGTGAACATGCGAAAGAAGAGGGGAACATACGAATTGTTCATAAGAACTTCGTTGAATCTCGGTTTCCATTCATTCTTGTTTTCTGATATCCAGTATCCAGCTTTAGATCTATATTTAGTATTGTTGTTATCATAATGTCCAGGTGTGCTGCCGTCAGGACTGTCCTCTTGGCCATAACCATTTTCTGAAGAGTGAAATATCCGTCCCAATGACGATTCACCCTTCCAGCCTTCATCTAGATTGTATGACTTGAAAACATCATTAGAAGCGTCACCCATTTCTTCCTTCTCATGATATGTTGTTTTTGCTTTCAATGTGTCAAGAAAACTGTGCCAATTAACATGTCCGTTTGGAAGTCTGAAGCTCTGGACAAATGGATCATCCGCGCCCGCTCCCTCATAAGAAGAGCCTTTAGTTTTAGAATTCGCATTTATCTGCACTCCCTCAAGTCGTTCCATAACGTAGGCTGGAAATGGTTGGGCCTGGTGTCTATAAAAGCTCTCCTTTTCTTCCGATTGGAAGACGCTAGGTTGCGCATTGTTGAATGAATTGGAAACATCTCCTCTACTTCTGGACGCTTTATCAGGGCGCTCGTGCCCATCCGTCAGTACCCTACGCTCCTCAATATCCTGAGTCATATAGCGCTAATACCTAGAGTCCCTTGCGCCTTAAGCTTGCTCGCCGCTAACGTATCACTAATTCCGTCTTGCTTGCTTACTGCGTTTCAGATCTCCAATATACAGTTCAAATCAAAAAAATTGAACCAAAATACCAATTTATCACATCTCAGCACCATGACATATATGTTGTTGTGCCTACTTTGATTTAGTAACAGGAACTTCACCAAAGGGACTAAATGAGATGTATATAGCGTATCTATCTCAGATTTTCAATGTAAAATAGAAGCAGAGCTAATACCAGCTCTTGCGAGTTCCAGTGACTTTTCAGGCTTTATCGTTATCGTCATATTTAATTATCTACAAGTTTGAATTGAGCGGAGTAGTTTTAGGTCACATTCTTTCTCTTATCTTCCTCTAAATGTCCCGACTTCACTACGAAGCAGATCATTGCAGATTCCACAGAAGATACAGAATAAATCTTCCACCACACATGCACCGCTGTGGTCAATTCTAATTCGTTCCTATTCCTTATACTGCAGATAACGACGATTAGGTAATCAGGCTCAGATTTCGCAAATAAATTTAAAAAATACTAGCAATCAATAACAAGGATGACGCAGTTTATGAGATAAGAGGTAACGATTGCGTGGGCGTCACGTGGGAAGAGCAGATCGAAACATTTGAGTTCTGAATAATTGATATATCAGGGTAGCATGAGGCTGGGTTTGTATGGAAATGTGCCCGTAACAAACATGATAATCACCGGTGGGAATAGGCTGAGTTCCTGCAGAATCGTCCGCACTGTAGCTACAAGGAACTTGAACGTTCGTTTTAATTCTGTTATGACGACTCCATTGAAGAAAATGATGGGATCTCATGCTATTTATATGTTTGCACTTCCGATCACAACAAGAAAGTCTTTCTTTTACTTCAAATATTCAAACCAAGTTCTTCCAAATGGCAAAGAGAGTTTTGACATGAAGTTAGTTAGATGGGCCACAAAGGCATGGAATAGACTTGAAAGCTCTAAAAGCCGAGTAAATGTTAAGATTGTCAGCTTTGTTAAGAGACTGTTGAACCAAATCCCATGGGTGGAGACATGTTTGAGGTCTATTCCCTCTCAGAATAAGATTTCTCGGTTTTTAAAACGGGAGTCACTGACTGCTGACTTGACTCGTCGATTCAAGAATTTGTCTTCAACAGAGAAGGCAGATCCTCTGAAGCTTCATCCAAGATTAATTAAGGGTTCCCAACTGACTTCTGAACACCTGGAGAAGATCCCACTTTATTATCCCGCACAATTATCATCTGGTTATCAGATCAGCGCTGGCTTGGAGGAGGATATGAGAAAGGGATTAGATCATCATAGAAAGTGGCTGGCATTGACTATTCTAGCAATTCCGTTTACACTTCCATTGGCACTGGTTCCTATTTTACCAAATGTCCCCGGTTTTTACCTTGCCTATCGTGCTTATTGCCATATGACTGCTTTGAATGGAGTGAAGCATTTGCGGTTTTTACTTGCGCAGGATGATACCAACAATCACCATCTAGAGATGATTGGACTTGAAAAGGTACATGAAATTTACTTGAAAACACAGAACACTTTGATAAGACAAAACGTAGAGGCTTATTTGAAAGAGGGATCACAACAGAAGGAGATGTTGCTACTAGATGACGATTCGATTGAGGAACTATGCAAAGAGTTTGGCATTGAGGAATTGCAACAGAATCTGGAGGCGGCTGCGGAACAGGAACGCCGAAAGCTTTCGGAGATTTGATAGCAGGAATGTTTATATTGTATATAGAGGAGCATCAGGCATAAGGAAGGAATCAACTATATATTGACATCAGTCAGTAATAATCACGTGATGTATAACAGGGTTAATTGCCTTTTTGGAAAAATTCTACATTTTCCAGTTGGACGAAGTATATATAAAGCTAAATGAATTTTTTCAATTGCTCTTACCTACATTAGATATTCAGGAAGAACCAGACACTGATACTTGTGGAGATAATTCGACATGAGAGCTAAGTGGAGAAAGAAGAGAGTTAGAAGACTTAAGAGAAAGAGACGGAAGGTCAGAGCTAGATCCAAATAAGTGGATCATGGCTTCAGCTCCGAGAGGTGAAAAGTGACTGGTGGCAATTACTTGAATTGAGAGAAAGACTATGGATGGCACACTATAATAATGTGATAATTGTGATGCTTAGTTTTTCCAGCTACTGGTCTATTGGAATTGATGTTTTCTCACTACAGGAACACAGGCTTTGAGTACTAGAAAGACGATTGCTTGATGTTATTTGCAAGACTAGATTTTGTATGTCAAGAAATTGTTTTTTGGATCTTTATTTGGTGCAAACTGCTCTTAACAACGCAGTGAAGAGTAGAAATTCGTAACGTCTTGTAGTTGGCAGCGATTGAGTACGTATCGCCAGCTAATAGCACCCGCAAAGCCAGCCACAGCCGGCGCGGCTTTGGTCGCCGTTGTGAGAGGTTTGGCTGTGCTCACCGCGATAATGCGGGTCTGAAGGTTTGATGAATTGCTGAAGGTCCATATCTGGGTCAAACGGGCTTGCATTAAGGGTGTGTTGCGCCGGTTGAATACCAGAAGTAGTTGCAGGAGTAGAAGAGTTGATTTCTCTAAACGAATCAGAATACTGATAGTTGGAACGGAAATCTTGTAAATCAAAAGAAGAGTTAACGTCGTGGATTAGGCGCAAGGTAGAACTACCCACCATGAGCCTACCCATCCGTCCGTTAGTACGGCTCTCTGGACGGGTATCTGAGATATTGGATCCAGCAGAGCCTACCGCTGATGTTGCAGAGTCAGGACGAGTCTTTGTAGACGCCGCAGTGCTGTATGCAACGTGATAAGGGTGTGTGCCATCTAAAAGTTGAGACACATTGTTTTGGCTTTGGACAGGCCGCCAGCGTACTAAACGTTCCTCCATTAACTCTATCAGCCAGTGGGATGAGGGGAAGAGGCGCATCGATTGCCTTTGGACAACTTTGGAGCGAAGCGTAGGTACGGTATCTTGGGGATTGAGCGCGTGAGGTGGCTTGTGGGTGGGAGAATGAGAAGCCACCTCTGGTGAGGTTGAGTATTGGCTGCTCATAGTATTGTGCTTGGCTGATATATAGGCGGTGTTTTCACGAGCGCTCTGGCTGATGGAACCCAAGGGCTTTTGAAGGAAAAAAAGGATAAGGAAAAAAGGAGAAGAGGGAGTTGCTTTAAAAAATTAGCTTCGCAAAGAAAAACCAGCGCTACGGTAAGGTTGGCCGAGGCAAGAGGGTAGTTTTAGGCAATGAAGCAAGAAACCAAGGAATATGAACTATTCATTGGAATAAGCAGATGTCTGTAGCTGTGTGGAACTGAGTGGAGGATAGATAACTGTGATGTGACCGAACTTGAGGTGATAGTTTTACTACAGCCAAATTAGCTCTAAAAAGCCGCCGATTACGTAAACCAAAATATTCAGTAATAACTATGAGTCGTGTGGAGCACACTAACGGGTGACGAGGTGTCCAGAAAAATAAGAGTGAAACAAAGGAGGACGAGGTTGTAAGCAGGCAATGTGAGCAAGTGATATCAACGAGCTGTTTCGACGCGACTTTTGGGAATAATAATCCTGTTAACGAGGGTACGCTGAGCTGTGTTAGCAGAGGCAGTGGGACAGAAATAGATTCTGGACTGCGTGTTTGCTGGACGAGGCAGCAATCCGGTTCTGAAAAAGCAAAACTACACGGGAAGACCTCAAGTCAGAGATCGAGTTGAGCAAAGAGCATTAGTGACAAAATAAAGGGCCACTTACTTCAGATATCAAATACATATAACAATGATGGATGTGGATTCAGATGTCCAGATGGAGGACGCGGGCGAACCAGTTGAGCAATCATTCGATGAGGCTGTGAGTCAGGTGCCGATTAGCAGCACAGATCCACAGACACAGAAAGACACCCTGGAAGGATGGATCGAGCAACTGAGCCAGTGCAAGCCGCTGAGCGAGGAGTCGGTGAAGCAGCTGTGCTCAATGGCGGTAGAAGTGATGAAGAATGAGCAGAATGTGCAACCTGTGCATGTTCCAGTGACGATTTGTGGAGATATCCACGGTCAATTTCATGATCTAATGGAGTTATTCAAGATTGGAGGTCCATGTCCAGACACTAACTATCTCTTCATGGGAGATTATGTGGATCGTGGATACTACTCTGTTGAAACAGTAAGTTATCTGGTGGCGATGAAGGTTAGATTTCCAAAACGTATCACCATTCTTAGAGGTAACCATGAATCCAGACAGATCACGCAGGTATATGGATTTTACGATGAGTGTTTCCGTAAGTATGGATCTGCCAATGTGTGGAAAATATTTACAGATTTGTTCGACTACTTTCCAATCACAGCATTAGTGGACAACTCGATTTTCTGTCTACACGGAGGATTGTCGCCGATGATCGAGTCGATCGATCAAGTACGTGAGCTAAATCGTATCCAGGAGGTTCCTCATGAGGGTCCTATGTGTGATCTGCTTTGGTCTGATCCTGATGACAGAGGAGGATGGGGAATTTCTCCAAGAGGAGCTGGGTTTACCTTCGGCCAAGACATCTCTGAACAATTCAATCACACCAATGGGCTTTCACTTACCGCGCGTGCCCACCAGCTCGTTATGGAGGGCTATAGCTGGTCACATCAGGATCTCGTGGTGACCATCTTTTCTGCTCCGAATTACTGCTACAGATGTGGTAACCAGGCTGCTATTATGGAGGTTGACGAGAACCACAACAGAGACTTTCTGCAATATGATCCATCCATCAGACCTGGAGAACCAACTGTCACTAGAAAAACTCCAGATTACTTCCTTTGATTTGCTAAGTGTACTACTTTTCCAATCCATCATGTCTTGATACATTTTTTTCTATATCTCCACTCTAATGCTTTTATTGATTGTCTTGAACCTTTCAAGCGTAACATTAACTCTCACTTGGTGATCTGAAAGCTCCAAGGAACAACTAAGTGTACGGTTCGGTCGTCATCCACAAATTTGGAGACGGCATTATATGATCCACGAGCAAGGAGCCCACTAGGTGCCTCAACCTCGTCAAAAAAATGCTCGTAGAAAGGCTTGTCCTGGGTGTTTGGAGCGAACGATCCTAATGGCTCGTCCATTTTATCTACTGTGATGCCTGTTTTTTTCACGGCCTGTAAATACCGCAGTCCCGTAATGATGTCTCCCTGAACTTTGAACCGAATCACCAATTGGTACACAGACTTCTCTTTGATCTTGAAAGAAACCTTTTTCTCTTTCAGCTTGTCAGGGGTATCCAAATCCTCCAAATTGACGACGACTGGCTCCTGTCCTGTGATTTTTAGTGTCATCGACAAAACTACTACTGTTCTTTTATCTCCAGGCTTCACTGCAAGTGGTTCACCAGTGTTGAGCCCAAGAGACTGTTTCCATTTGTTGAGCGATTCATCGTTCGCATCCAACTGTGAATACTCTGCCAGAGTCTTTTTCTCAGACACTTTGAATCCTGGAACCTCTTCAGGCACTAAATCATCTCCTAATATTTCACCACTCATACTCTGTTCCTTGGCTGTGGTCAGGTTCAGGCCTCTATAACTGCTCCATCTTTTGCTATCTACCATTTACGTGTATCTTTTTGACGGGAAAGTTACCGAGCTGTACAACAAATGACAGAAACTGAGTCAGCACTTATGTAACACACATATCAGAGCCCAGGTGAAATAAGTGGTGCGCGGGTTTTATAATCCGGTCCAGACATTGATCTTTCCCCTATTTCCGTCCTACTACTATTAGGTATGGGGTTCTTTATAATCGGTAGCTTACTTCCGTTAAGTCACCGCCTTATAGATACGGGCCTGGTTATAGTTAATGAAATAAATCTAAATCGTATTTGAATAAGTAATTAGCCTAATTCCCCAGAAGCAGTAACTAGGGATATAAGTTATCCTTTTCTCAATCTCTTTGAAAACAGACAAGAGATAGGGCTCAAAGTTAAATGGGGACAATCCCCATTTAGACCGCCAAGGTACGCTAGACTATCAAAAGCATGAAACGACCTGACCCCGTCGATGTTTCAGACCCCTTGTTACTGTAGTAACAATTAGATTGTGTACCAAGCAGTGCTGCATGCTTACGTAATCAAAAGAATGATTACGTCACGAGAACTTCGCTTCCGATAAGACATCTTCGAGACAACCATCTAAATGCGCGTTATTAGCAACAAGACACTCTATGCAAAACAGAGCGACTATACCCATTTGCTCAAGCGAAAGACCACCGAGGAGCCCATTTGTTCTTCCTTCGGAAGAAAGCCTGCAGAAATAATCTCACTGAAATAGACGGACACTACAGACTTCTCTAATCGTACACAAGCCACCTGAGCCAGAAAAGCGACACAATCCGTGTGAAAGCAAAACATCAGCTGTGCAGTCTTTCAATGACTCACAGAGCAGTCCAATATAGTGACATACTGAAGCCACAACATCCCTGCACTACTTCACGTGACCGTTTAGCTTTTTTCTTCTCCGCTCTACAATATCAACCTTGATCTACTTCAAGGCAATAGATCTTAGATCAGAGGTTGATATAGTCTCGTACAAAGCAATCAGATTTGACGCTATCTTCCACAATGGCCCTTCAAAGACTGCCATCTCCAGAGTCTCTTCACTTATTGCCACCGTCAACTCAGACAGATATTCTCAGCAGTTTGTTTGAACGGTGTGCAGCACTTGCAGATTACCTTTCCCCACTGGTGTTCTCGCACCCTCACACGTCTTATAAAGGCTTCATAGAGGAGTCACGGAGACATCTACTAGACTTATACAAGTCTTACAAGGCTACAGGCTCAGAACTTGAACCGTTAGTCAATACTATTGTTTCTGCTCATCCGAGACTTGGCCCACCTAAAGATCCTTCTTCTACAATAGCAAAACTGTCAAATCATTCTTCTTCAGAACAAGCACAACTTAATGCTGATCCTGAACTCGCAAAGCAGCTAATTTCCTTAAACGACAGATATGAAAAAGCATTCCCGGGCCTCCGGTTTGTTGTGTTTGTGAATGGTCGTTCAAGAGACGTTATTATGTCTGAGATGATCAGAAGAATTGAGAGAAATAACCATGATTTAGAAGTGAAGGAGGCCTTTGAAGCTATGTGTGATATTGCTCTAGATAGGGCGTCCAAAATCCAGGTAGATGAAGGACCAAAACTCTGAAATGCTATGATGGCTATTTTAGTGGTACTACTTACACTACTTACCGCTTGCATTATCCTCAGAGCCTTTTTCATTCCGAGGTTCTGACATCTTTTGAGATGTTGAAGTCGAAGATTGATTCCCTGTACTATTGTTCCTTTTCTGGCCATTGCTACTGTTAATGCTGCTATTGGAGCTTGGGTGTACGCTGTTCTGGCCTTGCTTTCCAGATCTGCCATTATTGTATCTTCGAGAGTTGGTTGAAGAATAATACATTGCTGGATGGACAGATGGCTGGCTCATATATGGGGAATAGTAGTATGGATAAGGTGACATCATTGGCACTGGTGCTGACTGAGGTGGGGGTGTGACCTTCTCTGTCTTAGAGCCAGGAGAAGTAGCTGGTCCTGAAGACAGGTGCGAAGCGTCTTGTTGCGAATCCGGAAATGATGGCATTTCTGCCGAAGGAATTGCGTAGTAATAAGGGTAGGGTGGTAAGTTCGGTGAATGAGGGGATTCCGAATGAGGTGATGGAATATGAGGAGGCGATGGGGACATATGGGGCTGGTTAATAGACTGTGGTAGTGCTACAGAAGGAGGCATTCCCGGTATTTGAGGCCCTGGGTATTGGTAGTTAATAGGAACATAAGGCTGGTAATATCCGTAGTCAGGTACCTGTTGCCTGTAATGTCGCTGATGTGAGTGAGAACCAGTAGGATTACCACCAAACGAACCGTAATAGTCCAATGCGTCATCATCCTGTCCGGTAGAATGCTCCTTCTCTAATCTTTCCTTCACCTTTTTGTATCTCTCCTCTCTTGTCGTTTTATCCTCTTCCAGAGATGCTGATGATCCACCTGATCGTGTACCAAAGGAAGATCCATTGGGGTTTGTTCCCTCACCGTTTTGGAGGAATCGCTTCATGATTTTGATATTTTTGTTTATGTTGAGTTTCTCGACATCTTTCAAAAGAGTATCATAACCTTCCTTTGGAGAAGCTTCAGAATGGCTCAAAAGTTCTTTGTAGCCTTCAAACAACTCTGAGAGCCGAATCCGATCCAACTTTTCCATGGGATCGAACTTGATGTTTCTGAAGTCTAGAGGCCTGATATTACCTTCGTCATCAAAAGCAGCAGACTTCTTAGTTTCATCATCAGCATTCACCAGAGAAGTGTTGATCTTGAACAACACCATTGAGTATCCATCGTTCGATAATATGTGACCCAAATGATAATATTCAGCCAATTTGTGAGTAAGTAACCGGTAGTAAGAATTGAGAGGAGTCATTTTCCATGAATCGACATTAGGCTTCATTATGAACTCGATTATCTCAGACTCGAGGTTTATTATGAATTTTTTGTCTGTGGTATTGAGTTGGTTGTTTCTCCCATTCAAGTTAAACAAAGACTTAACTAGAATCTCGGGTACATCGTAATGTCGTGACAATTCGTGCACTCTTCCTTGAGGATTGTCCGATTTTAACTCTATCGGCGTAAAGTCCGCTTGATGGAAAGATGTCACATTTTCAGCACCGGATTTCACCAGGGGATCTTCCCCAGCTGACCCCATTACTTGGCAAGTTACCAATGCGCAGATCTATCTTCTGGCAACTGATATCCACAGAGAGTCTATCAGCTATTTTTGATAGCACACTAATTACAATAAACGGCTGGCAGTGCTAAAAGCCCCAACAGAACACTGCTCCTCAGCCCGTTTTGTTCGCTTGAAAAGCCACTGGCGTGCAAAGACACTGCTCCTGCCTTCCTTACGCCCTTGACAGCTTCTCAATGCTACCTGGGTCTGCTTCACTATACAAAGAAAACACCTGTTCTTATACCTGAGCTAATAGAACCAAGTAAATTTTCCCCAGTCTACTATGAAAATTAATCTACCCCCCTCCAGTTAAAAACTATTTTTCATTCTACTTGTACGCGCACTTTGCTCGCCTATCAAAAATACGCCCCTCTCCTGCTGAAACCGGACTCTTTTACCCACGCCATCTCAGCCACAAGCAGCACAACTGCGAAGCTTCCCAGCCACCCCCGCACTCCCATTGCATTGAGGTGTTAGCTACCCCTTCCTTCCTCTTTAAGCAGTCTATTTAGAGTAGTCTCGTCAATGCAGTTTTCTGCACCCGTAGCCTCTCGCGTACGGCTTTTCGCGCCAATATTAGCTCAGAGATGACGTCATCAGATTCGCTATATCTTGGACTTGATCAAGTTAAGCATCTTCCATCACTACATCATGAGATGAGGAACCTGCTTGGTTCGACATGTGTTGCTTTCGTTCACGAATAAACTCTAGGATCCGCTGTTTCAATTCAGTGTCTTCACTGACATCTTCCAACTTGAGCGGACTTCGGTTGAAAGGATCCGTCGGATCATTCATCAAATGAGCCTTTAAAACCGATCGGTCCATTGAAACCTTAGAGTGAGGGAGCTTGATCGGATCTTTCATGATGGTAAACATAAGAGGATCCAAAAACTCATCCGGTATTTCTCCAAGCTCCATTTCTTCTTCCTCGTCTTCTTGCTTACACTGCTCAGATCTCTCCACAAACTCTCGAATCTTGCTGCTAAAACCTTCGTCTATTCTTCCCACCTTGTGTAATATTTGAATAGCTCTTCTAAAGCATGCTGGGTTGAACGATCTGGTATCTCTTGCAACCGCCTCTATAAACTCTCTCTCACCTGATAGATTTATGAAAATAGAACAGAGATGATAAAGCAATTCCGAAGGGTTAAATTGGTAATTTTCGGGATTATTCACTCTCAACTCATTGCATTTAGGTCCAACCATTGCAACCAAGTTATAGTTAAGCATTCCAGCAAGTCTGTCCACAATCTCTTCAACAATAAAGGACCGAGGAATCTCCTTTGTAAATAGATCGAACAACTCTATTGTCTTGTTGGACAGCTGTACAAACGATTTGGCCATTCTTTCACTGTCTTGCAACTTCTTCGTCAAATCTTCATCTGACTCCTCCATAGCTGGCGGATTACCCTTCTGTCTGTTCAAGAGTTCACGCTGACAAGAACCTATAGTCTGCAAATGATTAAGCGATTCATCCAAAAGATAGGTGGTGTCATTCAACATCCGAGCAATCAATCTAACAAAGAACTTTAAGTTCTTGGAAATTTTCTTCAATTCGGCCTTGAAGTAATCAAACTTCCACAGCTGTTCTAGAATCATAGATATATGACATCTGGTATTGAATTTGTCATAAAACTGTGATGATGATCCTGTTTTCTCAACCATGACGTAGAAATCAAGTAATGAAATCATTAAATTCTTATTGACGAGATTATTGTTATTGAAAATATCAATCATGTAACCATCTCGTCCGTTCTGTAGAGGCAATGATCCAAAAAACAAAACTTCTGTCAATCTAGCCTTCAAGTGAGGATTGCTCACCAATTCTGGACATCTCAGGATAACAATGGCAAACTCCACAAACTGAGTTAGCTTAGCATCATTTTGAAACATTGGATTGTTATTGAATTTCGAGATGTAATGACAATAGTTAACAATTCCCTCGATGAATATCTCTGGATAATACTTGAACGGAACGGGAGACAGTTTTCTCAAGTACTCAATATCATCCAACTTGTCAACATCTTTATCCAGATTGTGGAAAGGAATGTCCAGTGTGCAGTTAGGATATGTATGAGACGGCTCTATCACTCTAATGAAAAACTTAATGGAACCAATTATGGCATCGAAAATCTCCAACTGTAATTCTCTATTATACGAGCACATTTCAATTGAGAGTTTCATTGACTTAAACTTATGCAACTCCTTTTTTAGTGGTGCAATTCTAGTATCTCTGAGCATTTTTATCAAGGGATTTGATTCATTGTTAGATGTCTTTTCAACCATTTCCTCGAACTTTGCCAGTTCCTGATTAAGATGTTTAATATAACCATTTAATCTATCAGAATTTGTGAACAGGCCCCCCAAACCATAATGTAAGTAGCTTAGCAACAAGTAAAAGCAATCTGATATAAAGTTTAATGGTGTATCTATCAATCGTCCACTATCAGGGGAATAATATTCATCACATTCTTGGATAGTCGAGTTAATCTTAGTTTCCTCTTTCAAATCAAGAAGCTTATTGGTATGATTCAAATAATCGATGGATATTCTGTCAATCTTGTAGCCATCTATGATAAAAGGTTGCGAAAGTCTAACAAGAATCATTGTCAAATTAAACATGAATGAATCAGAGGCTATTTGTTTTGGGTTAGCGTGCTCTCCTCTTCGCAGATGATTCCTATTTACAATCTCAGCTAGATATTTCAAAAATGCAGAGCGACACAGTTCACCAGACCGTACTAGTTTGTCACAGATATTAAACAACCTATTGATCAGTACGGAGTGTTCACTATGCAACGATTCATGAATGCTTCTAATAGTTTGCTTTGTTGCTCCCTCTTGATAGTTGAAAGCGGCAATATCAGGTAGAAGAGGAGAAATTCTGAGAATGGGACCAAGAATAGTTTTCGACTCAAACTCATTAGCCTTCAGTCCAGAAGGATGAAATCCATCAATTAGGTAGAACTGCGAAGCAGCAACTTTATTGGAAACAAGTATCTGGAAAATTGTCAAGATCTTGGAATAGTCTGTGTCTGAAGTGAGGTCCAATTGGAATAATTGATGTGAAAGGCGTGGAACAAGAGTATTCAGAAGATCCAAAAGAGAATCTCCTTCTATAGATCTTGTTACAATGTCGACAAGCAGGCCATCATATTTGCCTGTTATACTCCAAATTTGAGTGATAATGGCGTCAATATTTACAGTATCACAAAACATGTCAGGAACCTGAAAAAGGATAAGTGAGTAGGACGAGCTGAGCCGAATCACCTCGTCAACTACTGCAGACTTTGGAGCACGTAAAGGATCTTCAGATGAGATCAACCGCTTCAAATTCTTCGCCTTCGACCAAGAATTGAACAGAAAGTCGAAAGATCCTGCAAATCTAGCAGTGTTTACTCCTCTTTCAGCTAAAATCTCCAAAAATGCTCCGTCGATCAGATCTAGTGTGAACAGTTTATGCTCTTCACTTAAAGACTCCAGAAACAGAAAACCTTTCTTTGACGCCTTTTCCTCCGAAAGAGATGCCTCAAGAATAAACTCCAGCTGTGTGCTTGTCCATTCATCAATTGACTCGTGCGGTCTTTTCTGTGGAGGAGGAGAAGATGCAGAAACGTCTTGAGGTCTTCGATCAGGTGTTCCATCAGACGTCTTTTGGGGCCGTGTCTGGCTCACTGAATTAGTTTCACGGCTATCCGATTTGGATGAGCTGCCGGATTGACTACGTGCGGAGTTCTGGCCTGGTGCTGTAGCCAGCCTAGCTAATCGCTTAGCTCGAATCTGAGGAGGGTAAATGTTAGCGATTTGTTCTTCGACTCTTGGATCATCCTGCGCTCATACTTACATCTTGGGAGCTGCTCATTGAAGTGAACTGAAGCTGAGTGAACAATGAGGCTCAAATGTTCGCCTTGGCTTTTGAGTCTACGACAGGCAAACTATAAACAAAAAAGCAGATCAACCGCATCCTCCAAAGGTTTCATCCTCTGATTAGATGTTCGCCACCTCGCGCTCACAGAGACCGGTGCACGGGTGTTATAACGAAGGAGTGTCAGGAGGCTCAACTAGAGCCAGCCAGAATAGACATGATCAAGACAACCTGGTAGGATGCAAGCAAACTAAACACGAAAAGCATACTACAGTTATCATACGCAAGACCTCTTTCAATCATTCTTTTTTATTAAAGATCACCGCAACCTGCAAATTATATATCAATTGCCACTAAAGGATAAATGAGACACACTTATTTAGGCCTTGATGGCAAACTTTTTGGCAGGGAAGGCAATAGCCTGCTTCTTAGCCTTAGCAGTCTTCTGGCTCTTCTCATGCTTGCTCAAAACTCTTCTGAGAGCTCTGGTCTTCTTTTGTCTCAAGTCCTTTGGTGCGTATTTCTTACCATTGTAGAATTCTCTGACAGATGCTCTTTGCTGCAAGTTGATCACAGTAAGCACTCTAGCAATGTTCTTTCTAACGGTGTGGATTCTTGGAAGAGAAGGTTTAGTTAGTTTTTGAACCTTGAGTTGAGCAAGCTCTTTCTTCAAGTCAACAAGCTGCTCTTGGAGCTGTTCCTTGGTCTTAGTTCTCAATTCGTATGTCTTAACGCCAGCCTAAAACTCAATAAAATAATGTTAGTATATTCCAAAATAGCCAAGGTGATTGCAGATTCGAAGACTACCATTCATGATCTACCATTACTCGGCCTCAGTAGCCAACAACAGTACTCCCGTATAATATGAGGAGTTGGTGTACTTGTTCCTTAGAGCTGTGTAAAAATGCATCGCTGCACATTCGAAATCATGAGTGAAAGCTTCTTCTAAACTGAGCAAGTATTCGGGTTGTATAACATACCATTTCTGTAATGATTTCCTGGGTTCTTTACGCAAGAGGTGTACGTTCACTTAGAATATCAACATTCACTATACAGTTAGGTAAGTTTTAAGACTGTTCAATTTACTCTATGATTAAAAATTTTTCAAACTTGCAAAATCCACTCCTTGCACCTCACAGTATTCCACGGGCTAACTAACTCTATAGCATGAAAGGAAGAGGTGCTTGAACAGGTTACTGAGTTGTACTGTAAAATGACAGAAGCAAAATATTTCTGAAAAAGGAAATATCTTGTGACTGTGACATTTGGAATTATCTCAGGGAACATAGGATCACAAAGACTCCTTATGATTTCTAGCTGATAACTACAATGTGCAAGTTATTGACTGTACAAGTGGAATAAGATTTATAGAACATTCTGTATCTAATTGTAGGGACTAGACTAAACAAACAATTCATATTAAATATAAAAAGTATGGAATTGAGACACTGAAATTAGAGAGAGAATGCATGGTTTCAAACAATCACACCTGCGAGCGGAAGTGTAAGGCAA
The DNA here is from genome assembly GCA_003706095.2 of Ogataea trehaloabstinens. Lineage (NCBI taxonomy): Eukaryota > Fungi > Ascomycota > Pichiomycetes > Pichiales > Pichiaceae > Ogataea > Ogataea trehaloabstinens. The sequence continues at coordinate 225,558 of PPKJ02000008.1, read as the reverse complement.
ACGAATAGGTGCGACAAGGCTTTCAATTCTCTTTAATTTCCCTTCTAAGACTTTTCACCTTCACAGATCCCTCAGTTGGCGCTCTTCAAGTTTGTGGATAGCCATTCTAAACCTTCATACAAACCATCACCAGAAGTAGCACAAGTAGCCTGGATAAACCATGGTCTTGGTCTAATCGATTGTAAACCAAGTTTCTCAGTAATCTCAGCGGCATTCATAGCATTTGGAAGATCCTGCTTGTTAGCAAAGACCAACAGTAAAGCATCTCTGAGCTCATCTTCGTTCAACATTCTTTGCAATTCCTCTCTGGCCTCAGCGATACGATCTCTATCGTTGGAGTCCACAACAAAAATGATACCCTGAGTGTTCTGGAAGTAGTGTCTCCATAGCGGTCTGATTTTATCTTGTCCACCAACATCCCAAACAGTGAAAGAGATATTCTTGTACTCTACAGTCTCAACATTGAAACCAATGGTTGGAATAGTCGTAACAATTTCTCCCAACTTGAGCTTGTACAATATAGTGGTCTTTCCGGCGGCGTCCAATCCAACCATCAGAATTCTCATTTCCTTACGACCAAAAAGGCCTTGCAACAACTTGGAGATTGACAAACCCATCTACAGTATCAACTTTCTGTTAGTAATGCTGTCCTCTATTTCAACCTCTAATACTGGAGTTTGAAAAACGCGTCACCCTTTGAAATTGGCTCGTTCCTTCCCGAATGCTTTCAGTTGCACCTACGATTGCTGTTTCTCTGATAACTCCAACTGTCTTTCGAAACTAAAGAGCACTTTACTCTTTGTCATCAGATATGACCTCGGACTAAATCAAAACACCATCGATAGTCTGCAGCAAAACTCCTTTCTCACAGAAAAAATTAATAGCAGGGAAGGAGGTACTAGCAAGCCAAAAAAAAGTGACAACGAATCAAAATCCAACAAAAGTCAAACACAAGCAGACTGCAACCCAATGTTAAAGCTCTGTAAGTCAGAAATGTTCATACTGTGCGTTCCCAGGTGAACATTTCAGTCGAATTTCCAACTGCAGTAGTCGAGACCCTGCCGATGGTGGCCAGCGGTCGCGCGAACTTCGAGCTCAAACCCGGTTTCGCAGAATGCTCTCTGTTTGATGTGTAATACATACCGTATATTATATCTCTTATAACGTGTGCTTGTCAGCTATTAAACACTTCTATCACGCTGACAAAAACCTATGCGCAGTCCGTATAATATTACTAGAGTTTGTCAAGACAAAACACACTTAGATAAAGGAGTTAAATATTGTCTTGTGTGATCTCCTCGTTGTGGCCAACTCACGAAATAATATTATTGACACGGGAAAAAATCGACAGATCAATGTTACCCTACTTTTGATGGTTAGGCTTCTGTGAGCAAGTACGATAGTACGATAGATAGTACGATAGATAGATAGATTGATAGACAGAGAAACAGATGATTAACTGGTAAGTTGAACAGTGAATTAACTCACAAGTATTGTGATGCAAAGGATGATCGAGGTTGAGAACAGAAAAGATCTCAAGTAAAGCCAAGGTGGATTGCACCCATGGGGAGCAAAAGAGGGATATTAACGGCCAATGTTGACCTTGCAAGTGGAGTATTTTTGTAGTGCACGTAAAAATACTGCGTATGTGACATCTTCGTTATCGGGTTCCCAGTACATTTCACTTAGTCTGGTGTGCCAAGGAGGGAAACCCTGGAGATTCAAATACGGCTGGAACAAAACAATTAGATCGGGCTCTACACCGACAAGCTGTTGGAGTTCTCGATCGATGAATTTGATATTGATTTCCTTTTCAGAAAGTTGATCTTTCTTAACAAGCTCTGACATGACTTTGGTGAGCTCGACAATTGTTGCTCTTCCATCGACGGCACTCAATAGAGTAATTTCGATATTAGGGTCATTTTCTTCTCCATTTTCATATTCACCGTCGTAGCTGCCTGAATAAGTTAAGTTTAGATGTGGGATCTTGATAACGTACATCGGCACATTGTTAGTTCCAAAGTATGCAATGAGTTTTCTGTGGAGTGCACGGCGAAGTTCTGGGACGTGCTTCTTAAGTATCCCATGATACTCGTAGATAGAGAGGTTTGGAATCCCAGATGAAAGACACCATGATACAACCTCAGAGCTGTCATTACACAGACCTTCTATTCCGCCATTTTCCTCCTGCTCTGGTTTGTAGTTAAGTATTGCAGATAGACGATAAGGGATTTTAGGGAGCTTGTTGACGTCACTGTTAATGAGTGCAGGAGTTTTTGAAGGATCATATGCGAGATTCAGAAACCACAATCTGATTCTGTTGAAGCTGAATTCATAAACGCGATAAACAGACATAACTAGATACAATGAGATCAGTACCGAGTGATAGAAATAAAATGTGAGCAACTCCTGATAATGAGTAGAGCCTGATTCGGTTTTGGAGGTTTTGGGAAACAGCAGTGAATTGAACAGGTTTTTAACTGAAACAAAGAACGAATCACTACTATATGCCGGAAACGGACCTCCTTCTTCTTGTGGAGCCGTGAAGCTGCTTTCAGCCCCAGGCTTTTTTTGTTCCTGCATCAAAGTTATGACTGGGTCGGAAGTAACACCTGGGTCAGAGTGCCCATTTTCAGAAACAACACTTTCTGTCTCATGAGGCGCTTCTGACGGAACTTCACCAGACATTTCCAAAGCAAAATGTTTCTAAAGCTGAAAACGACCTGCCTTTGCTGCTAGCTGAGCTGTTTGAGCTTTGTGTAAAGAACGACACCTAATTCCCTCTACGAGAATTTTGGTTTGTATGAACAAAGACCGCTTCAAGTCGTTGACAAAACCTCTTTCTTAAAGCAGAATCACACTATTTAGTGGATTATCAAGTCTCAGACTCTACCACGCTCTATTTCTCTTGCTTTCCCTAGAAAAGACAACTATATTACAAGGGGGATTCCTACTAAACTAAACTATTTTCCTTTTTCGAAGTTTTAGAATCTCACATCGGTCAAATTTTTTTGACATGCTTCCAAACCAGAAACTTATCTGAGGATTGTAAAATCAGTTAAGCGGGCAGCGTGATCAACACCTAAGAATCAACGTCTGGCTCAGTAGTTCATTAAAATATCCTAACCATAGTATTCAGGAGTGTCACTGTGTATCTCTTCTAGGCCATCGTCCTGGATTCCGCTTGAGGCCTCTGGTGAATTTGCTTGCGAAGTTCCTTCACCATTATTAAAAGACGAAGCAGCATTGTCTATTCGTTGAAGTAGTGCAGCCAAGTTGCTATCAGTATTAGTTCTGTACTGAGTACCATCATTATTGGTGCTGTCAGCTTCGGGTTGCGGATTGAGGTAGTAATCGTAATTGTCGTCATGATGATACAGCGCGAAATCATCAAGATCCTCGTCCGAACTAGAGTTGATTGACGGCGGCACGCTATTAGGATGGTTCAAGATATTGTTCATTACTATTGCTGGGAAGATGTCTTTTCTCGCAGACTGTTGCATATTGGAGGACCTCGAGTCAAATCTGGAAGAGACAAGAGTAGGCCCATCTTCGGTAAAATTGGATGAAAGATTTTGAGAAACCGTTGTTTTGGCCGCTCCATCAAAGCTGGAGCCCTCTGCTCTCCGCCCAGACAACTCGACAGACTTAAATCCATGAGAATCATGTCCGGTTGTTCCTAATGCAGTGGCATTAAGCGTATTGGCTATCTGTGTGATCTCTTCTTGTTCTTCTTCTGTGCCAACAGCAGACCTTGGTCGGAAATACTTGGATTTCCTTGCACTACCACAGACCCGAAAGAGCTCATCAACCTCTTCCAACATTAAACCTTTAGTTTCATAGACAAAGAAATATGCAAATATGAGCCCCAAAAAACAACAGCCACCCCATAAAAAGAATATTTTGTTTCCAAGAGCAAGAGTGTGCTTACCATTGTCGATCAGATAAGGAGTGCAGTATGCGAGAGCAAAGTTCAAAAGCCAATTGGTAGCAGCAGTAAGTGATACCGCCTTTTGTCTCACAGAAAGACTATACATTTCACCCACCAATACCCACGTGAGAGGTCCCCATGTCGACGCAAAGAAGGCTATGAACAAACATACCAAAGCTACCATTATCTTATTTGCTGTGACAGAATCTGTGGTTTCACCGACAGCACCAATAACTATATTAGATGCTGTCATTCCCACTGAACCAACCAAAAGAAGAGGTCGACGACCCCAAACTTCAACGAATATAATCCCTGGTATAGTGAACGCGACATTGACCGCATACGTGATAAACGAAATAAAATACGAATCGGCCACACCAGCCTTGACAAAGAAATTCACCCCATAATAAAAGTAGAAGTTGATGCCAGTACATTGCTGTAGTCCTTGTAGGAGCATTCCGGTAATCATTCGTCTTACCTGTCGAGCTCTGCTTGGGGATGCCTTGAAACAATCAAAGATAGAAGTATCGCCAAAACTCATTTCATAATCATGACTTGCTTTAATCTCTATCAATTCTTCAATTAGCGTCGCATCATTAACAGGGAGTCTTCTAAACTTAGACAGTGATAAAATTGCATCATCAAGTCTTCCTTTTTTGACATAAAATCTTGGTGACTCTGGAAGCATATACATTCCGACGGTCAAAATGACCCCCCATAATAGTTGTATTCCGATGGGAATTCTATAACATCGAGAATCATTTATCGAGTGAGTTGCTTGAGTGATAGCACTCGAAAGTAGAAGGCCCCAGGTAATCGCCCACTGGTATAACGAAATAATCGAACCTCTTATCCACTTAGGAGACGCCTCAGCTTGATACAAAGGAGTAACGGCAGATATCAAACCTACGGAGAAGCCACTCACAAATCGTCCAGCACATAAGAGGGGTATGGCTTTTGCTGAAACTTGTAACACTGTACCAAGTGTGAATGCAAAACCAGTGCAGCAAACAATGCTCAACCTTCTTCCAATGGTGTCTGAAATCATAGGTGCAGCAAGAGATCCAACCAAGGTTCCAATAGATAACATAGCAGTAATGATAGAAGTTTGGCTGGGGGTGAAGCTTTTGCTTTCACCCCCAAACGTATCCTTGACGTATGTCATTTCTAAAAGACCGTTGATTACACCCGTCTCGTACCCATAAAGAAAGCCACCTAGAGCAGTCAGTAAACCTACGTAAACTGCCATAGCAGATGACCTGCTTTTCTTCTTTTGCTGAGCGCTGTTTTCACTGGCATTATCGAATTCTTGCTTCTGCTGAAAACTCTTGAACTCCTTAGATTCCTCATCATCATTGACATGTCTAACAGTATGAACGCTAATGCCATTTTCCATACGATGCTCGTTACTAGTCGAAGTATGTAAGACCACGCTATCAGGATATTGTATTTCTGTGCTCTCAACCTTGGACGGTCGACTAGGTGGAGTTATAGTCATTGCAAGTATGTGGCTGTTAATAAGGACGATGCATTTGAGCAATCAAGCTATGAGTAATTATGATAGTGAGGATTGATAATTTAAGCACGTTAGGACGGTGTTTAAATCAAGATCGGGATTGGCTGCTGAGCTCAAGATCAAGTGCTGAGAAGCAATGGTGATAGCAATTTGAGCTGCAAAAAAACTTTCAAAGAGGGGATATGCTGCGGTATTTAATCAGACCCTTTATACAACTTTTGTTGCCCTGTCACTGTATTATAAGTTCACCTCCCTTCCAAAATGAAAATATGCGGGTATTTAGTCTCGAAAGAGGATATCTGAGCGTCTAACAATAAGGTCTTCTCGAGATAAAGGAAAAGAAGATGAACTTGTTCCTGTCACTTTAGATATTTTTTAATTCTGGGGTTTACTAATTTGCCGTCTTCAAATTTCTTTCTTTGCGTCGATCGTCGCTAAGAGCCAACAGATTCGAGGGTACCAGAGTAAACTAAGGTATCGTCAATTTCAGCATATTTTGGGACGTGGATCTTAGCCGTGTTGTAAATGCTTTCAGTGGAATGACGACTGGATAGTTACAAGTTACAACTTCGTATGAGTGATATATAGTGTCTCTGCGCTTATATACTATTAATAGTGTAAATCCTAAAGTAAACGATTTGGGTATCAACATGGACAAATATCTTGAGAAAAGGGTATATCAGTTGATCATCTTAGAAAGTCCAAATCTTATAGACAGCATTCTCGAAAATCGCTTTGTCTTTTTTGAATTTGTTGCAGACTTAGGGGTAGCTAGCTTTTCAGGGACCTCTTGCTGAATACCAACGAGTTCGTAATTATTACCAGAGGATGCTTCAAAGCCAGGAGATTTTAGTTCTATGCTTCCAGTACTATGGTTTGGATGGGCTGCTAAGCCTAAGCTTGCAGCTTCAACCACAGTACTAACATCCTCGGATGAATAATTTGCTTTTGTGGTCAGCGAGGTTTGCGAAGCAAACTTTTCATGATCTTTTGATGAAGTTGAAAGTGAGGGTGCACTCATGTTTGAATTAAACCATCCAAACGACCTGCGTCTTGATTTAGAGGATGAAAGGCTTCTTACATTAGAAGAAGGTATTAAATGTTCTGACTCTTTAGAGGTATTATTGACTGAAGTGCAAGGGTCTGAAGCGATTCTTCTGCCGTCACTAGCTCTTTTATCATCATCCAAGTTATTACTAGAAATCGATGAGCTGGACTGGGCTGAGGTTGATAGTATCTGTGAAAGTGTCTTGGAGCTCAAAGCGCTCGAAAGGGAACGGTAACCAAGGAAAGATGTTCGTCTTGAAGATTTAACTTGAGTATCCATATCAAACACTGATGAGTTTCGATTTCTCATCTTTCGTGTATTCAATTGTGGAAGAGTCTCCTCCTCAAGAGGAGATGCTAAAATCTCCTCCAGAACCGACTGACCAACTTTAAGTCTGCTCTCCAAAGCTTCAAACACATCATCGTATGATGTAATCCAAAAATTCAAAAGTTCCTCATTTATTTTATAGCTTTGAAGAAGATTATCAGCACTGCTATTGCTTCCTGCAGACACAAGCGGGTTGTAAGCTGTGAGATCATCACTTTTGAAAAAGCTGAGTTGGAAGATCTTTGAGAGGTTAGAAGGATTCATTTTTGTGATCTCAACTATCTCAGGTTTGGAGATATAACTCAGGAAGCCTAGCAAATAGACAAATAAATGAACATTCTCAATTGGTAATTGGTTCAAGTTCTCTAAGGATTTTGATGATTTTGATGATTTTGGCTGTGATTGTAATTGTTCTTTGTGTTCAGTGGGTGATATCTGCTCTCCCAGACTTGTTGTTTCCGTTTTATATGTGCTCACACTGAACTCACCCTCTGATTCGACTTGTGAAGCCTGCTCTACTTCTCCTTTTTCCAAAATATGAGAAACTGGATGATGTATCTCATCAACCTCAGAACTTGAACCTAGAGCACTCTCAAGCTTAACCTCCTTTTTGAGCAGCTCATTCACATTGGCAGTGATGAGGCCGTTTTCTAAATTAGCAAGCCATCTTTTGAGAATCATTGCAGCATCGTAAGGATTGACAGTTATGTCTTCTGAAGCATCACAACTGTCATCAACGATACGACAATCAGTAAACTGAAAGTTATCTATACCTTGTTCTTTGATTTGGGCCTCGATTTTCTTAACTTTTCTGATAGACCCGTTAATTCTGAAAATCCCTTCCACTGACTCATTATCTATAATAAACTCACAGCACTTTTGAACCAAAGTAGGAACAACCAACTGCTTTACTTCGAATCTCGATTGTATAAGGGACGCGTTAACATGCGATCTTCGAAGTTCATTTGAAAGCTTATAAAAAGGTGTTTGATGGCTAGGAAGGCCTATATTTTGAAGTGAAGGGCTTACAGCTAGCGTGATTCGTCTGGATTTTCCTGCATCCAAATTAAATTCAGATGAAGTGGGACTGTCGTGTGCAGCAGTTGGAGAAGAGACAGACATACGCTTACTCTTATCAGTATACAGCGACTTGAAAATAGGTTTCTTGAATGTAGAACTTGCATCTGTAGGAGTTGTAGGCGTGATTGGTGATAAACGCTGTTGCGGTTGCATTTTTTGCTGTGAGGATTGTTCAGGATGCTGCACTACAGAAGACATGTTTCAAAAAGAACTACCAAAACAGACTTATAATAAAAGAATGTGAATGTGAATGTGATCTGTCTTAGTGGAGTTTCCTACTTTATCCGAGCATAAATTCTTCAGAAAGCTCTCTAAATCTTCAAAGAACACTAATGTACAGTAACTGCTAGAAGTAGATAACTTTCCGTATTCTCCACTCAAAGCCCAAGATGAAACGCGCTCAATTTGCAGGCACTGTTTTTTATTGCACTGCCTGGATGCTTGACAAGCGCGGTTCGTGATGAGAAACAATTTACGAGATAGCTGCAGAAAATACGGCACAGCCTCTTCTTGAGATTGACGGGAAGACCTTAAGCTCAGTTAATTGGGGATTCTCTCAGCTCAGTAATTCGAGAAGATTGCCCTGTTTCAGTCTACAACAGAAGGTCTTTTACCTGTGATTGCTTGTAAATGACATAGGTCCCCCTTATTTGCAAATAATAACTATCTGACATCAAAATATGCACCTCCTCCTGTAAGGGCCAATGCATAAAAAAGTTTTTGGCCGCTGAGAAGTGTGTGTAGGTTACCCGGATCTTGGAGGTCCGGGTAATATCAGGTCATGTCGGGGCGAAAGACGCAAAAGCCGGGTAAGATTTTTCCAGCTTGATGTGGTTCACGTTGGAGTTTCAGCCACCTAGTGAGAGCGTACCGCATTGATAGAGGCAAACGTATAACGTAAAAAAATATAGGACTACGCACAAAGGAGAAAGAAAATACAAGTTTTTGTAGACAAGCTAAAGAAAAGGAAGGGCGCGTATGGCCTTGTGTTACGATCAGAAAACTGAAGGGTTCAGTTTAGCACACACCGCACATTTGTTAGAGCACTGATACACTGGCTGAACTTTAAAAGGACGGTTATCCTGTTTTGTGGAGAAAGGAGTCAGAAAATCAGGCTGTGATAGCAAGCGATTGGTCAATCAGTGGGTTGTTTTCACATACTGACAAAGACTAAAAGAGCATATTTCGCACGTCGCATGGTTGTTCATATTTTGTACGAATTGATTTGCTAGTTACAACCCAAGAGCTTGCATGTTTTTGACATCTTATAATACAGTCCCTATAAGGTTTCTCACTCATTTAAATTTCCTGCGATATGACGTCTGAGAACCTCTATTCTGCCGTATATTCGGGTGTTCCTGTTTATGAGTTTATAAACCCTAAGACTTCTGTTATGCGACGAAAGAAGGATGGTTGGATCAATGCCACACACATTCTTAAGGTTGCCAACTTTCCTAAGGCGAAACGTACAAGGATTCTGGAGAGGGGAGTACAGACTGGAGTACATGAAAAGGTCCAGGGAGGATATGGAAAGTATCAAGGAACTTGGGTTCCTATGGAGAGGGCTACTGAGATTGCTACTGAATTTGGAGTTTTAGGTGAACTCCAACCTTTGTTCGACTACCATTCTACAGGAGGAGCCAATTCCCCACCACCGGCTCCGAAACACCATCACGCTTCTGGAGGAGCCGCTAGTAAGAAATTGAAAGGGTCTGCCAAAGTTAATAAAACGAGCTCAACGCAGTCATCTGCTTTGAAAGATAAAAACGGAAACATGGGGTCTAGTGCCATAGATAGACCTCATGCTATAAGGAGGACCGCCGCATCAATATCCTCCTCTGCCTCAGGCCATGGTACGAGAAGAAGAACCCTAAAGCCTCCTGGAGGCAGAAGATCGAAAAGGTCTACAACAGCAGAAAATGGAGCTTTCTCCGCTACGGACTCAGATCTAGATTCTGAGTTTGATGACAATGATTCTATTGCCGCTGATATAGAAAGGGGGATACACCCGGAAAGTGTGCTTGGTGATGCTATAATTTCCCCTAGAGTGGAGCAGAGACATCCTAACGACAGCTCTTCGGCAAGTGACTTTATGAGCGATGGCGATATTGAAGACGCTCTGCAACGAGGGCGGGCATTTGACCGAAGACAAGAACTTAACGCAGATGTTCAAAGAGATCGCCAGTACTATCTAATGAATAATGCACAACAAGATAATGCTAATTCGCATTTAAGTTCTCAAAGGACTCCTCTTGATTCAGCTTCAACTCTTGAACAAGAGGATGAAAGACAAGAATGGTCTGCATCAAAGAGGAACCATACCCAAAAATTGCTGGAGTACTTTTTATCCACGGAAGATAGTATTTCAAACGGTACAACTATCCCAGAGTTTATCACAGATCCTAATAGCGAGTTTGATCTCAACCAAGTGATCGATAAAGATGGTAATACAATTTTTCATTGGGCTTGTGCAATGGGTGACTTGAAGATTTGTGACGCTTTACTCACTCGGGGATGTAACTATAGAGCCCTTAATAATGAAGGACAAGTTCCTATCATGAGATCTGTTTTATACACAAACTCATATACGAGGAGAACTTTTGCCAAGTTATTGGATTTGTTGAGGGACTCGCTTCTTGATTCTGACAGTCGTGGCAGAACGATTCTCCATCATATTGGCTTCTCAACTAACTCCAGTTCGAATCTGCCTTCTGCCAGATACTACACAGAGATATTATTAACGAAGATAGCTGAAACAGTACAACCCATGGAGCGAATTATCAATTTTATCAACCAGCAAGATCTTGATGGAAATACAGCACTTCATATTATGAGCCATAACAGCGCTAATAAATGTATCAGAGTGCTTCTTAGCTATAACGCGCGGGTTGATATTCCTAACAGTCAGAACGAATATGTTAGTGATTACCTTTATAGCAACAGTGTTATTGAACCTGATGGGCAACGCCCTAATGGTTTAAGCGGTTCAGTTACAGCTCCCATGTCACATTCACACTTGTTAAACGATATCGACTCGTTCAATCACATGAGACCATTCAATCCTTCCTTTAACTATCGAAACCATACCATTAACTCCCATTTTGATCTAATGGGATCAGTCGGATATTTATCTGTTCCGCATTATTCAGAGTCAGCGATGCAAGTTAATCAGAAATCTGGAGAGCTTTTGGAGAAAATGGGAGAACTATCTAATGCGTTTGATACGGAATTACAACAAAGGGATAGTGATATTAAGGAACTAGCTGCTATGGTTGGTCAAATTGACAAGGACATAGAAAAGACCGATAAAGATATAGGGGAGATTATCAACTCTGTACTGGAGAACAAAAAAGTCGGAGCTGAAGATAGCTTTGAGCAAAAAGTGGAAGCTATTAGAAGTGAACTAGAAGTGATAGAGGAAGATTATGGATCTAAGACCGAAACTCTGCGAAAACTGATTGAAAGATCGCAGGCAAAGGACCTTGCGACAGTGGTTCAACATTATGAAGAGGAGCAGTTCAAAGAATTGAAAATTAAGAATGAGGACGATTTACAACCTTCCAATTACACCCTTGATACTTTTAAGACGGTCCTACGGCTAGTCGCGCTTCAGATCACTAGAAGACAAGCGGTTGAAGAACTTGTCAATCTTTATGCTGAAGCTTCTGAAAACACTGACATTATCTCTAGTTATCGCAGACTTGTGTCGAAGTTATCAAGTGTGCCGATTGACGAGATAGATGAGAGTTTGGATGATATCGAGCGCTGCTTGAAGAACGACAACTTATAGGGGTAAACTAGCTCCCTGCTTTATAGATTCAGTGCCCTGGTGGCTTTGTCTGTAACATTCAATATTTCAGTTCTAGAAATCAAAAAGATAACATTTTTAATTTTTATAGAGATAGCCACTTGTTTACTTGTCCTTAGAAGAGGAGAAGCCTTCATCTTGGTGGTCATTGGTGATGCTAATCGACCACTATAGCTTCAATTATGGGCCTACAGATTGAAGACGAGTCTATCAGAATCCCTGCACCTGATAGAGGCTCTTACCTAGCTGCCACTTTTACAAAAGCACGAAGCTTGATTGACGAGAAGCTTCAAAACTCTCTTACATTGCCCATCAATGGACTTGCTATTATCGTTCATGGGAATGGAGGACATAAAGACTACTGTTATCACAAGCGACTGGCAAGGTCATTGAGCGAAGATAGAAACATCAACGTTGTAAGATTTGACTTTCGGGGTTGTGGAGATTCTCCTAAAGTCGATTCATCAGGAAGAACTGTTGATGATGATGTTCAGGATCTTGCGTTGGTTGTCAACCATTTTAAGTCGGTCGGCTACCATGGAATCAGAATGCACGTAGAGCTTATTGTTGGACACTCACGTGGTTGTCTTGCCATGTTCAATTGGTGTTTGAGAGAGCAGCGAAATCCACATGGGGGATATGTACCATTTTTAGTCAATTGTTCTGGTAGATTTGATGGTGATGGACTACAGAAGAGAGTGAACAGCTTGCATCCAGACTGGCTTGAAAAAGATGGCTTCTTCGCTCCTGGCTTCACTGGAGGAGTATTTTGTCCTAAGATATGGATTCCTCGAAGGGAAACACTGAGTATAATAGAGCAGAAAATGGACAAAGTTAGAGATCTTAATGCTTTAACAAGAGTACTCAACATTTATGGAGAAATGGATACAATCATACCTCGGGAAGATGCTTATTCCTACGATAAATGCTTGGGTAGTAGATCTGAGCTTTTATTTGTGGATGGTGCCGATCATAACTTCCACGGAGATATTGTTTATGATGAAGATGGTATCGATAGAGTTGCTATAGGAGGGAAAGAATACCCATTGCATAGAAGAAAGAAGGTGATTGATTATGGAGGTGAAGTTACCGAACACATTATAGCCTGGTTGGATAATGATAAGAGATCAAATGATTTCTTTGAAGCAACACAGTATATTCGAAAAGGAGTGCCCAGGTGGCATACTGTGGATGGGGTTTTTAACTTTAGGGATACAGGAGGATGGGAAATTTCAAGGGGTGAATTCATGAAGAATGGATTAGTATTTCGAAGCGGACTCCCGTCGAAAGCAAGTGAGGATGGCAAGAAACGTTTGAGGGAGCTCAAAGTTAGTGCTGTATTTGATCTGAGATTTGAGAGCGAGAGAGAACAGGACGGATCTTTGGAGATGGAGGGATGCGAGAGGTTTAATCTTCCAGCAATTGATCCGCAAAACATGGCAGAATTCTCTACAATATATCCGAGACTACACGTTTGGTGGTGGTCTTATACGGAGGCATACAAATTGATGTTGACTCACAACACAACCAAATACAAGGTCATACTTCAGTTTTTAAGGGATAACCCAGGAAGCCCGATCCTAGTTCACTGTTCTGCAGGTAAGGATCGCACAGGTTTGGTGATAATGCTTATACTATTACTTGTTGGAGTAGATCCTACTATTGTTGCACGGGAATATGAATTGACCGGTATTGGATTGAGACCTGAACTGGAAGCCATGAGACAGAAGTATGAGCAGCGGATAGAGAAGATGAGTGAAATAATGAAGAATCGGATTGGCGCACTCGGTTCTACCAGTGATGGTTTTGAAAACCTGACTAGCAGCCGATATGAGGTGATGTTGGCTACTATTGGGTGGCTCGAACAAGTATATGGGGGTGTTCGAGGATATCTTACTAGGGAAGTGGGGCTGACAGATTCCGATCTTGACCAAATTGTGGCTAATTTGTGTGGGGCGGATTAAGGTGAGAACAGGCAGTACCCCTCAAAATTTTGGCGACGGCAAACCAAAGTTCTTCCCCTCTACATTCTCTGCCCGAAAGGCTGTAGGATTCTTGAACGGCTGGAAAAATGGTTTTAGTGGGGAAGTTGACGAGCCCGTGACTGTCAAGCCAAGCGAACGACCTGTTGCAAGGCTTTAGAAGGGTCTCAAGGGCCACTTTATGAGTCATACCATGACAAGAGGGTGTGCGGCTAGATTTACGTGTGGCATGTGCCGGCTACAGAGCCCCTCATCAAAGCTTCCCCTCCTTTATCAAGTGAGTGAGACACGAAAATAGGGAAAATGGTGTCAGCAGGACCTATGAAAGCGTGGGGAAGAAGAAAAAAATTTTCAGCAGGGAAAAATGAGTCTTTAATTTTTCAGATACTGGGGAAGTTTTAGAACATTCATAAACAGAGCTTCTGCGTAAGTAGTGATCAAAGCTTACATCGATAACAGCAGAAACATACTAGTGGAAACCAGCTACAACAACGATATGTTTAAGAGGTCAATGACGGTTCTTCAGAAGTCTTCAAAGGCTCCATGGGCCAACATGCTAAGAGATCCTTCAGTGAAGTACCACCGTTTTAGAGGAGTCGAACTACCAGACAGACAGTGGCCAGAGAAAGTAATTGAGAAAGCTCCAAGATGGCTGTCGACGGATCTTAGAGATGGTAATCAATCTCTTCCAGATCCAATGTCTGTGGAACAGAAAAAGGAGTACTTTCACAAACTCATTGAGATTGGGTTCAAAGAGATTGAAGTTTCATTTCCTTCCGCTTCACAAACTGATTTCGATTTCACCAGATATGCCGTGGAAAACGCTCCAGATGACGTATCTATCCAAGCTCTTGTACAATCCAGAGAACATCTTATTAGAAGAACTGTTGAGTCATTAAAGGGTGCAAAGAAGGCCACTGTCCACACTTACTTGGCCACCTCCGACATGTTCAGAGATATCGTTTTTGGAATGTCTAAGGAGGATGCTATAGCTAAGGCTGTGGAGACCGCTAAGCTTGTGAGGTCACTTACTAAGGATGATCCAAATATGTCCGAAACCACATGGACTTACCAATTTTCTCCAGAATGTTTCAGTGATACTCCAACCGAGTTTGCTTTGGAAATCTGTGAAGCTGTGAAGGCTGCGTGGGAACCAACTGCTGAGAACCCAATTATATTCAACTTACCTGCTACAGTGGAGGTATCTGGTCCTAACGTGTATGCGGACCAGGTCGAATATTTCTGCAGAAACATAAGTGACAGAGAAAAGGTTGTTGTCTCTCTTCACTGCCACAATGACAGAGGGTGCGGTGTGGCTGCAACCGAGCTCGGTTTACTTGGTGGTGCAGACAGAGTTGAAGGATGTCTATTTGGAAATGGAGAGAGAACTGGTAATGTTGATCTTGTTACTGTTGCTCTTAATATGTACACCGACGGAGTTTCCCCGGAGCTTGACTTTTCTGACATGGAATCTGTGATTGATGTTGTCGAAAAGGGCAACAAGATCCCTGTCCACGAAAGAGCACCATATGGAGGTTCTCTTGTGGTGACTGCTTTCTCTGGATCTCACCAGGATGCTATTAAGAAAGGTTTTGCCAAGCAGGCTAAGAGAGAAGAGAACGGTGATTTGAGATGGATGATCCCATACTTACCACTTGATCCAAAGGACATTGGAAGAAATTACGAGGCTGTTATTCGTGTCAACTCACAATCTGGTAAAGGAGGAGCTGCATGGGTTGTTCAAAGAGCTTTGGGCTTGGACTTGCCAAGAGGAATGCAAGTTGACTTTTCAAGAATTGTTCAAGAGGCCGCAGATGCTCTTGGTCGTGAGCTTAAGGCTGATGAGATAATCAATCTATTACAAACTAACTACAACGTAGACAATTGCACCAATAGCACAGTCAGCGTTGAGGACTACAACATCACAAAGGAATCAGAATTTATTACTACAATCAAGGCTGATCTTGTTATCAACGGTCAAAAAGTTAGTGTTGATGGTGCCGGAAATGGTCCTATCTCGTCATTTGTTGATGCACTATCCAAGGCTCTAGGAACCAATCTCGAAGTGCAAACTTACTCTGAGCATGCTGTTGGTAAGGGATCTGCAACTAAGGCAGCAACATACGTTTTACTCTCCGTAGAGGGAGACGCTGATAGATCCAAATGGGGTATTGGTCTACACGAGTCGATCACCAGAGCGTCTATCAATTCGATTACTGCCTCTGTCAACAACCTTATTGAGTGCCAGGCCATTCTTCCAACTAAAAGCAAGGCTTTTGCTTAAACTGACCTAGCTTGTTTTTATTTCTACTGTATATGAAAAGTAACAAGTATTACAAGTATTTATTGACTATCGTTGATGCTTATGCAGAAGGCCACATTTGACCGACACAGTCGGCTGGAATGGAATCCAAGTCATCCTCGTTAAGTTTTACGTACCCAACATGCCAGTAACAAGGGTGGTTCCTAAAGTAGTCGAGCCATGATTGTAGCCTCCTCTCAGCAACATCTTCATCCAGTCCTCTCAAGTCCCAGGTCCGCTGGTCGGGCCGGTCAAAGCAACCAGTAACAAACAGTCTGGAATAATCAACCCCGGCAAAAATATTATAGGACCTTCCTGGCCCATACAACGTATCACGTGCGTAACTCACGTCGAAAACCGTTCCATTGACACTTATGTAAATCGGTAACTTGGAATTGGACCCATCAAAGACCGATAACTCCTTCACGGTGTATTCTCGAGGCCCCTGTATCAGGCTCTTCAGATAATTTAGTCTGTACTGCTTACAAGGAGCCTTTAAAGTCCAAATCAAAGTTCCCGTAAAAAAGTATGACAGTGTCACCGACAACAGCAAAACTGCTGCAGAAACCTGAAGTATATCAAGCACATTGAATGTCGATCGTGCTCGCATCATTCAGTTGCACTGCCCATCCTGGTCGCTCGCCTACACAACTAAGTGCTAGCCGCTTCAAGTTGATAATTTACAAGCATAATTTTTCAGGCTGTGAAAAACGCCTCTTAGTGGTACAAATGAAAAATTTGCAAGTTTAATACGTTGACTACTTCCTCTTGATAAACCTCTTTTATCGTACCAAACCATCTCTTAGACAGTGCGATTCGATCTAACATAGCCATATTTTATGGCTAAACTCTATAGATTTTATACGCGATTCAAAGATGGTGAGATAAATCCATTTCGTATGCTAATAAGAACCCGTCTGGATATCGTATCTTTACTGGTACTTTAACGGAAAGAGGGGTGTCAGATAGCATATACATCATCACGACAATGTAGTCTTAACGCTCTTTTAGCAGCTTGTTTCTCTTCTCTCTTCTTTTGAGTCGCTCCACCTTCTTAGCATGCATCACTGCTTGTAGCCGTTCATATCGTTCTGTCTCTTCTTTCTTTGCTCTACGCTCTTTTATTTTGTCGATTTTCGCCTTTTTCTCAGCCTCTTTATCTTCTTTCAATTGCTTCAGCTTAGCCTTCAACTGCGCAGACTTGAGCCTGTGTTCCTGCCTTTTGTCCCATGAAGACCCTGACCCCAAAGATCTAATATGAAATGCCTTCTTTTCCGTTTTCCATCCCTTTCCTATAATACTGTGTTAGTTTGAGGCCATCTGCGTAGTGCAATAATGCTCACTTACCGCTCACTCTGGATCCTTTCATAGAATCCACTTGCGTGGTTGACATCTCCTTCTCAACAGAACTCATTGTCAGTCAAACCTGCCCCCTGTACACAACCACAAGAGAAAGGCTCTTCACCTATCATCATCATATCAGATCTCTAAAATTTTTATCTTGTATTATTTTGAGATTACGTAATCTCATATTGAGATTGCTATTGCTTCGAAGCCCACTTGAAATAGCCGCAGTTGTAATCATTGTGAAGCTTGGAACCCAACGAGGCTGCTGAATCTGCGTCCCACGTTTCGTTACGTGACACCCTTGAGCAACACCAAAATTTCTTGCCCACGTTTCCACTGGAGGTATTTTTCACAGCTCTTAGAACACAGGCATCATTATGCCTGCAAAGGGGTATGGAGTTGTTCGATGTCTTCAGCATTGACTTGAAGTTTTCAATCGACGCAGCTGGCACCATTCTTCTGGTATCAGGAGTTTCTTTATCTTCTGGCGGCTTTATGTTCTGTTTGAAGAAATCTGAGATGGCGGCTTGATCTGCCTCTTTGACTTTCTTTCTGCTAGTATAAAGACTGCTTATTGGCGTCTTTCTTTTTGTCGGTTGAGGATGGTTTTCAGGTCTGGTGGATTCCAAAGGCTTCTGCTTTTTCATGAAAAAAGAATCAATTGTCTTTACAGAATGTAATCCATAGTACTTCCTTGCTTCAAACCAAAGAGTTTTATTCTCGAATTCTGATGAACGGTCTAAACAGCTATTCAAGTCCATGACTTCGTAGTCAAAGTCTGCAAATATGGGACAATGATCAGAACCGCTCAAAAACGGCCATATTCCAGCCTTTTTAGACGATTCAAAGAGATCATAACTGGATAAAATTAAATCAATTCTGGAACCAATATTTTGTGGCCGGTCATTCCTGAGAGTATTCCAAACAGTGTACATTTTGAGTCTTCTCCCTTGTAACTCTCTGACAACATCGTATAAGAATGCCTTGTCATTAATCAAAAAACCAGTTGTGTCATGTACACAAGAATTGACCAAAGCCCTTGGCTTGGTGGATGATTTGAAACTGACAGCCATTTCCTTATTGATTTTCTCAAAGTCCTCCGCTTTTGTCGGTTTTTTCAACAAACCGTCCTTAAATCCAACTTTTATGTACTCATCACTATCAATCATGTCAATGGATACATTAATATCTCCAAGAATAATCACTTTCTTTCCCATCCGGATCAAGTTTCTGGCTCTGGCAAATAGACACTCCAAAAACAACAACCTTATATTCTCTCCTTCTTCAGCACCCATAGAATTTGCAGGACAGTACACAGAAATAATCACTGTGTCAAAGTTCAGTTCCACTATCACACATCTTCCTTCTCTGTCCAATTTTTGTAAAGTACTACGCGGTTCGTCTTGATTGGCATATCCACCTATACACAACTGACCTAATTGGGGATCGCCACAAGCATCCACATATGACACGTTAGTATCTTTAACAGTCAATGTCCCAGTTATTCCTTCTTCACATTTAACCACAACAAGTGCTTTCTTTACTATATCTGATTCGTCTGGTGATGGTTTTCGTATAAACAATCCAACGCCACTATATCCTTTCTTAGATACTGGAATAGTAACAAAGGACCTATAATGAGGTACTTCTGCTATAGTTTGGTCAATATCAGACCTTTGAAGTTTCAGTTCCTGTAGGGAGACTATATCCGAGTTCATGAGCTCAAATACTTGTCCATAATTAGTAGTCTCTGTCCATGGATGATAATTTCTGAGAGTCTTGATGCCGTTCACATTAAATGATACCGCGCGTAGTGAGGTAGGGGAGCCCTTTTTGGGAATTTGCTCACTCATTGCCTATAGTAAATAAGATTATGCAAGTCATAGTCACCAATTCATAGCCGGTTGGCCGACTCAGCAAGAAGAAGATGGTATATATACTTAATTGAATTATTTATTTCGAGTTGAATTATTTTAAAAATGTTTTAAACTAGTATAACGTCCATGGGCTGGTAATCGAAATGAAGACGGCCTTAGTCGAGAAACCTCAACGTTCGATAAGTGTCTGACAAAATGAGTCAGTTCAAGCATAAAATCTAGCAAATTGGGTATATGGATGCGGTCATTAAGAGAAGAGCGATATCAGTTATTTGTAGATTCCAACGTTTCTGTCCCAGCCGTGGAGCCCGGCCTCAGCAGCAGCCTCAGGATCAGCTTGTGGATCTCTCTTGTAGATTCCAACGTTTCTGTCCCAGCCGTGGAGCCCGGCCTCACCTACAGCTTCTGGGGCGGCTCCAGCTTCGGCAGAAGCCTCCGCATTAGCGGAAGCCTCAGGCGCTCTCTTGTAGATGCCAACGTTTCTATCCCAGCCATGGAGCCCGGCCTCAGCAGCAGCCTCTGGATCAGCTTGTGGATCTCTCTTGTAGATGCCTACGTTTCTATCCCAACCATGGAGCCCGGCCTCAGCAGCAGCCTCAGGCTCAGCCCCAGGCTCTCTCTTGTAGATGCCAACATTTCTGTCCCACCCATGTAACCCTGCGTCAGGTTCAGCAGCAGCTTCAGGATCAGCTTGTGGATCTCTCTTGTAGATTCCAACATTTCTGTCCCAGCCGTGGAGCCCAGCCTCAGCAGCAGCCTCTGGATCAGCCTCAGGATCAGCCTCAGGCTCTCTCTTGTAGATTCCAACGTTTCTGTCCCACCCATGGAGCCCGGCCTCACCTACAGCTTCTGCCTCTGGCTCTCTCTTGTAGATACCAACATTTCTGTCCCAGCCATGAAGTCCAGCTTCAGGCACAGGAGCAGTAGTGACTACTGCTATTAGAATTGAACAGTAAAGAGTGAACGAGAACTTCATATTTCAGAATAATCAATTGCAAACCTCGAATTGATCGTTGCATTTTCAAAACCAACTCTCAACTCTCGTTCACTTTCGGGGGGACGTACCCAGTTATATACCATTTAAATCCGAGGTTTCTGGTCGGATTCAAACACCAACTGGTTGCTGTTGTGATGCCCCTGTCAGCTTCAACTCCTTCGAAGTTTCAGACTCATGCAATCTATAACATTTCCAAAAACATCGTTAATGATTCATGAAATCAAAACACACAAATACGTTCAGTTCTACCACTTCCGGTAAACTGTCTGAATCTGTGGGCTCTGCTTGTTTAACTGGTGTCGTTTGAGAAGATCCATTAATTTACCAATTAGGAAATATGTCATAGATTAGATATCGAAGCTGCTTAAAAAACTCAGCACTAAAATTGACACAGAATCCTACTTCCCTTTTCGGGACATCAAAGGGAATTTCTGACGCCTTAGTGACGAGGAAGCTTCTTCATCAGATTCAGCTCATGACATGGTAAAAACACTGTATCAACGAATGTGAAACACCAAGAGACGCTTGGGGCAGTTTTAAAATTCCTTTAAAGTCCTTTCTAGGAACAGCATTTCAAGTCAAGCAGCTGTACAGTTGAGTTATATGCAGAGGAAGTTGGCCTTTGAATCCGACCCAAAAGCTGAAACTCGTCTATTTAGAGTATGTATACATCTATAGTGTGAACAATCTATCGGAAATATGCTCAAAGATCACGGGAATTGAAGCAACATCAATGCTGCAAATTAGAGCCCCAATGTTCGAAGTCAATAATCCTCCTGTATGTACAAGTTGGGTCACATTATTGGTAACGGTCTTCCTGTGAAGACAATTTTATGAGTAATCACATCAACAATCTCACTTTGTATATCCTCTCGATCCTCCTCTTCATCACTAACAGCCAACTTAAGAATACCCAGAGGAGGTTCAACTTTTTCAACACTACCCAATAATCTTTGTGATTTACCGATAAAAAGTGTTGCTTTAGTCATTGATTCATCAATTTCAAGCCGTCCAAACTTAACAGCCTTCTGTTCAAGTAAGTCACCCTCCTGCAGACTCAATGGCGTCTTTCTCTCAATAAATCGCGTCTCATCACTGACCACCTGTTCCTCAGAAGCGATCTCAGGAATCATAAGCTCTCCCTGAATCTCTAGAATCGTTGTTCCTAAAGCTGTGGATACTATAGATGAATAATCTTGGTGACTTTTCGCAACCCGGTCCGAATTAAGTGATTCAAACGCTTTCGCACATCTTATCTCTTTGAAAGGCATTCTCTGTAGGTGTCTGTTGGTATCCGGTGGACAACACCTCCACACAACTAGGCTTTTTCTTGATACACTCAACTGTTTGAAACGCGTTAATATATATAAATTTAAAGGCTGTTATTCTTGATCTTTGATTACGTCAGCATCTAACTCAAAAAGCAACTAGTTTAAGATTGAAAACTGATATCGATAACAAACACATTAATAGCTTGTAGAAACAATTATACGGTACAGCTATTGAGGCAGACCCTAGATAGGATGTTTTCTTTATTCAAATCCAAACAGTTTGATCCAGATAAGTTCGAAAAGAATTTGAAGACGATTTCTAACAAGATTCTGGACAGTGAAAAGAGTCTTCGAACGTTGACGTCAAACAGAGGGCATTACAAGAAAACATCTTTGATATATCTTGTCGGTGTTTATTTGAGCTTTGTTGGGTATCTGAAGCTTATAGTTCATCGCTTAAACAAACATGATATTGCTGTTTTAGCTATTTCTCCGTTCATCATAGCGTTGATTTGTTTCGCCATCAATAAATTCTATTCATATTTGATATCCAATACGCAGTTGAGACTTGAAAATCTGAGGCTTAGACATGAAGAGAAGATTGCAGAACTGAAAGAGCGGACTAACTTCTATAAGACCAGCGAACTGATTAATCGGTTTGCGAACGGTGAAGACCTCAAAGAATTAGAAAACCAGGCTCAAGAAATCAATCGAACCAGGCAAGAGTATCTTCGACTTATTAAAGAAGGAAAGCCAGTATTCAAAGATGAGAAAAATGGCGATTCTAGAGGGCTATATGACCACTTACTTGGACTACTTATAGGGCAAGATGAACTAAGTCCTGATCTTCGATACGCACTAGTTTGCAAAAGATGCTTTCAGCACAATGGCTTAGCACCTCCGGGAATGCAACCCGACACCGTCAAGTATGTATGTCCCAAGTGTGGACTACTGAACGGGGACAATGATCAGGCCGAAACGATTGAACTACAAGAAGGACCGAAAAAAGAAAAAGATAAGTCATCACCTACGGAGTGATGTTCTGCTTTATACAAACATATAAACCTAACGGCGAACACGACATGACTTCTCAGACTTTTTCACTATTGTGTCAAAGACATAATAGCATTCACCATGTCACCACCGTGCTCCTTCAAAGCTTTGACTGCCTTTGCTCTAGAAGCATTGGTTTGTTCAATAACAATATCTATGTCGGCAGCATCCAAACCTGTCTCATCAACTTCTCCCTCATCAGCATCATCGGCTTCTGGCTTCTTGTCCTCCAAAGAAGCAGCCTGGAGATCAGCTGTGATAGATTGAGGATCCTTCAACGCCTCACCAGAGTCAGCAGAAGAAATACCACTTTGTTGAGCAGCCTGCTGGGCAGCCATGGCCTCAGCATATCTCTTGTTAAGATCTTCAACCTTGGCTTCACCAAACACAACATATGAGCCTGCTGGCGATTTGTAAACCTCTGGGGTCTCAATTACCAAAATAAAGTTACCTTTTCTTCTGAAAGTGACTCTCGAGATACCCTTCACCTGTTTTAGACCAAGCTTCAAGATCTGAGCTCTGGCCTTCTTCTCATTTCTTGATAAAATGGCAACTTCAGCTCCTTCTGGGATTTTCTCCTCAGTAATTTCCTCAATTTTCTCGGAAGACATAACTATTAATTCTAAGGCACTAGGCTTTTGCTTTATACTCGCTGATAGCTCTCAAGATAGTATCCTTGCTGCGTTGATCTCACCACTCTCCATGCCCTTCTCAATTGGAGAATTTTTCATAACCTTCGACGTCAGAACCTACGGCCACAGTTATGAAGCCCTGGTTGCATCTAACTTTCGTGTGCGGACGAATTGCTATAAAATGACTGCGTTAGACGCGTCGGTGTCCCACGTTGAGAACCGGGCTGTGCAGTACATCAAAATCAATACTATGTCTACTTTTCTTTTGGGTATAGGTCTTGATATATATAGGCTTACATGACAAATTCAGACATTCGCAACCTAGTCGGTGATTCCAAATCAACTGAAGTGGATACCGAATGGTTTCTGGGCACTTCATCTCACTGAATCTTGGTTAAAAGAATCATTTAGCCGAAATCCGCAACCCAGCTATAAAATATGAATTTTATCAGGCAGAAAGAGTTTCAGCCGGGTCGGAAAAACTTTAATCAAAACAAGGCTTTGCACTAGATAGTAATAATAGTTTCTTTGCTTTATAGAAGCAGATACAGCGTAGAGTTTGTCTCAGTACAACAGGAGGGGTGAAGCTGTACGAGCTCGGCCATTTACTTTTCCTGAATTTCTCAAGGATTATAAACTTAATCCATTTGATTATTTTGCAACTGTCTTTATTCTCAGCAAACATTTAATTGCTAGTCATCGCTTTAATTTGCGGAACCTACATTGGGCTATGTCTGCCGAACCTGAAGAGAAACATGACACCCAAGGGGCACCATTAGAAAGCAAGAAGCGTCAAAGATGGAACCTTTCTAAATTGTTCACAAGAAATAAGAGTGATATCGATGTTGAAAACCAGCGACGTATCTTCTTCAACCTCCCTCTTCCTGCAGATATGATAGATTCAAAGACAAACTTGCCTCTTGCACGATACCCTAGGAATAAGATAAGAACGACCAAGTATACTCCCCTATCGTTTCTGCCTAAAAACATATTCTTTCAATTCACCAACATTGCTAACTCTTACTTCCTCCTTATCATTATTCTAGGTGCATTTGAAATATTCGGAGTTCAAAACCCTGCGCTACAAGCAGTCCCTCTTATTGTGATCGTGGTTCTGACAGCAATAAAGGACGCATTTGAGGATCACAGAAGAGCTGCATCCGATTTAGAACTGAACAATTCTAGAATTCACATTTTGACCGGAGTGACAAATTATAATGTTGCTGTTGACAGTGTAGGTGCATGGAGAAAATTCAAAAAAGCATGCACCAGACACCAGAGAGCCATTATACGAGGTATGTTTGGCAAGAAAAACAAAACACTGGAAACGGAAAACTTGAATTCTGCTGGCGTGGATGTCGCCTCATTGCATTCGCTTCCATCTAGTATAGCGACATCTAATAGACCCCGTCTTTCCTTGTCGACAACTAGGTCCCGAAACCACGCGAAATTGTCGCCGTTTGAACCAGAAACAGTCTCCAATCCTAATATTGCACCTCAGATGGCCTACAAATTCCAAAACAAGTTCTGGAAGGACATCTCTGTTGGTGACATTATTCGAGTTAGAAACAATGAGGAAGTTCCTGCTGATGCAATTTTACTTTCCACAAGTGAGCCAATGTCCGACTGCTATGTAGAGACCAAAAATTTGGACGGTGAAACGAACCTCAAGACGAAAATTTCTTTGAAATGTGGCCAAGGACTGAAGCATGCCTGCGATTTGGAGAGAGCACAGATGATCATCGAGACTGAGCCTTTAAACCTCAACCTTTACAAGTTCAGAGGAGTTGTGAAATATAGGGCCTTTGATTCCGAATCGGACAGTATTGGACACGATGCATCTGAGGCTGTGACATTTGATAATATTTTGCTCAGAGGGTCAACTTTGAGAAATACAAAGTGGGTACTCTGTTGTGTTGTTGCTACTGGAAAGGAAACAAAAATTATGCTTAATTCTGGAGTCACTCCTACCAAAAAGTCTCGCATTTCGTCTCAACTGAATTTGTCCATTATAATTAACTTCTCCATATTGTTCATTTTGTGTTTTGTATCTGGTTTGATCAATGGTTTGTTTTACGACAAACACCACACCTCCCGAATTTATTTTGAATATGAACCATTAGCAGGATGGAGTTCTGCTGCTAATGGAGTTGTGGCTTTTTTTGTGGCATTGATTTTGTACCAAACTTTGGTTCCAATTTCGCTTTACATTTCCATTGAAATAATCAAGACGGTACAAGCATATTTCATATACTCAGACGTGAAAATGTACTACCCCAAACTGGACTTTCCTTGCACTCCCAAGTCCTGGAATATATCTGATGACTTGGGTCAGATTGAGTACATATTCAGCGATAAAACTGGAACATTGACTCAGAATGTCATGGAATTTAAAAAATGCACTATCGGAGGCAAGCCATATGGATTAGCATATACTGAAGCTCAACAAGGAATGGATAAACGAGCAGGTATTGATGTTGCTGCGGAATTAGAGAAAATGCAAATATCTATAAATGCTGATAGAGAAAAGATGATACAGAACCTTCAAGCCTCTGGAAATGATCAGTTTGACGACAAAAAAGTGACTTTCATTTCAAGCGAGTTTTTGAAAGACTGTGCCGAGGATGCAGATCCTAAAAGAAGGAAGGCAAATCAAGATTTCATGCTTGCACTGGCTCTTTGCCATACCGTGATTACAGAAGATAACGACGGAATTTTGGACTTTAGAGCTGAGTCACCAGACGAAGCTGCTCTTGTCTCGGTCGCTAAAGATCTTGGAATAGTTTTCAGGGAGAGAACAAGATCAGAACAAGTAGTGACAATCTACAGTGATCCTGAGCCTAAAAGATATGAGATTCTTGAACTTCTTCCGTTCAATTCCACTAGAAAGCGAATGTCTATTATCCTGAGAGCTCCCAATGGAAAGATTGAACTTTACAGTAAAGGAGCTGATAATGTTATCTATGAGAGACTCGCTAACTCATCAGACGAGGAGATGTTGAGCAAGACCGCAATTCATTTGAGTGAATTTGCTCAAGAAGGACTTCGAACTCTTTGTATTGCCAAAAAGGAGATCGATGAAAACACTTTCAGCAGATGGCATTCTAGGTATATGGAGGCTTCAACTTCTATTGAAGAGGATAGAGATGAGAAACTGGAGAAAATTGGGAATGAAATCGAGACTGGTTTAACACTCCTAGGTGGAACCGCTATTGAAGACAGACTGCAAGATGGTGTACCTGATTCTATATCTCTTCTCGCAAGAGCCGGCATTAAACTCTGGGTGCTAACTGGAGATAAGGTTGAGACCGCTATAAACATTGGATTTTCATGCAACCTTTTGGACAATGAGATGGAGCTGCTAGTGATCAAGGTGGAGGACGGACAAACATCATCTGGTGAAGACGCAGCTGTTTTAGTTCCTAAATTTCTATCTGAGAAGTTTGGAATTGAAGGTACGGCGGCCGAGGTCGAAGAGGCGAAAAAGGATCATTCACCTCCTAAGGGAAACCATGCTATTGTTGTTGATGGACAATCTCTGAACCAAATCTTTTCCGAACCAAATCTGAAGATCAAGTTCTTACTTCTGTGCAAGCAATGCAGATCAGTATTATGCTGCAGAGTCTCGCCTGCTCAAAAGGCAGAAATAGTAACAATGGTTAAGGATAACTTGAAGGTAATGGCTTTGGCAATAGGCGACGGTGCAAACGATGTGGCTATGATACAGGCAGCCAACATTGGAGTTGGAATTGCTGGGGAAGAAGGAAGACAAGCAGTGATGTCCAGTGATTACGCTATTGGACAGTTTAGATTTTTGACCCGATTGCTTTTAGTCCATGGAAGATGGTCTTATAAGAGATTGGCAGAAATGATCACCTGTTTCTTCTATAAGAATGTGAATTTTGTGATGGCTTTGTTCTGGTATGGTATTTTCACTGATTTTGAAGGCTCATATCTCTATGAGTATACCTACTTGCTGTTCTTCAACCTTGCATTCACTTCATTACCGGTTATATTCCTTGGAATACTTGACCAAGATGTATCCGATGTTGTATCCCTTGTCGTGCCTGAATTATATCGGTCGGGCATTCTAAGCAAAGAATGGTCGCAAGTGAGGTTTATTTATTACATGTTTGATGGCTTGTACCAGTCGGTCGTGGCATTCTTCTTTCCTTGGCTTTTATTCCGTCAAGCCAAACTTGTTAATTTCCAGGGATTACCAGTGGATCATCGATTCTGGGTTGGTATCTTCTGTGCCCACATATCAGTCATCTCCTGTAATCTTTACGTGTTACTTCAACAAAGAAGATGGGATTGGCTTTCTGGATTGATCAATGCCCTTTCCATCCTACTGTTGTTTTTCTGGACTGGAGTATGGACATCCTCACTTGGATCTCAACAGTTTTACAAGAGCAGTTCTCAGGTATATGGCACGCTGGCCTTTTGGTGTGTTTTATTTATTGGAGTTTTAAGCTCCTTACTTCCTCGATTCTGTTACGATTTGCTCAACCGGTTATACAGGCCAAGAAATATCGACATAATCAGGGAGAGAGTGGCTCTAGGTACTTACAAGAGCTATCCTGATGATTATGATCCTACAGACAAGTTATTCTCTGGGCTTCAGAAGCAAAACGAAGGGGGCGACTCTTTGTCCTCTGGCGGACTTGCTGATGAAAAACAAGAACTGAACGCCGAAATTCAACGCAAGCCTTCCACAAGACCGAGAAAGAATACGATTCGAAAGATCCTTAATCCATTTTCCAATTCTGCTCATCATTCAAGCCTGGACAAACTGAGAGAAACCATGCGCCAATCTGGTGAACTTTCAGGACGTTCGTCCTCCCAATTCATTAGAACCAGCCGTGATCTTGAAGGAGTTACTTCCCCAGAGCAGCTACTCAAACTCCACTCACGAAACAGTAAGTGACATACCCCCTATATAGAGAGACCATATTCTAGTGGCACATAAATTGAAATGTCAGACGTATCATGTTTTATTTTTCAACCCCGCGGATGATACGCGGAGAAATGCAGAGTGCTGCTGCAAGATCAGAATTGATGTGAAAATTACCAACCGCTTGGTTCAAAGCAGACTGAACGACGGTACGCAGTCAAAGAAACTCTAAAAGCAGAGTCGACTAGCTGCTGAAAGATGAGTGACAGCGACCAGGAAGAAGATTCACAAGTACAGCCTCAAAATGATTTACCGGAGTTCACCCTAAGGAATGTTTTAAAGGACGTACAGTTT
Source organism: Ogataea trehaloabstinens (assembly GCA_003706095.2). Classification (NCBI taxonomy): domain Eukaryota; kingdom Fungi; phylum Ascomycota; class Pichiomycetes; order Pichiales; family Pichiaceae; genus Ogataea; species Ogataea trehaloabstinens. The sequence goes on along the minus strand of PPKJ02000008.1, from coordinate 197,139 downwards.
GGATTTGTGTCACTTTTCAATAATCCTGAATTTTGTATTCCGGTTGCTGTATTAATATGCTTTGTTGAGTCTGTGGCCCTGAAAGTCATCGTCAAACAAATTCCATACACTGAGATTGATTACTCCTCTTATATGCAACAGATTGATCAAATTGAAAAAGGGGAGTTGGATTATGAAAAGATCAAAGGCGATACAGGACATATAGTTTATCCTGGAGGATTTGTATTTTTATACTCATGGATGTCATGGTTGACCGACAAAATGGAAGATCTTGCAAGTGGACAGATGGTTTTCAGGTATTTATATTTGAGTACGCTAGCAATGACGATGATAGTGTATATCAGTTCTAATAGAAACCATAAGCTCAAACCATATGCTCTGTACATTCTGGCGTTGTCCAAGAGATTGCACTCGATATATGTATTGAGACTGTTTAACGACTGCTTTACTACGTTTTTCATGGTTGCATGCATATTTGCTCTTCAACAGGCTTCTTCTTACAAGCGTTCAATGCCAACCGTTAGCACCTTTCTCACATATCTTGGAACAACACTATTCAGTTTTGGTATCACTGTCAAGATGAATGCTCTACTATATCTCCCTGGATTTCTAGTGGTTGCCTACTTTTTATCGGACGAGAATTTATTGAAGATGGGTGGAGTAATTGCTGCAGGTATTGCAGTTCAACTTGGTGTTAATTGGAGCTTTTTAACTACATCAGCAGATATCAGAAGTCACTTTTTGTCGGCAGCTTTCAACTTCAAGCGGACTTTCCTCTATGAATGGACCGTTAACTGGAGATTTATTGATGAAGATGTCTTCCAGAGTCCCTCGTTTCACATCGCCCTTTTGGTGTCTCATGTCGTGGTACTGATTCTGTTCTTGTGCAGAAAATGGATCTCCTCAGCAGTCACAGGGAAGCCTGTGTCGCAATTTGTTATTGATGCCACAAAAATCTTTCACAGCACTCTGAGTAGCAGAAATATCATCATGACCGATGATGGTCCCGGGTTTGTATTTCTAACCATGGCATCGTCCAACCTGATTGGCGTTCTCTTTTCCCGGAGCTTGCACTACCAGTTTCTGTCGTGGTATTTCTATTCTTTGCCGCTACTTCTAGTGTATACTGGACTTCCTTCAGTGGTATGCATCTGTTTAGCTGCGGCTCACGAATGGATCTGGAACCAGTATCCAAGCACTGCTACCAGCTCTGCTCTGCTGGTTACAATCCTGGTGGCTACTGTGGTTGGAGTGCTTATGAGCAACCAGTTCGAGGCGGTTGATGAAAGAGAAAAAACGGAGTAGCGTCAAATACAGAACACAGACAGTTATGTAGTAATCACTTCTAAATACAACTATGTGTATTCAGATCGAGCCAAGACTCGTTATCTATACCAAGATGGGGTAAGATAAATGAACTAAAAATTGGGTTATCTTCAAGCTGGCAGTGCATAAACCGGGTAACCTATAATTTACCCGGGCTTTGCACGATTTTTTGCAGACCCAGGAGGAAAAGAAATTATTAGCATGAAAAGTGTTTATTGGGGGATAGGAAGGAGCTTCATCACTTATCAGAGAGCCCCTAGAAGCTACGATCAACAGGGTATTTAAGGGGAACACGCCCATAGCAGGGCAAATACACAAGTCTTTGCATCTCCCAAGTTTAAAGTCTTGCTACATAGAAGGGTAAGACCTTTTGGCAAGCATTGAATCTAGCAGGGGTCTTTAGCCCCTTGTCCTGCCCCTACCCCACGTCGGCCCTGTGCGATCTGTTTTTACGATGAGCCAGCATCCCACGCCTGGGAATAACTCTCAGAGCAAGGCGAGTGACCCGCTAAACGGCACGTCCTCCTCAGACAGCACCTCTGCCCCGCCTTCGCGTCCAACTGTATCAGACTCCACTGCCGTCAACTCGAGAGAGCTACTCAACGCATACGTCTATGATTTTATCGTCAAGTCGGGTTTCACAGCTACTGCAGTTTCGTTTTTCAAAGAGGCCAATATTCCTGTTTTAGGAGGTGATAAAGGTTCTGGACATATGTCGGGCGAATCTCCAACTTCATCAGATCCTCCAGCCTCTTATATGACGATGGACGCTCCCCAAGGCTTTCTGTACGAATGGTGGCAGATATTCTGGGATGTTTTCAATGCTAGAACACAACGAGGAGGCACATCCAATGCATCGCAGTACTATCAGTACATTAATTTGAAACAACGCCAGGAACAGCTCATGAGTCAACAGGCTGCGGCAGTTTCAGCTGCTTCGTCGATGATGAATGGTGCTAGTCCATCAATGAGTGGGACTCCAGTTACCACTGCCGCTCAAACCATGGGAGTATTTAATCCACAGCAGCCACATTCCCAGCATGGGCAGATGGCCCATCCATCTCCTCCTGTTCAGGTACAACAACCACCACAGCCTCAGCAGCAACAGCCCCGTATGAACACTAGAATACAGCCCCAACAGGCTCAGAATGTCCCTATGCATCCACAAGCCGCTGCTCAGGCTCAAATGAATAACCTCCGTCAACAGCAGATTGCTGCAGCTCAAGCGGCTGTCCAAGTACAGCCACGGCCCAACCAACCTATTGGTTCTCCCAATAAAAGACAACGACTTGACAGCAGTGGTAGTGGCACCGACATTGGTCACCCTGGAGGCCCCAATATGGGTATGGGTAATACTCCTGGTCAGCAACAGCCACAACAACCGCCTCAACAACCACAGCAGCAACAGCAGCAACAGCAGCAACAGCAACAGCACCAGCAGCAGCAGCAACAGCAGCAGCAACAGCATCCAATGCCAATGCCTCAGGGCATGATGATTCCGAATCAATTTGGAGTTCCACAGCAGTACGCCATGTTTGCGGCAGCACAAGCGCAGGCACAGGCTGAGAATCATGTCGGACAGCCGGGACAACCACCCAAGTTCAATCGGTACGTTATTCCTGGATTCCAGCAGCAACCAGGCCATCAGATGTTGGTTCCTCAGCAAATGCCTCAGCAAATACCGCAGCAAATGCCCCAGCAGATGCGTCAACAGCCGGTTCCCTCCCATGGGCAACCGGATATGCAGCAGCAGCATCCACCTCCACCGCCATCACAGCCTCAACCCGGACAGGCGTTTTCAAATCCAAATGATTTCTTTGGTGAGCTTACGAAGCAACCAGGAACAGGCTCTAATATGGGAAGAAGCAATGATAACGCTATAAAAGACTACGAAAAACAACTGCGTCTTATGGAGAGCCAAAATAGAAGACGTCTTGACGTTCATCGCAACTCGCAAGATGCAAAGGACGCTGAAAAGCTGGGCCCGCAGTTCACGGAGTATACAGCCATGCTGGGACAAATGCAACAGCAACAGCAACAGCAGCAACGTAGCTCGCCTGCTACAAAGTCATCTCCAGCAACGAAATCTCCTTCTGGACAACCTGCTGCCAACGGCAAGCAAAAGAAAGCGACTTCTAGAAAGTCGCGCAAAAACTCAACTACATCTATTCCTGCCACTCCTTTGACACCGGCAAACTCTCACCAGACACCGCAGCCAAACATTCCACCGACTCCACAAAACCTTACTCCTCAGCAGACGCCACAGAGCTCTGGTTCAGCAGCGGCATCGTCCGCGGCAATTGGACTGATTTCAGCTCAACCTACACAGAAAAGGGCAGCTGTAAAGCGTAAGAACAGCGTCGTAACCACAACGATCAAAGAAGAGGAGCCGTATATGGTGGATGGCCAGGGGCATGGCTCCAAGGCTGAGGCTAATTCTGGCTCCACGGTGGTCAATGGTTCCATCAACAATAATCAAACCAAGAACAGTCATCTCACAGCAAACAATAACGGAAATTCTGTGTCTTCTCAAATTGGCTCAGATCTTCCAGGGCCAGCATCCAGTGACCCAACGGCTCCTGTTTTTCTTCAAGATTTTGCAAATGGATCAAATGATATATTTGACTTTGACTCTCTGTTGACAGGAGATCAGGAAAATGCCAATGGACTCGGCTTGAACGAGGTTTTCAACTGGGGCGAGTCTGTGGAGACCGGAGATCCTTGAACTATTAGAACTGATATCGTTTTGCTTTTTTCTCTTATTTTACTTCACTCCAACGCTTCTGGATCATCCGTTTATTCCTGTTGTCTCAGTGGACCGTTTAGAGACTGAAATAGGCAGGCCATTCCCAGCAGAACCTAATCTTTGTATTTTCTCTACTTTTCTTCTGTAACTTCTAGTGCTTTGTTATATTTTTACTTAACTCGAAACTACTTTCTCTTAGGTCGTTGTTTCACCTCTTCATCTTTACATGGATGTAGTCTGACCACGTTTGGATAATCAGGCTTATTGAAAGCGTGGCCCTTGCTCCAGTCATAGCTCAAGGCGTAAGCAAAGATGTTACCTGTCCTGTTGAAACCAACCACGGGGATAGTGGCATTAAGAGACGGATACCCCTTTAGTCTGTGCTTGGCATCCTTATCCCAGAAGTTAAATGTCCCATCAGAACCAGCCGTCACAAAAGTGCCATATACTGGGTGGAACGCTATTGAGTTGAGCGAATAGATGAACGTTTCTTTAGTTGCGGTTTTCTGGTCTCTCTGACACTTGAAAGAGAATCCAAACTCCTTTTGCTGCATCTCGTCAACGTACTGGAAACCACATCTTCCTTCAATCGATCCGACAGCAAACCCGTCACCCTTCTTATAACAGCAGATCGATCGCGTTTGGTACTTCAAAGGAGACATTGTCTGTCTAAACACCTTATCAGGATTGTTCAAGTCCACAATTACAATATGCCTATCAGCAGTTCCCACAACCAACAGCTTCTGTGAGGCATCCATAGCATATACGCGCTCTGGCATGTTCAGCGTACACACAGGCTGCTGCTGGCGCATATCCCAGTACTTGACAGTCTTATCCCATGAACCACTAACTACACACTGTGTGTTGGTCGGTCCACATTCAACATACCTGATAACTCTCACCGGCTCATTATGAACGCCAATTGTCTGTTGTTGTTGCGAGGCCAAATCAAATAGCTTCACCTGCTTGTCTGCCCCTCCACTAACTAGCTTTGTGCCGTCTAACGACCATCTTGTTGATAGAATAGGACCGTCATGCTGGTAAAAGGCTCTTCCCTCCACCTGGCCGGTGTTGGTGTTGATCTCATATATCCTGTTCTGCTTGTCCCACGACGCTATCGACAGGAGCTCGGCCACAGGCGAAAACGCAAGATCCGATATCGAGTCTTCTGGCCCGTTAGGAACAACAATATCATTCTGTAAATCCTGCAGTGTCCCGGCAGAAACAGTGCTGGCTCCCGACGCCAACGCAGGAGCCGTCCCAAACGTCCCGATCTGACGCGCTCCGAACGACATGGCCTCCTGAAAGCTGCCAAACGAATCCACTCCGCTCGCCAAACACTCGACAGTCACTTCGCTTTTTATTCAGTTGCAAAAATTCTATGTAGAAAATTTCCACCTCAAAACAAATACTCCCAACCAACGCCCCAGTGCTCCTTCTTCGTGTTTCTCCCCGCCAGCTCCCGTGTGCATCCTTGCACACAATGATACCAGCTCCCGCCCGCCTCGTCACAGCCCGTCCGCCTAGTCTCAGCCCGCCCGACTGCCACCTCTAGCAGACCACCGTAGTTAGAGGCTTCGTACGTGGACTCAAGACTCCGTACTTGTACGACCCATAGTAGCTCGCGTTGCTCGCGTTTCTCGGGACGACAGAAAAATGCTGGCACTGCCTACAATGCTGAGCTGCATTTGCCCCAGCCGCCCAAGAACAGCTGAGCTCGGCATGTTCGGACTTATTCGGTGCCTGTTCACACTGAACCCCATCTATGTGGAGATAAAACGTGCACCCCCGTCAGAGCAGTGTATAAATCGACCCAGCCTACACTAAGCCGTGGGCTCTCGCCTCATACTGGAGTCAGCCACCGAAGCATGTCTTCACTAAAACCACTGGTGTTTGTTACAGGCGGCTCCGGATTTCTATGAGCTACGGACATCCAGATCGGCCGGAGCCATTTACAGAAGAGTCTTGGGCCAACGAGACCGCTAAAATCTCCACCTACGCAAAATCAAAAGTGGCTTCTGAGCGTGCGGCCTGGAACTTCGCCGCGAGAGAACAGGGAAAAGGAATGGAGCTAACGTCAATCAACCCTGTTCTTATCTTAGGACCAGTCTGAGCGAACATATACCTCCCAGTGTCAACTTCGTCTACTTTATGATTACCGGCAAAATCCCATTTATATTCAACCTTTACATGAACATTGCGGATGTACGAGATGTCGCACAATTGGAAGTTCTTGCAATGAGTAGTCCTCAAGCGGCAGGCCAAAGGTTCATTGCTAGTTCGCCAGGAGGGGGCTGGATGAAAGACATGGTCGCAATCTTGAGAGAAAACTTCCCTCAAAAAGCCAGTAAAGTCCCAAACAACGTCCTGCCAGACTTCGTAACACGGATATTGGGTCTGTTCAACAAACAGGTCTCGTTGTTGGTTGGAGAATTGGGAAGAAGAAAGGTCACTTCCAGCGAAAAGGCCATTGCAAAACTGGGCTGGAAACCAAGAAGCAGACAGCAATGTGTCATTGATACAGTCAACTCTCTCATCAAATATGGCGCCGTCACAGCTTGATTATTTTATACTAAATCTAGCAAATATACTTCTCTAACCACTATAGCTTGAGTAATCTAAGAGACAAAGTAGTATCGTTGATAGTTGTTTTCTCTTCACCAAGAACTTCATTACCAACAGTGCTATAAGGATCAACAGGCCGTCTGGTTGCTCTCAATATCATATCAGAGTGAGTTTTAACTGCTGACGAAAGACCAATAGTATCATCCTGCACATCCATCTGAACAATCACATCATCTGTTTGCTGCAAGTTGCACTTTTTGCGCAATCTTTGTATTCTATTGATTAGTTCTCTTACAACACCCTCAGACTGTAGCTCTGGATACAGATGAGTATCCAGAATGACAAGAACATCTCCTTCGGTTCTAGCTTCTTGTCCCATACCAGTCTTTTCTTCAGGTAATCCCCTCAAAACAGTAAGATCCTCCTCAACAAGCCCAATGCCAGCAACAGTGATCTTTCCATCTTTCAAAAACTGCTTAACTTCATCAGAAGTTACCTTAGGTAAAGCGTCCTTCACCTTCTTCACTTCCTTCTTCAACTTCTTTCCAAGAACAGGCCAGTCTGCAACGGCCCTGTATTCAACACCGTACTTCTCTTCATCAGATGTGATTACTATATCTCTAATGTTCAGCTCTTCAATGATATAGCTTTGCAGTGCTTTGACATCAGCCAGATAATCCTTGTCTGAATGTAAAACAACAAGCTCTTTCAATGGCGTCTTCAGTGAGATAGTCTTCTTCTCCCTGATGTTTCTTCCCATCTCTATGATCTTTTGCATTCTACCAACAGCGACTTCAATCTTCTCATCATACAATTCCTCGTTGATTACTGGGTAAGCCAAGAAATGAACAGAATCGATGTCATCGCTGAATTTCAAAAGATACTCTTTATGGTAGAAAGCTTTCATTTTTGAATAGATTGTTTCAGACAGGAAAGGAGTGAATGGCGCCATAGCTCTCACAAGAGCAAACAATGCATCCGTCAGTGTGTTTAGAGCTTTCAAACAGTCTTCCTCTCCGTTCTCACCTTTCAATCTTCGTCTGTTGAATCTAATATACCAATTGGTCAAATCATCAATCAATTTTAACAATTTTGGCACAACAGTGTATAAACGGTATTCACCCATCTCAGTGTGAATATCCTTAACAAGAGATTGAATAGACGCAAGAAGCCATCTATCCATAACATTTTCAGACTTGAGCTCAGGATCATACTTGAACTCAACACCTTTCAACTTTTTAAGCAAGGCAACCTGACCTTCCAAAAACTTGTAAGAGTTCCACCAAGGCAATAAAACCTTTGACACAACTTCTTTCACTCCCTCTTCTTTAAACTTCAATGTCTCAGCTCTCAACACCGGAGAATTGATCAAATACAAACGAAGTGCATCAGCACCATATTTCTTTAGAACAATCGAAGGATCAGGATAATTCTTTAGTCTTTTGGACATCTTTTTACCATCAGCAGCCAATACAATACCCGACACAATAACATTCTTGTAAGGAGCAGTGTTGAACAAATGGGTTCCAAGAACAGTTAAAGTATAGAACCAACCTCTTGTTTGATCAAGACCTTCAGAAATGAAATTTGCAGGGAAAGCATTCGTGAATCTAGAATTGTCCTTCTCAAATGGATAATGCTTTGATGCATAAGGCATGGATCCAGATTCAAACCAACAATCAAAAACGTCTTCCACTCTTCTCAAGACACCTTTACCTTTCTTTGATGGAATAGTCAATTGATCAATGCTCTCTCTATGAATATCGGTGATAGATTCATCTCCGGTAAGCTTCTTCAGTTCATCAATAGATCCCACACAAATAACCTCTTCTAAGTCATCTGAGACCCATAAAGGAATTGGTGTACCCCAGTATCTATTTCTGGAGACATTCCAATCCCTAGCATTAGCAATCCAATTAGAAAATCTTTTCTCCTTGATATTGGAAGGAACCCATCTTGTCTTTTCAACGTTTTCAAGCATCTGAGGAATGATCTCCTTAACTCTCACGAACCAAGAAGGAACTGTTCTGTACAATAGTGGTGTATCAGATCTCCAACAGAAAGGATAACTGTGTCGAATTTGAGTAGCCAACAAAATTCTACCTTGAGCGGTAAGGTACTTGATGATCTCTTTGTCAGCATCTTTAACATAGACGCCTTTCCATTCAGCGACAGCATCTGTGAATCTACCATCGTCATCAACGGGGTTTGGAGGAATCAAATTTTCATTGATAATACCGGCCTCAGTAGCGGCTTCAAAATCCTGTTCACCAAAAGCAGGCGCTTGATGAACAATACCAGATCCAGAGTCATCAGAAACATAAGTATGAGATATAACTCTGAAACCAGTGTCAGCGAAATTATCAACAAAGTAGTCAAAAAGAGGAGTATACTTCCATCCAACCATGTCTTTACCCTTAACCTTTCCAACAATCTTATATTTAGCATCCTTCGGTTTCTTGTATAGGGTCTTGATCAAAGATTCAAGCATGATGTAAGTGACATCTTTCTCTTCGTCGTAAATTTTTGAATATTCAAATTCAGGATTCACACATAACGCTATATTAGAAACCAATGTCCAAGGAGTGGTTGTCCAAGCAACAAGAATTGTTTTAGGGTCATCAGCTAAAGGAAAACCAACAGTGACAGCTGGATCATTAACCTCCTTATAGTTCAATTGAGCCTCAAAATTAGAAATGGCTGTGGTCACACCAGTAGAATAAGGCATCACTCTCAATCCTCTATACACAGCATCCTTGTCAAAAAGTTGTTTGAATGCCCACCAGACGGATTCCATAAATTCAGGATACAATGTTTTGTAGTCATTATCAAAGTCAATCCATCTACCCAATCTACCTATAGTTGATCTCCATTCATCAGCATAAGTCATCACAATTGATCTACACTCAGCATTATACTTAGCAATTCCCATATCTAAGACATCCTGCTTACCAGTGATACCTAACTTCTTGTCAATTTCATGCTCTACTGGAAGACCATGGGTATCCCATCCAAATCTTCTTTCAACGTAGTGACCATTCATAGTAGCATATCTAGGAACTATATCTTTAATTGTTGATGCCAATATATGACCATAATGGGGAGTACCAGTGGCAAAGGGTGGTCCGTCGTAGAACGCAAATGAAGGTTTACCTTCCGTTAACTTTAACGATGTTTCGAATGCTTTGATTTCATTCCAGAACTTGAGAACCTTCTCCTCTTCCCCCGGGAAAGAAAACGGTTCTTCCGACATCTTTGGTCTGAATTCAAAGAAAAATGTACAGAGAGGTTAAAAGACCTGCAAGAATAACCTTTAATACTGGATATATCTTGTGCTTATCTTGTCTATTGCCACTAACTAACTGAATGATTCATTTTCTTGGAAGTGCGCTGGACAGGAAAATTTTTCGATCACGTGACGCATTACATCAGCATTTATATAATCAGCAAAAAATTTGTAGACATTTTTCAGCTTCCCGCAGACACATGAAAACTCGAAAGCTCTTGCAACAGCAGCTTGAAGACTTCTTTCGCCTGCTTGATAGACCAAACAAGCGATGTTTGGGCCATTCAGATCATCTTTTGTATCACTAGGAGGTCTCTTATGGAAGAGACCCTGGAGACTATCCAGACAGCAGAAATACAGACAGAGAAAACGGATGCAAATGGTGGATTCTAATATTGAAGCACTGTATTTGGGACTGAAGAAGAATAACATGACCACCAAGCGTACGGATCAACTGATGTTTGAATTTCCCAAAGAATCTAAAATGTCACCTGAAGATAAGTACACTGTTTTCAACAAGCACTCGAGAGGCTATAGAAAGGGTGTACATTTTGTACCGAAATGGACTAAACTATCCCTCAGAAAGAATCCCGACAATTTTTAGCTATATCTTAAAGATCGCTTGTATATAGAGTATTAGAAGCGGAGGAAGGCGTATATTAGGTCATTCAATATGAAGCAGCTATATATTATCCCAGATGTAATCTGACACAAACATTTCATCGTAACCTTGATCAAGGAGTAGAACACTTGTCTTGTGAAGTTGTTTGTTAAGAACAAGTATCTCTTTCTTTTCAAAGTCTAATCTCAATCCTAAGGATTCATATAATTTCAATTTAAGTGCTTTGCTACGTTCTGCTGTATCTTTTCCGCCACCCTGCTGTTGATTTGACTGATCAAGATCACTTAACTGGTTTTGTAGTTGTTCCAATTTGACCAGGTCTTGGTTCTGCTTCAGCTTCAATGAATTCAGCTCCATATTCAGAGTCGTGAGATGCTTTGCTATGGTGAATATGAGATCTTCAAGCTTCAATAGCTCATCTTTAGTTTCTTTAGTTTTATCGTTGCTTTTAAGGTCAGCGACTGAAGCCTCAAAGTTTTCCAGCTCCCTTGATAGTTCTAAGATTTATGTTAGTAAAGCAACTTATCAGTATACCCAAAAGTCTCTCAACTCACCGTTCAGCCTCTCTTGCTGCTTTTCCAATTCTTCGGCCCTTATGGCATCTAGTTTCTTGACATTATTACTGATCGTATCAATTGCAGAGAGATCTTTTTGAATATCAAAAAAGCCCCGCGTGTGAATTATGGGCAGACTTAAGCCAGGAAAGTCCGTCTCCATCTTCCTATGCCCGGAGGATACGATTCTGAGCCCTTTCTGGTGTCTTTGGGGAAGAGGATTGGAGTAGGTAATTCCTTTAATCTTTCTAAAATAAACAACAACAAATATTGGGTAGTGCATGCCTCAATATTAAAAGGTGATTTTTGATGAAATAAATCACCAAGAACATTTAGTTAGGTAAAGGGAGGGTGAGTTTAAGTTAGATCAACAGGCTGGAAGGGGAGTAAGTGGTACAATTAGCTGACAATTTCTATTGGCAAAGTTTGAAAAGTGAATATAACTGATTTGAGAGTCACGTGCCGCAATTCGATTAAAGTAGAAAGTCAGATCGACGAGCCTGTTAATTAATAGTGTTGAGCCATGGATAGAAAACGTGTAGAAGGGCTTCCTGTGTGGATGCTGACCCCAAAGGAGGAGAAGGAGGTGTTTGAGAACTGGAGAAACAAGACATGGAAAATCTGTGATCAGCAGGTGAAAGGTGAGTTTAAATGCGCATATGGATTATTTTGGGTGGATTAACATTACTAACGAGAGCTGTATCAAGAGTTCACCGAATGTGAAAAACTAGCCGGGTACGGAGTCTGGTTCAAGTGCAGAAAAGAGTCGAAGGCTATGAGGGATTGCATCAGCCTTCGCCAACACCAAAAATTCGTAGATGAAGAGCGAGATGCGTACATTCAGCGCAAGATAGATTTTCAAAAAGCAGAGCAAGAAAAGGAAGAACAGGAGAAGAAACAGGCGCAAAATGGCAACAAGATAAGCTGGAAATTTTGGTCAAGATGATAAGTGCTGCTGCTTGAATTCTGTATATACTATGATTGATTTCTTGTATAGACACATCTACCTGATGTGGTCTAGACTTTTGTCAACGAGCACTCTAGTGTGTCACACTATGCATCGACCGACTATTCTAGCACAGAAAGTAAGAATAGTTTGAAGAAAAGAAAAATTAAAACTCTAGCTAGTGCAACAGAGTACTTTCTAATAAACCTACCTCATGCAAATCTCTCGATATCAGTTGAATACGGACAAAATGTAGATGGATCAACGCCACTTTGAAATGGATCGGACCCCGCAAGACTCAGCGGCCACCGGTGCCCGGATTGGCCGGTGGAATCCCGGAGTTGAAGCAAAGCAATCACACCTTTTCGCACTTTGAAATGAGTGTGGGGGAGGGGCAAAAGAAAAAAATATCGTGCGGCTTTGCGGAGCAACTGACGGTGTAATAGATATAGTCAACAGTACTGAGGGGAGACGGTCAGTATGTGAGCGATTATGACGTGGATTTTGCTTGAGTAGGGTGATTAAGTTTCAGAAACCATGCAGAGCGGGGAAAGTGGAGCACTGACACGAATTCATGTGACGTTGCTTAGTCAGCCTGATAGAGAGATAGTACGGGTATATAAGAGTATAAGGTCTCCCGACTTGCTGGTAGTTCCATTTGCGATGTTTCATTACAAGAATAATCATTCCGATCAGCTAAATATGTCATTCTTGGATCGCTGGCTGTATAAAAGATCAACCCGACACTACACTGGACTTCAAAGTCCTAATACTGGCAATTACTATTCCACCGCCACCGTGACACCAAGAGAGCACTACATGAACTATCAAGGAGTTCCAGGAGTAAATTCCGAGCCTAACTTGAAAAACGTTCCCTATTCTTACTATAAAACGGACACAGCTGTCGCCGTTGAAATTCCTGACGGTGAAAGAAAAAATAGCGTAACGGAAGGCGTTGACGGCCGGGCACCAGTGACCATGGATGGTGCTCCAAATGGTATGTTTGGATCCTTGTTTGGATCACGACGTGGTAGTGATTCGAGCGCTGTGGTGGAGGCTGGAGAAAGAAAGGGATCAGTTGGATCAATTGGATCAGTTGGATCAATTGATGAAAGGAGAATAAAATAAAAAAATTATTTATAGTAGTTAATATATAGCCGTTTAATCATACTCTTATTAACTGTTAACAGCAGAGAATCACGTGTGCAGCTCTCTGCATTGATAGATAAACGAAGACAATGGACAATCTTGTATGATAATTTAATCATATAGAGAGTCAAAGATTAAGCAGAAAGATTATCAACGATTTCAAGAGGGAACAAGTACCGGGTTTTGCGATCTTTGAGTGAAGAGACAGCACAAATACTCTTGGCAAGTTGTGGAAACGTTCTGTTTGGTACTATATAACGTGTCCTATCTAATATAGGAACTGTCAGTATACGATGGATCAAAAGGCTGACTCGGACAAACAAGACAAGTCTAAAGCAGATTTGCCAGAGAATGTGAACAATCCCTTTGATTCTAATACATCAGACATTGTGCTGCCACTAAATTCAATGAGTGATCGAATAGGCCAATATCAAAATGAGTTATCGCGTCCAGGGTCTCTTATTGCCCCACTAACAAATGATTCACCATCCAGAAGGGCAGTATCGCCTTTCAGAAGTGTCATCAATAGGATTATAGGCCAAAATCAGGATGTATATGAAACTGTTTCTATAGATTCCGAAGAGGATATAGATGATGATATAGCAGAGGGACTGAATATTGCGCTCGGTGAAAATGGTGAACACGGCCAGCTGTGGATGCCCCTAGATGAAAGACTTGTGGATCTGAGTCATAATGCGGAACATGAAGAGGACCATAGCTCTTTTGGTGGTTCAGACGATCAACTGTCAGATCTAGAGGGAACAACGGAAGGCTATAGGGACTCTATCAGGTTGCAAGATCTAACTCCTAGTGAGAGGGTGCTGGATGGTGTTAAGGAACCAGAAATAACGACACAGTATTATTCAACTTCGCCAGATCCTACCAGCCAAAGTGAACCAATCAAAGCGTCCCCTAGGGCTGCTGCATATAAATCAATATTCCTTGATCCCACCGCAAGCCCATCACATAATAGACTACATCCGAACGCTCTGCAAATTGACACTACTAATAGAAATTCACGTGCCCGTGATCCTGCCCCCCAGTCATTCTCCCCAACCTCACAACTAACTCTTGCATTCAATACATTTTCAAGAAAAGTGAATACCGATTTATTCCCTCAACAGAAAAGGAGCGATCGAGCTGAAGCTCATGAAATAGCTGACACTACGAGTATTGAAGTAGCACCCCAGACTTCAACAGATTATAATCAAGATTATGGAGACCATACGACCTCGACGATGGTTTGGGCCTCAAAAAAGAAATCAATTAATGAAACTACATACGATACCAGCACCATACATGAACCAATCTCAAATACTGATGAGACAGAGCATTCAATTGAAACCCAACCTGACGGCTCAGATAATCCTGGCGACCAAAGCCGTCAGATAAAGTACAAACTCTATGGCCAATCTTTTTGTTTGTTCTCACCAAAGTCCAGATTGAGATTACTTTGCAGTCAGATCCTTTCTCAACCTTTGTTGAATCATATTAATGCTGTACTTCTGATTACACAGGTTGGACTTCTAACAGGAGAACAATGGTCTCCAGAAAACGGTTATGTTTTTAATAATGGATATACTGGATTTGACTGGGCTTTGTCTGTCATATATTTCTACTATACGGTAGAGATGCTGATGAAGATGCTAACATTTTGTGTTTATGATGACTCTCAAATGTTCAGAGAATTAGGATTGTCACCAAATATGCATATGTTGCCCAAACTTTACCATAAGGTTAAAAATATTTACAATGATATCTTTTGGGTTATCAAAGACAATCACTATGAGAAGATAAGTGATGAAGGAGAGAAAAAGAATCCAGATAGCCAGATAAGAAGTTCCCAGGTTGGAATTACTAGAGCTTATCTACGATCTGACTGGAATAAGGTAGATTTTGTATCTGTTGTGTCATTCTGGATTTCATTTTTCCTTTCATTAAACATAACAGATATTGTTCACCAATGCCTGCTTTTTCGATCATTAATGTGCATTCGAATATTCAGATTGTTGAACATATCCAGCTCATCGAGATCAATCCTGAAGGCATTGAGAAAGGCAGGTGTGGAAGTAAAAGATGCATTTTTAGTTATCTTTGCATTTTGGCTTATTTTTGGAATTATTGGCGTACAGTCGTTTAAGACGTCTCTAAGAAGAACATGTGTGTGGACCAATCCCAGTGATCCCTCAGACACATATCAGAACTCGATGCAGTTCTGTGGTTCGTTTTTAGATCCAACAACAGGGGAGCCCCAAGCGTATTTGGAAGCAAACGGTGAATCCAGCAATATAGTGAAAGGGTTCACGTGTCCAGTGTACTCCAAGTGCATTGTCGGAGATAATCCATACGGGAACTCCGTTAGTTTCGACAACATATTCTCCTCCATGGAGTTAGTATTCATTGTGATCAGTGCAAACACCTTTTCGGATATTATGTATTACACTATGGATAGTGACGCCATGGCAAGTTCTCTTTTCTTCATATTTGGTATTCTTATCCTTTATGTGTGGTTATTGAGTTTAATCGTGGCAATCATTATCAATTCCTACCGTATTCATCTTGAGGAAGCCAAGAAGGAAAAAGTACGCACAAAGTACCTCTTTGAAGAAAAACCACCATTCATTTGGATGTTTGACTTTCAAAAAGCTTCCAAGATCTACAATGAGTTTGTATCTAAAAAAAGGGTACTTAGGCTCTTTCTTAGGTTCGACGTGCTATTCCGTATCCTTATTTTCTCTGACTTGGTAATTCAAGCTACCAGGTCTGCCGATGACGACGCCAATACAAGATATCAACTAAACAAGGTTGAATTTGGAACTTCATACGCATTACTGGGCGAAATCATCCTCAAGTTTGCTTTCTTTATTCCTGGCAATAACTGGTATCTGTTTTTCTACTCACCTGGTAACTGTATCGACTTGATACTTTCAATAGTCACGACGGTGAGCGTATCACTAAGTTCCTTTTATTTGACTACAGCTTACTCATGGCTTTCGGTGTTCTTTATAGCACGGTTTTACCGGGTTGTGCTTGCAATTACTTATGTGAAAGAAGCCTGGAGGTCTGT
The DNA here is from genome assembly GCA_003706095.2 of Ogataea trehaloabstinens. Taxonomy (NCBI): domain Eukaryota; kingdom Fungi; phylum Ascomycota; class Pichiomycetes; order Pichiales; family Pichiaceae; genus Ogataea; species Ogataea trehaloabstinens. Next base: position 180,878 of record PPKJ02000008.1, on the reverse strand, counting down.
GGTTTCGAATATCAAATCATTCATAGATCTGGGATTCTTCTTCGCCCTGGTACTTTATTTGTCTGGCCTTGTTTACTCGAGACTATTTGAAGGTATTATTCCACAAGCTGAATACCTGTCAGATGATCAACTTATCATGTACAACTTACCAAATACGCTACTCACACTCTATACCATCACATCCACAGAGAATTGGACCGCACCGCTTTTTCTCGCTCAGCAGTGGAGTCAAAACAGATTCACGAAGATATGCGTTGCCGTTTATACGCTCGTCTGGTTCATGATCTCCAATACGGTGGTGTTGAATATTTTCATAGCTATTATCACGCAAAACTTGACAATAAGCGAAACCGACAAGAAACGAATGCAGATCAAACAGTTCTATAACAAACTCATCGAAAACCTTAATTCAGAAGAGCAACTGGGTGTGTTCGATGGACTGCGACACCGACTATTCAAATCTTCAAGGAGAAACAAAGTTTCAACAGCTCAAATGGTGGTGCAGCTAAGAAAGTTTATGAAGAGATTCGGACTGGAACAAGAAATTATCGATGGCGTAGAGCAGTTAGAAACACGCAACAAGTTCGGAGCATATGCTGGTGTTCGAAATTGGCTGGATAATTTTAAAGCACTCGAACAAATTCAACTAATGAGGAGGGGAGCAAAACTAATGAAGACGGAAGCAAAACTAATGAAGACGAAAGCAAAACTAATAAAATATCGTCTGAAAGCTTATGTATTTGGTTTCAAAACTAAACCAAGCGAGGAAACTGTTTTAGCACCGCTTTACAATGAAAATGGAAACACCCAAAACAATCCGGAGCTGTCACCAAACACATCTCTCGTGGACTCAAGCCGTTTGAACAGATCTTTATACTGTTTCTCTTCACAACACTGGTTCAGAAGACTTTGCCAAAAGATAGTTGCACCTCCTGTGGGGTATAGAATTGAAGGAGAAAAACCAGTTCCAGCAGTTAAAGATATATTCCATATCTTTATGTTCTTCTCCACTGTCACGGTTGTCATACTGGCTTGCTTCACTACACCACTTTACCGCAGAGAGCATAATATGTACTTGATACAATGGAACTGGGCAATGTGCGTTGACCTGTTTTTCACAATACTATTCACTCTTGAGTTTATCATCAAGGTTGTTGCTGACGGGTTTCTTGTGACACCAAACGCATACATCAAATCTCCCTGGAACATTATTGACTTCATTGTGTTACTTTCATTATGGGTGACTTCTATCGCTGAGATTTATCAAGACAACGACCTGGTTACAGTTGTAGGAGAGGCGAGAGCCTTGAGAGCCTTGAGATTGTTGACAATATCGCAACACTCAAAGGAATCGTTCCATTATGCTGTTATATCTGGTCTAAGAAAATTTACCTCGGCTGCAGTGATATCGGCTTCCCTTCTGTTTCCGTTCTCTTTATGGGGATTATTCCTTTTCGCAGGTAAGCTTGGCGTATGCTCTGATGGAATATCCGACCAAGTCGATTGCAGTTTAGAATATTCAAATACGGTGTTCAACTGGAATGTGGTGAGTCCAAATGTCTACAGTAACCCTCCCTTACAATTTGATAATTTCAGAAAGTCGATCCTATCCTTATTCGAAGTTGTTTCCTTGGAGGGGTGGGTCGATTTGCTCCAAAACTTGATGAACATAACAGGTAAAGGAACTCTTCCAGTAACTGCTGCTAGTCCTGGAAACGGTATGTTTATTATTATATTCGTTTTTTGTTCAATTGTCTTTATCCACAACCTCTTCGTCTCAGTGATTATCAACAACTACTCAGAGGAAACAGGAATCGCGTTTCTGAGTGACAAGCAACATTCCTGGTATGAAGTCAAGAGGGTCCTGAGTCAGGTTTCTGCTTCCAAACGAAGAAACAGTTCAGAGTTGGCCAGCTTTCATAGGCGATGCTACGAGTTTTATATCGAGAAGAGCAGATTCTTGAATCATGTCACAGATGCTTTATTTCTAATCCACTTTATTGGACTTGTCATTGAGTTCTATCCTAGCCCTGATGCATTTACACCAACAAGACATTCATTTCTCTTCATATCAACTTCGGGTCTCTTGATTCATATCATATTCACTATGTATGCACTAGGACCATTGACGTTTATCAAGAACAGGTGGAACATCGTCAAGGGGTTGTCTATCGCCGGATCATTTATACTATTGACCGCATCTGTTAATGTCTCAGATACTAACGTGTTCACCAACATTAGTAAGTTGTTCCTTGTTGGAATAATGTTCATCTTCATCTCACAGATAGACTTGTTCAATCAGCTCTTGAAGTTTGCTTCCGCAAGTGTGCCAACCCTTTTGACACTGATATACACATGGCTCGTTCTGTTCCTGGTATACGCAATAGCGCTCAATCAGATCTTTGGCTTAACAAAAGTTGGTCAAAACACCTCCGGAAATGCCAATTGCAGAACTGTCACAAAAGCGTTGATTCTTCTATTCAGGGTCAGTTTTGGAGAAGGCTGGAACTATGTCATGAACGACTTCATGGTACTTTCACCATATTGCACCAGGAATGCATACTATTATGAGTCTGACTGCGGAAACCAAGCGTTGGCTTACCTCATTTTCATTACGTGGAATATATTATCAATGTACATCTTTCTAAACATCTTTGTTTCTGTTGTCATCAATAGCTTCAGTTATGTTTATCACGTTGCTGGTCCTCACTCATTGCTAACAAGAGATGAAATCAGGAAGTTCAAGCGCGCTTGGCATCAATTTGATCCACAAGGAACAGGATTCATAAGCTGCAACGATTTGCCAAAGCTATTACATTGTTTGGACGGTGTCTTATCATACAAGGTATACAGCCAAGAGTTTAGCATCCCAAAGCTGAAAGATAAATGGATTCAAAAACGCAGCAATGATCCCTATGACTTGAAATTTGACTTGGACGAATTGAATTCGTCTTTATCACAATTGGATTTCAACGACATCTCACAAAAGAAGAAGAGATACACAAGATTGTCCACGGAGATAATTCAAAACGCAAAACAAACGTCCCATGGTCCTAAACTGCAATTTAATGATGTGATAATAACAGTTGGATACTATGCCACCTTTCAAGATAGCACATGTCTAACATTGGAAGACTTCATCAAAAGGTACGTTCTGATGCAAAGGATCAATAAGATCATATGGAAGAGTAAATTCGAAGCCACAATGAAAATGATTTCGTGTCGTATCCAATTCAAATTAGATCTTCATTCACATAAGCCGGTTGCTTTGAGACATGAAGACATCAATGATCCATATGACCTAATTAGCAGTGAGAACTTATACAGATCTGTCACAGAGACAAGTGCCAATCCATTCTCTGATAGAGTCCTGCAGAGTCATAACTAAAAAGGATTCTTTCTAATCAATCAACTTTCATATCTGCCAGTCCAAGATCTTCATCCTGCTCCTTTGTTCTATGAAATTCTTCAATTTTCATATTTGGATCATCATCAGGTGCATAAGTATTTTGTATATATGAAGATGCTAAAGGATCCTCCAAAATAACTGTAAACTTGATTTTACCAGCAATTGCTTCATCCAACTTTTCGAAAAACTGTTCCCAATTACCTTTGGTTTCTGAAGCCATAGAATCAGAAGTCTCTGTAAACACCCTTGAGTACAATTCTTCTCGGACTTGTCTTAAAAGACCTTCAAGAGTCGTAAATCTTCCGCCCAACGTACCTGGGGTCAAATCCAAATTTAATTCTGGCACCTTCAATCCGCAGGTTTCTGATTTCAGGATATCACGAGCCAAGTCCTCAGGATCATCGCAAATTAGTGTGATCCGTCTACCCTTATCGGGAATAGCACCTCCTGTTTTCACTTCGTTCGATTTGTATCCACATCTCTCACAAGTAGTCGACATGAGAATAACATCCTTAAAGTGAGGAATATTTACAACTTTCATATGAGTCTCGCAAGGAGCATAACAGGATGAGCATGTAGCATGGAACGTTTGAATCTCATTTTCAAAATTTTCAATATCTGTTTGATCCGATATGAATCCTGTTGATTTAGGATTATCACTCCCAGCCTGTTGCTCTTGTTGCTCTTGCTGCTCGTGTTGAGCAACCTCATCAGCAGATACTAATCCCAAGTCAACATTCTGTTGAGGTGTTCTGTTATATTCTATGGCAGACCATTTATGCTGAGGTTCCCCAGGAACATACTCAATCCACGAATTACCAGATGGATCATCAACGGTTAATGTCAATGGAAGCCCAATCTCCCCATTAATAGTCTTCTTAACCTTTTCAATAAATTGCTCAATCTTTTCGTATACCTCAGGCTGAACTTCCTTTCTTTGTGGTTGGTCCATTTGCAAATCATCGATCATCTCCGATAACAGTCCCTCTGCAGTTGTGAGTTGTCCACGCTTTGCTGGGATCTCAATCTCTAATTCAATAAATTTGCAGGTGCAGTAATCCGACTTAACAACCTGCCGATTGAAATCAGCCTTGCTCTCTATTTTGAGAATGTATCTGCATCCTTTTTCAGCGATAGTCGAGGCAGGCTGAACTTCCGAGTTCTTGAAACCACAATGAGGACATTCAAACGACATAATCACGATCTCTCGGAAATATGGGATCGAAGTCAACAATAATCTCGTCACTCCCATCTTGTGACAATTCATACAAAGTGAATCAATTTCCTGGACGGGGTGGCCTTCTGCATCTTCTGCTCCTGTTTGTCTAATTCCTTCATCAGAGCTTTTGGATTGATCAACTGTCTCTTCATCAACAACCTCTGCAGCTTCACCTACAGGCTGGAAAAACTTCTCGTTTGAACTCATCCGCTCTGTTTTCTGTCTTTTAGAACAACTTTGGTCGTTTGGCTGATTATGATCACTCATCTTCTTATATTCGCCTCCTTAATCATGTTACCTTCTTATGGATAATGCCAGAATCATCAGGAGAAAAAATATTTTTGAATTATTTTTAAAACGTGACATAACGCACGTGCCAATAAGCTAAATCAACCCTTGTTCTTCAAGACACTTAGTGAAAAACTGCCTCACCTTGTCATTAAGCGCAACTTGTATAGGAAGCTTGCCGTCACTATCTGTAGCTTGAACATCAGCACCGTGCATAACCAATAACTTTGCGATATCTCCATGTCCTTCACTCAGTGCGTGATGCAATGGCGTAAAGCCATAGCTGTCTTTTGAATTCAATGGGGACTTGGCCTTGATTATCAGAAATTCTGTAATATTATAACTACCTATCGATACAGCGCGGTGTAGTGGTAGCTGTAATTTAGAATCTTTGATCCGAACACTGGCATGACACTCGGTAACCAGATACTTGACCACTTCAAAATGAGATTTGCTCGTGGCATAGTGAAGCCCAGTTTGCCCAGTTTTCGTTTGTAGATTCACATCCGGTGCAGGAACATGGTTCACTAACATTTGTAGGATCTCCATGTTACCCACAGAACAAGCAATATGGAAAGGAGTCCATCCACTTTCGTCAGTCATTTCATCTATATCAACGACAATAGACTTAGATGCGACATCAGACCGCTCTACCGTATCTTTGGTGCCTACTGGATCAAGAAGGACTTCCACAATGTCCACATGTTGAAACACACAAGCCCAGTGAAGTGCCGTTCTGTTATCAGCATCCAATTGAAACACAACCGAAGGATCTTTTTCCACCAAATTACGAACAGCTTGCAAGTCACCTTCTAGTACTGCCTTACTAACCTCACTACTATCGATTCCCGTCATTGCCAACCTCTGTACTGCTGAACTAATCGAACAAAGAAGCAACTAACTGGCTAGCTTTACCCTCCTCGTAATTTTATAGTACCATTCTGATGGCGTCGCTGACATCAGCTGTTACGTGATCAGAAAAGAAAGGTCGTGGAGGAAATATAAAAAAATTCAATTATGAATGGCAAATTGAATAACTGAGGTCCATAAGGCCAACTGAATAGTACCATTGCTGACTACAACTGATCCAACAAGCAAACAGATCAATCATCATGAACAATCAGGGCTGGGACAAGTTTGCTAGAGACTTACAAAAAAAGGCACAAAACATCGCCAGACAGCAAGGAGCTGGCGGTGGTAAGAAACCAACTTCTCCGCTCGGGATGTTCGCAGGAATTGGTGGTCTTCTTCTTTTAGGAGCCGGTGCTTTGTTTATGGACAGTGCTCTTTATAATGTGAATGGAGGTGAACGTGCTGTTGTTTATGATCGTCTTCAAGGAATCAGACCTGAGGTTGTTGGAGAAGGTACTCATATTAAGGTCCCATTTATCCAATTTCCAACAATCTATGAAATTCGTGCTAAACCAAGATCTGTTACTTCTTTAACTGGAACCAAGGACTTGCAAATGGTGAATATTACTTGTAGAGTGCTAGCGAGACCAGAAGTTACTGCTCTTCCAACGATTCATAGAACGCTGGGTAGTGACTATGATGAGCGTGTTTTGCCCTCAATCATCAATGAGGTGTTAAAAGCCGTGGTTGCACAATTCAATGCGGCCCAACTTATCACTCAAAGAGAGAAAGTATCTCGGCTAGTTAGAGAGAATCTGATGAGAAGAGCTGGAAATTTCAATATCCTGTTGGACGACGTTTCTCTTACAGGTATGACGTTTTCTCCAGAGTTTTCTACTGCGGTTGAAGCTAAACAAATTGCCCAACAAGATGCTCAAAGAGCAGCTTTTGTAGTTGATAAGGCTATTCAGGAAAAACAAAGTTTGGTTGTTAAGGCACAGGGAGAGGCTAAATCTGCTCAGTTGATTGGTGAGGCTATCAAAAAATCGAAAGATTACGTCGAGCTTAAAAGACTCGATACTGCTAGAGACATTGCAACAATCTTGTCGAGATCTCCAAACAAGGTCATTCTTGACAATGAAGCTTTGCTATTGAACACCATTTCCGATTCAAGATCACTCAAGAGATAGCTAATCCCTGAAGTGTTGTCCTGTCCATACTGAAATATAATACACTTATTAAAACACCGTTTAAACAATGATGCTCTTTAATACTGCCTTCGATGTAACAAGACCAGGTTGCTTGCCTTCCAAGTACTTCAAGAATTCAATCACCTTCAGTTTGGTTTCTTCCGAGTTGAACTGATTGAGTCTGTCGATATTCTCTTCTCTTCCTAATGTAGACTCGCTAATCAATTTGTCCTTCTCTAACTCTTTAATGAACACATCGTTGAAGATATCAACTATTTGGTTCGTTAAATTTAATATCACTAGATTGTTTTGCTCAAACAACCTCAAAATAAGCTCGAATATAGGCCCATTCTCTTCGAACCCTGTCTCAAGAGGTAAGTGACTTAGTAGTACTGGTATAATGGCTTCAAGTGGAACTGCTGCTTCATTCTTCAATGTCATCCGAGAAACACAACCACAGGCGTTAGCAAATGTCCGGTTGATCACTTCTTTTGTCTCATCATCTCCATCTTCCGTCTTCAACGCTTCCTTGTCAGCTTTGTTCAATAGCTTAGATAATGATTGCAATATAGAAGGATACGCAACAGTAAAGTCTCCAGTTGCATGTTCGATCACAACTCCGACACCATAGGCAGCATTGCCTCGCACTTCTGATGATCTGTCATTGGCGAGCTTGTTTGCAAAAGCTTCCAATAGCTCTTCACTGTTAGGAGTGGCAGCTTTCATACCATTGCACATCTCAGCCAAACATCCCAAACTTGAGACTCTTCTATTCTTAACTTTGGAATTCAATTGTGGAAGGATGACAAGCTTGAAAGAGTTGAATATAGTAGCGAAATCTGCTCCAAACGCATCAGATAGACTCACTAAAACATCCAATGCCGAATCATATATAACGGCATCAACCTCTGAACTATCATCTTCATCTTTAGGAACATCATCTTCATCCTGAGCTTGACAGATGTGATCATTCTTCAGTACTAACATTAGCTGGGTGCACAATGACTCTAAGTAGGAAGAGTCAGTTCCATCCATAATAGCAACCTTTCCCATGGACTTTTTCTCAAGATATTCATACAATGAATCCAAACATGTCATAACCATATGGATATCGAACTCTTCTGGCAATATAGCAACAGTGATCTTTCTAACAGTTCTAATCAACTCCAACGTAACATCATTCAAGCCATGAGCTTTAAACATGGAATAAACAACCTTCCACATAGCAGAAAGAGAACCCTCTCTAACAGCATATGATTCGTCAATTTGCTCCGCCAAGATCTTCATAGTTTCTTCAACATAAGGACTGAAACCAGCCTTTGTACCTATTGCTAGTGAACTTAATGCAACCAGCGCAACCTCCTTTTCAACAGTTATACCAGTATGAATATTCATCTTTTCAGCCAAATCCACTTCATCACCTAGATCATATCCTTCTTCTAAATTGAATTCAAATTCATCTTGCTGTAAACATGAAAATATCTCAGGCATGATCTTATCGAGAAAAGCAGTGAACTGCTCTCCATAAACCTTTGCCATGTTGGAGATGAAAGCAAACCCAGACTCTCTCAATCTACTATTGGAAGAATGAATTGCGCTATATGAAGCATTGATTAAAGGTTGAGCGTAGGGATAAAACGCTTCAGAGCCAATGGCTCTAGCCATAGATGAGATATTTTCAAACGTTTGAGCTCTCAATTCAATGTCATCTTCACTCATTCCTTCTATATTGTCCATATTGGCTATGAATCTCTCTAAGAACTTGATCGACTCCTCAAAATAAGGAGTGAACGACTTTCCTGAAGCATAAGCTACAGATCCAATAGCAGAAACAATTGCAGATTTCAGAGATGATGATTGTGTACCCTCCAGCATTTGAAACAATTTTGTCATTAGCGGAGCAATGTATTGTTTGATGGATTCATTTGACATATACTCAATAAGAGTATCCAAAGCGCATGTAGCATACCTATAAACCATGATCTTGTTTGTTGAATCGATGATTGAAATAATTGGACTGAGTAACATTTCATGATATTCAGCCACATTGTCTTTCAATTCTTCACCAAGTTGAGCAAGAGTTCTCAAAGCAGCAGCTTGAACCAGTATAGAGCTATCAACTAATCCTGTGACAATGATCTGTATTATTTTTGGCAAATGTGTCGAAATATAATCAGGTGCACCATCTGATGTAACTCCAATAGCTAAAAGTGCAGCTCTACGCTCAAATTGGTTCGAAGAGCTCAAAAGTTGAGGAACAAGCTCCAAAACAGGCTGAACAATTTGACTTGGTGGCAGATTTATGGCTAACTCATTCAATAGTCTCAATGCTAAACTACTTGGAGAAGCTTCCTCGTTTTCATTTTCTTCATCATCTTTCGAAAGTTCTTCTTCAACGTCATCATCTTGTTCACATATGATCTTCAGAGCACATGTCGCCATTGGACCACCAATCTTGGCTTGAGAAATCTTGGACTTTCTATAAGAGATACACTGTGTTAATGTTCTCAAAGAAAATGATCTAATTTCTTCATCCACTTGACCATTTGAAGCCGTTTCCATCATGAAGTCAATAATGTCAATGAAATTCTCTCCAAGGAGTTTCATATCCAGCAAGACAAAACTATTGAAAGCTGTAAAAAGGTCTCTAGTTTTGTCCAAATCATCATAATTCAAAGAATCTTTCAAAACTTGAATCATCGAAGGGAATAGGGAAACAAAAGAGTTCGCAACCTTTTGAATAAGTTTATCTTCATCTTCCACAAAAGAGGAAATAACTTCTAAAGCAAGGACAGAAGTGACTCTAACATCCACAGACTGATCTCTTAAAGTTGTTGCAAACAAAGATAAGAATTCCTCAGTATGATCAAATAGCTGCACTGGAAACATCTCAAGAATACAATAAATAATGAAGACAGACATTTCTCTTGTTTGATCATCACCATCTGTTGAGCCAGTGACCAGCGTTTGAAGTAAGCTTGGCCATTTATTATCTGGAATATCCAGATCAGCAATCGATGCAACTATTCTAGCAGTTGAATGTCTTATAGATTTTGATTGTCCTTGAAAAGAAAGTTGAAGTAGTGACTCTCTAATTTGGTTCTTCAGCGTATCATCAAGAGGCTCCCATTGCTTGGAAACAAGTTTCTTGGATTCGACAGCAGACAGTTGCTTTACCCCTTGATCGGAAGACGTTTGCAGCAAGTGGATCAATGATGGGAGTGCAATAGGATTGGTATAATAATCATTCTTCAGAGACTGTGTTGCATTCTTGATGGCGTTACTATCTGACGATAGCACCATCAAGAGTGTTTGCTCTAGTCCAGATATATACTCTTGACTCATAGTGAGTGTTATTTGGCGACTTGGAGCTATGATTCCCTTTACACACCATCAAGTAAGCAGAGAAGCTTGTGAACTAATAAACATCTGCTTGACTCGGTTTCAAATAAAATTTTTTTCGCCTTCTTTTCCAGGGCTGTGTTGTTAAAAGGTGATAACAATCAACAAGTGATAGGAGAGGGAGAATACTGGACCATGTTAAATACGACGAGTTGCCTAAAACTGCAAAGAGCAACACCTAAGACACGGGAATTGATAAAATACACAGCATCTGTATTACGACGAAGTTGTACGCTCTTTTATGCTGACACTAGGTTATACGTAATCAGTTTTAGATAAAGAGGGATCAACGTTATTTGATCCCTCATTTTTATTAGCTTCAAATTAACGAAAGAATCGGATTGAGTTGGACATGTCAGGAGAGGTAGATGGTCACCAGAGTAGCCCGATAGTTGGAAGATTGGTTGGTAGAAAGTTAAGTGGAACAAAGGACAAGATCGAAGTCAAGTTCAGAAAGAATAGAGTTTTTCGAATTGGTCGGTTATCAACATATAACGACGATGGATGTGAACTGATATTAGAAAATCAACAAGTGTCTTCAACACAGTGCTATATCTGGAGCATAAAGTTCGACGATGTTACCCCATGTATTATTTACCTGAAGGATGTTTCCACTAACGGGTGTTTTATAAATGGTAAGAGGGTTAGAACCAATGGGTATGCTTTAATTGAGCAGGGTGACAAGATTTTTATTCCCAATGGTATGGTGGCTCAATTTTGGTTTGAGAGCCATCAGGTACAGCTATGTGGCGACCGTGGTAAGGAATTCGTTGAAGAGAGTGGTGATTGGAGAATTCTTTCAAAAACAATAGGAAAAGGAACGTTTGGAAGAGTAAGTTTTCCACAATGCTTAATTAAGGACGAAATGGACTAACATTTAACATATCAGGTTCAAATTGCCGAGAAAGTGGGCGACAATTCAAAGCTTTATGCAGTCAAGATAACACAAAATCAGAGACTGACCGAATCGTCCATACTTTTGAAACTAAATCATCCCAATATAATAAGAGTTCACGGTGAATTTAGTGATTCATTGAATCAAATCAGAATATATCAAGATCTGGCTATCGGTGGAGATCTTTTTTCGTATCTTTCGAAAGATATGTCAACGTTACAACCAGTTGGTGAATCCGAATCATTACTAATAGTTTACCAACTAATTCGTGCACTTGAGTATCTACACAACAGGGGAATCGTACATAGGGACTTGAAGCTGGATAATATCTTAATTTTAGATGTTCCAATTAAATACCCTCACATTGTGCTAGCCGATTTTGGTATTGCAAAGCAAACAACCAACGAGGCAACGATGCCTCAATGTTCCAGACCATTGAGAATGCATACCATTGTTGGAACAGCAGAATATGCAGCACCAGAGATTAATTTGTCTGAATATTGTGGAATCAGAACAAGATCCAAATCAAGTAGTCCCGGGTATACTGAAAAAGTCGATATATGGTCATTGGGAATAATCACTTATATCTTGCTAAGCGGAATTTCACCATTTTATTCCGATTCACTACAAAAGACCATTATCAGCGCATCAAAAGCATCGCTACAGTACAATTCACCTGAGTGGAACAATATTTCAAAAGAGGCCAAACTGTTTGTCGTTGGATGCCTTAAAAAGTCCCCTGCACAACGATTCGACATTCACGAAGCCCTCCAAAGTTACTGGCTGAATAAAAACAACAGAATTACATGGATCAAAAGATGGTATACTACGATCATCTCTCATGATTACCGCGCTTTCTGACGCTGACACAATTATATCAGCCTCCTTGTGGCTTTCAGTTTAGGTCTATGCTTGAATCAGGAAAATTTTTTGCCTGCACTTCCGAAACGACATAAATCATTTTCAAGGATCTGGTAGCCGGCAAAAAAGATTTGAGAGGGCTTATGTATTACTAAGAACAACCACAAGATCCACAGGAATCCCAACAGTAAGGTAACTGTATTGTTAGGCAAGCCAGAACTATATATTATTGTGTCTGTTCAAGTAAGAAGCTTGGCTGACTGGGTGTCAAGGAGAAGTACAGTCTGTTTTGTGGCGGCTTTCAAGAGTCCAACTTCTCTTTAATTTAGCTCAAGTCCAGAGTCTGAGTACCTGAACAGCCTGATTTGTCATTGTGTACCTGCATTTTGAATCATATTGACTTTATATCAACATTTGTTGTTGATTTGCATTTTCTATGATAGTTGTGAACTAGATCAACTATCTATTCAGTGGTTCAACGTTTTTCTTTAGGTCTCTGAAGCCATGTACAGTTCCAATTTTTATCAACAGTCGGCTGTGACACAACCACCATACAATTCGTCAGTCAATTCATTTTCTACAGTTTCTTCTGCGCCAACTGCACCAAGATCTGTACAGCCTACTGATTCCAACTCAAATAACTTTAATAACCAATCTCCTCAGCTATGGATGGGAGATTTGGATCAACGGTGGGATGAAGCGACAGTTAATCAAATATGGTCTAGTATTCTAAGTCCAATGGGTATTGCGATTCATTCTATCAAGATGATTAGAGATAAGCATAGCACTAATTTGGGTTTAGCAAATGCAGGTTATTGCTTTGTTCGGTTTTATAGCTTTGAAGATGCATCACGGGCTTTGGATACCTTTAATGGAAAACCTATTCCAGGAACCAACAATCTAAGGCTTTTCCGTTTGAACTGGTCTTCATCCAACTCGAATATTACAGGCCACCAGGCACCTTTGGCTTCTGGCGATTCTTCAGATATTCAAAATCCTTACCAGAACAGACAACGGGCTCAGTCACCTGCAGAATTCTCTGTTTTTGTTGGTGACTTACCTCAGATGATAACTGAGCAAAGTCTTTTACAAGCATTTAAATCAATATATCCTTCATGCTATAATGCCAAAGTCATGATTGACTTGGCTACAGGGCAACCGAAAGGATATGGATTTGTGAAGTTTTTGAAGGAAGAGGAACAGAAAAGAGCTTTGATTGAAATGCAAGGTTTCGTTTTACTTGGTCGTCCTATAAGAATCTCAACTGCATCTAAGTCACAAGCTGGAGGGCCTATCAATTTGCAACCCAGCTATCAACAATCTGCATATCCTCAAAGAGCTGTTATTCCGCCTTTACCATCATCTCTTGCTTTACAGTATTATAATGATCCTAATAATACTACTGTATTTATTGGAGGCTTGAATATACCATTGTCTGAAATTCAACTACGTGATCTGTTTTCAAGATATGGAGATATTACATATGTTAAGATTCCTCCTGGAAAGAACTGCGGGTTTGTTCAGTATTTCCATCGTGCCAGTGCTGAGATGGCCATTAGTGAGATGCAAGGTTATGATATTGGCGGGGGATGTAGAATTCGAGTCAGTTGGGGAGCAAGAGCTGCACAAAGAAATTGGTTTGCAAGACAATTAGCTGCTCAACAAACATCTGGTGGTGATCTGAATGAAAATGTAACGAGCACTATTGGATTAACAGGAACCAAATACCATCTTGTTAATGATCTATTAATTCCAGGATCAGGATGTCAACAAGATGTTGTTCTCAACGAGGATAAACTGTTTCAAGAACCAATTCCATTTAACCCAATTAACCAATCAATGGATAACGCTCGTACTGATATCGAGCTAAATGATTTCTGGTTATCTGAAAGAAATACAATCTTGAATAGATTGGACTCCGGATCAACGTTATACAAATGAATTTCAAGCTTTACATATTCTTATTGCTTTGCTTCTTTTGCTGTGTTTTTGTCACATTCGTTATTTCATTATCATCTCATGTTTTGCAATGCTTTAATCATTTTATTGGATTGGACTTTTTGGCTACTAGCCTATTTTTTAATTTTCATATATGATATGGGTCATTTGAATGCTACACTGTGCATCATTTAATCCTGTTGGTTTCTTTTACTTTATGACAACACTGCATGCTTTTTAGACTTTTATTTAGCATACATTAATCAACTTATGGTGTAACTTTGATAAAATTCACAAATAAATAATGATATAAATAAATAAGACTTACGAATCTTCATCAACGCGAGCTTGGAACATCACCTGCTCACCTTCTTTACCACCTAAATCCTTATATAGACCCTCATAAGGGTATGATCTAGGCATATTTGGTCTTTCTGGCCATATATCGAACGTCCATATACTTAAAGCAAACAGTCCAAGTCCAGAGAAAAAGAGAACGAAACTCTTGACTGCTGTTTTATTATCAACAACTTCAGTATAGTCCGGAGACCAGGCGTCAATCATATCTTGAAAAGGATGCAAAGGCTCGTTGAAGTTACGTCTATTTTGTTGATCATCATACTTCTGATAAGGGTCTCTATATTGTGGAAATTCAAAGTTCTTTGGAATTTTATAATCTGGAAAGTCAGATGTGTTTGGTAATGAGTCTGGTAGCTTTTGATTTGACAACAATCTGGCAAAGTTAACGCGTGGGTGACCAGAAGTCTTCCCAAGAGCGGGATTTCTGATGATAAACTTGAACATCACTTGAGGTGTGGTTGTTTAGTTTGAGCAAGTGATGGTAGGGTACTTGATAGTTCAACATTACTGAAGTTAACTTCTGTTTTTCTACTGGTTGACTAGTTGGAGTAATGACACGTAAATCAGGTTGGCAGCTGGTGTACGCACTACCAAAAAATGTGATGGACATTAAACACAGATTTAAAAATTGCCTTTAAACAGGAAGGGCATATATGTTTATTAAAGGATGATTGTGGTTTATTGAGAGCACAAGTGTATAATAGGCATAGAAAGTTGGCAATTGATGATCTTCTCTAGTGAGAATTTTGTACGAATTAGTTTGAAGTAGGAAAAATTAATGTTAGAAGCTGATTAACTATGACCGAAAATAAAGTCTTGAAGCGTGTTAGAAGTAGAGACGTGCCTTCTTTAGAGAATGGGGAAACGAAGCGGAGATCGTCGAGCAGGGCGAAGGACACCCACAGCAAGGAAAACGGTGACTATCTCTCTAGTCTCAAAACGAGGATGGCAGAGATGACGCTGAGTCATGAGAAATTAACTGAAGAGCTCTACCATTTGAAACGATTTACGTCACTTGTTTACTTCAAGCCCGGAGAACCCAAGCAACCGGAGAATTACGATAAATTTCACGACAAATATCAAATATGGCCACAAATAGATGAATCCAAGCTTGGACGAAGAAGCCGACGAATAATTGAACACAGTGATCCAATAAAACAAGAAATACAAGAGATAGCTAATCGTCAAGTAGAACTATCAAGACAATTATTAATAAAACCGTCGAACAAGAAACCTGAGCTGGTGCAAGATAAATCGCCAGATATTTCCAGTGATACGGGTTCCGGTCTGGACTCAGACATCTCTATTCCATCATTTTCACCTTCGAACCTACCCAAGTCTGTTCACCTGAATATTACTGTGAAGCCCCAACTTGTTACACATCCATCGCATGTGACCCATCCTGAATTTGGTGATTTGGAGACCTATTTGAACTCCTACAAGAGTACCATTGAAGAAACAGGCAATGATTTGAACAGCGAGGAATACGACGAGTATATTAAGGGACAGTTACGTTTAATCAATGACATTAAAAAAGGATTAGATCGAAAGCTACTAAGACTCGATATGGATGAAAACATTTTCAGAAATGTCCCTGCTGGAGCGAAGGAGCCAACTATGATCAAAAGGAACCACCAGTATAATCTAGCACACTACAAACCTCCGCCTAATCCGTTCAGACTTAGAAATGAGCTGACACATTATGATCATTTACTGGCTCATGGAGTCCGATCCTCAAAATTAATTCATGACCTGAGACATACAAAGATTCAGAAGTGTCGTCGTGTATCCGCTATGATAGAGTCTCATTTTAAGAAACAATCACAAGAAGAGGAGAGAAAACAACGCGAGTTTGAGAAAAAGATAGTAAAGCTTGCAAAAGATACAGCCAAGGAGGTTAAGAAGAAGTGGTTGACAGCTGTTAAAGCTTATAAAATTTTGGAGGATCGGGAAAAGGAGCGAGAACGCGCTGTTAAAAGCAAGGAACAATTATCGAAAATTCTGGATCACAGTACAAAAGTTCTTGGGGCTCAGATTTCCAGGAAAAGTGCAACTCCTGACGAAGAAACAAATGGGAGTCCTGAAAATGATGTTTATTCATCAGACGATGATGAAAACATGTCATCTTCTAGCAGTGAAGATGACGGTTTAGCAGATGAGTCGGTAAAAGACGATAGTAAGCTAACTGTCGAAGAACTCAAAGAGAAATATAAGAACTTAGACGATACAGTTACTGCAGATTCGGATGATGAGTCGGATACTGAACCAGCAGGGCTGACTGCCCTCTATGGTGAAGAGGTAGATAAGACGGTTAAGAAAGAAAGCATTGTGGATTCTTTGACAGAGGAGCAAAGAAAAAAACTTTTTGAAAATGAAGATATGGCGGACCCACTGCTTGACGAACAATCCAGCAGCGGGTTTTCTGATAGCTCATTATCAGACTCAGAGTCAAGTAGCGATTCCATAGAGGAACCTGCTTCCGATGACGATAAGAAGGAAGTTGGTCTTTCGTCACTTTTTGAGAATGGTGCCAATGATTCTGATGATGATTCAATTTACAGTACTAAGGCAAGTGACACACCATCATCATCGCCTAGAGATGATGATGATCAGCTGTCCTCTATTCCTGATGTCCCAACCCCTATTCTATTACGCGGAACGCTCCGTGTGTATCAAAAGCAGGGTTTGAACTGGCTCGCCTCTTTATACAACAATGGAACCAATGGTATTCTTGCCGACGAGATGGGATTGGGTAAAACCATCCAAACCATTGCCTTAATTTCATATTTGGCATGCGAGAAGAATATTTGGGGTCCGCATTTAATTGTTGTTCCAACCTCCGTCATGTTGAATTGGGAAATGGAATTCAAGAGGTTTGCTCCTGGATTTAAAGTCCTTACATACTATGGCTCTCCACAGCAAAGAAAAGAAAAACGAAAAGGTTGGAACACACCAGATACATTTCATGTTTGTATCACATCATATCAGTTAGTGGTCCAAGACCAAAAAATCTTCCGCAGAAAGAGATGGAGATACATGATACTTGATGAAGCACACAACATCAAGAACTTCCGATCCCAGCGTTGGAGGTCGCTACTGAACTTTAATACAGAAAACCGGTTGTTACTTACTGGTACACCGTTACAGAACAATATCATGGAACTGTGGTCATTATTATACTTTTTAATGCCATCTAGTAAGACAGATCAGATGATGCCAGAGGGATTTGCGAACTTGATGGACTTTCAACAATGGTTTGGTAGACCTGTTGACAAAATCATTCAAGGTGGTGGATATGCCGACAATCATGATGACAATGAAACAAGAGAGACAGTTAACAAATTACATCAAGTCTTGAGACCATATCTCCTAAGACGAATGAAACATGATGTTGAGAAGCAGATGCCTGCGAAGTATGAGCACATTGTCTACTGTAGGCTATCAAAGAGGCAAAGGCTTCTTTATGACGACTTCATGAGCAGAGCCCAAACCAAAGAAACTTTAGCGAGTGGAAACTTTCTGAGTATCATCAACTGTTTAATGCAATTGAGAAAGGTTTGTAATCATCCTGATTTATTTGAAGTGCGGCCAATCTTAACAAGCTTCTCGGTGTCAAAGTCAGTAGCTTCCGATTATTTGATAAAGGAGGTGGTTGTAAGAAAAAATCTCAATCAATCGAGTTCCGTGACGCCCAATTTAGGATTTTTGAACCTTATTCCTTCTGAAAATACAAACTTGATGTCCTTCAACCTGCAAAGCTTGAAAAAGATCTCGGCTTCGCATTTATTTGATGAACAGTGTCAACGGCTGCGTGATGGGCTTGAAAGCGTCGAACGTAACTTCGATGATTTGTCCAAGTATTACAAATATTTGAATTATAAGGAACATTGTGAGCTGTTACAGCTGTTTGAACAACGCCTTTACATGAACAACTTCAATTGTGATAAGCAGCAGGTTTACTCCTCAAACTTGATTAACCTATTAAAAGTTCACAAGGATGTCAGCAAATCCCAACAACTAGTCAACCTGGACCTAGTAAAGCCAATAATGTCAAGGTCCCTCAAAATGTCTGAAGTTATAGACAAATACTCATTTGTGACACCTAAGGTGGTTGCTCATGATTTAGTTGATCAAGTGATTCCACTGAATTTTCAATCTAAACTCCAACCTCTCGCAAAACAAGATGATCCTTTCCATTTGTCACAGGTCAAGTTGTCGATTGCGTTTCCCGATAAGTCACTTCTTCAATTTGACTGTGGGAAGTTACAAAAACTCGCAAACTTATTATTGGATCTGATTCCGAATGGCCACAGAGTTCTAATCTTCACACAAATGACTAAAGTCTTAGATATTTTGGAGAAGTTTTTGAACTATAATGGCTATACTTATATGAGACTTGATGGTGCCACCAAAATCGAAGATCGTCAACTGTTAACGGAAAGATTTAACAAAGATTCAAAGGTCAAGTGCTTTATTCTTAGTAGTCGGTCTGGTGGTTTAGGAATCAACCTTACAGGAGCAGACACTGTCATATTTTACGATTCAGATTGGAATCCTGCTATGGACAAACAATGCCAAGACAGATGTCATAGAATTGGGCAAACGAGAGATGTTCATATTTATCGGTTTGTTTCTGAATATACTATTGAATCGAACATTTTGAAGAAGGCCAATCAAAAGAGACAATTAGATAATGTTGTTATTCAAGAAGGTGACTTTACCACTGATTATTTCAGCAAGATCACAGTGAAAGATCTTGTTGGCAGTAACGATGGGGACGATGATGATTCCAAACCATTAATAGCCTCAACTGCCAATGAGTCGAAAAAAGACTTGGTTATGGCTTTAGAACAAGCAGAGGACGCTGAAGATGCGCAAGCTGCTGAAGTAGCCATGAAAGAAGACAATGTTGATAATGAAGATTTCACGGAAGAAAAAGCTTCACGTCTAACATCTCAAGAACCTGAACATGAGATAGTGAACAAGGCCCTTGATTCAAATAATGGTGATGATGGCGATGACGATGGAATAGGTCATATAGATGAATATATGATCCGCTTCATTGCTGGCGGGTTTTATTTTGATTGATGAAAGCAATCATGTTTCATTCGAATTTGATTTTTCATTGATCTGGGAAAGATTGGAATGGACACTAAAGGATTTGATTAACTTCTTGAAACTAAAAGCTCTTTTAGTGGAGTGAGATTCCTGTAATGTGCCGTATTGTCTTTCATTTTCTTGTGAGCCAGCTGTTTCACTTGACACTGATATCGAGGAACTAAACAGTTCTTTTGAAAACCCAGTCAAACTTCTCATAGATTGCGACGCTGACAGCCTAGATGGTTTTGAAGGTCTCACAACTGAAGGAGGACGTGAATGAAGAATCGAGTACTGCTGACTAGCAAGCGAAGACATTGATAGCTTTTTCTTCAAGCTGAAGTCAGAAATACTTCTTGTTAATTGTCCAGGAGTTAGTGGAATTCTTTCGGTAGACCATAGATTAATAAGAGCACGCTCAATTCGGATCCTGTCTTCCCGTCTGACCGTGACCAACAGAAGACCCTGATATGATGTGAATAGAGACGATCTTTCTCTTCTGATGTCACCTCCAATGTATGGCTCTTCCTTTGCAGAATAATGATCGATACTAAATTTCACCAATGATAAATCCAAAAAGTAAGGACTTGAATGCCGTTTTTGCTTGAAACAGCATAAATCAGGTGGTAGATACGAATGGAATCTGATAATGTCTTTTCTGGAGCCGTTGATATAGGATAGTCTCTTTTGTAGGCGGGAATAGCTGAATTCGAAGCAACTTATGTCCTTTCGCCATTTAGTGATCCCTGACATTAAAGAGGTATTCCATAAGTCCTTTTCGTCTTGATTAGGGAACACACACACAATCTCAAAGCATTTATACTCATTCTCAAACTGGATCTTGAAGCAGTATGAATATTTTGTAAAAAGCAGTCCTTTTTCTCCTAAATCATCGGACTGTATATTGTATATTGATGATAGCGGTAGAGTGAACTTTATTTGAAATAGACGATGCTTTGTGATTCTTGCTAGAATGATATGTGAGTCAAACAAAAAAGCAGACATATAATCGCTTTTAAGGGTTGTTTCTTGCATCCATACGACACAGAAAGCGCCCACAAGCTTCAGCTCACCTAGATTTTCGATATAATACTGATCAGCAAAGTTTCTTAGAGAGGGCCACAGTAATGATTTCAGCAGCTTATTTGACTCTTCCTGCTGCTCGTTTGAGCCAATATAGTTATTGATTTCAACGCACTTGTCATTAACAACTTCAATACATTTCTTCATCTTTTCTAAGAGAGAGCTGCTTATATCGTCTTTTGATTTTTGAAAGAGTGAGTCAACAATCAGCTTATACCTTGATATTCTATTTGTAGGCATTTGTATCAATGAAATGAATCTAATATCTAGCTCTTGCTGGAGAAAATAGTTTGATGCTACATCTTGATGCTCAACCATATAATCATTATGGATGACAATTGAATTAGATTTGTACTGTTCCACGTTTTTGTTTTCCGCAAATGCCAGTACTTTTGGTATCAGCTGACAATACGAGCAGTAGGTCGACACGTTGATGGAACGATTGGCTATCAGATCTATTATCTTTTCCAAGTAGATGGAGTCGTTCGTTCCAGGCATATAGCAGTCGTATTCTGGCGATTTCAAAGAAAAGCTGCTATTTCCAGTCGAGTCATTTGAGTTCTTGATCCATTCTTTATAAATCAGCACTAAACTTTGGCAAAACTTAGAATGGTCTTCCAACAGGCTAGAAACATTGTTTCGGAACCGTTCAAAGAACAACGGCACTCTCTCTATTGCCGAGAGGTTGCTTATATAAACCTCGTTGAGTACTCTCAAGGATTTAACGTACACTTCTTCGGTGTTCAACAGCTCTTTTATTTGCTTTTGACGCGAAAATGATCTCTTTATTGCCGAAGAGCTGATATCTGGAACAAGTGGTGATATTATGCTGGTGTTTAGACAAAGGTTCCCTGTTGGCACACCATTAGCATTTGACAGTGTTGAGTCTGAAAAGGAGTAGTTATTATAAAATGCCGTGTCTAGTTCGTCTCGGGCTTCTTCTTTCGAGCTGGGCGGACAACCGCTGTTGCTGTTGGATATATTCTGTGATGAGAGTGTTGTGGAACCACTCAGTTGACTGCTGCTGGTCGATGGTGTTTGCGGGAATGATTCTATGAGACTCATTCTAATCGAAGCGCCGATTTAAAGATTGGACAGTCTGGAAAGAAAAGGACCCCTTTCAAAGTAAGACTAAGCCAGCTTCAGATGGACTGTTAATAGCTCTTATATAGATGAGGGGTTTGTGATTAGAGAAGAGACACACGTTTAGGACATGTCACTAAACGATGTTCTTGTTTTCCCCTTTGCCCTTTTTTGTTACATGTAGGATTTGGGGAGTTGGTCGACGGGCCAGCCGACGTCTATCGACGCGTCGCACTTACCCATCGATAAATATCTAAATCTCACCTCTTGATTCAAATTTTCATCCACCATCACTCTACCAGCTAATCACTGCTATCCAACATGCTTCAGTATTGGCTCCCAAAGGCGTTCATGAGAACAAGCCAGCTATGCATTGCTACACCGAAAAGCCTCATCCTCCAAAGACCCTTCAGTCATAGCCTCATATCAAACTCAAAAGCAAAATCAAGTAAAGCAAAAAAGAACATAAAACAATCTAAAGACATCGATGAACAAATTATAGAAATTGACCCCAAGCTGATACTCTCATCCTTGGAATCCAAGCTGAAGGAGTCGGCAGACATGTTCAGTAAAAGATTAAGAGAGGTGAAAATGGGTAAAGCCAATCCACGCATCTTTGACAAGCTAAAGGTGAAATTAGAGGGAAACCAATCTGCCACCTTCACCGACATTGCACAAACTACATTGAAAGCAAAACATCTCAGTATTACAGTGTTTGATCCTGCTAATACAAAAAGAATAGTTAGTTGCATTCTTTCCTCGGATCTGAATATGAATGCTGAACTAGATCCTAAGAATCCTCAACTGCTGAAGGTAAATCTACCAAACTCAACTCAACAGCATAAAGAGAAGCAACTCAAGGAGCTTAAACAGCTACTAGACCATTTCAAAACAGACAATACTAACAAGCATTCTATCAATTCTATTAGATCTCATTCAATGAGAGAGTTAAAAAATGTTGAAGGATCAAAAGATGCTGTGAGAAAGATAACTCAAGATGTCGATAAAATCGTCAAAACTTATAGTGATCAATTGGCAGCCAGCCTAAAAGCCACCGAAAACTCTCTATAGTGTATACATTTATGTTGAATTAGTGGCCAATGTCCAGATTGATTTACATTTTTGCCATAGACTGTAATCATAACCACCGGTGTTGAGTGCAGAAACAAACTTCCATGCTTTTTTTCCATTTTTGATTGGATAATCTAATACTTTAGGAATAGATGTGGAAATGAACCTGCTTTTATCATAACAAACGGATTTCTCATTACAAAGGCCACGAAGACCTTCTTCCCCACCAAATTTTCCATATCCTGAACCTTTTACTCCACCAAAAGGTAATTGACAAACATAAAATGTAGCGAAGTCATTAATAGCAACATTTCCAACCTTCAACTTGCGTGACAGCCTTTGAGCTTTCCGGAAATCACTTGTAAATATAGACCCTCCTAACCCAAAGTCACATCCATTCGCCATGTCAACCGCTTCATTATCATCTTTTGCGTGGTAAACAGCTAAAACAGGTCCAAAGACTTCATTTTGTGCTAACTTGCATCTTGGATTAACATCAACAATTAATGTAGGCGTGAAATAATGTCCTTGAGGATAGTTTGGGTGAACGTATCTCTTTCCACCATAAATCAATCTAGCACCCATGCTAACAGCCTCATTTATCCAGTCTTCTAGTTCCTCAAACTTGGAGTCTCCCATAATCATTGCACCCATATCAATCTCTTCACCTTGATCTATATCAGATCCAATTCTCAGCTTTGACACTCTGGACTCTAATACATCAATGAGCTTTTCATAATTGCTTCGATCCCCTGAAACAATAACTCTTTCTATACCAATACAATTCTGTCCAGCACTTTGAAATGTACCTCTCATCAGAATGGATGAAATTGATTCCAGCCCTTGCTTCTTCAAGTAGTCACCACAAATCACAACTGCATCTTTGCCTCCAAGTTCCAATACTAAAGGTGTCAGAACTTCACTGGCACTCTTAGCAACAATTTTGGCAATGGGACGCGATCCAATGAATGTTAAGTGACTTATTTTGGGGTGGCAAGTTAAATGGTCATTGATGCTTCCGGTACAACACACAAGTTGTACTAAATTGTCATCAATATCGCAAGCCGTAAGAGCAGTTTTGACGATATTAATGAAGTATTCGGACGACCATCTAACTCGCTCACTACATTTCACTATAATCCCATTTCCAGCGAAAATAGACGCAACAATAGGCCCTAGCATATTGTGAAAAGGATAATTCCACGATATCAGCGCACAAACAACACCTAACGGTTCATATCTGACTTGCGCTTTCTTATATTTCATGAATAAGTTGGACGGTCCAGGACGTGACGATGGAGTTAACGCCTCCTCTCCATTAGCTAATATCCAGTTGATTTTCTCTAGTGTGACCATGATTTCCCCCATTGAGGCATCCAACATAGTCTTCCCCGAATCTCTACAAGCAACTCTCGCAATTGAGCTTTGATTCTTCACAATGAAAGCGCTCAGTGTCTTCAAAAGAATCCTTCTTTTATGGGCAAACTGATTACTATTGTAGAATGCAGATTGAGCCTTAGTTGCCCTGTCAATAGCATTATCAATATCTTTCTTGGTATCAAACTCAAACTTACCAAGAAATTGAGCGGTGGCTGGACAGTAACAGTACACACTGTTAGGATCATCACTATTAAAGATATATGGTGGGTTCAATCGCTTTCCCTTCCAATTGGGCTGTGATTCTTCTGGTGCACTGACTTCAAACTTTACAGGCTTTTCATTTTTGTTATTAATTCGTTTTAGTATAAACCAAACTAGAGGTATTAATGTGACAATCGCTGAAAGTGACAGCCGGATCGTTATACCACTATAATCATGGGCCATATACGTTGCGTAACAATCACGATAGGTGTTCATGATGAAAAGACCTGATTATACCCACCTATCGCAGTAACTGTTAATCGTATACTCGTATTGTTGATAGATGCTATTTACTATTTTGATTTTTCAACAAGTTTGATTTGTTCTTGCTGCACTGCCTAGTTTGCAGCAGGGATAGCATTTGGTGAATGGGCTGTTTCAAGGGATTACAGGTATAGACTAGCGATTACATGTGATATACTGCTCAGTACCATACTCATGGTTATGGTAGTTGCCATACACGTGGCTCCGTTTAGTCCATCATCAAGGTCTTACATACTCAAAATATTATGTTGCTGATTACCTAAGCAATGAAACTTGAAATAACTTGAAACAAAGTGATGAAGATTATATGAATAGAGAAGAAGAGGAATAACCAGAAGGCGTTCAAGCGTGGCAATGGTAAGTGATAATGTGACCCAAGAGATCGACAGTTACTAACAATGAGAAGAGTTCTTTGGAATATGATTATTCCGATGTTAAGGTTGAAGAATTCAAAGTGAGTTCAACCAGTCTTTGTCAGATCATTTATACTCCTCAGTATGTTGAACTGATGGGGTATTTAAGAGGGCTGATGAAGGCCGACGAGCGCTCTGAAAGAGCTTTGTACTTAACTAGCCGTTGTATTGAACTTACTGCTGCCCATTATACTATTTGGGTTTACAGATATAATATAGTTGAGTCAATATTATCATTCGACTTTCAAAAGGAGCTGGACTGGTGTGACAAGATTGCAAGGGAAAACCAAAAGAACTATCAAATTTGGCATTACAGGTCACTCATTATCAAGCTAATGGCCGAGAGAGGGTTGAAATTTGAAATCGACAATGACCTTAACATTACTAATGAGATATTGAAGGAAGACGAAAAGAATTATCATGTATGGTCGTACCGTAGATCAATTTGTGATCAGTTTGGATTGAACGATATAAAAGAGTTGGAATTTACAGCATCTATGATCGAATTAGACGTTCGAAACAATTCGGCTTGGAATCATCGGTTTTATGTTCTATTTCGTAACAACACAACATTGAATCAAGTCCAAGAGGAGATTGCGTTTGTCAAAGACAAAATCTCCCTTTCACCAAGAAATCCGTCCCCATGGAACTATCTTGAAGGTATATATGAGAAACTGGGTTTGAATATCCAACAGCTTGAAGATTTGGCAATAAGGTATAGTGATCCAACTAAAGATGACTTTTCACTCAATGCTTATGAGCTGTTGGCAAAAATTTACCGAAATCAGAACCAAAGCCTTAAAGCAACTAGAGTGTACCAGGATCTGATCAAATTTGATCCAATTAGAGTCAATTATTGGAAACTTCAAATCAATTCAATTACGTAAGGCTCTCAATCTTTCTGATAGCTTATCTTGTTCAACATTGGTCTCCTGATTAGGTATAGCTGGGGTTAACTCAACATTTGCATCGCCAATCTTATGCTTCAGCTCGACACCTGCTTCATCTGCGATTTGACTGATGAGACCCTCAACTTGTTCTTGTGGTTGACTAATAACATTCATGTCGTTGGATACATTCTCATAATAATTAGTCGAACTTTCCAGATCTTCAAACTGTTGCTCAAACTTATCCATAACTAGCGTTATCCTCTCCAAGTTCATACTCTCCATGGCTTTATCCATGCCTCTAACAACCTGCGCCATATTTCCACTAACTGCTCTCATAGTGACTGCTGTTTGGATTCTTGAAGCTACTGAATCAATTCTTGAAGCTAGTCTCAACAAATTCAACCGCTCTTGTCCTTTACGGATAGCATTTTGAGCGTAAATCTCAGCAATGTCGTTGTTCCCTTGAATCAATGCCTTTTTCACCTTATTCTTCTCATTCTGCTCCTCTTTCGCCGTCTTAGCTGACTGTCTTGTAAGCTGCTTAGCCGTGAACTTGAGCTGAAATAGAGATTCTGTTTCTGGTTAGTACTACTAAGTATTCAAATCCCATTACGTAACGCACTTACTTTCAAGTCCCGACATGGTTATAACTGAGTTATCCAACCAAAAGGTGATAACTTTGATGGCTGTAACTAATTAAATTAATTTTGTTGTCCTGTATTTTATTATTTGTTACTTATCTCAATTTTTTTAACACTCTCCTGAAAATTTGGAGTATTTCTGAACTCAACTTTACCATCGCTCACTCTCACATAGCTTAGGTAATCCCCAGGCCCTTTCACCGGATTGGTAAACTGACTCG
Source organism: Ogataea trehaloabstinens (assembly GCA_003706095.2). Taxonomy (NCBI): domain Eukaryota; kingdom Fungi; phylum Ascomycota; class Pichiomycetes; order Pichiales; family Pichiaceae; genus Ogataea; species Ogataea trehaloabstinens. The sequence goes on along the minus strand of PPKJ02000008.1, from coordinate 154,060 downwards.
ATTTCTTTATGAACTTTTCGACATTGGTTATCACCGATTTGGAGCTTTTATTGATAAATTTGTCCTCATAACCGTCTTGAATTAGAAGCGTTCTGGGGCCCTTAACTTTTATAAATGGTCCATTTCCAAGAATTTCATCAAACATAGATCTGTTCGTTTTGCTAAAGTATCTAAAGCGGTCCACGATCTTGCTCACGAATGTCTCACTGTCTTCTTCTGACTCTATTGGCTGGGCCTCACCATCATAGCTCAGTTGCTTCTTCAGATTTATCAATTTGAAATGGTTATCATCTTGTAGTTCGTTTTTATGATTGATCGATGTTCCAAGTATACTCTGTCTTCTCAGATAAATCTCGTCCTGCTCGTCTAAGCTCAACTTGAAAACAGATCCTTTTCCAATCAATGACACCAGCCCTCGGCCACTTAACAGTGAATACCCTTTCCTAAATCTAAACCCTGTACCAAGTATGCTCTTCGGATATTTGTCGTTAGTTATCATTAGTGATTCGCCTGTATAAACTTGAATAGATTTTGGCTCAAGGATAGCCCAGTCGATCGAACCGTCTAATTCAACTGTGCAGAATGTATTGGAATTACTATACCCAGAAACGATCAGATCGACTAGTCTTGTCGATATTAACCTTTGATAATAACTTGTTAATCCTCCGTAGAAATAACTGGTCAGCGATTTACTGATCTCTAAAGAACTGGTGATAAATGGACTGTCACTTTGGTAACTTGATTCAGAAAATATCGTCATCAATGACCCTCTCTTGATGAAAACAGGTATAGATGGGGGCAGCTTCACCATCAACGTTGACTGTTCAATTGATCTAAATTCTGGTTTATCGATTATACTTTTATCACCATTGTTTTTTATAACTGGCAATTCTTTTATATTTTTTGACACTTCCTCATATTTGCTGGTGAGGTTGGTTACTTTAGTAATACTCTGTATACTTATATATCTCCTCTTGACCCAGTTCAAGCTGAGCATGTTGTTCATTGAAACTAATTCATAGTCTAAACGTCATCTTTTAAATATAAACCAATCATTTGAATTTCATATTCTTTTTCAATCGTGTCGCTTAGGTAAGCTCTATATCAGGCTTTGAGAGAAAATAGAGGTGTGCGGGTTCCATAATCCGATTCAGCTATTTACCTCCCCCTTTCTTATCCTACTGTTATTAGGTTCGGGGATCTTTAGATTGGGTAACTCACTGCCGTTGAGTGATCGTTTTCTAAATACGAGTCTGGTTCTAGTTAATGAAATAAGTGCAATCTCAATATTGTGAGTAATAGCCTGATTACTCAGAAATATTAACTAGTGTGTTAAAATCCAATTCCCACATTCTTCTGAAATAGTAAGAATTAGGGATCAAAGTTAAATGGAGGGATGAGTTCCATTTATACCACTAAGATTTTGTAGTCTTATGGGAAGTCTGAAACAATCTAATGTTTATGATGTTTCATATTCCTTGTTACCACGGGAATACATTGGTCGTTCACCAACCAAACCATCTCATTTACGTAATCAAAGGAATGATTACGTCACGAGAGCCCTGGCCTCCAACACTCTATGTCGGACCTATATCACGTAACCGTTAACATTTGGCAAGCTTTCCAGTTGTACTGCATCCAAGATCCACTCTTGTCTGACAATATAGGGTACGTGCTCAAGAAGATCCGACTTCTCTTGAGTGGAGTGCCCAAGATCTTGAATAAAAGTATCATAATAGCCCTCTGTTACGATAATAAAACGACAATCTTTGATTGATGATGTAACTGAACCGCCCCCAATTTCAATTAGTCCCTTGATTATACGACTTTGTCTTTGTGATTTGGATGCAATATAACAACTTATACCTTGAAAGAGATATATTTTATCAATCTGGCTCATTTCTGATTTTGTCATGAATTGATTATCCGCATCAACATGATAGCCAGTATTACTTGTTAAATGTTCAAGTGATTGCATGGTAATATAGTTTGTGTAACTGTCTCCATATCTGTCAACATTCGCTAAGCTCTTTTCAACTAAGCTATTTTCACATTTCAATATATGTGATGGTTCAAGACTGACTAATCTGTCCATTTCAATGCAGTCTTCACACCATTTAAACTTGAAGACATTATAATCATTTATAGTATGATTGATATCACTAGTAAATTTATCACCTATTATCATCAATTTCTTGTCATCAGGGTAAGTTATCTCGTGCGATCGAACAACGCTACCTCCATAATCGATAACTTTTTGACTTAAAAAATGGGTATCTCTCCATTCTCCTTGATAAAAACAATCGGTCTTAATGCAGAAGATGTAATCCTTGAACAAGTCACACCGAATGTTTGAATGATCATATTCATAATTAACATGTCTCAAAGCACCCTCCTTCTTTGTAAGTCGTTTCTTATTGGGCGATGTAAACGAAGGCTCAAAATCCTTAGTTTTATCTGTTGACTCCAAGTACTCCTTGAAAGTACTGCAAGTCTCCCAATTCTTATCTAGTCTTAACCGTGTACAATAAGCACAGTATAACGTAGTTCCAGTCGCATATACAGTTCCATAAACTTGTAGATCAACTGAGGTTGCTTTAACCTCTATGACAATTGAGTCACTAGGATCAATCCACATATCAGGTAGCTTTGTACCAAAATCAATAATTCCATTTAATTCTTCTTTATTTTTCCATTTCTTCCATTTTCCTTCTGTCTTCTCCTTGATTATGCGATAATCATCCAAGCTGAAGCCATTACTGACCGTACAAAGAGACAAAAAGCTGTAACTATCAGCCCTCTCTTGATCATTTCTCAAAGCGCATAAATATGATGTTTTTGTGGAAGGAATTTGACCAACTATAATCAGGTCCAGGTTTTCCCCAAACTCTTTCAGATATTCAGGTTTTATCTTTACCCAGCTATCACTACGACCGACTCCAATTTCATATCTTGAACGCGGATCTTTAATAACCAATCCTTCTGCATCTCTGCCAATTGCATCTTTCAGAGACTTTTCTATATCCCCCCCTTTGTGACCTCTAATATAACTTGCCAGCCGAAACCTCGAACTCTTATCATTAACTATCCTCAAAAGAGCCTTCTTTCTATCCTCTAATGAATAGTCTTCCAAAGATAGCCCGTTCAAGTGAAGTACGTCAAATATCACAAAGACAGGATATGCCTCATTACCTTGAGAGACGCCATGGTTTCTCGAAATGGCCTCAATAGACGTGGATCTGACTGTTGAATAAGGTAAGTTACGCTTTCTAACAGGATCAAAACTAATCATTTCCCCATCTAATATACAATCTCTAACCCCTTTCGAGAGACATTCCTTGATGAAAGGAGATATACACCCTGGAGAATCTGTTAGTGATGATGATCCATACAATGAGGACAGATCAATAGCATTTCGGCTGAAAAACTTGAAAACATATTCACCAGCATCCGACTGTCGAATATGCAACTGGACTCTTTCACCGTCGTATTTCTCCTCGATGAAGAATCCATCCCGGAACTTGTTATTAGCAATATCATCATAATCCGTGTTTATCTTTTTACACCGCTGAGGCGTAAACGCAAACATGAGTTGGGACTTGCGCTCAGAGCTCGATAATCGTAATGACTTATCGGTAAGTCCCCAAAACGTGATCTTCAAACTATGTGTCAAATCATAAACTCTCAATGCATCCGGATGCCACGAAAGCATAAAAAGCTTCTCACAGCTGATCGTATTAGCTTTCAGAATTATCCTAAAAAAGAACCTGACCTCATTGTTGCTCATCTGGTTGATGATGTCCCTCATAACATCAACAACTGAATCAAAAGTACCAGCGACTCCTTCGTGGAGTTTATCTAGATAATCATTCACATCTCTCACAGACAATACCCCACCCTCAATATCAACACGGCGCTTGCTCAAAATACCTGTAACTATGTCCGCAAACTTGGTCGACGATCTGGCCCTATTAAAACTCAGTCGTTTCCAGCCTGTAATCTTGATATAGTCAGGATGCCCTTTTGTTATCATCAGTAACTTGCAAATAATAGACCCCAATCTGCTCTCCTTCATAAAGTATATACGCTGTTTGTCTCTACTCGGCAGAACAAGCTTAGCAACTGGAAGAATATCTTTTCCAACAACAAGTCGATAGTGTCGGATGAATCGCTCAACTATAGCCTGTTTGCTGGCTTTGAAAACTATGTTGTGCCCTCCGTCATATAAAGGTAGAAACAGTTCGTTAACGAGATCATTAAACTTCGGCAGTTCTCCGTGATTTTTCGGAGCTTCGATGTCCTCCGTGAATTCTATACTACATGGATGCTTCTGATTGCCCGGCTCCGGTTCCATTTACCGACAATTGCCGCATCATTGGCCATGGTCGCCACGATGGATTGCACAGTTGATAAAGGCAAATGACTCAAGTTCCTACACCTCCGAACACCTGTACACCCTACAGACACCTCCTCAAATTTCGTGTAGCCAATTTATAATAACAAACAAATTAGCTATATCAGTTGGTCTATAGCGACAGCAATAGGGCTCTTTGTGGACCTGAATTCGAACTCTACCAAGGCAGCATAGTTCTCAACATTGCTATTCACCTGGGAAAGAACTTTTGGTGCTCCTGTCAGCCTTCAATCGAAGTATACGAAATATATCATTATACATGATAGTTCAACTATGAGCGCTTCAAATCCGTTGGCTATCGAGGCAGCCACAGCAGCGAATCAGGCTGCCGCAGAGTATATCAGCAGACGCAGGTCCAGGTCGGATGACAATATCAACTTTGCTAATTTCAATCAGGACTTTTCATGTATATCGGTTGGGTTCTCTAATGGTTATAAAATCTATAACTGTGAACCGTTTGGACAATGTTATTCCAAGACAGATGGAAGTATAGGGATGGTTGAGATGCTCTTTTGCACGTCATTACTTGCTGTTGTTGGAATCGGTGAGCAGCACTCGTTGTCGCCGCGTCGATTAAAAATCGTTAACACCAAAAGACAAACGACCATTTGTGAATTGACATTTCCAGGAGCAATCTTAGCTGTCAAGATGAACAAGGATAGACTGGTTGTACTGCTGGAAGAAACAATATACGTGTATGATATCAATAATATGAGACTATTACATACAATTGAAACGCCGCCGAACCCGAATGGACTAATTGCATTATCACCATCCAGTGATAACAATTATCTTGCCTACCCGTCTCCTCAAAAGACGACCCCAAGTGCTCAGGCAGATCAAAATACCCATTCTGGAAACAATACCCAGCATGTCAGGAATGGTGATGTGATCATCTTTGATGCTAAAACGTTACAACCCACAACTGTTATAGAGGCACATAAAACAACTTTGGCAGCTATAACCCTCAGCAAAGATGGATCACTTTTGGCCACTGCAAGTGATAAAGGAACCATTGTACGGGTCTTTTCTGTATCTACAGGAATCAAGTTGTATCAGTTCAGAAGAGGTACATATCCTACCAAGATTTATTCTTTGGCCTTCAGCCCAGATAATAAGTTCGTTATTGCCAGTTCTGCTACCGAAACCGTCCACATATTCCGGTTAGGAGAAGAAGAAGCTGCTAATACCATCAAATCGGCTAATAGACGGTCACATGCTAAAGGAAAGTACTCCGATACTCAAAACCAACTCAGGTTATCTCCTGACATTTACCCACACAACACCCGCTTGAGCTCGGATGAGGATGATGATGAACTTGAAGAAGACGATGATGAGCTAATCATGGAGGATGAAGAAGACGAGGATGACGACCAAATCAATGCTCCTCCAAATTTTATACGCGAACGGTCTGGATCATCTGTGGGGTCATTGAATAGTGGAGACTCCAATAACAATCCAGATAAACTGAAGGAGCCCTTGGTTGACAGTTCTCGAAGGTCTGTTGCAAGGATGCTCAGGCGTACTTCTCAGTCTCTTGGGAGAAAAGCTGCTGAGAAAATGGGAACTTATCTTCCGCATAAGTTCTCCTCTATTCTCGAGCCAAATCGGCATTTTGCATCACTCAAGGTACCTGCATCTAAAGAAACAAAAACTGTTGTTGGTGTCGGAAAGATATCTGACGATTTGGTACCTTCTGTGTATTTAAAGGAGGATAGCTCGTCCATCTCAGAGACAAATGAGGACCTAGTTAGCCGGAAGCTAATGCACATTAGAGTTGTCACTTCGGAAGGTTTCTACTATAGTTTTGGATTAGATGCTGAACGTGGAGGGGATTGTGTTTTGCTTCATCAGAGAAGCTTGTTCAGTTAATGGGTGGAGTTTAGAAAAGAACAAATGCTTTCGGGTTGTACACAGAGAAGACACAGACAAATACAGAAGGAGAAAGGAAAGACGAAAGCAAAGATTATATCGAAAGAAATCAAGAGCAAAGCAAGCAGGCGATAACAAAAACGAACAAAGAACACCATTAAGTATCTCAGGTCACTTCTCCTGTGCAGGATTGGCGGAAGCAGTGTTGTATTGATAACCAGCCGGATATTGAGCTTGTGCGGCAGCACCAACAGTTTGTGGTTGAGTATAGTAATTGTTATAGTAATAGCTGCCAGAACCTTGCTGTTGACGCTGTTGCTGCTGTTGTTGCTGCATTGAAACTGTTGAGGACGGGTATGAGAAATTGGACTGCAACGCTGAATTTGAGTTTACCGCAGAGTTATTAGGCATTGGTTTATCCACAAAAGTAACCGATGTGGAAGCTGGTTTTGACCCAAGACTCATCTGACCGACCTGGTTGGTTGGAGTACCCTGTTGGATGACTTTTTTGATGTCTTTCACAAACAGCGGGTACAACAGGTCAACGATATTTTCTCTTTGCGCCATTGCGAGTGCTCTTTCGAAAGGAATCCACACACCTTTCAGATGCATAGAGCCAATCTTTACAACGTGACGAGTTTTTTCAGACTTCAAGATTCCATCACGACGACCTCTCGTCATCTTAGCCACATTAAGTAATTTTGTACCATTAATCATACTGTTGTCTGCTCTTCTGACAACACTAACGTTGTTAGCTTCAACCTGATAACACAAAGTTTTCTCGTCCTCCCACATGGTGGTTGTGACTTTTGGACGAATTCCCGGAGGCTGAACTTGGCCTACTGAAGGGCTCACTGGAGGGTAGCTGACAGAGCCTCCTCTGTGATGAGAAGCTGCTCCTGCTGATTTAGCTGCTGCTCCAGGTGAAGTTCCCGGAACCACTCCCAAAGCACTCTGTGCAACCGAAGCACCATTTTGTTGGTAGGTAGAACCGGCAGCTGTCTGGATGTTTCCTGTTGACGCATATAATGGGTAACCAGTTCCCGAATAGCCTCTATAACCTGCTAGATAGCCCTGTTGCTGGGAAGCTGCCGCCGGCTGCTGTTGTTGGCCAACTGCTTGATACCCCTGGTTATAATAGTTCGAATATGAGGCAGCTGAACCGTAAGGCTGGCCCTGGAGGTATTGCTGAGATTGTTGAGACGACTGAACGGGGTGCTGTTGATATTCAGACTCTTGAGGATGGTGTGAGTAGGAATACTGAGCTCCCGAGTACACAGGAACCGCAGCGTACTGTTGTTGAGAGGCTTGTTGTGGTTGTTGGTAGGAAGAGCTGAGGCCGTAATCGTATGGCCGCGTCGAGGTTTGGGAGGGCGTTGCGCCGTATCCTCCGTAGGAGGAGTATTGGTAATGCGGAGTCGAGTAGATTTGAGACGTCGAGGCAGTTGTGGTTGGAGCTGGAGCTGACGAGAGAGAAGGGATTGTTGACGAAGACGAGTATTGCGGTACTGACTGCTGCTGCGACGGGGTGGCCGTCGCAGGAGTGGATCCGTGCTGGTCGGAAGACGACATCTGCGACAAAGGACTAACGCTGGTAGTTGGTGAGGCAAGACGTGGCTATGTGTTTAACGATATGCCAGATCCCGGTGATAGCTATGCAACTAAACTGCGTTTCCCTCTTGTTTTTGTCTGGCCAGCGAACAGTGCATTGCATATGTATGTGGAAGCATGCGGTGTTTTTTTGAGGGCGCTAGTGGCAAGAGGACGCACAGGCGGGAGGTGTACGGGTGTCGGATGATTCACTTACGAGGAGCAGCGAGCAGAGTGTCCAATGGCAGAGGAGTGTCAAGAAAAAGTAGGCGCACGGCGCAGCCGGCCGACAAGTTGCCGTGCGACAGCGTCTGTGACGAACTGATCTCCGCGTGGTGCATCAGCCGACACACACAATCCACAAGCCACAAAGCCTTGCTGCGGGCCAACTGTGAGGTGCCGTAACCGTACGACAGTAGAACTTGCATCCAAAAACAAGAGAATAAAGCAAACGATGCATCGCTGCCCTGGAAAAACTACTCGGCCGCACGTCAGCGTCTACAATCCCGATGCATAAGGCATGAGGTACAATGCAGACTGTCAAACTTTAATAGCCCACAGACTTATTTTATTACATACGTGGCTGCCTATATCCTTTCAAAATACGAGTAAAGTAGGTGGTACTCAAACTTGAGGTCATAGACTATCTTGTCATTGCGCCGGTAACCTGGAATATTATAATCACACAGCTTTTCAAAGCAAGGTGGACTGTTTTTGGTTACACCCTCCTGAATAAATACCAAGCAAAACTTCCCTGGCTTGACGACAGAGACAATATCCTGCACAAGTGACAATTTGTCAACTCCGGGAAAGTTTGTTTCAAATGATGCATACGACCATCCTTGCTCTGGTGTGATATGCAATGTGTAATAATATTTGTCGTCGACAACAGTATTTGAAGAAAATCCACATGGTGCAAATGCAAATGCATCGTGCTTTAATGATGCGAAAGAGCCCACAAGTTTGTCAAATCCAGCAATTTTCATCATCTTATGTCCGAGAAGATGTCCATAATCTTCCGTATCGGGGTTCATATCTGGGAACTCATTTTGATGTTGTGATAATTGGAATATAGAACAAGCATCAACATCGAGTTCCGTCATGAGCAGCTCAAATGTCTGATCAAACGATCCACTGTGGCCAGAACGGTCGGATATTACCGGGGATAATGGGTAGCCTATTTCCCCTGTTTCATCGTACTGGCCCCTAATGTCGCTGAAACTGTCACAACCGTTGATGTACAAATACCAATGATCCCTTGAGATATCGCCAACAACATAAGCTTTAGACGTTGATGAGCTGAAATACTTGTTCATGTAAACAATTTCATTGTCCCAGCTCTGATGAATCTCGTTCTGTCTGTTAGGAAACATAAAGCACTTTCTTGAATAGAAAATTCGATGAATATTTTTCAGACTATCATAACGGTAGCCGCAAAAATCAATAGCAAGCTCCAATATCTTTGATAGACAGAACAGTGTGGTTGTGGTTCCACACGTCTTGAGAATCATCTTATGTGGATAAACAAATAACGAGGACTCAGATAAAACATATGCGTCCATCTCACTAGTTGAAATCTTTGACAGAATCTTGCAGTTCACCAGGTTCAATATTTCCTCAATTCCATCAAGAGGAATTCTTCTGAGTCCGTTTTCAAGTAAAGTTTCATCAACTTGGGATTCAGAAGGTGCAAACCATAATTCTAAAAGCTTTTCTGGCCCTTCAAAAGCATTGGTGGAATCCAAAGATACAGAGAGCTCGTGGTTGATGAAATCATGCCCTGAACCGTAAGACAAACGGTCAATAACAGGCGGTGTCATGTCGACTCTTATGAATGTGTATTTTTTTTTCTAACTTTAGAAGATTGCTCAAATCAAGAGCAACACAAACGAAAAAAAAACTTGTAAAGAAGCTGGTCACTTACTTTACAATAAAAAAACCCCAAAGTACCTTTCTATTCAGGAGCTAAATGATCGTTAGCTCGAAGTGGCCTGCTTCCTATTATCTTGGTCTAGCAGGTCTGTTATAAATGAATGCCTCTAAAAATGCTTGAGGCATACGCTGGAAAAAGTAGACTTTCAAGCAGAGTTTAAAACTCAAGAACTTACGCCTTTCTCAGTTCTAACAACTCTAATGTATTTAGTAATACACTTTAAACAGATATTAGCTGCGAAATGCTTGAAGCGTGGTTGTTGATAACTGATTCACCCTCTAAGTCTATAAATACAGTCACACTAATCACAAACAAATGTCTTGTAAATTTTTTTCAAGGTAAAATCTCATGAAAATTCTTATTATGAGCGGTGTCAGGTGTGTCAGATTTTTAGCTCAGCAGTTAAACCCTCAGGGAACTAAATAGAACACTTCCTATTTAGGAAATAGTGGACTCTCTATTCAACAGGATGAGTGTTAAATGATAATTAGTGGTGGTTCGAAACTGGGTTGGGTTGGTAATCACTAAAGGAGCTCATGTAGAGCTGTTCGAGATCAACCCCACAGCTTTCAATTCTTCTTATCTTCAAAAGTGACAAATACAGTATGTGCATGGGGTTTAAGCTGGCAATACAATAGATTATCCGCGGTACAAGCAAACGACCGGGTAATTCTTTACTTTTAATTTTTTGCTTAGTCAGGTTTCACGTAATTGGATCTGCAAGATCAGCGTTGAATGAGGCCCATAATTGAGCCGAAGAGGGTGTAGATTAAACCAATTGATTGGCTATTGAGGATTGTATGGCAGTGATCTGAATAGGGAATCAATAGAGCAGATATAAATGATCTACCCCGTGAGATCAAAGCTAAATAGTTTTAGGGTTAAAAATTTTTCACTTTAGTGATTGCTAATTAATTTTAGTGTATACATAGTTATCTATACTTGATAAAGAAGACATAGTGAAGTATCTAGAACAATAACAATGACACATCCCATGATTAAAGATGGCTGGTTTGCTGAGGTGTCAGACACCATGTGGCCCGGCGAAGCAATGTCGCTCAAAGTGAAGAAGATTCTCCATACAGAAAAGACCAAGTATCAAGACTTGCTTGTATTTGAGTCTACTAATTACGGAAATGTTTTAGTGCTTGATGGAGCGATTCAAGTGACTGAACGCGACGAGTTCGCATATCAGGAGATGATTGCGCATCTTGCTTTGAATTCACACCCTAACCCAAAGAAGGTGCTTGTTATTGGTGGAGGTGACGGGGGTGTTTTAAGGGAGATAGTAAAGCATGAATGTGTTGAGCAAGCTATTCTTTGTGATATTGATGAAGGTGTTATCAATGCATCTAAGAAGTACTTGCCTGAGATGTCAAAGTCATACTCCCATCCAAAGGTGAAAGTCCATATTGGAGATGGATTCAAGTTTTTAGATGAGTATAAAAACACCTTCGATGTCATTATCACTGATTCATCAGATCCCGAAGGTCCTGCCGAGTCCTTGTTCCAAAAGCCATACTTTGAGCTTCTTAACAATGCATTAACTGAAAAGGGGGTTATCACCACTCAGGCGGAAAGTATCTGGCTACATTTGAAGATCATTCAAGATCTCAAGAAAGACTGTAAGGACATTTTCCCTGTTGTTGAGTATTCTTACTGTACCATTCCGACTTATCCTTCAGGTCAAATTGGGTTTATGGTTTGCTCAAAGGACACCAATGCTAATGTTAAGGAACCTTTAAGAACATTAGACTCAGAATCTGAAAAGAAGCTTTACAAATATTATAATAAAGAAATTCATAAAGCATCATTTGTATTACCAAACTTTGCTAGAGATGCTTTAAACTGATGGTGTGATTGGTATTTAATCTATAGAGTCTTTAGAACCTTAATGAGTGTCTTTAACATAATTTCATTTTCCTCTTTTGTTCCAATGGTAATCCTGAGTGCACCTTTACAGCCGAGCTCTTTTCCTCTGAATCTAACAACAACCTTATCGTCTTGGGCCATGGTCAAGTATAGTTTTTCTGCTACGTTGTTATCCGGCTCGCCATTCTTATTAAGTACCTCAACCAATACAAAGTTTGAATCGACTCCTCCTAGATTTCTCCCGATTCTTTCCATTGACATCAATTGAGTCAGGACTATCTCACGTTCTGACTTAATCAAACCAACCTTTTCGCTCATACTTGCTATAGATTCAGCAGTTGTAGCTCTTATAGCAACATCACTGGTCAGGTTGCTAATATTATAAGGATACTTCATTGAGTTCAACAGAATGGAGATTTGTGGGGTGGAAAAGCAAATTCCTAATCTTATCCCTGCCAATCCAAAGGCTTTAGAAAGTGTTTGCAAAACAACTAAGTTTGGATACTTGTTAACTAAAACTGACATGGATGATCCTATTGGTGAAAAATCAATATATGCCTCATCGACGACAACAAGACCATTCCACGACAACTCGGATATTCCTTGAAGCAACTCCAGAATCAAACATGGCTTGATTAACGTAGCTGTAGGGTTTCCTGGTGAAGTCAAATAAATTACCTTAATGTCTCTGTCGTCTTTCAAAGCAGTTAGAATCTCAGCTGGTTTGATTTGAAATGTCTCCAAATCTAAAGGAACTTTAACAATGTCAACATCATTGACAACAGCACAAATCGAATACATTCCATATGTAGGTGGACATATTAGCATCTTTTCTTTTCCAGGCTTAACACAGCATCTCAAGATAGAATCAATAGATTCATCAGATCCAACTCCAAGACATAAATTGTCGGTTGTTAGATAAACTTTTTTATCACCAACAACGGGGACTTTGACTTGCGATAGCAAAAGGTCAGCTTGCCCGTTTCTCATATCACAAATCTGTTGCTTCAGTATCACCTGATGAGGATCCGGGTACCTATTTAATTCCAACAGACGTTCTTGTTCATTCTTAAATTCAAACGAAGGTCCATGAGTGTTTTCATTTGCATCCAGCAAAACTCCCTCTGTGAAGTCATCCCGGGCACATTTATATGGTTCTAGAGACAGAATGTTTGGTCTGACTATCTTTGCTATGTCGAAAGTCATCATGATACGGTCCAAGTTGTATTACGGTCTAGAAAGGTGATTAGGGTTGTGTGTACTTAAAATGAGTCAAGAATTTTTTGTTTATTTACGCAGATTATTCTATCAACCTTAGTTATTCAGCAGACATGAAAATGCACAATGGATGGTGCGATTGATGGGGTGGATGCCCTTAAAAGTGAGCAAGAAGAAAATGATGAGCTCTACTTGTCGCTACAGCGTAAACTCGGGCTTCAGGGGCCCTCCTTGAATGATTTCTCGGTGGAACTAAGAAAAGTCCAAGATTTAACGAAGATTCAGTTAGGCCGATCTTTAGATCTTCTAGACGCAAACCTTGGCACCTTCTATAGCCATCTCGATGGAAGGAACTGGAAAACACATAAAGCAGACGAAATGCAAGAACCTGGACTGATATATCTGCTGTTGCAAAAGAGTCCAGACAATCAGTTAGCTGGCTTCATGTCATTTAAGCTTTTAATTGACGACTCCAAACATGTTCTTTATCTATACGAAATACAACTGGACTCAAAGTACAGAAATAACGGATTGGGAACGAGGCTTCTAGATTGGTTCAGTTCCATCCCAAAGTTGCTAAATTCTAATCAACAGTTTGTCAGTCGCTATAACCACGTCGATGGAATCTCACTAACTGTGTTCAGCGACAACACAAGGGCTTTCAAGTTTTATAAAAAGTTGAACTTTGTTTTAGCTGACCACTCACCAACTGACAAGCCTCTTAGAAGCGGACGAATCATCAAACCAGATTACTATATCATGATTAGGTCATCATAAGTCTAAAAGATCAACCAGAAATAGCGGCATTTCCCTAAGGAGGAAAAAAATAATTCAACAGTAGCTGATAACCACTTCATCACCACCGCTTTACTGACAACAGCATAACCATGAGAATACTAAGCGATAAAGTGATTGGGAAACTCCTTAGAGCATGCACTGCTAATGATATTAAGAATTATCAAAATGTTGTAGTCAGGGCTCTTACAGACTATGAAAAAGATCATTCTTTGATTCCACCAAGAATTATCAGCACTACGCCGTATGCGACTCATTTGTTTATGGTGTCTACAGGCAGAGAAGTCGGCATGAAAGCGTTAACCGGATCAAAACAAGGGTTTACTGGCTTGACAGCTGTTCTAGACAAAGAGATTGGGTTTCCAATCGGTCTTTTGAATGCAAAGACTTTAACTGCTTTTCGTACTGCTCTTACTACTTCCTTAGCATTAACTAAGACCTTTCCATTGGAATTAGAGACCGCCGAAAAATCAGACACTTTGGTTTGTTTTGGAGTTGGTGATCAAGCTATATGGCATGTACGGTTGACACTATTACTTTATCCTCTAAGATTCACTAGAGTTGTGATAATCAATAGGTCTGTTGATAAAGCTAGTGAATTATCAGACAGTTTCTCCAAAGAGTATCCACAGATTAAATTTGAGGCTCTTGCTTTATCAAACCAGGAGAAGATCAAATCTGCATTCGTTTCCACTTCATGTGTGTTCGGATGTATTCCATCAACTGAACCTACCATTTTGGATTCGTATTTTGATCTCAATGACAGAGATACTGTTTTTATTTCTACTATAGGATCGTACAAACCACATATGATTGAAACAGAAGGCTTGCTTATGAAAAACAGATGCTTGGCTAAAGGCGGTAAGATCATTGTTGACTCGAAAGATCATTGTCTTGAAGAGGCTGGCGAATTCATTCAGAACAACATCAACTCTGATTCTTTGATTGAAATGTCACGTCTTTATAGTGATGATAGTTCTGATGACAAGCTCAGTCAGTTGAAGTATATGAAAGAAAATAAATTCATAATCTGCAAACTTGTCGGACTGTGTATAATGGATATATCTGTTGGATCATACATTCTAGAAGTTGCTGAGCGTGAAAACCTTGGGGTAGAAGTTACAGACTTTTAGTTGATTGTATCAGAAGCTGTTTAACTATAAGAGAAATCAAATTCCATCCAAATTATAAAGATAGAGGGGAACCGTCCTCTCTGGCCTTTTCACCGTACTTTTTGATTCTAATGGCCTGTACAGCAATGAATCCAGTGGCTTCCTGTGGTTGGAAACCAGTTAGTTCATCCATAGAAGATTCAGTAGCATCATAAAGCTTCTCTGTGGATGAAGATCTACCAAGAATAGAAAGCGATCCCTTGTAGCATCTAGCTCTAACAACACCATTGACAGTCTTTTGGGAAGGCTCAATCATCGATCTGACATACTCGCATTCTGGTGTGAAGTACATACCATTGTAAAGTAATTTGGAGTAAGCTGGAGTAACAAAAGTATCTCTTAAAGCTCTAACTTCTCTGTCAAGAGTTAGTCCTTCTAAATCAATATGAGTAGATCTTAGAAGAGTCAATCCTGGAGTTTCGTAACATCCTCTAGACTTTATTCCAATAAATCTGTTTTCAACGATATCAATTCTACCAACACCGTTTCTTCTGGCAATGGCATTAGCAGTTATGAATAGTTCCACGGGCTCAGTGACCTCCTTACCATCAGAAAGGATAAGTTTGACTGGCTTACCCTTTTCAAAAACAACAGTGAAGTCTTCAGGGGTCTCTGGTGCGTCGGCAGGATCAACAGTGAGTTTCCACATATCTTTTGGAGGAGTACAGTCTGGATCTTCCAAAATACCAGCCTCGAACGAAATATGAGCCATATTCTCGTCAGTAGACCATGGCTTAGCTTTAGTTTGAGTAACTGGGATGTTCTTCTGAGCAGCATAGTCCAATAGATCCTTTCTTCCGGCAAATCTGTTGAAGAACTCTGGGTCTCTCCATGGAGCAATCACCTCGACATCCGGCTTCAATGCATAAAATGATAATTCAAATCTAACCTGGTCATTACCCTTACCAGTACATCCATGAGAAACAGCAAAACATCCCTCTTGCTCTGCAACTTGGATCTGAGCCTTTGCAATCACAGGTCTTGCTAATGAAGTACCCAGTAAGTACACATTCTCGTAGATAGCGTTAACCTCAACAGCAGGGAATAAAACGTCCTCCACAAACTCTTTTCTCACATCTACACAGACATACTTGGTGGCACCAATAGCAAGGGCTTTCTTCTCTGCGGCGTCGAAGTCTTCCTCCTGTCCAATATTGGCCATGAAGCAGACAACTTCATATCCGCTTTCGAGCAACCATGCTAGAATAACGGAGGTATCTAAACCTCCTGAGTAAGCAAGACACACCTTTCCCTTGGACATTTCTACTTAATTATGGCTTGTTGAAGTTCCTTTCTAGCTGAAATGATTTTGATTTGCCTCTTTCAGCCCAACCTTGACTATGTGCGTTCAAGTTACCAACTTGTTATCTCTATCTACGATTGGGAAAATTTTTTCAAAGTCAGTCATTCTGGCCAAGTCGATTTTAGTGGATAGGTTGAGGTTGCATACAGTTATCACCAGGTCATAATGGTACTTTTAGCGTGCCAGAGACTCTGAAGGGAGCTACAGAGGCAACTGGTATGTAATTGACTGAAATACTGCTCTGGCAAGTAAATGAAGCACTGAACGAAGTGGCTGCAGAAGACAGATGGCGTCGCCGACGCGTCGCCACTGCCCGACTTTTCTAGTGGTAAATTTATTTCCGGACTGGGATGTTAGCGCGTCCAGGAAACCTGGGGTGAAGGAGTTGACTTCCCGATAAACTACGGAGTCACACAGTGTATATTTTTCAGCGTTGAGCCATATTCTTTGGTCAACAGTAGAAGTCCATCTAAAACAACTACTTAGAAGCTAGCCGAATACCTGTAGAAATGTCTGCCGAATCTGAAGTTAGAGCTTTTGCTGAAAAATACGGTATCAAGAACCCAGAGCTGATCAAGACTGGAGCATTCATTAATGGTGAGTGGATCTATCCGGAAACTGCAGAGACATTCTCAGTAGAGGATCCTGCTTCCGGAGATCACCTGCTGGAGGTGGTAAATACTCCGATCGAGCTTGTAGAGGAGGCTATAAAGAGCGCCAAGGTTGCATTTGAGAACTTTAAGAAGGAATCAACCCCAAGATCAAGAAGCTTGCTTTTGAAGAAACTATTCGAGCTAGTGACAGAGAATGCTGAAGACTTGGCAAGAATCGCAACTATTGAAAATGGTAAGGCCCTTGCAGACTCACGTGGGGAAGTCAAGTATGGTGCTTCCTTCTTTGAATGGTTTGCTGAAGAAGCACCTAGAATTTATGGTGATAACATTCCATCTGCAGATCCATCAAGAAGAATTATTACATACAAACAGCCTATTGGAGTTGTCGGAATCCTTACCCCATGGAATTTTCCAAATGCCATGATAACCCGAAAACTCGGTGCTGCAATTGCGGCAGGATGTACTGCGGTGATCAAACCAGCTACTGAGACCCCTTTGTCAGCACTAGCGATTGCAGCATTAGCTGAAAAGGCTGGATTTCCTGCTGGAGTGGTCAATATTCTACCTGTTGATCAACAGAGAACAAAAGTTGTTGGAACACTGTTCTGTAAGTCACCTCTTATCAAGAAAATATCCTTTACAGGTTCTACAACTGTCGGTAAGCTACTAATGGAACAATCGGCTTCCTCTCTCAAAAAGCTATCTTTTGAGCTAGGTGGAAATGCACCATTTATTGTTTTCGATGATGCAGACTTACCTGCAGCAGTACAGGGTGCAATTGCCTGTAAGCTCAGACAATCTGGACAAACATGCGTTTGTGCCAATAGACTTTATGTTCAGGCAGGAATATATGACAAGTTTGCTGAACTATTATGTTCAGAGGTCAATAAGTTGAAACTAGGACATGGTCTTGCACCTGAGACTACACACGGGCCTTTGATCCATGAGAGAGCTGTTGAAAAGGTGAGTTCTCATATACAAGATGCTGTATCTAAGGGAGCTAAGATTTTGACCGGTGGTAAAGTGGAAACTTCGCTTGGTCCATATTTCCATCAATTGACAGTTTTAGGAGATGTTCCATCATCTGCAGCTGTAAATTCAGAAGAGACATTCGGTCCTCTTGTTCCTCTTATCAAGTTCAAGACTGAAGAAGAAGTCATCGAGCTGGCGAATGATACTGAATATGGTCTTGCTGGTTACTTTTTCAGTAGAGATTATGCAAGAGTGTTCCGTATGGGTGAAGCACTTAATGCTGGTATGATTGGAGCTAATACTGGAGCTATGACAGAAGCTGCTCTACCATTTGGTGGAGTTGGCTGGTCTGGTTTTGGTAGAGAGGGCTCAAAGTATGGAGTTGAAGATTACATTGTGATCAAGTCAGTTGTTATTGGTAATCTTTGAAGAAAACCATACCAAAAATAGTTAGTCAGTTATTATTTATTGCAATTACCTTACTTGAAGAGCAAATATCAAAGTCTAATTCTATAACATGGTAATAACAGCGGGCACACCAAGCGTGTTAGGGTCCAATAAAGTTTGTATGTTTTGTATTTCAGAGCGTCCAATGGTTTCGTTAGGTCCGAGTCGTGATGAGCTCATTAAGGAATATTTGCTCATTTCTTTCACCCTTCTTATTATGCTTATTATTATATGCTATCAGCCCCACGCGCATACATTGTCTCAGATGAGCAAATTGAATGCTCAGGAGACCCTTCATGTGTCGAAGCGGATACTGCAGCCTATTAGCTCAGCAGTATAAATAGAGAGGATTAAGAAGACGAAATAGCTTTTCATTCAGGGCTGGACCTTTGGCTACTTGCTTCTACACAATGCATTCGTCGACTGTCCTTACTTTAGCAGCTTTGGTAGCTGGTGCTAATGCACACTTTAGAATTCCTTTCCCCGGGGAAAGAAACGCTACTAATTGGGATACTCAGTTAACAGGACCATGCGGTGGTGATAACCAAACTGTTTTGCCAAGATACGAATGGAACCCTGACGGATCTCCATTGGATCTCAACATGCACCACACTAGATCGGTAGGAGCAGTATACTTCTGTCCGTATGACGATTGTTCTACAACTGAAGACTTCGATGTTCTACTTTATGAGCCATTTGATTTTGTTGGTGCTGGTAATTTCTGTATTCCAGCATTGACTCTACCAGACATCTAT
This sequence comes from Ogataea trehaloabstinens, assembly GCA_003706095.2. Classification (NCBI taxonomy): domain Eukaryota; kingdom Fungi; phylum Ascomycota; class Pichiomycetes; order Pichiales; family Pichiaceae; genus Ogataea; species Ogataea trehaloabstinens. The sequence continues at coordinate 135,103 of PPKJ02000008.1, read as the reverse complement.
AATGTTGTCAACCAAACAGGTACAATCCAGGTGATCTGTGCTGCAACCGCGGATGATTACGGTGAATATGAGTTCATGTATAATTGTGTTGATATCGTTGTCTCTGAGGATGGTCCTATCTATGATGGTAGCCAGTGTACTAATTCTACAGACATCGAGTATGACGAAGAGGTAGATGAGGAATTTGAAAAAACCACTTTCATCGAACTTGAATCTGTAGAGACTTTCACTCTTCTTGACGATTACTGGATAAGCACTATGTCCACCGCTATGGCTGCAGGATCGTCTATGGATATGTCTGGAATGGATATGTCCGGAATGGATATGTCCGGCATGGATATGGGTACGTCAACTTCCAAAGCCTCTGCTGCATCAGGATCGTCTAGTTCCTCCGCTACATCATCTGCGGGCTCCTCTTCTTCTTCGGCCGGTGCTACAGTTCTTTCGGCAGGTTTTGGACTGCTTGGGTCTGTGGTTGGATTGCTCCTATTGTAAGTAAAGACATAGAAACTTGGGGACCAAGCTCCCAGTAGATAGTTGAAATTAAAACTTATCAATACAAACTAAAGCTCAATTTCCTTCCTTCAGTTTTTTCTCAACAACGTCCACTTTGTCTTGGGCAGTTTGTGATTTGTCAGTACGTGTCCCAACTCTGATATCACTTTGAACCCGGAAAATACCCATCTCGTGAACTTTCTCATGCATCCGTCCGATCAGGTCCATAACCTCGGTCCACTCACCTTCAATTGTGGTCCCGGCACTATGTAATGTGGTCTTCAGGCCGCTGTTCCGAGCTAGCCGCTCTACTTCAACAACATAATCTGAAACAGAAGCGGTCTTTGTTCCAATCTGCCCACCTTGTAGTTAGTAAAGGCCTTCATTTATTCAGAAAAGTATGCTCAGACATACCGGAATTAAACAAACATCAGCAAGACAATGGATGGAAACCATGTTGGCAATAACTGGTTCTGACCTGATGCTTTTGTGTCCTTCTTGCTAGAAAGAATACACCTTGTTTAAAAGGTCCTCTCGTCTACGAAGCTAAAACTGTTAACGCAGCCTAAAATTGCCCCGTTTCTTTAGCATCACGATGACTCATATATGCCGTAAGCACAACTTCCTAATTTGTCAATAGTTCCAGGGGAAAAAATAACAAACTGATCCAAAAAACAGACAAGGATGATGTTCTATGGCTCTTTACTACACTCGTACTGGTACTCTGAAGCTGATGCCGCAGGTCTATTAGCTCTACAGCCAAGCTATGGACTTCACTATTCCTGCAAATTGCCCTCAATATCTTGAGGAGCAGTTGATGCGTCTCGTCTCCGATTTTCAAGATGGTTATCTGACTGAAAAAGGATATATTAAGAAGAGACATGAGATTCTAGCATCTGCTAGTCCTGTTGCACCTATCACTCCAACTGAGTTTCTATCTCCTAGATCTTCAACTACAGATACGCCTAAAATACCGGTTTCACACGTTGCTAGCCTTGGTAGTGGAGCGACTTCCACGTTGAATCACTCAGACTACGCTGGATCGTCCGCGCATGACGACTACACTGGAAGCCTTACGGGAAGTCAGCCCTTTAATTATGATGAACAGTTTTATTACGAGCTGCAGGACAATCAAATACACTCTTTGGATGGTGCAGGCGAGCTGAAAGAACTTCAGAAGCCTCTTGATCCAAGAGAGGTTGAAGATTCCAAAGAAAGTGAGTTCGGTAATTTGCCTAGCACACTGAAAAACAGAGGTAATACGTACAAAAAAGAGACCGCTATTCTCATTGTTGATTCTAAAGGAAAAGAGTCTCAATCGATATCTTGGGATAAATTGTATCTAAGAGCTAATAAGATAGCACAGAGAATAAAAAATAAGGCTGCCCTTTATCCAGGAGATAGGGTGTGTCTTATCTATCAGAATGTCGAAATAATAGATTTCATTGTTGCCCTATATGGATGTTTTTTATCTGGAACCGTGGCTGTACCTATGAGCAGTAGTTTTCCCGTGAAAGATCTTGTTAAGATTATGACAGATACACAATCTCACCTTTGCTTGATGTCCGACACAGTTTCAAAGCACTTCGAAAAACAGACTACTGGCTCGAATATACGACAATGGCCAAGAGGAATGGAGGTTTGGAAGACTACAGACTCAATGTTTCACCAACATTCAAAAGCGGAAGATGCCCCAGCTCTGAAAGTTAGTGACTTAGCCTATATCGAGTATACTAAAAGCTCTATAGGCGAACTTCGAGGAGTGGTGATTTCCCATAGAACCATCATGCACCAAATGAGATCCCTTATGTCAATAATAATAAGTAAGCCTGACTGTGATCCTAAGACATTCATCAGACCCGGCACTAGGTACAGCAGGTCCAGACACATTTTGCTGAGTACCCTGGATGCTAGGGAATCTATCGGTTTGATAGCGGCAGCATTCTTCACAATTTTCACAGGAAATATGTTAATATGGATGCCACAAAGTTCAACAGAGGTTGCAGGACTTTTCGCACACATAATCACGAAGTATAGAGTCTCGCTGGTGCTTTCAGACTACCTGAGTTTGAAACAAGTGGCTTATAATTATCAATCGTTTCCTCAAATGACAAGAACTTTTAATAAAAAGGTGAAGGTTGATCTTTCCTGCGTGAAATGGTGTCTTATCAACACATTAATAGTGGACTGTGAATTCAATGATATGCTTAGCAATAGATGGTTCAAGCCACTGGGACATAAAAACTCTTGGCAGATCATTGCTCCTATACTTTCTCTTAACGAATACGGTGGAGCCTTAATATCGATGAGGGATTGGATTGGAAACGAAGAAAACCTTGGTTGTATATTTCATCAGCCTGTCACAGACGATCTTCCGAATGACGCTTTTGACGATGTCAACAATAATGACAAATTATCCGAAGTTCTGATAGATAAGGCATCACTGACAACCAATACAGTGAAAGTGATCAGTGATAGGCCACCTTCCTCTACGTCAATGTTTGAGAATGGTGACGCAGCAAAATTTGTCAGGGTTGGTGCATTTGGGTATCCTATTCCTGATGCCACTTTGGCCATTGTGAACCCTGAAACTAAGTTTTTGAGTGGTGTCATGGAAGTCGGTGAGATTTGGGTTGATTCTCGTTGTATTTCTGGAGGATTTTGGGGTCTTGCTGAAGCTACTGAAAGCATATTTCAGGCTGTCTGTTCCGATTATGAGGGTATTCTGAATCTGAAATTTGTGCGGTCTGGCTTGTTAGGGTTTACTTATAACGGCAAGGTATATGTTTTAGGCCTCTATGAGGATAGAATCTGCCAAAAGGTAACCTGGTTTGACCAATATAACCAACTGAAAGAGAAGGAAACAACTGAGATAGCAAAAGCAATGACAAGCAAGCGATACAGATATCACTATTCTGGCCACTTGGTAAGGTCCTTAGCCAGAAATATAGCTGAGGTCACCGATTGTTCGTTCTTCAATGTCAGAATTAACTCCGATCATCTTCCTGTCGCTATCATTGAGTCTCCCTCTGCAAAAGTAATTGCGGGTTCTCAACAAAGACCAAATATAATGGCATTGGATGAGATAGCGACCAAAGCATTTCAAATTTTGGAATCTGTGCATAACGTGAGACTCTATTGCGTCCTCATAACGCCTCCTGGGGTTCTTCCTAGAACTCCTAGAAGTGGTAGACTTGATATTGGTAATATGCTCTGCAAAAGAAAGTTTGTTGAAGGAAGAATTGCTTCAGCCTATGTGAAGTTCAATTTTACAAATTCACTTGGCAGTATATTTCATGGCGATGATATGGTAGGTGGTATTTGGTCTCAGTTCTCTTCGAATGCACGTGCGGAAGCCCTGAATTACTCTGAGAGACAATACTCAGGCTTGGATTTGAGAGAGTTGTGTGTTGAAGATCGTACTAACCTTCGGCTAACCGATTATAAGTCAATTACCGATATATTGAGAATTCGAGCTCTGAAACAGTCTGATGAGCTAGCATATGCTTCAGTTGAAGGTCTAAGTGTGAAAGAGAGTAGACCTCTTTCATGGAGAAGATTAGAAAGTCGAATAATGGCTGTTTGTTCCTATATTCTGGAGAAAAAGAATTTGAAGGCAGGTGATAATGTTATTTTGATGTACTCTTTGAGCGAAGAAGTTGTGATTTGTCTACATGCCTGCTGGTTGGCTGGCCTGACAGTTATTCTTCTTCCTCCAATTGACAGTAACAGGGTTGATGAAGATGTCTCATGTTTTGTATCAATCGTGAAAGACTACAAGGTTGCAGCCATTTTTGTGAACAATGATGTTGAGTCTATTTTGAAGACCAAGCCAACCAGTTCCAAAATAAAAGCTTTTGCTTTTCAATTCAAGATTACAATGCCAAAGTATAGAAATACTTCCAAGCATACAAAGATTGCGTTAAGTGCAAAGACTATGTATGCCAAAATGGACTCATACCGACGCTCTGGTATTCAAAAGACTGAATGTCTTGTATGGATATCATGGACCTCAGATCACAAATATACAGGCGCAAAACTAACCCATCTTAACTTATTGGCGTTGTGCAAAACTTTAAAGGAGACATGTCAAGTGACGAGCCTGCGGCCACTGCTTGCTTGTGTGAGGCATTGTTCAGGTCTGGGATTCTTACAAACTATGATTTTAGGGATATATCTCGGAACTGCCACTTACTTAATTTCGCCGCTGGATTATGCTACGAACACATCTCTATTCTATCTATCATTATCCCGATACAAAGTTGAGAATGTGTATGTCACTGACAAGATGATTCAACATGCAGTTGATTGTTTGCAAATCAAAAAATGTGATTTGTCTGGACTCAAAAACCTGATGATTGGTTGGGAAGCAAGACCATCTGGGGAGCTGGTAGAGGAGTTTCTGAAGAAGTTTCAACACACAGATATTTCTCCTCTGTCTATATCCAACGTGTATCAGCACATATTCAACCCCATGATTTCTCTGCGATCGTTTCTATCATTCCCCCCTGTTGATTTGTGGTTGGATCCTTTAGCTCTTGCTCAAGGTTATGTTTCTTTGGTTAATCCACAAGACACAGTTGGGCCAATACATTTGCAAGATTCTGGAATCGTTCCAGTTAATACTCAACTGGCCATTGTTAACCCTGAAACAGAAGAAATATGTAGAGTGGGGGAATTTGGGGAGATATGGGTTTGTTCTGAGTCTACAGTATCAGGAATTTCAAATCCCTTGAAATCAAAGATAGATAGTGGCCAGTTCAAAGCTAAAATCCAGCAATGGAACCAGGACCTTGATTACTTAAGAACAGGCGACTTTGGATTTCTTCATAATGTTTCAAAAACCATGGAAGATGGCAAGATTGTTGATTTACAACTTCTTTATAATCTTGGACGAGTTGAAGAGACTTTTGAGGTTGCGGGGCTGCAATATTTTGCTAAAGACATTGAGAGCGCTGCAGAAAGCATTATCATTGGCTCTGTAAGTAACAGAATTCAGACATGTGTGTTTAAGGCTGGAGAATATGTTGTCTTAGTCGTTGAGACATCAAGGACATCAAGCTTTCTGAGTGGTTTAGTTCCACTTCTAGTTAATAAGATTCTAGACCAGTTTGGACTTATTATAGACGTGGTTTCTTTTGTCAGGACGAGTGAACTACCTCTATCACGACTCGGAGACAAGCAGCGAGCTAAAATTGTGGAAGGGTGGTTGAAAGGCAGTTTGAAAGTGGTTGACTCGTTTGGTGTAAATTTCGGAGAGTCGTCAGTGGTCAAATTACAGAAATCGATACAAGAGACTACTGAAAAGGTGTTTGAATTGAGAAAAGAAGCTTAGGTTGGGCGCTGTGATATATACACAGGTATCGTCAGGTTGGACCAAACTTCTCATCTAATATCTTTGTTTTCATAAAAGAGTACCAATCATCTAAGTCATCAAAATGCTCGTGGAGCGCAACTATCATTAACGTCATGTTATCGAAGCCGATACCTGTGATGGTATTTGCCATTCCAATACAATTGTCTAAGATCATCCCATTAATTTCAGGAAGCTTTTTGCCTAAGGAGAGCTGATGTCGTATAAGATGGATCAGATTGTGAGATTTGTAGCAGTCCCAAACACCATCACAAGCTATTACTAGAAATTCATCATTGTGAACCACCTTGTGGATAATTATATCGGGTTCAACAGTAACCTGGTACTCTTCTGGAGGTGTAAGGCTTATAGATGGGTTTGTCTGAGCCAAAAGACGCTTCGAGTTGTTATTATTGTTATGCATTTTGAAGGCAAAATCTCCAAACGCCCTGCTCAAAGCCAGAATGGAATTCACCCTATTTGCAGCAACGTATCCCCCGTCATGATGAATTCTCATTAACTCTCCTAAATTTTTCGGCTTATGGTCAAAAGAAAGAGGCTTTGTGGCCCCATTAGAGCTTAAAATGCATCGAGAGTCACCGGAATTGGCCACAAACACCTGGTCTTGGAATATTAAGACGACCACAGCGGTTGTTCCACTGTTATTTCCTTGTTTGTGATAAAAAAGAGCATCACACTTCATAAACGATGATTTGAGCATCTTGGGAAAGTTGATAAAAGCGAGAACATCTTCCGATTGTAGCAACTGCAGTCGTCGCTCTGGTGACAGTTTGTCTACTTCTGTGGTCAGATCTTCTTTCAGAATCCCAGGAAGCTGCTCACTCACAAACTTCGAAGCACTTGATCCACCATGGCCATCAAACACCCCATATATATTAATTCGCAGTTTGGCGGTACTATGAGATTCTGGCTCATGTGTCCAGTCATCTCTTTTGTCGTGTTCATCATTATCGGTCATATGTCCTTTATCGGAAACGTCCGGCATCTCCTCTGAAGACGGTTTAAGAACATCAATATTCACCTCTATGGTATCATTTAGGTCACAATACGCGTCTTCCATTGTAAGACGATACCCTTGCATTTCTCCAATAGAGTGTGAGATATGGTCATGTTGCACAAGAGTGATATGTTTTTCTGTGATTGGCTGAGATAACAGTTGGCCCATTTTGGCACTGTTGATCTGTTTCTTGGGCTATTGACGCTATCTCTTGAGAATTTGTTGTTCAGGCTGTCGGCTGCAATAATATAATGAAAGCAGGGCCCTACTAGATTCGGAATACCGGTTTTATCAAAAAGGAATTAATTAAATGGGTGTTTTCCTAGGGGGTTGTGAAATGCTTCTATTGTTACAGACGGATGTCGTGTAGGACCGCTGATGCACACATCAAAACATTGGCTGGGGTATTCCACTGCGATGCAGTAATATTCATCATTTTCTTGGAGTTTTTTCCTCACATTAAAAGAAATACGTGAGGTGTGAGGTGTTCTAAGAGGAGTAACTGGAGGGGTACCAGGGTGGTCAATCGATAGCAAGTGTACTAAGGGTTTTATTATCTACGACCAGATTTTACATTTGCAATGTGCCAGTGTAACATTCAGTGTTCAATCAATCAATCGATTGGTTGTGTGCCTCAAAGCCGCTACACTTTGCTTAGTTCCTTGACAAAATTCTCTCCCCAGTACGCTGCGGTGTACTTACTGATGTATCTGAAGATCTTGGAGAAGTTTCCGGCCTTTTTCTCCTTGCTCATTGTTAGACACTCATAAATGGCTTCGCTCAGTTCGTCTGTGTTCCAAGGGTTTACTATGACAGCACCGTTTAGAGATTGCGCAGCGCCAGCAAATTCACTAAGGATAAGCGAGCCCTTACGTTGCTGCTGGCATGCGATATACTCGTAGCTGACAAGATTCATTCCATCTCTGGTTGATGATACAAGACAGATTTCGCTGGCTCCATAGACAGATATCAGCTCTTTGAAATCGACTGACTTGTGCATAAAGTGAATAGGAACAAATTCAACAGTTCCAAACCTACCATTGATACGCCCAACCAGCTCATTCACTGTCGCACGTAGGGACTGGTACTCTTCGACATCGCCTCGTGAAGGAACAGCTATCTGGATTAATACCACTTTGCCTATCCATTCTGGATGGTTTTCCAAAAAAATCTCGAAAGCATGCAACTTCTGTGGCACTCCTTTAATATAGTCTAAACGGTCAACGCCCACAATAAGCTTGCAGTCATCACCAAATCGCTTCTGTAACTGTGATACTCTGTTTTCCACCTCAGGCAACTTCATTCCGTTCACGAATTTCTCCACATCAATTCCAATCGGATAAGCCCCTATGGTTACTTGTCTATTACGGTAATAAACTCCTTGAGGGTTTGTAGGTATCTTCAAAACTCTTTCGATTGAGCTCAAGAAGTGTCTGACATAGTCATAAGTGTGGAAACCAATCAGATCACAACTAAGCACTCCCTGAAGAATTTCCGCTCTAACAGGCAGTATTCTGTAAATCTCACTGGAGGGAAACGGAGTATGTAGGAAAAATCCAATCTTTACTTCCGAAAATCCCATAGAGTCCAGTCGCTCTCTCAACATTGATGGCAAAAGCATCAAATGATAATCATGAATCCATACAAGATCCCCATCCTTAATCTTTGTTGCTATCATATTACAAAAAAGCTGGTTTGCTTCTATATAAGCAGCCCATGCTATTTCATCAAAATTCATTTCTCCCGGATGGTAGTGAAACAGAGGCCATAGAATCGAATTGCTAAACCCATTGTAATGCAAATCAGCAATCTCGTCACTCAACCACACAGGACAACAGTTGAATTTCTCCTTGAGGTCCTTTTCGATGGTGGCTTTCCCGTCCGTATCATCTACTGACATTCCGGGCCATCCATACCACTGGAACGGATTCTTTATTCCTTGCAGTGCAGTGACTAGTCCTCCAGATGACATTGAGTAGCTGTAAGACGCAGGACCGGAGTCCTGTTCTGTCTTATTGATTGTCACAGGAATCCTATTGGAAACGACTAGTACATTTCCTTTCCCCATTTTCAGTGATTGTAACTTGGAAACTCAGGCAGGATCACCCGTGTATAAATCAAATATGAAAGCAACAGTGAGGATGTATATAAGCCAATCGGGACACGATTAGCGGTGCCTTGCTACTCCTTGTTAACCGTAGCTTTCACCTCCTTATTATTTTAATTGCACAAATCTCAGCAGAAATCTATGGAAATTTTATGGGTCGTTCGACGCACTCAAAGGGTCGATACTTTTTTGGTGTCTCAGTGCCCCTGTTTACAGATTACCAAAAATGGTGCGACATTGTATACCGAATAAACCACACAGTTAATAACAGGATTAACGTTAGTCTGTGCCCTTACAGTATATACCGATCTTGCCACGTCCCGCAAGTTATCACCAATAGTGCTGCATCGCCTGGGCCCCGCTGATGATATTTAAAATTCCCTGGTTTTCCAGGGCATCAGAGCCCGAGGTGAACATTCCTCACTTCCTCATGGGAAAAGACCAGGACTCTGTTGATCTCCAGGTGAAGTCGATGCTTTACATGTTCAAGAGATTCAGAATATACAGGTTCACACCATTTCTGAAGTCGACGTGTGTGGGGGAGTACGGATTTGACTGGCTGAAGAGCGATTTTCTTGATAAACATGAGCAAGAATGGTTTGCAAATGATGACACGATAATAAACAGCAAGCTTGATGCTGTATATAACATTGAGTTGTTCAGTTCACGTTTGATGGCCGATCCGTATCGAATTCTGATTGATTATAGCAAAAACAAGTACAGGTCAATGCTTCTGTTGAGCGATACCCCGGTAGAAGTCTCCCCTTTACCCACGTTCAATGTTCCTAGTTTCAATTTTGTCATTCTCAAGCCAGAAGCATCTGATGAGGAGTATATTGAGGCAATTGTGTTCAAGTCGGGCATATATTCAGAGCACAAAATCAAATCTGCGGTGAAGACAGATATTTTAAAACAGATTCTGAAAAGACATCGAGACACTGCTTCCGAAGCCCAAAGATGTTTAGATAACGACGATAGAGCTAGTATCATAGAACAATACCTGCAAGATCTTGCCTTCCATGTTCAAGTCGATAGAATATACAAGGCGACGCTGAAATCAAAAGAAGCAAGCATAGCCTTGAACATGTCGAGACCAACAGCAAACATTCCCTTACGAAGCCAGAAATCGAGATACAATATTCTTTCACCGTCTGGTCCTGGATCTCGGTCCAAAGAATTGGAGCCAAACAGAACCCTGAAAGCAAAACCTTCATTAGCGATTCTGAAACTTGATAGAGAGTTGAATGAGAATGATGGAAGTGACAGTTCAGACTCCGATAAGTCAAGAACTATTCTCAGCGCAGAGAGTAATCCAAGCAGTATCAGTTCTTGGGGTAGTGATAGCAGGCTTTTGACGACAGACAAAAAGGCCGCAATGTTGGAACAGAGTAGAATGGCTGTCAGAATTCGCATCGAGAGGGAAAGAACATGGATAAATGACTGCTATTGAGGGTTGGCGCAATTATTTATTTTTTATGGATACAACATACTATGCAACTTGGTTTACCTCATACCACACATATGCCTTTCCACACATTGGTTGATACACTTTTAAAACTGTAACGCATCACAATATTGTTGACAAAGATCACTTGTGTAGTCTAACTTTGAATCACTCAAAACGTTGAAGCACAAGTTTCCGTCTGGAAACTTATACAAGTCAATTAAACTCTTGATTTTGTTGATGCTATGAGTGAATCGTAAAATTAGACTGTTTTTGGCTTCTGCTTCCGAGGAGTCTTCATTGCCTTCGTCCTTTACTTTAGCAGAAGAGTCTAGATGTTCGATTTCAATTAGAAATCCTTTGAAAAGTCCATGTAGAAAGCAATTACTTGTCCTTAGAATGAATCTATCCTCATCATCAGAATTGCCTCCTAAGCCACTAGCATTTATAAGATATCCGTAACCTCCTTCACCTTTGATAGTCTGCTTGATGTTCCACAAACTGGTCAGCTTGGACATTAAAAGAAAATCAAAGCCTTCGGTTGAGCCAAGACTTAGATTATTACAGCATCCACTTTCTATATGCCTAAGAAGGTTTTTCTTCACTTGTTGCTGTTCACCGAAGCCAGAGTGACCATCAAGGCCTGCAGAAGTATCATCATCACCACTACGTGCTGGCCTTTCCAAATCACTCGATATGTATAGTAAATTCGGTATTGTGGTAACAATGGACTTGGAGTTGTTGATAATACTAATAAGCTGGTTCTTTAAATATGACAGTTGTAGAGTGTATAAGTATCTGTTAGGAACCTGAGACGGTTCGATATTGGAGGGCTTCGAATACTTATTATTAAGGAAGATCTTGAGTTCAAATCCCCAAGGTCCCAGGGATTCTGGAAGGTCGTTTGATATCATATCGTGAAAGCTAGTGATTGTGGTGGGAGAGGCATTTTGAACAAAAAGCACTCTAACAGGCAGTTAGTACGATATTTCTTCAGAATAAGCACATGTCTCTATACTCACGCAGTTACCATAAGTGAAGATGTGTAGTTGATGAGAGTGAGGTCTGAATTGAGTTGACTATGCCATCAACAAGCAAAAATGTTGTCGATACAAGCTGAGTAGGTTATATTATTTATACAAAGAAAATAAAAATTATATTTGGAGATTTGTTCAGCTTAGTTACTAGGAGCTTGTTCTTGACTGATTGTGGCTCATTACAGCGGCTTGCAAAGACTCTAATGTCGTTTGGACTTGAGCAGGAAAGGCTGCTACTTGAGGAGCTGCAAAGAATCGAAGTAGCGGTTTCAAAGCGAATAGAAAGGAACCCAGAAGTGTATCAACCTTCATTATCTGAAAAGAACCATGAAGTATTGAGAGGTAAGAAAAGACCGCTTGCACAAACAGGTTTACAGCAGCATGAGATCAAGTTGATGGTGGACAGGTATAATAAACAGGCAGGTCTACTTCTGAAGCTTTTACAGAACCAGGAACATGATATAGAGTCCTTGAAAGAAGATGGTGATCTTTCTACTTTCAATAAGCTATACAATGAGATAATACAAAAGAATAACACAACTATGGCGTCATCCTACGACTCTTTGATGCTGGAAAATAGGGTATACGACATGTTTTCGAGTGAAGCTGCTCCTGAGACTCGCCTGTCATCCAAGAAACATAAATCCCGGATACTCAGCTCGTACTGTTCCAGCTTGAAGTTATCATCAATCTTCAGTAATCAGGAAGAGTTTGGAAAGCTACTGGATTTATATGAGTTCTATAAATCCTGGTTGAGCCTTCCAAGAACAGCTCCCCTTGATACAAAGAATATCAGGTCTTATATGCAGTATTTACAGGATCTGACTCAGCCGTCGAATTTGAACAAAGACGTTGATAAAAGCTCGATGGCATATCTTGAATACGTGAAGGAGCTTTGTGACTATTTGGTTACTTTTTGGATTAAGATACAACCGCTGAATCTACCGGAGCGATCTATTGAGAAGATTGAAGCTGATTTCGAGACCAAGCTAACACAGCCAACTGCTAACGATGATGGGTCGGTGAGATGTTGCATCTGTGACAAGCTATTTGCCAAGGAGACTGTTTATTCGTCGCATCTTGGAGGAAAAAAGCATAAAAAGAATCTCTTGAAACACAGTAAGCTGCAAATAACAAGGAAAGAGTACCTAATAGAACAGCTTTTGTCATTACTAGCCAAGCATCTCAAAAATACACAAACAGAGATCGAGAGAAAGTCCTTGTTGACTACAAGAGAGAAGCAACTAGAACAGCAGAACGTTAAAGATATGTCTGACTATGAATATGATTATGAAAGCGATGACGATAGTGATATGGACGATGTAGATAGTGATGGAAATGGCACAAGGTCAGCGAAAAATCCGCTCAAATTGCCAATGGGTCCTGATGGAAGCCCAATGCCTTATTGGTTGTGGAAGCTAAAAGGGTTGGACACAGAGTTCAGTTGTGAAATATGTGGTAATGTCAAATTCAAAGGTAAAACAGCATACTCAAAGCATTTCAGCGAAGAAAGACATATTCAGGGGCTTCAAATGCTAGGTATATCTGAAGAGTTTGATGCTTACAACAATCTAGACAAAATTGAAGATGCTTTAAAGCTACTTGAAGTGCTGAAGAAGAAGAAAAGAGACGACCTACAATTCCAAGATAATGCAGTGGAAGTTGAAGATGATGAAGGAAATGCAATGAGCAAAAAGGTATATGATCAACTAAAGAAGCAGGGGCTTGTATGAAACTTTCATCTTCAGTCCATTGGTTGATCCGGTGCGTACTTCTTCAAGTAGTTTTCACAGTCAACCTTGAGTCGTTCATTATTATCTGAGTCTTGGTACATGTCTTTAAGAAGGCTGATGCAGTCCTGTAAAACAGGGGGCCGAAACATGATAAGATACAACAGCGATTGAAAGCCCAACTTTGATCGAACGGGGTCCACGCATAAAGATCTGATTCTCCATATCAAATTTTTGTTCAAGTAAGGTAATTCACTCAAAAGACGTATGAATATCTTCCGATCAACAATGTCCAAAAATGGTACAAGGTTATCCAGTATTTCAGATGTATACTTGATATAAGATGTTGTGGATTCGTCTTGTTGTTCTTCTTCTTGCTCTTTTTCTCCCTGTGAGTCATTCAACATCGAACTATAATACTCTTCATTCAGCCACTCTATAACTCCATCTAACCGGCCCTTGATGTTCATCTTAAAATAGTCTAGCAGAGATTCTCTTACAACTGTTGAGAGTTCTTCATCACATAATCCTCTAGTGGCAAGACGAGACAAAATTCTTACCCAGGACTCGCCGGACCAGTTTGATATCGCAATCTTTTCTAATTGGTTAGTTTCATTATTATTAGTAGATTGACGCTGCTCTTGCGGTTCCGAAGATAGCTTCACAAAGTTGTTGATGATCAGCTTGATATGCTGTTTCTTCAAATCCAGTGTAAACTCCTTAGGTGGCGGCACTTGATAAGGTTCTACTGGTTCATCATTATCTTCAAACCCATCAGCATCAAGATCTTTGTTTTCCGTTTTGGCTCCTTGGTTGTTATAAAGTGAAACATTGCTGCCATTGTTTATTATCTGGCTATTATTGCCTGAATATTGGGTTTGTGCGTTCAGTTGATTAGTAGACAACTGAAACGAGTTCTGCTCTGCGATATCCTTATATCTATCAGAAACTATCGATAGTCCGCTAACCAACTTCTCTGTACTAACATTAGACAATGCCGTCACGACAATAGCAGTGAGAATATCATTAGGTATCACAGACATATCAAAGTCTGATAATTTATCGGTGGGGTTTATCAACGCATAGATTGATTTGTAGTCCGAGCTTCTTGCAATTCTAGCCTCATTATAGAACATTGGTGGTTGTGTTTCAGGACTTTCTAGACGTCTTCGCTTTATTCTTCTAAGCTCCTCGTCATCATCATCTAATTCATCTTCATCATTTTCATTACTCAAAATACCTCTCTGTTTTTGTTCCATCGCTTTGTCCACCAAGAAACGGAATTTGTTCTCAAAACGTGTTTTCAACCCAGGATCTTTGTTCATGAACCCTTTGTTCAAAAGAAAGGATATTAGGCACTTATCTATCCGATCATTAAACCGCCTAGCCAATCTAAGTTTGAGTTTCTCGTCTTTCTCATAAAATGGGACCTTTTTCAACTGGGACTCATATCCCAGAATGAAGTTGATAAACTTGTTAGAAAAGAACTTAGCTCTAGTCTTGAACAAGGTCATTAAAGTGGACATGATTGTAGCAAATACTGACGTGGTCAGTAATGGCTCTTCAATTATAAACCCTAAAAGGCTGTCCAGTAACCCCTGAGCTTGAGAGCTCAAGTTAGAGTTCAGTAGAAACGGGTGGTCTTTGGGAACCATGGAAATAGATATGTCATCGTTTGGGTCTAAAGTCTCCTCCTCGACAGTATCTCTGGTTACATATGAAGGAGGTAAATGTGTCTGTATAACATTTCCGATCAGCTTGATTATGGCATTCTTGCATCCAATGGATCTAGAAAGATCTGTTTCTTTGTTAAGTGGTAAAAGTGGATATGATGAGGACCATTGAAATACTAAATACTCTCGGATATTGGACAGCTGGAACCACTTGTCTTCATCCGGCGAATCAATCATTTCTAGAAACAACAGTGGATAGCAAGCATTTAATATTTCTATACACTTCTGAATGATAAGATGATTCGGGGAACGCTCCTCACTTCGGATTATAAAATGGTCCAGTAGATCTACTACCTTGATAGCATTTTTGCGTCTTAGTTCAAAAGATTCAATTCTCTTCAAATAAAACGACTTATAAATGAAGTTTAGGCATTGATATTGGATTTGAACCTTGCTCTGTGCCGTGGAAATACAAATAGAGATGGTTGTGTCTAGAATCTGCTCAAAGAATTCGCTATTATCAAACGCTAGCTTCTCTGCCTCACGAAGCTGTTGAATCTGTTCAGACTCGTTGTCCGTGCTCATATTGCTGTGTCAACGCAATTGGTCAGTTGACAGCAGGACAGACACGCTCACAAATTCTCTACGCTTGTGTATAGCCAGCTTCAAGACAATCAAGCCTATTACAACCTGTTAGACACTATCAACAAAGAACCAAGGTATTTTCTTTTTTATATATACAAGTTTTAAAGTTACACTTGTGTGGGAAAAAATAATGCACACATTTTGATCTTACGTAAGCCACCCAATCCGAGGCAAAGAGTATGTAAATAGATAATCACTATTACTGTTGAAGATGAGGAGGAGCGTCCTGTTCTGCAAGGTGTGGAGGAAGATCTTGGTTCATAAGATGAGGAGGAAGATCATTTTCGGGGCCATCATACTGCATATGAGGTTCGGAATTATATTGTCCATGAGGTTCATCATTCTGCGGTCTATATGGAGCATTATGGTCCCCATTATAAGTTTCGGAAGAGTAAGTAAATACTCCTGTGCGGTGATGAGGTGGGGGTGCCTGAATCTGGTGATCATAAGATCTACGTGGTCCACCTCTGGGCCTACTATTATAGCCTCTAGGCCCTCTGGAGTAGCCTCTTCCTCTACCTCTTCTTGATGAGTCGTTGTAGTTGCGATTTCCATAATGTGTGTTCTGCTGTCTTTGTCCTCCATCTGACCCTCTTCCAAATTGCCGGCCTTCTTCGAAACCAGGGTCAAGGTCTATTTCCATTGACTTGCCATTGACTTTAGTTTTATTTAGATATTTGATAGAATTAAGAGCTCCTTCTGGTTTATCGAATATAATAAAACAGAATCCTGTCGGAGTGAGTTTGATCTTGTCTAAGCCCATAATTATCTTCTTGATTGAGCCACATCTGTTGAATATCTCAAATAGCTGCTCCTCTGTGGTGCTGAAAGACAGTTTTCCGATGTAGATTGTGCAAGAACTCATAGACTTCTTCAGGTTTGAATAGCCGTGTTTTTCATCTCGCCTAGCCTTACCGAGAAGATAAGCAGACGGTCTATCCAGTCTGAAGGTTGAATTCTTGAAGTTGGGCTTGTCGAACTCTCTCAGGTCACTCATTGCAGCGATGTGTCGAGGACTATCTTGCGGAGGCCTAACCAAACTGTTTTCGTTGTATGCTTTCAAGCACGGAAAAGTTTTGTAGGGCTAACAAGTGTGTACGGAGGTTTCAGATAATGCATGGCACGTGATGCATATCACGCTCTGGATTATTTCACGATCAGGGTGGGATCATTAAGTCCGTTATACTGCTGTGGATATTATGGTAGACGCGTCAGCGCGCTGTGGTTGGGATCAGACGCGCCAAGA
The DNA here is from genome assembly GCA_003706095.2 of Ogataea trehaloabstinens. Taxonomy (NCBI): domain Eukaryota; kingdom Fungi; phylum Ascomycota; class Pichiomycetes; order Pichiales; family Pichiaceae; genus Ogataea; species Ogataea trehaloabstinens. The sequence continues at coordinate 118,355 of PPKJ02000008.1, read as the reverse complement.
AAGATGTGGAGTCAACCGCACGGTAGATGAAACCGTCATGCCCGCAAAGGAGTCAGGGGGTGGGGTTGGGATAAGACCACGCTGAAGCTGATTTGACAAGTAATGGAACTGGCAACAGGCGCTTTGCCGGAGAAGCAGTCCAGGAAGGCAGTAAAGGCAGTAAAGGCAGCATTATTCGTGACTCCGTGTCCTACCCCACAAAAAAGGCTAATTAGAGGTGTTAAGCTAAAAGATGTGAGTATTGTTGACAGAGACGGTGGATTTCGGAAACGTCGCAGAAAAAAGGCTGACACAGAAAAAACGGCAGACCAAGAGGCGATTTTTTAATCCTTTAAAATAAGCTGGGATCTCTCACAGCACAGTCGTCAACAGCTAACAGCAAGTCTGAAAAGAGGCGCGCATATTGTACAAACAACAAGCAAGGCGGTCTTCTGTTCAAGCATACCATATATATTACTCAAAAAGGCGCATAACAAGGCATAATGGCAGTCAAGATACCCCAGACCGAGATTATACCTGCCAAAACAGACGTTGGAGCCTTGGGAAATAGAATCAACTTAGAGACACGTTCTCAGCATGACAAAATCGACAAGTTAATGACTCTGAAGTTTGCCATTGCTCTAAGGGATGCCAAGGTGTACAGACAAGGCTTGCAGCTATTCTACCATATTTTCCGGACTATTGAGATTGCCTTGGATAGAGAGATGGCAAGAGAAACCAAGTATTCGGAGATGTTAAGACAGATATACAAGCCGACCATTCGACGAGCCGAAAAACTGCATCAGGACTTGATGTTCTTTTATAACGAGAAGGCAGAGAAGTTCTCAGAGCCTGTGATGCCAAAACAGATTGAATTGACACAACATATTCTCAAGGTGACTCAGGATAAGCCATATTTGCTTCTTGCTTATATGCATGTTATGTATTTAGCTCTATTTGCAGGAGGGCAGCTGTTCAGCTCACAAATCAGTCGTGCTTTAGGATTGTTCCCTCAAGTTAAGGGGAAATCATTTGAGGACATACAACTGATGGCAACTAACTTCTACCGTTTTGATGTGGAAGATATGGAGGCATTGCGGATCATATATAAAAGGGACTATGAGCTACAGACGCGTAGCTTTCTTTCTGAAGCTGAGAAGCTAGAGGTGATTGATGAATCACGCTTCATCTTTTCCGTGACTGGAGAATGCGTCAAGGAAATTGAAAGACACAATTTAGCTAGAATCCAATCAAAGTTGCTGTACCAAGTTGCTACTAAAGGGTACTATGTGATACTCGCTGTACTACTGGCGGCTTCTTGCCTGTTTGCTAGAAGGTTTGTCGCACACTTCACAGCGTAGATAAGCGCAATTGTTGTACATAGGACACCATCACTTCCAACTCTACTGCGCGAGCAGGAACTCCTGTAGCTTTGCTAATGCCTTGTACCTGTGGCTAACCTTGTTCTTCTCCCCTTTAGACATCTCTGCGTAAGTCTTGGAGCTTGTTAATGGCTGAAAGATAGGATCCCAGCCAAAATCAAGAGGGCCGCGTGCCTCAACGATTGTTCCTTCTGTAATTCCACGGAACAACTTCACCTCCTGATCAGGACCCTCACAGTATCCAAAGGTGGTGATTGCTTTGGCCGATTTATCCTCAAATCCTGCAAGAAGTTTCACCATCCCAGCAAGCCCTAGCTGTTTCACGAACCATTTAACATACGGTCCTGGAAGATCTCCTAAGCTTACGTAAGCAAGGGAAGTATCTTCGACCAGGACAGGGGAGTTGAGTTTTTGGGCTGCCTGTTTAGCTTTATGGATGGTCACATCATCCATTGAGCCTTGTATCTCGTCGAGGTCTATCATTTGGTTTGTGATGGTGAACTTGCCAACTGTGGGGTTTTCAGCAGACTCGTCAGAATCTGACGACAAAATGGCCACAACCTCTTTGAGTTTGTTGATATTTCCGGTGACAAACGTGATAGACATATTCAGCTATAAAGGCAGCAAATAAGTGTTGATAATGGTCGGTAAGGGATCAAGTATGGGTGGAGTAAAATATCCATCTTGACTGCAGTAAGTGTAGCAAAAAATAATCTGAAAATTTTTTAGTATATAAAGACACCAAGTGCGCAAAATATGCCAAGAGAGTTGTCCTTGATTTCTTCTCTCTTAGTATACATATTAACTCCCGGATTACCAGCGGTAGTGGCATACATCGATCCATATACTGCAAAAATGGCTGGGAGAAGAGGAATGAAATCCGCTTTATAATTTGTGGCATGGAATATTCACTGTGTCACGGTTCGCTTGGTGGACACATTTGTAACAAACTTTTGTATGGCAGCATATAGTATAACCTGCTAGTATACGTGCTTTAGCCCCAGTATTCATCGAGAAGTGGTTCTGATTGGATTGGTTCTCTTTTGTGGGCCCAATTGACCTGAAGAAGCATGGATGCAGCAGAGTAATAAGGGTCCAACTTTCTCCGATGTAGTGTAACGGCTATCACAGTCCGCTCTCACCGGGCAGACCCGGGTTCGACTCCCGGCATCGGAATATAATTTTTAGTGTTTTTTTGGTTTTGCCCCACCATCAATCCGAGTATTACAAATTCAAAAAGACCGTGGAAGCCACAGTCGTTGGTAAGACGCTCTATAAAAGCAGCAGACTTCGCACAATTCGTATAAGCTTCTGGTCTTGTGTGTCTGATCATACATTGTGTTTTCCGTGCAGCTTCGTGTTTTTGTGCGGGTTTCTGCTACGTCAAGAACTTCAATCGGAAATCTGCGATCCAAAATGTCTTCTTCATACTCTCCTGTAATCCCTGCTTTGCAAAAGGTGGTTCTGATCAACGAGACTGGTGAATACGATGTCCTGAAATACCAGGACTTTCCAGTTCCTGAAATTGGGCCAGATGATATCTTGATTAAAAACAAGTATTCCGGTATCAACTTCATCGAGGCATATTTCCGTAAAGGACTATATCCTACCACAAAGCCATATGTTCTTGGAAGAGAGGCCGCGGGTGAGATTGTAAAGGTTGGAGAAAATGTCAAAGATCTCAGCGTTGGAACGAAGGTTGCATACTTGTCGGCGGGCACTTTTGCACAGTACACCAAGTACTCCTCGAAAGCGAATATCATCAAGCTATCTCCAGATACCCCTGACAGTAGATTGAAGCTTTACGCGTCAGCTCTGCTTCAAGGACTGACTGCACTCACATTTATCTATGAGGCCTACAATGTTCAAAAAGGAGACTTCATCCTAGTGACGGCTGCGGCGGGTGGTGTGGGTTTGCTGTTATGTCAATTGTTGTCCAAGTTGAAGAAAGCTAAAGTCATTGCTCTTTGCTCTACAGAAGCTAAGTTGCAGTTGGCAAGGAATGCGGGTGCAGAATACTTGCTCAATTCATCAGAATTGTCGCAACAGCAGCAGATTGATAAGATTTTTGAGATCACTGGCGGAGATGGAGTTAGCGCATCGTTTGACTCTGTGGGAAAAGACACCGCTGAACTCTCCCTAGCAGTTGTGGCTCGCAAGGGAACTTTTGTTTCATTTGGAAATGCGTCTGGCCCAGTTCCGCCTCTCGCTATCAACAGATTGTCTGCAAAGAATCTCAAGGTAGCGAGACCCCAGTTGTTTGGATACATCACAACTCCTCAAGAGTACAAACATTACACGGACCAGTTGGTCGAGCTCATTGACAGCGGGGTTCTGAAAATCGACGTGTTTAAGACATATCCCCTCTCTGAGTATGGAACAGCGGCTCGTGAACTTGAGTCACGTAAGACAACCGGGAAACTTGTCCTGGAGATACCTTGAATATGTCTCCCTTTTCTTATGCAACGTAGTTTTATGATTATCTAATCTTAGGGTAATCAGGTCTCTTTTTTATGTGTGTATTTAAACTGCTTGAAGCCGCAAAAATGGGCCGAGTTTGTGGCGAGTATGTGGCTTGTGAGGACTGTAAAGCCACGCTGCACAGCAATAGAGGGTACACGTGCTCTGCAGCATAATTTATTTGCTATACATGTTGTAACCAAAAGATAAGATCTCTGAAAAACGGTGGGTGAAGATCATAGTACAAGTTGTCAGAGAGGAGGTTTAAGCCGGCAGACTTGTATGAGGTGATACTGGGCTGTCTTTAGCAGAACTAGCCATCACTTGTTTAACATGAAGTTTGGAGAAACTCTCAAGTCATCTTTGATAAAGGAGTATGCATATTACTATATTCAGTATGATGAGCTGAAGTATCTTGTTAATAAAGGGTTGAGTAAGAATAACAACCGCTGGACGAATAGTCTCGAAGAGGAGTTTGTGAAAACGCTAGAGAGTGAGCTTGATAAGATATTCAACTTTGTGACATTGAAGCATAAGGAGGTTTTGAGAAGAGTCAAAGAGATTGAAGTTCTTGTTAACGACACTGTTGAGAACTCACGGAATGCCACTGAAGAGGAACTCGACTTTTACGAGCAAGATTTTGAGGATCTTGAAGAGGAGCTAAGTGACATCATTGCTGACGTTCATGACTTGAACAAGTTCACTAGACTCAATTACATCGGATTCCAGAAAATATTAAAGAAGCATGATAAGCAGACCAAGTTTATCCTCAAGCCCATTTTCCAGGCCAGATTGAATGCTAGAGCGTTTTACAAAGACAACTATGATTCCTTGATTGTAAAGTTGTCTAGGTTGTATGATCTTGTGAGAACAAGAGGTAATCCTGTCAAAGGTGACTCTGCAGCAGGGGGGTCTACGCAGAATTTCGTTAGACAGACCACCAAATATTGGGTTCACCCTGATAATATCACTGAGTTAAAACTTATTGTTTTAAAGCATCTGCCAGTGCTGGTATTCAACTCGAACAAGGAGTTTGAAGTTGAGGATTCTGCCATCACTTCGATTTACTACGATAATGCTGATATGGATCTTTATTATGGAAGGTTGTTGAAGACAGAAGGTGCTGAAGCTACTAGAATCAGGTGGTATGGTGGTATGGGAACTGAGACTGTTTTTGTGGAAAGAAAAACGCATAGAGAGGATTGGACTGGGGAAAAGTCTGTTAAGGCTAGGTTTCCCTTGAAGGAAAAGAATGTTAACGACTTTATGAAAGGTAAATTCACAGTACCACAGGCGTTCGAAAAGATGAGAAAAGATGGTAAGAAATCAACTCAAGAAATTGAATCTCTGGAAAGACTGGCACAAGAAGTTCAATATCGTGTAATTAAAGATAAATTTCGTCCTGTGATGAGATCCTTTTACAACAGAACGGCATTTCAACTTCCTGGTGATGCCAGAGTAAGAATTTCCCTAGACACAGAATTGACAATGGTTCGTGAAGATAATTTTGATGGAATAGATAGAACACATGGGAACTGGAGAAGAATGGATATTGGAGTTAATTACCCATTCCCTAATCTACCAGAAAAGGATGTTGAAAGATTTCCATATGCAGTTTTGGAAGTCAAATTACAGACACAGTTAGGCCAGGAGCCACCACAATGGGTTAAGGACATGGTCTCATCCCACCTCGTTGAAGCTGTTCCCAAGTTTTCTAAATTTATCCACGGATGTGCAACATTGCTACCAGATAAGGTTGACTTGATTCCTTTCTGGCTTCCACAAATGGATGTTGATATCAAGAAGCCGAAGAGAGATGAAAACTACGGAATCATCCGTCAAAGACATCTAGAAGGGGGCGATGGAGAAATGGATGAAGAAGAGCTCATTGGTTCAAACTCGCCGCAAAGTGGCATTGCTGGATATGGTGCAGTATCATTTAATGAATCCAATAATCGTATTGAAGAGCTGCCAGATTCCCATGAACACAACTGGTTCAAGAAACTGGTAGCATACTACAAGGAATGGACCAAACCGGATAACTCATTCAATAAGGTTCCTGAAGGTACGGAGTTTGAAGTGTCGTACAAGGCTCCTCCTGGAAAGAAAATATGTGTTGTTGTCAGAGTAGAGCCTAAGGTTTATTTCGCTACTGAGAGAACATATCTATCGTGGCTGTCAATTGCCTTAATTTTTGGTGCAACAGCTCACACATTACTCAACTATGGAGACGTTGTTTCGCTGGTGACATCTGTCTGCTTTTTCGTTACAGCAATCCTCACCATTCTCTACTCTTCTTACGTTTACGTCTTCAGAGTGGTGAACATCAGAAAGAAAAGAGCTGTCAGATACGACGACCAGATCGGCCCTAAGCTTATTTGCTCGGCCCTGGTGGTCTCTGTTAGTGTCAACTATCTGTTCAGACTGTTGAACCCGAAGAATTAGGTGGCTAAAGACATACAAAGGCATCTTCTCCAGGTACTGTATTTGCGGTAGATGTAGTGAACACCCTTATAATATCACCTGTGCACCAATTAAATTTTCCTCAAGAGGAAGTTCATGAAGTAGATGGTCATCAAGACCAGGCACAGAGTGCTTGCGCTCTTAGATTAGACCAGGCGGCGTATTGTACACTATAGAATGGCGAATGGCGGTAAAGGCATCAACGGTGTCAATCCCGATGACGTGGAGATGAACTCTGTGGCCACCGATGCGCAGCCTGCCTTTATTTCCTTGGAGGAGTATTTATCGAATGCTTTATCGAGTTATCAACAGCAGCTCGAATTGTCGGATACGGCCCACGGTTCGTTGACAATTCCCGACGTGCTGTTATCACCTCCTCAGAGGACGTGGTCGTTTACTCAGGGGCTGATAATCGGACAAATATCGGTGATTGTGTTGATTATTATGTTCATCAAGTTTTTTGTATTTAGTGAGTCTACACCAGTGTCGCCGTCAGACTTGAAGAAAGTGAAGGTGTCTTTGTTCCGCAGCAGGACAACTCCTCTTGCTCAGAATGTACAGGAAGACGACGATGCGATAATTGAGTCGATTCTAGAAAAGACGTACTATGACGTGAAGATCCATCAGCCAGAATCGCTGGACTGGTTCAACGTTCTAATTGCCCAAATGATCTCGCAGTTCCGAGACGAGGCACTGAACAACAACAATATCCATCATTCACTCAACGAGGCCTTCAATTCGTCACTGATTCCAGACTTCCTGGATAAGATCGTAATAAGTGAGATTAGTATCGGAAATGACTTCCCAATTTTCAGCAACAGCCGTATAAGAAACAACAATGGAAGACTCGAAGCGAAGATTGACGTTGATGTATCAGACACTTTCACTATTGGGATAGAAACGCGATTTTTGGTGAACCATCCGAAACCGTTGGCTGCCTCGCTGCCTATAAAGTTATCAGTATCTATTGTTCGGTTTTCAGGATGTCTTACAGTTTCATTAATCAGTTCGGAAGAGGAATCTGTCAATCCATCAGACAATACAGTAAAGAAAGAGAAGTCAGTAGGGCTTATGTTTTCGTTTAGTCCCGAATTTCGGTTGGAATTCGATATCAAATCTCTGATAGGTTCACGTACCAAACTGGAAAATATACCTCGTGTTGGCTCTATCATAGAGAATGTACTGAGAACATGGTTCATAGAGAGATGTATCGAGCCACGATTCCAGTTCATCAAACTCCCGAGTCTTTGGCCAAGAAAGAAAACCACCAGACAGTCAGCCACTTCGGGCTCCAACGCAGCGCAAAATTCGTCGTCTTCGACCTTGAACACAGAAGTCATTCATGAAGATTAAATAGGTCGAAATTAAAATGGATCTTCATAAGGATCTTCCTCATCATAATCATCATCACGTTCAAATTCATACACAATAGCACCACCTGTAGACCCCAGGGATTCTTGGGCCTCTAGATACGGAAGATCTATCTGCTCTTTCGCCAGTTTCTGCTTGTCAGTCGTTGAAAGGTTGAATGTTGTTAGATCTTTCAACAATTGGTCTTGATCTGCTTGCTTAACTTCAATTCTCTTCACTTCATATTTATGTGTGATGGTATCAATAACGAAGTCTTGCTCGATAGTTCTACCGGACTTTCTTCTGAATTTCAAGTTGAGCTCAAACCTGGGCTGATTGATGTTCACTGAAAGATCTATGTTGGCTATCAAACTCTCCATACTCTCGTCAAGAGAGGCGATAGGTTTCACTTCTAATATTGTGGTTGCCAAAAACATAAGAGTGGAAAGCAGGCTTGGTCCATTGGGGTTTTCTTCACTCCTTGCGTGAGGAATAGACAAATGATAGGTTCCATATAGTACCGAATCAGGACGTATTAAAGACGTTAAAAAAGCATTATAGTTAGATTCAGTTAGATAATTAAAAGAATCAACAATGTAGACAGTCCTGTCATGTGAACCTGCGTCAGGTAAGTGATTTTCCAATTTTTGCAGATCTAAATCAACACAGTCAACAAAATGGGTGGCATATGGTGGTTTTTTACACGTCTCAAACGAGATATACACAACTTGAAGCTTCTCATTACCTGATGATTTGTGAACAAGTTCTTTCAAGAGGAAGTATGATGATTGAAGAAATGTATCTAGACAAAGAATAAACGGCGACTGCTCCTTCAAAGACAAAATCCGATTGAGTAATACCGTGTTTGAAGATAATGATGAGGTCATTCTGTGTTATGTAAGCAGCATCGGGTAGCTTGAAGAGATCAAAGATAAGCCACGATAATAAATATATTTCAACATGAGTTTTTTCTTTGCTTTAAATTTTCACTACAAATTATTTACCCCAGATAATCATCATCACTTAAGCTTATGTAATACTTAAAAGAGTAGTTTTAGTACATTGCTCCATGATAGTTGAAATCACAATCATTAGTTTCATAAGAGTAGTCTGCAGCGTTGTTTTCCTCCTCAAACTCATCTCCTCTGTTAATGTCTTCGCTCGGATCATTGTAATATGACTTATTAACTAGGAAAGTGATCATCCTTGATTGGAACTCAATTATATCCTGACGATTAGCAAAATCCACATCTGACTCATTTGGGGTACTTGCTGTTGACAGTTCAACAACTGGAGGATAGCAGTCATTGCACCATGTCTCTTTAGCCTGGCCTGGGTATGCAGGGACATTCACTATCCACTTATCCACCTTTTCTTTATGTGGCATGTTAGCGGCTTGTCTAGGGTTGAATTCATGAGGGAACTTCTGAAGTTTGTTATAGCCCATGTTATCAAGTTCTACCTCATTTTGAATAATAAATATTGGCTGCACCGATGGGGTGAGTGGTGCTTGATCAGATTGCGGTGGTGGTTGCCGCTGCTTACTGGGAGTTCCACTACCAGTAACTGGCTTTGGTTGTTGACTTGTAAGTAGAAAGGGTGTGAGTGATCCAATTGCAACAGGTGATCCTGACACTGGAAAGAACTGCTGCTGTTCATTGCTTAGCTCTCCTGTGCCTTTTCCATTGGCGTCTGTTAACTCTTTAAAGATATTGTAGCTGCTTTTTGCTTCGGTGTTTCCATATTGTGAAACATGCTTCCGCTGTGACTTGTTATTAGATGCAATATTAGGTAGTGTATGAGGTGGCTCGGGAGTATACCCCACCATAAATTCTGGGTTGATCTTTCTCTTGCTACTTAAAGGTGTTTGTAGCTATTAATGGTTTTTCGTTAGTAATTCAGCGCTATTTCAGTTTCACCAAGATCGCTTCAGTTTCGTACCTTATAGTCTGCCATTATATCAAGGGTTTTGCCTGTCTGCTTCTGTCACTTCTCTATATAACCAATGTTATCTTACACTGAAATCTGTTAGATTTAGTCCCTCATTCTTCACAGGCCATTCCATTCAATAATCCCCAAACTCATCCTCTCCTCCACCCCTTAAAAATTTAATATTTTTTAGACGCACAAAAAGAGGGATTGATGGACGCGTCGAGCGACGCTCTAATTATATACTATCAAAATCAAAGGCAAACAAACACCATTTCATCATCATCCTCGATTTCTTATCTTATAAGAAGAGCAAGCATCCACTGTTAATGGCTTTATATGACAGCATATATCTCCCAGTATGGGTGTTCACAGCTTATGGGAAATGCTGGGCCCTACAGCAAGGCCGGTAAGACTAGAAGCTCTTAATAAGAAACGACTTGCTGTGGATGCATCTATTTGGATCTATCAGTTTTTGAAGGCAGTCAGGGATGCAGAAGGTAATCAAATGCGCAATTCTCATATAGTTGGGTTTTTTCGTCGTATTTGCAAGCTACTGTTCTTTGGTATTAAGCCTGTTTTTGTATTTGATGGTGGGGCTCCTCCTCTCAAAAGACAGACTGTTGCACGACGGAGGCAGAGAAGAGAAGGAAAATCAGAAACAGCGCGTCACACCGCTCATAAACTATTAGCAAAGCAACTTCAAAAGCTTGCAGAAACAGCTGCTGCTGCTCCTCCTCCTGAGAGATCAAAAGCTACAAAGAAGGAAGTTCCGCTTGAAAGTTTGGAAGTTGGAGAGTACTATGAAGATAATAATTACTTTGATGACAGGCCTACAGGAGTAGTCCATAGCTCCCAGAAGACCGACACAAGTGATGGAAAGATGTTCCGAAGACAAGATGACTTTGATCTTCCTCGAATTGAGAGGTTTAAAATCGGGAAAGATGATAAAAGAATGATTACTGACTATGAGTACGATCGGCTTACGTCAGATTTACAAGATGAGTTGATAGGAGTGGATCTTGATACTTTGGATCCAGCCTCCGAGGCGTTTTCAAAATTACCTCTTTCCACTCAGTATATTGCTCTCTCGCACCTGAGGCTACGTTCAAGATTAAGAATGGGTTATACGAAGGACCAGCTAGAGTCACTGTTTCCTGATAGTATGGACTTTTCAAAGTTTCAGATACAGATGGTGCAGAAACGGAACTACCTGACTCAACGTCTTATGGGAGCTGCAGGTATGGACACAGGAGAAGCGAGTATAAGACAGAGACGGATAGCTGGTGATAAGGATAGAGCATATGAGCTGACAAAAAATGAAAATGGATATACTCTGTCGATTGCAAAGGGGCCATCCGACGGGAATACTGTGGATAATGCAATTAATATTGATGATGATGATAATGAACATGAAAGTAGTAATTCTGATGATGAAGAGGATGATGTCCAGTGGGAGGACGTTGATGATGTGGTGTCAAAACAAAAAGAGCCTATTCAGATGAAATCATTCCTTGATCCATCGATACACAAAACCTCGATTTTTGTTGAAGATGAAACCTCGGATCATGAGGTCGAAAAGAAGAATGACAAGGAGGCTGATAATGTCATGGCTACGATAAAGTCATTATACGAATACGCTGGGAATAATAGTAAGAGCAAACATTCAACTTTGGAACCTCTATCTGAGACGCAGATAAATGAGATTGAACAAGAAGAGCTCAAAATTGCGATTCAAAAGTCTAAGGAAGACTACTTGAACCTTCAAGAGAAGGAGAAACAGTATACGATTGATCGCAATCCCTTCACCTTCGATGACTCTGTTGAAGATGAACCTCCCTTGATATTAACAGAAAAAGCTTTAGAAAAGAGTTTATCTAGTGAAACTAGATCGTTAACCATACCTCGGTTTTCTTTCAAAAGCTCTATTTTTGGATCTTCTAAAAGTGATGAAAAAGAGAAGGTGGTGGATAATGCGACCTCTGGTGATAAGGAGACCGTCGAGCCCAAACCCCTTCCTTCTTGGTTTGGGACCAAGGTTTCTGATAACAGTCACTATTATAAGGGTATATCAGATGGTGTTAGTATGAAGCCCCAAACAGACGATGAAAAGTTGGGCTTGGTTTCGTACAGGGATATTGATACATATTTGGATGATGATGGTGCTGTTGAATCTGACAAATCTTCACCACATGTGTCTTTCGAAGATGTGGATGTTGTTGAATTAAGTGAAGATTCTGATTCTGGTGTTGATGACGAGCCATCTCCCAAACCACAAGATGTCGCAAAAAGTGATATAGTAGAAGAACGAAGGGAGATAAAGCAGAAGAACCCAGAATCCAAAACAGAGAATCCTGCAGCTGTTCTGGATGATTATGTTTTCTCAGATGAAGAGGAGGAGGAATTGTCAAAAAATCTAGAACTTGAAGAAAAAGCGTATGATCAGTTTGTTGGGTCTATATCTTCAAATGGGAATTCTGGCTCTCAATCTGGTTCTTTTTGGTCCATGGGTGATGAGGTGAAACTTCAGGAGCAATTGAAGAAAGAGAAGAGGGATTCTGATGAGGTTACATCTGGCATGATTTTAGATGTCCAAGATCTTTTATCTCGATTTGGAATTCCATTTATAACAGCACCGATGGAGGCTGAAGCTCAGTGTGGAGAACTTCTGCAGTTAGGTTTGGTTGATGGTATTATTACGGATGATTCAGACTGTTTTCTTTTCGGGGGAGACAGAGTATACAAGAATATGTTCAATGAGAAGAATTTTGTTGAATGCTACTTTATGGATGATTTAGAGAGAGATCTCGGACTGAATCGCCAAAAGCTGATAGAACTAGCAATGATGTTGGGGAGCGATTATACTGATGGGCTGAAGGGGGTCGGTAAAGTGTCAGCTATGGAGATACTGGCAGAATTTGGAGACCTTGAGACATTTGGTGATTGGTGGAGGGACTACCAAAAGGGAATTATCAATGAGAATGAAGAATCACCCAGAAGAAAGAAGTTGAGAAAGCTTTTGAGTAAGGCATCATTGTTTTTAGCGGACAATTTCCCTGATAAGGTTGTGGAAGAAGCATATCTTCGGCCCGAAGTTGATCGTGATACTACGGAATTCAAATGGGGACACCCGGATCTGGACAGGCTAAGAACGTTTCTGATATTCAATGTTGGATGGAATCAAAGCAAGATCGATGAGATTCTACTACCTGTTATAAGAAGCCTGAACAAGCCACAATCAACGATCGAAGAATTCTTCCCTGTTGATATTATCCGTAAAAGAAGGGAACTGATGATGGGGAAGAGGTTAAAGGATGCTACGAACCAATTAAAGAAGAAGCAAAAGACTGAATTATGACGATGATCAATTTCTTGACAATAAATAAGTTAATATGTGTATATATGAAAGCGGACATGGGCTAACTAATTAATAGCCATGTTTCCAGATATCAGAACTGTAGTCTTCCGTGACGCTGGTATCATCACCGTATCGCTCTTGCCACTTGACAAACCCCCCACTCAGAACGTATACTTGGATATCTCTGATGAACCTGTCATTTTCAGCTTCTTTTAGCTGATCATTTAAAAACCTCATGAACCTTAACGCAGAGGAAGGTCCTCTTTGTTGCGACAGAGCACAATGAAAGACTATGTTCTTTGCATCGGCATCTCTCATCTTCTGCAGGATGTCTGGGGATTTAGACGAAATACGAGTACATGGAATGTGTATGCTTGTTTGTATATGACCACCAACATGATCACTATCTCTAACGTCGATCACCAGAAACTTCGATCCGACCCCCGAACTTCCTCGCTTCATCCATTCATATAGTATCTGCGGTTCTATGTACTTGATGTCACCTACTGTGAACGCCATTATACAGGCTCCGAAGGATAAATGATTACTTCTTCCTCAATCATTAGACTACATTCATTCCACTTATTATTTTTCTTAATCAATGATTTTTAAAAATCTCTAAATGGCTGGCTATGCTGAATCATAATCAGTAATTTATCGTTTGTTATTTATCAACAACCACTACTACATTACACCCGGCCAACCTTAGACCTAGTTCTCCTATTACTTGATAAGTCTGACTTTGATTGTCCCTTTTCCTCCGGCTCTGGCTCTCTCGACTCTAAGAAAACATCATTGGAATCGCTGGAATCAGCTTCCTCGTCATTTGCAGACTCAAATTCTGAATGACTGTCAATTCCAACCCAGTCTTTAAAGTTGTCAATGATACCACGCCTAGAGCTGATCCGGTCTAGTCCATTACCATTGTAACGAGATGCAAACTTGTCAGCCGGTGAATCCAGCTTACGACCACCGTTCTGTAGTAAATGATCACCCTTCTTGACATTCCCTCTTAAAAACTCACGAACTTCAAAATAGAGATCCCGGGAGGCGTTGTTTAAATTGACATTGGTTCTTTTCCAGTAGGAGCGGAAATCGTTGATCTGCTTCTTGAAATCCAGCTCATTTTTCTTCAACCATGACACATTCAACTCTTTTCTGGTTGCACCTCTTGCAAAGTTCCGCATCAAATATTTGTCATAGTCTCGAATAATCTTGGTGATAATATCACTAGTAGAAACACCTTCTGTTCTTTGGGTTGCAAGGAACATTCCAGCCTGTTTCATGGGTTTATATATGTCATCAATACCTTGCGCAACATACGGCAAGTCATCATGTGCACAGTAATCAATTTTATGTTTTCGCAAAAAGTCCATAGATAATATCCATGGTGCATCTTCAATCACTTCGTCAACCCATTTACAGTGCCTGACACTCTCATAACGTTGCTTGTCGGTTAAAACAGTCAGTCCCTTGCGCTTGTGCGTCTCTGCATCATTCGGTATCCCAACAACCAATTGTACATTCGGAAATGCTTTCTTACACTGCTCCAATTGTCTCATATGTCCTAAGTGAAATAAATCAAAAACCCCATCGGCATATATTCGTATAGGTCTTCCCTCTGGAGGTAAGTTGAACCTAAAACCTTTAGGTCTGTATTTTCTGTACTCAGCAGGAAGTTCTGAATCATACTTCTTTTCACGCTCTGCCTCTATTCGTTTCGCAATGGAGTCAACATTTTTGCGCTTGGTTGTTGGCTGAACCACCTCGTTGACAGAATCACCATCCTCAAGATCAGTATCTTCATCCCTGGTTCTCTTTTTTGTTCTTCCTTTAGAAAACAGCTTCGTTAAGGAATTAGTGCGAATCAAACTATTCATAGACAATGTCTTTGTAAGTCTGTTATCTCCAGCCTTACTGCTTGAAGATATGGAATCGTTATCATCACTTGCCATGATAAACTGTCATTGGATCTAATGTCAATGCAATCACGCTAATTTTATGATCAGTTGATTCTGCTTCAAGAACAAATATTTAGCACCGATTTCTACAACTTCCCTTGTCAAACAAATTCAGTGGCCACTAATCCAAAATAGAGGTCATACGCTGCCGGTTATGACGCTCCTCTAGTCGCTTCAATTGGCCTTGATTCATATCATCTGTTCTAGGAAGACATGGGCGGGAAAATTCAGAAGCAAGGGGGAAAAATTAATTGACCCGCTATATAAAAAGACAGAGTCGTTCACACGGCACACCTCTATATTTGTTATTTTCGTTTTGGTGTAAGAAACAGATAGTTGATACCACTGAATGCTTTAACCTTTTAGGCTGCCGGGCACAGGATCCAAGATCCAAGTATAGGAACAATGAACGACTCTATATTGGGACGAAATATTGGGTCTTTCCTGGAAAACGCAACAAAAAACCTCTCCACCACAGTCAATGAGGCAACCAGCGTGGGTTTACAGCCTGCCTTGAGTAGACTGCTCAACAGCAACTACAGCCCCCAAAATGTCGACCTAACCACAAGACAAATTGTGGACGGTTTAAATTCAACTAGTGACAAGGAAGTTCTGTTTGTTTTGAAGCATCTTGTTAGACTGATGGCCTCTGGACCTGACAATGATAATGAATTACTTCAAATATATCCTCATGTTATAAAAAACATAACCTCTCCAAACATCAAAATCAAGAGACTTGTATATGTGATCCTTTTGAGATTCAACCATCTACAACAGGATATTTCTCTTCTTTCTATTAATGCCATTCAAAAATCCCTTACCGATAGAAATTGTATCAACAGGTCACTGTCTATACGATCTCTAAGTGGAGTCAAGATTCCTGCTATACTTCCAATCTTAGTACTGTCTATTAAGAAGACAGTGAGCGATTCGTCTCCACTTGTTCGGTCTGGAGCTTCAATTGCAATAATGAAATGTTTTGAGCTTGACAGAGATTACAATAAGACAAAGGACCTTTCTGCCGCTGTGAAAGATGACTCATCTATCCCGTTTCAATTATTCAACTATCTTGACATTCTGTTGAGTGATAGTGATCCAAAAGTATTGAGTTCTGCTCTCAATTGTCTGCATACAGTGTTTCCTGGTTATTTGGATTTAATTCACCCCAAGATTAAGCACCTCATTTCACATTTGAACGGGTTAGATGATTATTCCAAGGTCATCCTAATAGACTTAATGGCCGATTATTCACGACTTTATCTACCCACAGCCAACATAACAAATGGACTACTTTCTGAAGAACTAGAGTTATTGTTTAAGGAACTCAAGCCTCTCATGTTTTCGCAGTCTTGTAA
This sequence comes from Ogataea trehaloabstinens, assembly GCA_003706095.2. Taxonomy (NCBI): domain Eukaryota; kingdom Fungi; phylum Ascomycota; class Pichiomycetes; order Pichiales; family Pichiaceae; genus Ogataea; species Ogataea trehaloabstinens. Next base: position 102,118 of record PPKJ02000008.1, on the reverse strand, counting down.
CGTTGTTCTTAGTTTATCCAGATGCGTTTTCAATGTTTTTCCCAATCGAATCGATGAATTCAACTTGGGTCAGATTCTGATCAGATTAGCTAATTCACAGCAAGATAGCAACATTATGCAGTATTGTTTAAGCGAAATACTGTTTTTGTTGTCTAAAGACGCTATTCATCTGAAGCAATCTCAAACGGGGATCTTTATTCCTTTGACCAATGATGGTTTGGCTATCTCCAAGCTAAAAATACTAGTTCTCATAAAGCTGGTTGATCAAAGCAACTTTGATTTCATTTTAAGACAGCTGATCTTTCTATTAGATCTGTCCAACTTAAGCAATCATGTGAAAGTATCGATCGTGAGACAGTTAAACAACCTTACAACAAAATTGGGGCCTAGTCAAATGTCGATGATTGTTAGATTTTATCTTAGCCGGCTTGACAGTGAACCTGATGAGATGCTAGTTGGAGAATACATAACTGGATTGCGATTTTTGATACAGAATAATCCTGTTGGAAATATTGATATTTTGATGAAGTTGACGAGAAAACTGGTTGATGACCATCTCTCAACATGGGCAAGAGCCTCTGTGATATGGTTATTAGGAGAATTCAGTAATAATCATTTTGAAGACAGCAAATGTCTTGCTCTGAACGACTTTTTACCAGATCTCATGCGTGTGTTGATGTCAAAGTTCAAGAACGAAGAATATTTGGTGAGACTGGAAATTCTAAACACAATCACCAAAATTGTATCCAAGCAAATATACACAGCAAAGCAGCAGGAGACCCCTTACGAAATGGACAACAATGTATGGAAACTTTTCAATTTGGCTCTTCAGTACACAAGGTATGATTCTAATCTGGATCTCAGAGATAGATCTCGATTGATAGGGTCGATCCTGCCTAATGTGGTTTACATAGACCCTTCTGTCAATGCTACCACTGCAATAAACTTTTCTTCATATTTTGAAGACAAAAGCATGTTCTTGGAACAGTGCTATCAAAAGATAAAGGAGATTGAACTTTCTATCCTATTATTTCAGACATCAAAACCTTCCCCCGCATGTGGATCAGATCCAGCGTCGCAAAAGGGAAGCTATGGTACTATTGAAAGCTACAATAAAATAACCTCAGGGTTATTGGACCCTTCATTAGAAGAATATTATAAATCATTACGAGATCAAGGGTTTCAACTGAGAGACTACAACAAGAATACCAAGTCTGTCTCTTCAACCACAGCTGTTCATAACACTGCCTCGTCTGTGTCGCCTCCGACAGCCTATAATGGTGCACAGTATAGCAATAATGGAGCCTCGACAGGTGTCTCTGTTTCAAATATCAAGAAGTACAAGTTACAAACACTTGATGACTTTTTGAGTGATGGAAATCGAAGTGAGTTGTTCGGAGGAAATCAGCCAAGCAAGGAAACAGAGGAAGCAGAGGAAACAGAGGAAACAGAAGAAACAGAAGAAGCAGAAGAAACAGAAGACGATGATGATAGCTACGAAGCTGAAGGAGACGGCTCTGATTATGAGGAGTATAATGAAAATGAGGCAAAGGAGAGCTAAATCAGTGTCTTGAAAAATATGGCATCAAATAGAATTGCTGAAAAAAAACTAAAAAAACTAAATGCTAGCAGAAGCAAGTTTGAACAGCATTCATTAGGCGGTATTAGAGCGATTTATCGACTCTGGTGATATACATATCTAAACATAATATAGGATAAATCTATAATGTCGTCTTTTTTGGGTCTCGGAGGGTCAAATAAGCCTTCGGAAGCCTCGTCTCTGAGTTCCACACAATCTCAACAGATTAAAGAGCAAGTGATGGGCTCTATTGCGCAGGAAATGGCTACTGCTTATGCGACTACTCTTGTTAACTCACTCACCGAGAATTGCTTTGATAAGTGCATTCTACATCCTTCCTCCAGCCTTAGTTCTAGTGAGGAAAAGTGCATTAATGATTGTGCCTCCAAATTTATGAGATCGTGGAATTTGGTGTCTAAAAGTTATATCTCCCGAATCAACGGCAAATAGCGTTGTTTGGCACTGATTGCTTGCTCATGTTTTGGTTTATATGTATATAGGACTACATTTACGAACGGAAGCCGACAACCTGCTGTGATGGGCTTGGATGGTGTTCTAAGTTTAATATAGAAAATATTTTTCAACCTAATTTTATCAAGAAACTCATTCTGTAGACATACTATGCTTTACTACAGGTGAGGTGGTATATCTTTTCGGTCTTCATGTTCTGAGATGATGCTACGAACAACGCTTAACCGCCATTTGGCTGTTTGGGGGAGCTTTCGGACAGGATTTGGCCGTGGGTACGGGTTCAACAGCCGTGGAAAACTAAGAGATGATAACGATTTAGATTTTGATTCAGTGAGTGAACCAGGGTCGAAGGAGCAGGATATGGAGACTGATATGCTAATGGAGTCTACCCTGAAGGAAATTGGATCTGATAGTAACTGGTTAGACAAGTTCTACCGAAAAATTCCCACTTTGTCCCAAGAGAAGAGAATATCAAAGATCGAACAGCATTTCCTGTCATATAGCTTTGTTAACAAGATAGAAACTCTTCAGCCCAACTTTGTGTCTGCATTGACGTTACACTTACAGAAGTTTGGAGATATGTTTCTGAAAGACTCCATTCGCGAAAATGAGACCATGAGACTGTTGTTTGACAACGGAGAGCAAACGTCTGCTTATTTTCTAGGATGTGTTGAGCTGTTACGAGGTATTGAATACTCTGCAACTATTGCAGAACGGAGTGGAATCAAAAGACAGCCCGTTGACTCCGAAGTATATGACGCTTTTGTTGAGCAACTAGAGGGCTCACAAGAAGATGATCATGATGATCTACTAGCTGCTTATGACAACATACCTACTCCTCGAGCCTTGCATATACAGCCTCAAGAGCTGGAAACGTTTTTGAGTATAGTTAATACTCAGTTGGACTTTCTTGAAGGAAGCGCTGTTAATGAGATATACCGGGACGTTGTGGAAAGCGGTATGAGATTAACGTACGAAGAAATGCGTAACTGGGTTGCGGTTGGCTTGAATAGTCAGCCAAAAATAACCTTGGAGCTGTATAAAAGGACGTTGTTGGGACTGGAATCTTCAGACTACACTGCTGGAATGGATATTTATAACTTATTTCTTGCCTCATCAATCAATTGCAGCAACTTCAAGTTATTCGATACCATTCTGAAGGATGCCTTTCACGCAGGATTGACACCGGATAGAACAACTCTGTCGCTTATGAACATGTACTCCGCTCACAAAAAAGACCTTGACCTCTGGCTCAACATGATGGAGCTTCGAATCAACGACTTCAAGTTCTTTTTACAAGAAAGTGATATTATAGAGCTTACACAGGCTTTAATCCTACTGGACCAAAAGAGCTTGGCTAAAAATATCATCAATATCACAGCAATTGTTCAAGACATGTTTCGCCATCACCACAAGGTGGAGCAAGTCGACGATGAAAGTCTGGATGAGGTGCCATACGACTATCCGTTGGACTTATACGACTTGGTGGTTGCTGACCAGGGCTTGTTTATGTTCTATCCGCATGTGACTGGAGCCATATTTGACATTCTTGTGGAGCAAAGCGACACTTTACAGGAAATTATGGAATATTACGAAACAATGAGAGAATCTGGAATTGAAATTAGTGTTTACAGCTATAGACATGTGTTTAGCTTTTTCAACAAAAGCAAGCAAATACGAAAGTACGAAGAGTTTCAGCAAGTCTTCGCCTCGTTTGCTGCCAATAACATGGATTACCTCTTAGAAAATACCTCTATTGTGAGAGATTTTTGTGAAATTGCAGAGTTTTACAGGCTTACAGGTGACATTCAGAGCAACGATGATGATTACCGAAAAGCCATATCCATCCTTCACGATTATCAAGAGCTGCAGGAAGGAACTGATGTCACAAAAGAAATGGCAGATGACGTAGTGGCTAGTGTGTTGTTGCTGTCTGGACTACAGCTGAATCAAGAATAGTGTAAATAGTGTATGAGTCATCATACTGAAGAAGATGATAAACCCGCCTAAACTAGTTTGACACATCTATTAGCCTCAAAACTAATTGATGTCACGTGCTCTAAATCTACGCTTACGTCACGTGTTTTGTACTAATCGTATTCACCTGATGATGCTAATACTGGGAAATAACGGAGGAGCAGTGGGGTGAGAAAAAAAGTCACTCAATTAGCATTTCCCTGACGAATGGCATACAACACCTTCCGCCATGGGTTGCAAAATCCCTCGTGCCGCAGGCGCAATTTGCTCGTTGCCCCGGCAGCGATTGCACCAGCCACCGTTTGTGCCCCCGCAGTTTCCGAACCTCAAGGGTGGGCTCACGCGGTGCCAGGGGTGTCACATAATGTGACCCGTGTGGTTTCCACATTTCAAACCACCACGGTACCTGTCAAGCCACAAGTGATGAGACTCATTTGTGGCTGTGGCACCCCCGCAGCGGATCAAGAGTATAAATAGGGCTGGGAGTTAGGGGAGATAGAGAAGGAAAGTTTCAGCTTGAATCATTAGTCATTGAGAAACAAACAAGACATCTGGTCAGACAGCGCTGTAGACCTTGTGAGTCACATAACTGCTGTACTTAAGAAGACAGATAATATCTAGAAAAGCCCTGCGTATCAGCTGCCAGAAGCTATTGGGCATATTTAGCTGGAGGACACTTATATTTTTACATTTTGTTTCAAACAGGGTATCTTTTGATTCCTTGTTATACACAACACACAACTGAATAGCGTTCATCAATGTTATTTCTTCAAGATCACTATTGCATCGTGGACAACAAGGAGATTGCTTTGGCAGCTCCTGAGAACTCCCTCTACTGCTCATTGGAATGCCAATTAAAGGACCATAACCCACAACCTGCAAAATCCTCAAAGCTCATCACTTATTCTACGCTAAGTGTTTCTGCACAGCACAATTGTTCAGGGGAGCTGCTGCCTGATGATGAGGATAGCTTCTTTCCCCTTGATGATCTACAGACCAATTCTTACTCGTCAAGCCGTGGATCAGTGTCCACACTAGGATCGCTTCCCTCACTACTTGATGATACCCCAGAAACAGACTCTTATGAATGTGAGGAGTTTGAAGAAGTGTATGAGTATGCACGAATTGATGACCCACAACCTTATGCCCATAGTCAATGGTTATATGAGTCTCCTACTGGAAAGTCCATGGAATTCATTCCTGCAACAACTGTGCAGGATGCTCTGCAGGATCTGGATCTACACAGGGTTCCATCTACTAAAGATTCGGCCACAACAAACAACTATCATCTGTGGCTCAATCGTTCTAAATGAGGCCTCGTGGTCATGTTCGCTCCATATTTTGCATTAAAGAGCTCTTAGCTAGTATGATCCATTCTAGTTTAAGTTCTACACTTCGCTTTCTTGACGTCTAACTTAATATATAACGTTTAAATGCATTTTTTCATTCTTGGAAAACAAACTATGAAACAACTATGTATTTCAGATGTAAACAAGTTTTCCCTGTAATTTTACTGTGGCGATATGAGTAACTAAAATGAAGCGCCAAAAAAAAAATTGTCTGATCGAATTTTGTTACATAATCTTGAAGAAGAATGACGTAAGCATACCATCAGTTTCCGGATAGTTCCAATGATGGCGTTAAGCGAGACTTTGAATCTATATGGGTGATCTGAAATTGTTATGTCCATCAGATAGATTCTTCCAGTAATCGGTGACACTTGTCATAATGTCCTTAGCAATTCTAGGTGAACCTATGTAAAAGTATCAGTATTGATTGAACATTAAAATTCCCCTCGTGGGTACAAAGAGCACATAAGTTTAAGATAAAACAGCAAGCTTCAGTTTCTCGCAAGACAACTGATTGTTTGCTATGCCAGTCTATTGATTCATGAAAATATGTTTGCAGTTTGATGAACTAGGCTGCAAGTTCAGTTTTCGCTTCAGTTCATTATCAAAGAAAGAACAGAGGTATTGACTGATTTGTATAAGCGTAGTCGGCAGGTGAATTACAGCGTATGCCAAGAACAAGGTGTATCAATTTGTGAGATGCAGCTGATCAGAAGATAGAAATGCGTTAAAATTTCATGGTCTTGTTCTTTGACTTTCTTTTAGAGGCATTCCCCTTTTTGTATTGATTATTTCTAGAATTTCTCCAGCCAGAAGTGCTCACCTTTGACGGGTCCACTTCCAACTTGGCAGCGGCAGACACAATCTGTTGTTTTGCTAGATTATCTTTGAGTTTTTCAGCTAGACGGAGTTTTCTTTGTTCATTTGTACGGAAATAGTCTGAGCTTTTTGAAGCAACTTTCTCACTCTTTGACTTTAACTTTGATTTTGATCTTGCTGAGTGTGCCATTTTCAGTACACAGGAAGCTTATAAGTGGTTGTGCCAGGAAACAGATCTGTTTGAACCATGTTATCTGATTACACATATAAGTTGTAAAAATAAAAATATTTTTTTATCTTTCAAGGGTTTGTTGTGGTCACGTGGTCCGGTCTCCGTAAAATAAACCTCGCACCAACTGTGACTGCGTAAAAGGAATTTTTTAGCCTCTCCCGGTGGAAGAAAAAAACAGGCGTGATTCTCGCGGGAGTGAGAAGGCAAGGGCCAAAAGTTACAGGGGGTTTGAAAAAAGGCAGGAGGTAGGAGAAATGACGGCTGTGCAAGTGTTTTTCAAGACGAGGAAAAAGTGCAAAAATTTTATAGCACTAGAGAAAAGAAGGTCAACTCTGACTATAACAAGAAGGACTTTTTGAACGACTAGCAGGATATCCTCAGAGGAACAAGACTAGCTACGAGAACAAAATGTAAGTAACAGCACTAGAGTGACTTTGAAAACGGATTAAGGACTGGGTTTACTAACATGATTTGATTGTGAAGGGCTAACCTGCGTACTCAAAAAAGACTAGCTGCGTCCGTCTTGGGCTGCGGAAAGAGAAAGGTCTGGCTAGATCCTAACGAAACCAGTGAACTAGCACAAGCCAACTCAAGACAGGCTATCAGAAAGCTGTACAAGAATGGTACAATTGTTAAGAAGCCTGTGACTGTGCACTCTAGATCTCACGCCAGAGCTGTTGCTGAGTCAAGAAGAGGTGGAAGACACATGGGTTACGGTAAGAGAAAGGGTACTGCCGAAGCAAGAATGCCTACTCAGGTGGTATGGATGAGAAGATTGAGAGTTCTCAGACGTCTTCTTGCCAAATACAGAGCTTCTGGAAAGATTGATAGACACCTTTATCACTCCCTTTACAAGTCTGCCAAGGGTAACACTTTCAAGCATAAGAGAGCTCTAGTTGAGCATATCATTCAAGCTAAGGCTGAGGCTGCCAGAGAAAAGGCTCTTCAAGAGGAGGCTGAGGCCAGAAGACTCAGAAACAGAGCTGCCAGAGAAAGAAGACAACAGAGAATCGCTGAGAAGAGAGAGGCTTTGTTCAAGGACTAGGTTTATTGGCTATATAGTGGCGATATCTGCTAGCGTTAATCAATCTTGCAAGATAGTGGTTATTGTGATAAACGAATTGTAGGTAAATTGTAGTGATGGAGAAATATTCCAGCGTTAAAAATTCCGGAAGAATGTTTTTTATTTCTTGATAATTATATTTTTTGATGAGGGAGCAGCGCTCCCTAAAAGTCTTGACTGTATCCTCCTTTTTAGACGGCTTTTGTTAATCTCACATAATCACGAGGATCTCGCAGAGTACCTGATCGTAAGAGTCTTGCACCATTCATGAAACTCTCAGCCTGCGTAGTTCTTGGAGCCGCTGCACCACTATTAGTGCGCGCAGAAAGAGCAAAGATATTCAACTTTGATTTACTAGATGACCAGGATTTCACCCCTTCAGGTCCAAAGGAGCCTTTTGCAAACCCACTGGATGGTGTTGATCTCGACCAGTTGGTCAATGTGGTATACATAACACTTGATCCTTCCACTGTGGTGGTGACTGTCACTGAAACACTGCACACAGTATTTGTGCCCTCTGCAACCACTACTGTGACTGCTGCTCCGTCTGGCGCCAATACCACCGCGCCTTCGCCAGACTTCTCCTTTTCCTACAACACCTCAACTACCTTACCACCTTCTGAAGCAGTCACCCCTACAGTTCTGACGTCTGAGCACTCAGTTATGACATCATTGTCTTCAATAATTCCGGGTGTGTCGGAGCCTGCCTTGGCGCGTCCTCCAGTTACCAGTTTTTCCCTACCTGATCCTTTGATTACTACCACAGCCTCTCCAGAGACTTTCAAAAATGGTCTACAGTTTGTAATTGGAGATGGTCAGCCTACTAGTACTGTTGATGAAAGTGACTCGTTGTACAGGGAGCTTGTTGGGTTTGTCTCGTCTGTATTTTCAGTCAACACACCAACTCCAGCGCCGGTAGAAACTCCAGCTTCTGTGCCTCAGATTCCTTGGGAATCCCACTCAAGTCTTCAGCCAGTCAACAAAACTCGTTCGGGCTCTTCTAAAACTGAAACAGGCCGCTTTGAATCCAAATTGGCAACCAATGGAACTGGCGGTAACTCCAGCTCGCTTGATAACTTTGGTTCTGAGTTCAGTCCCTACAAAAACTTGCCTGTTGCTGATGTGGAACTAGATTTTAGTAATGAGTCCATATCACTACATGCACGCAGCTGGGGTATTGCGTTGGTTGTCGCTGGGTTTATCTTTGGAGTTATTGCTCTATAGGCCGTCTATATACAAACGTTTATTGGCTTTCTTCTTCATCTTTACTGATACCTGTAGCACCGCCACAAAAGGGGAAAAAGTACACCGCCACCGTATGTGGCTGTTTTTTTTCATTTTTTTCTCCCTTCGCTGTATATTGAAATCCCTCATAAAAAACACTCTGTTTCAATCCAAAGGAGAGGCACCACTTAATTTCGTATCTTTTGATTAGGCAATAGACTACTGGAATCACCTCCATAGTTTCACTTTCACCCTGTTTGTACTGCCACCCGTTGTGATTGCACCGCCACCCACTACTGCGCCACTAATTGAGCCCACAATCGAACTTGGCTGGACTATTCAGGAGTACTAACCATACTGTTGAGCCATTTGTGTTTAGTGCTTACAGAATACCAGTTTTGAAACAAGATCAATATGGTGGAAATAAAGAGAACTGTCCGCGTCACCACCACCCAGCAGGTTTTAAGTGAAATTCCCCCTGTACAGGAGGGATTCCCCATGAGAGAATGGGCAATTCAGATATCTTTGGTGGACGACAAAGGAACTGAAGTAGCAGCAACTATATTTGATAAGGTGACATATCATCTTCATCCTACATTCACAAACCCTGTGAGAGCCATAAAGAAGCCCCCTTTCAGAATAGAAGAGCAGGGATGGGGAGGTTTTGATATTCCAATCACCCTCACACTGTTGGATAAAGGTGGAGATAAAAAGATAAACCACGATCTGAACTTCATGAAGGAAAAGTACGTCATAGATACCCCTATTACTATAAGCACCACTCGGCAAGGGCTGTTGAAAGAGTTGGCGAAGTCAGGACCCGTTCCCAACGCAGGAGATGGTGTTGGACCCGGTCAGGTTTCCAAGAAGAGAACTTCCAGTTTGGGAGACTCCAAGAACGCAAAGAAGGTCAAAGGACCTGCTTCTAAGGCAGGAGTTGATCTTGAACGGCTTGCAGACAATCTCACAAAACTATCTGAAGATGATCTTCTTGGGGTAGTCCAAATGATAAACGATAACAGAACACCCGATATGAGCATCAAGAACGATGTTGAAAATGGAGAATTCACAATGGATTTGTATACACTTCCAGACACTCTGCTCAAAAGTCTTTGGGAGTATGTTAAAAAAAGGGCTGAGTAGCTTATTGCACATCAGTTACTTGTTATAATCACTACATATTCCAAGCTAAGCTGACGACCAAACCATCGTTGTAAAGTCTCTTGATCCTGTCGCCACACCAACTCCATCATTTGACACTCTCACCTGACTGACAGCGTTTCGGTGCCCGTCAAGTTGCCCTACAATCTCTCCTGTCAGCGTATCCCAGATGGCTACCACTGGATAGTCAGCATATGAACAAAACATAAGACGTCCACTCTTGCTAAAGTCCAAGGATAATACTCCTGGATTATCCAACGCTGCAGCCATAGACGATTTAAGAGAAAACTTGACAGAATCTGGAGAATCACTAGGATAAAGTGTATCCGACCCGCGGCGACTCGTTTGAAACTGCTGCTGTTGCTGTTGATACAATGTTGGACTGCTTAATCCACCTTTTCCGAGTACATCGTGGGCCTTGGAGACGGGATATGTTGCAAGTTCACAGTCTGACCGAATATCAAAAAGCTTCACCTCTCCATTATCTGATCCACACACAAAGGAATGACCATCTGGAAAGAACCGGACTGTTGACGAATCATGCGTGCTCGACACTTGGAATTGCCGCTTATTGCCTGGACTTCGGATATCCCACAGGTTGGCCAATCTATCCGATGAACACGACACAAACAGGTTGCGATCCGTTTTGCATGTTGCTAGTGCCAGAACGTCACCGAGGTGACCATTAAAGCTTTTGACCTTGGAACCCCGATCCATGTCCCATAAAATTAGAGACTTATCGCCTGAGGAAGTGATAATTTGTGTATTTTCAATAAAAGAAAGATCCGAAATGTATTCCTTGTGTCCTTTGAAGATGGACGCTATCGGAGTTCGTTCATTCTGTACATCTTCATCCATCGACAAATTGTACACTATGCATGCATTCTCTAGTCCTCCAGTAGCAACTAATCGGCCATCGGGAGATATTTGACATGATGTAACCCATGGATCGTCAAGCATAATAAGGTTCTTCTTCAATCCTGTAGTTGAATCCCAGAGAAGAAGAAATCCGTCTTGAGCTGCAGTGACAAGATGAACATTATCGGGGTGCCAGCTCAAAGACAGAACCTTGTTGAAGTGCCCTTTCAAAGTTTGATATCTTTCGAGTTGTAGCATTTCCACAGGTTGACTGCAGTTCACAGACATGGACTTTAGGTCTGCGTCTTTGACTTGCTGCTTGACTTTGGCCAAGTGATGTATCAGTTGCTTTGACTCCATCTGTACAGCCTGAATTCTCGTTGACAACATGCTGCTAAATTCCAACTGTTTCTGATATGTGCTAGTTACCATACCTCAATGCTTTTTTATGAAAAAGATGCAAATGTGAAACACAGCAAGGTTGTATTGACCTGATGCCAGCTGAACTCAGAAATTTAGCTAGCTGCCTTCACTTTCCCCAGTCACTTTCCAGATGAAAATCACCCTATGCCTTATGAATTAACACTCTTCAAAGGCTCCTTTCAAAAGATCAATTTTTGACATTCTCACAGCTGCGTCCAGCAATCTTCCACTTAATGCATCCATCTATGTTCCATACTCCTCCCCCTTCTCCTAAGATCAGCCTAAGAAAAAACACAGCCAGAATGTTTCAGATTCTGCACGAAAACTACTGCAAAAGGGATCGGATCCGTGCGGCTCTGCGGCTTTGATGCATCCATGTTGAGAATTAGAACCACAAATCAAGCTCTGTCACTCCAACATCAGGCATTTCCAAACAAATACGAGGTGTCTGGGGTCTCATTGAATCACCCAAGGCTTCTAATCTTGGGTAATATGGCACAAGGGAGTGGCAGCTGCTTACGTATGCATTATTGTACACCTTCCAAAAGACAGCTCTTACTTTTCTTGCCGGATGAAAAAGTCCTGCTAAAATGTAGTTCATCAAAACTCCCGTTCCCACAACAACACGACAACACTCAACACTCTCAAGGATTCGGTTTATTACATGAGGTGAAGTCTCAAAGATATTTGGCCAAATGAGATTTAGAAAATGGATAAACGCATCTTCATACCCCATACCAAATGATCCCAGAGCCATATGCTTCACCACCGTTGCAGCAGTTTGTCGATGCACTAGGTCTCGATCTGTCAAAGCATCTTGTAAAAGAGGTGTTGTGGCATATATGTAGTCAGCCCCCATAACTCCAATATATTCAAACATGAAAGACATCGATTTAAGAATGCCATTCTGGACATTCTTATCAGGATATCTATACTCGTTCATCAAAGCTGGTAAAACAGAATAAGGCGAGCAAGATTCGGCGACAATACCAATCGCAACAGCGGTACAAACTCGAAGCTGTCGTTCTTGTACTCTCAGATTGTTAAGAAGAGTGACAAGAACATCTGATGGACCTATTGCCTTTGCTATAAACCCAAAAGTGGTGTTGGCTGATTTTCGGATCTGCTTCTTATGTGCCTTGAGCATCTCAAGCAATTCAAAACTGATTCTCATCCATTCTCTATGATTAATGTAATCTTTCGCTCGCTCTGCAATGCTTCCAATTAACTTGATAACCGTTTCCTGGACCTTTTCGTGTCTGTTTCTTAATATCGGTGTCAAAGTCGCCAAAATTTGAGAAATGGGTGGATTTAAAAGCTCAATTCCTAAATTTGAGATTACTGAGTGGAGGGCACTTAAAATTGAACCCAAGACGTCAGGATAGACTTCACCAAGGGACTCGTATAATATGCTTCCGAGTCTGATTAACATATCATCCTCACTGCAAATTTTCATGACGACGGATGTCCGTGATATCAAATCCGCTGATTGTTGTCTTACCTCAGGTGTTCGATTTCTCAGTCTGTATAGAATTGCACTCGTTATGGATACAATATGGGGTTTCACCCTTATGCCAAGGGAGGACATGATGTTGCCAAAAGCATCAAGAAAAACGGTTTCATTGGTTGACTGATGTTGAAAAGAGTAGAGCAAACCATCTAATAAACGATTTACTGTTCGATCGTCAAGATCAAAGGAGCCCAATTGAGTCACAATTTTATCTGCACTTTCGACAGCCATCCTCCGGTACGCTTCTGATTCATCTTTCATGGCAGTTAGTATGAACTCAATTACTCCTCCTGAACCTAACTTCAAAGACAAAGAATAGCAAGCCTCAACACACATTCGACTGATTCGATTGTCAAGAGCGACTCGTCTACTCCAAAAGTTGGTGAAAAACTCATCAAGGATGTTATTGTCTGTCAAGAATCTTTTATCAATTGACTCTATGACACAGCACTGTTGGATAAGTCTCAAGACAGTCTTCTTCATGTCGTCCTCTGGAGAGGAAAACTCCCTTGACAAAACTCTAAAAACTTCATTGGCATAGAAGTTGGCGTACTCCTCATCCATCAAAGGAATTATAAAACCAATGGCTCTCAAAAAAGCTGCTAACCCTTTTCCTCTATGTCTTCTTGCACCCTGCCAGAGTGGGTCCAAAATCTTCTCAAATGATTCGAACCCATATGGAGCAGAAGCTTCAGCAAGTGAACTTATGGTGGTGGCCGTGAGAGTTCTAATATTCAAATTTTCATCAGTTATAAGCCTAGAGATGCAACTAACTAGGCCATTCAAGTAAGGCAAAATTCCGGACCCCATCAAGATTGAAATTTGTTGTACTATCTTTATTCCAGTATGTCTGGCCAACCAGCTCTTTTTAGAGTTGCAAGCCGCTTTCAAAAATGGTAATAATGCATGGATACCCAACGATGACGCCACAACAGCAAACGTTCTAGCAACAGTGTTTCTGACATAATCATCAGGGTTATCGAGATCAGGTCTTAATGTAGATATCATCTGTGCAAGTCCAGCAGCTTTGGAGAGATTTGATATCACCTCTCTTCCCTCAATTCTTGTGTAAAGATCCTCATCGACCAGCAAAGGCATTATCACCACAAGAATCCTATGTGTGAAGGGTCTTATTTGATCGTCTAATTTGAATAAAACTCTTCCAATAACCTTGACGAGAAGATGTCTCTCCTGATCTTCTAGAGATTTATCCATCAAAAGCGGAAGAATAATATTGAATAAAAGTTCTGGTCCAAAACTTCGAGCATTATCTGTGAGAGATCTAAGGGCCAACTTTCTCCCATGAGGTGAGCCATTTTTAACTCTAAGAATTAACTTCATACATCTACGCTCTTTTTGCTCTTGAGCAGAAAGCTGGTCTGTTTTCATGTCTTTTGTAGCTATCAACTTGCCAAAAACTTTCATATCAGCATCCTTAACATATTGTAAATCGTGCAATCCCGGAACTTCATGAAGAAGCTGAGGGTTGTTAAACTTGTATTCAGTCTGTATGGTACTTTCACTTGGAATCACATAACCGTTGTCATTGGAAGTTGGATTGAACCTTGTAAGATCAGGTGGAATATCAAAGGAGTGTTTATAAGTAGCGGGAGGGTCCACCTTAACATAACCAGGTGGTAGTAATGCGGAAAGATTTTCATCTGTCAAAGCAATTCCATCTATGACAGGAATGGTATCTTTAATCTTTACTAAAGTAGAAGTTTCCTTTTCTTCGGAATGGGTTTCCCACCTTGAAACTCTTTTAGACGGCTGTTCTAATTGATTTGAAGATACCTTTTCAGATGCTGAATCGCCATTCTCTTCAACGTCCCATCTGCGCTTCCTCGTTCTTCTGGGAGGAGTAACATCTCTCTTACGGGTTTCTGTAATATTTTCACGATCGCTCTGTTCGGTAGAAACCTCATGAATACTCTCCTCCTTCTTTGGAGATTTTGCCCTATTTCTCCTCTCCATTGCCTCCTTATAACTGAGATCTCGTGACGGATCCAAATTGTTTGCAAGTCTGTCCATGGAATCAAATCTGCGCTTTTGATAATCAGACTCTCTTGATACGATTTCCCTCTCAGAAACAGTCTTGGAAACATTATCAATGTGATATTCAGCTTCCTCTTCTAGTTCTTGCTGAAACTGCTTGGGTATAGAGTACGAGCCTGTGAGCTTGTTGGTAGCTTCTTTTGTATTGTTGCTACCCTCTAGGGGTATAACTGAGTTTGACGGAGCCATCTTGTGTAGGATAGTGTAATAGAGGACGTCAAGGCGCACATAGGAGAGGAAATAACCGGTTTATTGATTTAGTTCTTTGTTTAAAGGACTGGGTAAAATATCTGAACTGAAAGTTTCTCTATCAGCCACATAAAGTGGCTGGTGGGCCAGCGCGTGGCTGGTGAATCACCGAAAAGAATTTATAGGAAAGAGGCATAGTCAAAGAATATCGTGTTTTATGCTGTTCTGTGAGGAAAGGCACTTCAACAAGGACGACACGGAGTACCACACCGCAAGGAAGCGACCCTTTTGTGTACTGACTAAGTAAAGATACTGGAAAGCAAAACAACAGTTGGACATCGAGTTTGTTTAAGCAGAAAGTTGTTCTTTCCTGCATACCATTTTCGCTACTATAAATAAAGAGAAGACACATTTCAACGTCACGAGATGGTGGGAGCTAGAAACAGTGGTCTAGTGGTGGCATCGTTATTAGGATTAATAGGAGGCTATGTAAGGGCTGATGATTCCTTGTCACTGGTTGGTACGTGGAGCTCCAAGTCAAATACTGTTGTGACAGGACCTGGATTCTATGATCCTGTTGACGAACTTCTGATTGAACCGGCGTTGCCTGGGATTTCTTATTCTTTCACTGACGATGGATATTTTGAGGAAGCGTTGTATCAGGTTACTCCAAACTCACAGAACCACTCATGTGCTGTTGCAGCTATTATATTCCAACATGGAACATACAAGATCAACTCTACAGGATCTATTACTCTCACACCATTTGAGGTTGACGGTAGACAGCTTTTGAGTCAACCTTGTGAAGATAGCGGTATCTCTTCATATACCAGATATTATCAGCAAGAGGTTTTTGAAAGTTATATTCTTAGCATCGATGACTATCATGGCAGATACAAGTTACAGTTGTATGGAAGTGACGGTTCTCCTTTACAGCCTTTATATTTGGCGTACAGACCACCGCAAATGCTTCCTACACTCACAATGAACCCTACTGGAAATGGAGAGGCAGCAGCATCTGAAACGGCAACCCAGGCGTCATCGTCATCTGCAGGTTTAACAGAGAAGGTTAAAAGATCACTAGAGAACAGATATAAAACAAACGCGAAGAGAAAGTCAGCACTGGATTATGACTTTTGGTGGTATACGTCTGCAACCATGATGGTTGTTGGAGCGCTGTTAGTCTGGAGAGGTTAACTTTATCGTGAGTGTACTATATAGCATCTACTACTACATGTATTTCTTTGATATTTCTTCGAGATAAGCTACGTTGGTAGAGGATCACTTACCAAAAATAAATTATAAGGTATATAAGCAAGCATTGAAAAGCAAATGATGTTCTATTGGAACAGAGCACCTCTGGTGCCGCAATTAAAAGCAACAATCACAACTACGATAAAGAGTAGTCACAATACCTAAACGAGACAATGATCTTCTAAGTCAAAGCTTATTTTTTGACATCGTAAAATCTTCTGTACTTGTCATCAATACTAGTGAGATAATAAGTACCGCTTACAATGTTGTCTAGATCTCCAACAGGTTCAAAAGATTTCTGTAAATGAGCCTTTTCTCTGAGGTGAATGTAATCCTCGTAGGCCTTTGGAGATTTCTTTTCTCTGTTAGTAAGCTTTTGCTCAACATCGAGCACTTTGATGATTTCTGAAAGATCCCCATTAACCTTTACAGAGAACATTGAAGAGGCCAATCCTGATCCATAAGAAAACATTCCGATTCTTTTACCTTGAAGTTTTTCGTTTCCAACGTATTGCAGTAATGAGGCGAGAGATCCGTAAACAGATGCTGTATACATGTTTCCAACATTTGTGGCAAGGTTTAGAGAAGGTTGTACCCTTTCACTTGAAAGAGACTTGGCTAATCCAACAAAAGTCTTCTCGATGGACTTGTCTATTAGTGAGGTGTCGTAGTCAACGGCAGCAAGTTTAGGATCAACTTCAGGAAACTTCGAAGGATCTGCAACAAAATCATTGTAGAGCATTCTTGCATATGATTTAGTAACAAGTTTGCATGTTGGTACATGGAAACAGTTGTAGTCAAAAAATTTGACTCCAACGGCTTTTGGGCTGGCCTCAGATTCGTCAGTCACTCCTCTAGCAAGGGCCTTCTTGGAGTAGTTGGCATAGCATTGGTCCATAGCCTTGACATAACAACGTAAAGAGAAGTGGCCATCAACGACTGGGTACTCAGAGCGGAAATCTGGCTTGTAAAAGTCATAGGCGTGTTCCATGTAGGATCCTCTAATAGGCTCAAACACAAGAGGAGCATCAGGACCAATCACCATAGCAACAACACCAGCACCACCAGTTGGTCTAGCGGCTCCCTTATCGTAGATGGCAATGTCTCCAGTGACGACAACAGCGTTTCTTCCATCCCATGCAGATGACTCGACCCAAGCTATAGAGTTGAACACTGCATTGGTACCACCGTAACAAGCATTGATGGTGTCAATTCCTTCAACGTCAGCGTTATCGCCAAGCAGCTGCATCAACACAGACTTGACAGACTTAGACTTGTCAAGCAGGGTTTCAGTACCGACTTCGAGTCTTCCAACAGAAGCGGGGTCAATAGAGTAGTTCTTCAATAAGTTTGAGAAGACAGTAAGACACATCGAGTAAATGTCTTCCCTGTCATTCACAAAGGCCATATTGGTCTGACCAAGTCCTATGGTGTACTTTCCAGAAGACACGCCGTCATATTCTTCCAACTCGGACTGGTTGACGTACTGGCCAGGGATATAAAGCTCCATGGCCTTTATACCAATGTTCTGAGGACGGGTCATTTTGGATTGATTTCAGGTTTCTGATCAGCTGGCAGCAAAAGCTAAGAAGTGGTAAGGTATCAGTCAAAGCAGATCTCAGGTTCTATTGGCCAAACGAGTGCTCTTTGCTTTTCTTGTTAGTACTGATTATAAAAGGATCAGTGGGAACGAGGTTTCCCTCTCTTAAGAAATCATAAACGAGCAGAACGAGGAGGGGAGAAAAAAGAAGCCCACTCTTATTTTTTTCGTGTACAAATGAATCTGTCAGAAACAAAACGGGTTTTATTTGAATGTCTGGTGCGAGGGTGGCTACCCCATAGTAGTTCAGATATCAGACAAATGCACATTTTGTTCTAGAGTCCTCCCTTGTTCTCTCAGTCGGATCATCTTGATGCTGTATGACGTTACCTGCCATCAGTTGTCTGAGCACGTCTCTCTCCAGGCATTTGATTTCCGGCAATGCTGAATCCTATGCCCATAAGCCGATATTCAATTCGTACGGTCAAAAGAAACCCTCCTACATTTTAAATCTTACAGACAATCATTTGTTGCGTCAGGTACAAGGCAAGTCTATAGATCTGGCGGTGATTGAAGAGTATTCAGAATTGATACCAGGAAGGCTGGAGGATTATGCGATAAATATTGTGCCCTGGTCCCAAGGCATTATATTGGTATTAAACGATACTGTTCTGATTTATGTGTTAGAGGCAACAAAATGTAAATTGACTCGCATCATAAAGCTTGTATCTCTTTCTAACTTTATCACATACAGTCAAGTGAGTTGTCGTGAATCCACTGAGAATCTTTATTGCCTTTTTGGTGAATGTGACATTGTTGTTATCTCTCTGAGAACTTGTGAGGTTGTTGACCGAGTTATGCTTCGGCAGGTTGATGTGAACAATTTCACTATCATTAAGCTTAAAGAGGTTGATCTATTACTATGTCGAAGCAGCTCATCTACTTTAGCTACAGTGTGCTATGACTTCAGAAAACTACACACATCTCCAATAGTATATCTTGACTTCAGACCTGTGGGATTTCTCTGTCTCCACCGATATTATGTGTACATTGTTGGTCCTTCCGGTCAGGTACAGATATACCGCTATCGAGTGTCTACAAACTGTCTCTTACCTGCAGATAATAATGTTTTGATTCCTGCTCGTGAGTGTAATTTTGGGGACGCATCGTATGGAAAAATAACAGATATACAGCCTCTCACCTTAGACAAGTGGGTGGTGGCACAGGAGAATGGATGGGTCATATACCAGTTACAGAACGGAAAACTCGTTGATTTAGTATCGTCTCCGTTAAGTTCCAGATTTGAAAAGCTTGTTGTGATAAACAATCAAGAAAGTGATGACGGTTACAGTTTTGATATTCTTACATCGAAGTATGATATCATGCGGGTCACCAACGGGAGCGTGCAACTCATATCAACGCAAGATAACACTCTTTTAGGTATAGTACATATGGGAACAGACTTGGTTGGTTTTTTTCGGGGACCGCTAGAAAGTCATTGTTCAATATTCACACTCCAAGAAACTGGTTGGTGTTCTTCTCCTATATTGACTTTAACGTTCAATTCCCACTCAGACAAAGAATCCACAGGTTTTCGCAAGTCTTTTGATGACTTTAGCATGGTCTGCGACACCAAAAGCGAGATAATCTTTTTAGATAAAGAGTCTGCTATATTGGGTCGTTTTAATTATATTGGTGAAATTACGGATGCCTTTGAAGTAACGGCTCCTGTTACAAGCTCTCCGAATTTAAGATGGATAGTCGTCATAGATCAAAGAGAGACATTGACTATCTTCATGATGAACTTGAAATTGAGTCGTTTATACAACAGACTGACAGTGGAAATGAATAATCTAGAGGCAATCAAGTATTTGGAAGGGGCGAATGTCTTGCAGATTTGCTCGCTTACTGAAGTTAGTAAATTTATAGAGCTGAAGGGCTTGCACTTAAACAAAAGGCCTGTGGGATCTTATTCTACCATAGAAATCTACAGACCTGTTTCTTATGTGGGTGTTGGTGATCATCGCAGGTTGTTGAATGACTATGTTTTTGGAAACAGCGTCGATTTAATTCCATTTGGATGTCTCCTTTCGAGTGGTACTCTCAGAAAGGATGTCATTGATACCCTTACAGGAAAGTGCCACAACTGGAAATGGATATCTGCTCTGGACAGAATATCTCAAAGTTTGACGTTCTATAGTACTGATCTTAGCTTGAACTCGCTATCCATGAAATTCCCTATATTACTGGGAGTATTATACGACCATGAAAATGAGAGTAACGCCAGTGAAGTGTTCCTTTCATACGCTGTTGAAAACTTCGATTGCTACGGGTTCCTGAAAGAGCTGTGCTCGTTCTGCATTTCATCTACTACAGAAATATCGCACAAAGTAATGGAGTTTTTAGACGATGTTTTGGCAGGCATAGGGGAATTGGATGGTAATACGTTGGAAGTGTGGGGAAATAACTTGAAACGAAAAGAGCTAAGCACTGATGAAGAGCAGATTGAGTTACTTTATTCAGTCATCATAATTGGTTTTACCTTGTCTCATAGACGTCAATCTGTTAGCAACTCCACAGATATCACTTCGAACTTCATAGATCAGCTTATTATGTTTTTAGAGTGTGAAAACCAGGCTGTTGTTCAGCTTATGTTCTCAACTTTAAAACAATTGGGTCTCAACATATTCCTTTTTCGTCTGATAAACCCTATTTATCTTTTGGCAACTGTTATAAGACGGCGGTCAGAGTCAATGAAATCCAAGTTTGGAACTATATTCTCTTCTTGCAATGAATACTTACGTTTTTTATTCCGCAAAAGCCAATCTTGCCTAATTGTCCTGACATGTGAGGTCATCAGGTTATCAACTAGTTCCAAAGAAATGGCAGCATCAGTTCTGGACTTCATCAACTATATGCTTATTGAATGGTCACATGATATGAATCCCAACAACTTGTATATATTACTGGATTCTCTCTTGATATTTCATAATAAATGGCAAGAATTTTTCAATAAAGAGAGCTTGATGCTAGATACTTTCGACCTTACAAGCAGTGTTCTGGGTAGTTGCTTTCAAAACTTTATTGGGTTATCTGCTGCAGATAATCGACGAAATCAAAGGTCTGGTATTCTGAACATTGCTAATAAGGGAGGCAGTATTTGTCTTATGCTAGATGACCATCAACTAGGAATTGGATATAAAGGTATTGTCTTTGTGAACAGTGGAATTCACCATAAGCATACTGAAAAGAACTGGGAATTATTACCATTGAAGAGAACAAAAACCAAAACCAATGATTCCGATGGCCTGACTCATTTGAGAAACAAAATGGGAACTTGTGAGATTTTAATCAAGCCATCATTTGCCCCGTCAGGTAGAAAGATTGCTTGCTTCGACTTCGTTAACTACAATATAGAACTATGGGATCTGAGTCACAAAACTAAAGATGTTTTAGACGTTAGTGTTTTGAGAGAGCCGCAGATCATTCTCAAAGTTCCTAATTTCCATCTGCTCTTCATTCAAGCCTATCTTGGCAATAGTGACATAATACTGCCAGACTGGACACATGTTCCAGTTCTTGAGATTTTGCGCGATTTCCAACAGCACATCGATTCCAAAGCTTCTACTTATACGGGTTTATATCACGCAGACTCGGTTGTAGAAGCATTGTGTTCTTCCCAGATACAAATAATAGATCTGATGTGCAAGTACCTGGATGTCTTTCAAGACATGGTTTATCAAGATTTAGACCTGGAATGGATATCTGAAGACAACCTGGCTCTCAAATTTCGTAACAAGATTGTTTTCGTCTTCAATCTTAACTGATCCAAGTAAGCTTGGTGTGAATTGACATGATCTTGTCCAAATAGACTGCTTCAAGCTTGATATGAGGCTTGTTTTCTTTCATGTCCTCGCTAGTCATTTTGTGTATCGCACTACCTACAGTTGTCTGATAAAGCAACAGAAGGCAACCAAACAGGAAAACTTATATAGAGTGGGTTTCAGTGGTCTGTTCTGTAATTCAACAAGGGCTAAACGGCAATATTAGACATAGCGCGGCAGGGTTAGTCTACAGATCTGTGTGATACTTTGAGTGTCTGGAGAGAAATTTTTGTCTTTACGGTGTGAACAAAGGACAATTGGTTTCACAAGGGAAGAATAAAAAAGACTTCATGTACCAACTCCGAGAATGACCAAGATTATACTACTTAGAATAAGCGAGACAGGAGAGCCCATTACACGCAATCAAGCAGGTGTTCTCACATTTCCAGCTTGTCCTCCTGACCCCAAGTCAAAGTCTGATGATCCTCTTTTCATTTTGCGATTCTATATAGTGGCTGGGTCTGCGATAACAAATAGTGGTACTATTTGGATAGACGCTCCCCCAAAGAAAAACAAAGTTTATAAAAGAGAGAAGTACTATGGCCACAAGATTGACTCGTCGTTCTATCAGGATACCTCAATTGATGTAAAAATTTATTCTCCTGGCTCATATTGTTATTATATCGGGTATAATTCATTGTCTGCTGATGATTCTGAGAAGTTCGTCACCACAAGAAAGCACTTTTTTGTTGTGCCTCCTTCGCTCTTTTTAAATGGAACGTACTTGCCTCTGAACTCAATAAGTATGCAGTCAATGATATCCAAATGGATGGGTACTGATATTCAGACTGAATGGCAGCCTCTTTTCCAGGAGGTGTCAAAAAAGGGATATAACATGATCCATTTCACTCCTCTGCAACAAAGAGGAGAGTCAAATTCTCCATACTCCATCTTTGACCAATTGACTTTTGATTCTGATGTGTTCAAAAATGGAGTTGATGATGTCAAGCAGATGGTTACAGATTTGGAAAAAAAGCACGGCATTTTATCTATGACCGATGTTGTCTTTAATCATACAGCTAGTAATTCTCAGTGGATAAGGGACCATCCTAATGTTGGGTATAATGAAGAAACTGCCCCTCATTTAATATCTGCTATTGAATTAGATGGGTTGCTTCTTCATTTTAGCAAATATATGAAATGGCATGGTTATCCAACCATAATTGAGGACATCCAGAGCCTTTTGAAGGTTATGGATGGCATTAAAATTCATGTTTTAGGTGAGTTAAAATTATGGCAATACTATGTGGTCAATGTTGCTGATCATTTGAAAGAATTAGAGGAGTATTGGAGCTCCTCTGGACAACTTTCATGTTCCATCAAAGTTCCAAAGAGTGCTACCTCAAGCTTATCAGAAATTGCAAAATATGTTACTGAAAAATGTGCAAAAAGAGAATTCCAACTAGGAGAACGGTTTGGAAATAGCCTAAAAACTGAGGACTTTGCTTCAGTTTTGTACTGTATATATGGCAATTTGAGCTTTGAAGAACTCAAGCCACATGCTCATAGAATTTTAGATGAAATCAACTTGCCGTTGTACAAAAACTACGATGATGACAATAACGAAATTTTAGAACAACTCTACAATAGAATCAAATATCAAAGACTTGAAGAACATGGTCCCAAGCTTGGTGAAGTTACCGAAGAAAACCCACTTACTGAGCCATATTTTACAAGATTCAAGGATGCTTCCGGTAAAGACTGGTCTTTAGCCAACAATGGCTGGATCTGGGGTGGTAATCCACTTGTCGATTTTGCATCAAAAGTTTCCAATTGCTATTTGAGAAGAGAAGTCATTGTCTGGGGTGATTGCGTGAAGTTAAGATATGGCTCTGGGCCCGAAGATTCTCCTTTCTTATGGAATCGGATGATCGAATATGCGAGACTTTCTGCAAGTTTGTTTCATGGCTTCCGAATTGATAATTGCCACTCAACCCCTTTGCATGTTGGTCAAGCATTACTTGATGCTGCGCGAGAGGTAAATTCTAATCTTTATGTTGTGGCTGAGCTGTTCACAGGTAGTGAGGATCTTGATATCATATTTGTGGAGCGGCTGGGTATCTCATCCTTGATAAGAGAAGCCATGCAGGCTTACTCGGTTGGTGAATTGTCTAGGCTAGTTCATAGACATGGAGGTCGACCGATTGGATCGTTCAGATGGCTTCCACTTGATGAACTTGCCTTTCCGGCTGATAAAGAAGAGTATTTGAAACGAGATTCTGAGGACATTCAAAAGAAGTCAGAAATTCCAATTCCAGAGGTTGTAACTTCCCTGTCCCCACATGCTCTGTTTATGGATTGCACCCATGATAATGAGATGCCAGCTGAGAAGAGAACTATTGAAGATACCTTACCTAACGCTGCTTTAGTCTCTTTCTGTTCATGCGCCACTGGAACCACCTTTGGTTATGATGAATGCTACCCTGAGTTATTGAATGTTGTTCAAGAAACACGGCATTACTCGTATGGCGGTGGTATCGGAGAGGTGAAAAGAAAACTGAATACAATCAGAGTTGAAATTGCCAATCAAAGTGTCGATGACATGGAGGGCAATGAAATGCATGTACACCATGAAGGTCAGTTCATAACTGTTCACAGAACAAACTCCAAGACTGGAAGAGGCTATTTTTTGATTGCCCGTACTAAGTTCTATCAGGATGGCTATCAGCATTTAACTCCCATAACCCTTAATGGAACCCAAGCTGAGCATAAATTTGCATATACTCTCTCAAGATCGGGAGATAATCCTGCCAAGAACCCAAACGACAAGTTCATCAAACCAATCCCTGTTGAATTAACTGAACTTCCTGCTTTGGATGTCCAATTCGACAATGAGAGGGGTTGTTCCTTGATAACCATTCCAGACAACTTTCCTCAAGGCTCAATTGCTGTGCTATCCACTTATATTGCTGGATGTGATGACGAACTTGATTTCTATGTTAGAACTGGTGGGATACATGCTGCAAAGCATTTGACACTTACTGACATTAATGCAATCTTATACAGATGTGAATCTGAAGAACGAGATGCGAGTGCTGGAACTGATGGAGTTTATAGTGTCCCTAACTATGGACGTTTGGTCTACGCGGGTATTCAAGGATGGATATCCCCACTTAAGAGCATTATTAGGTCTAATGATCTGGCTCATCCCCTTGCAAGCCATTTGAGAGACGGTACATGGGCCCTAGACTATATCCCTAACCGTCTGTTGAAATTTGAGTCAGGAAGTTTAGGCATCAAGGAATTCAGAGAATGGTTAGAGTCCAGGTTTTTGAGGGTCAAACAAGTTCCTTATTTCATGGTACCAAGATATTTCTCCTTGGTTGTGGGGGTTGCATACGAAGCCTTGAGGTACAAGGCTCTTTCTTTGATGAGCCCGAAAATACAGAATAGTACTCAATTTGTCCAAAGTTTATCTTTGTGTTCTATCCAGATGATGGGATGCATGAGAAGCGCATCTATTACTCCATTTTCATCTGCTCCATCAATGGCTGCAGGTCTCCCTCATTTCAGTTATGACTTTATGAGATGTTGGGGGAGAGACGTTTTCATTTCGGTGAGAGGACTACTGATCGTGACACAGAGATATGAAGAAGCAAAACATCATCTTCTAGGTTTTGCAATGACCTTAAAGCATGGGCTTATACCCAATTTACTGGGTTCTGGAAAAGAGCCCCGGTACAATGCCCGGGATGCTGTATGGTTTTTCTTAGAGTCCTTGCAGAGCTACATCAAAAGCGCACCAGATGGAGCAGATATACTTGACTGTAAAGTGAAACGAAGATTCCCGTTGGATGATACTTACGTGACATTCGATGATCCAAGAGCTTTTAGTTACGAAAGTTCTATCAGAGAAATAGTTTATGAAATATTGAGCCGCCATGCCGCTGGAATCAGCTACCGTGAAGCCAACGCAGGTCCTGCAATTGATTCACAGATGAAAGATGAAGGATTCAATGTAAGCATTCATGTTGACTGGAACACAGGGCTTGTTCACGGTGGTAATCAATTTAACTGTGGCACGTGGATGGATAAAATGGGAGAAAGTGTTCGTGCTGGGAATAAAGGCTTCCCTGGCACTCCTCGTGACGGTGCTGCAATTGAAATCAATGGACTACTGAAAAGTGCACTTCGGTTTGTCATTGAGCTGAACGAAAAAGGACTATTTGACTATACTACAGTCAAGACTTCGGGAGGAGAGGACAAAACTTTTAAGGAATGGGACCAGTTGCTACTAGATAACTTTGAAAGATGCTATTATATTCCAGAAGATCCCTCAGAAGACTCTCAATATGAGCTGAATTCATCAATCATAAACAGAAGAGGAATTTATAAAGATTTGTTCCGTTCTGGAAAAGAATATGAGGATTACCAGTTACGAGGTAACTTTCCGATTGCCATGTGTGTTGCGCCAGAGTTGTTCACTCCAATAAAAGCATTGAAGTGCGTTCAGTTGGCAGATAAGGTGTTAAGAGGACCTATTGGGTTAGCCACGTTAGACCCTTCAGATCTGAACTATCGACCTTACTAC
Organism: Ogataea trehaloabstinens; assembly: GCA_003706095.2. Lineage (NCBI taxonomy): Eukaryota > Fungi > Ascomycota > Pichiomycetes > Pichiales > Pichiaceae > Ogataea > Ogataea trehaloabstinens. The sequence goes on along the minus strand of PPKJ02000008.1, from coordinate 75,999 downwards.
CATAATAGTGAAGATAATGAAGACTTTGCCACCTCTAAGGGACGGAACTATCATCAGGGTCCTGAGTGGTGTTGGATTCTTGGCTTCTTCCTCAGGGCATATCGACAATCACACCTCAATAGTCATCCTGCTTGCTCAAGCGAAAAAGGCACTCCGACTGATTTGCTTCACCAAATGTTATCCAAGAGATTGGCAGCGCACAAGAGATGGATATATGGCAGTGACTGGGCAGGACTTACTGAGTTGACCAACAAAAACGGCGAACTATGTGATGACTCCAGTCCCACTCAAGCGTGGAGTGCATCTTGTTTGCTGGAACTGTACTGTGATGGCTGGCTAGATGATGGGTTCTTAGCTAGTGGATAAATCACCACATTGTGTTATAGGTGTTGAGCACGTCTCTACCGTCATCTTCGCACTTGACAGCTATGGATGCGTCGGTATCTGTTGTTGATGTTTGGAATGTGCTCATGAATGGGTCAGTTTCATTAAAGTCTGCCGATAGATTAAACTGTTTGGCTGTTGCACTTGTAGGTAATGGCACTTGTTGTGTGTCATCAGGAGGGAACAGCTGATAGTTTTGTATCTCTGTACTGTAAACCTTGTTTGGACTGATAGAAGCTGTGAATGATTGCTCAGAAGAGTTTTGTAAGAATCGTAGTTGTTGTGTTTGGTTGGCGATAGGTTGGAGTACAAGAGGAGGAGGTTTACTCATGGGAAGATGGATTCTTCTCATTGTTGTTTCCGCCTCTTTCGGCTCAGACACCCTCAAGAACTCCCATAGTAGGATCGACCGTATGTTTGGCTTTGTTATATCTTCCAACTTTGGCCGCTGGTGCTCGATATTAAATTGTGGATCTGAACAGAAGAGAACCTGTTTCATTGTAATACCCTTAATTGCTCTGGATAGAACCGTGTTCTCATCTCTTACATTGCCAGGAGACCTGACGATCTTGCGGATACCCTGAAAGAAATCGCGCCAGTATTTGGCACCGAGCTTTACTTCCGCACAAATGTCCTTAGTCTTATGTTGATTCTTTTTAAGTATCTTAGTTTCCAGTTTCTCCAACGTTGTCAGCACAGGTCTTCCAAAAGAATATATGAACGTCAAGCAGTAGTAAGTTTGGTCTGTGGCGGGAACCGATGTCAAAAGAACGTCAGTTCTCACGTCATATTGACCACTGGTTATATCGTTGTCTATCATGGGTGTGGTCATTTTTACCATTCCGTGGAGAACAGGAACAGGAGGAATTGAATTTTTGGGGCCATCAATGTGACCGTTGGTGTACTGGCCTCCCGGGGTGGGGATTCCATTGTTGTTGGTGACAGGGGTCTCGTGCTTGATCTCTTCAATCAGACCAAAGAGATGAGGAAAACGATATTTGATGTTTGCGTTTGTTCGGATCCGCAATGGAGACTTGAGGAACTCATGTGCCAAATGCGAGAAAACATGAGAGTCGGGAAAGTTTGTATAGTTGATGTAGTTCATAGTGAACTTTTTGAGATAAATATCCACGTTTGCCAATTGCTCAAGGGAGGTGGTTTGTTTGATGGTGTCACTCTTCCGCATTGGTGTCAGAGGAGACGGGGTAGATTTGGTGGTGTTTTGGTCCCCTGGAATACTGCCCAGGGATTTGGCGATTGAGATAGATCCAAATTCAGCTTCAAAGCGGCGCAACGTATCATCAGAGTCCGGAGGTCCATCCACAATCAGTTGTGTCAGAGATTTGTTCTTATTTAGCTTTTTCATAACCTGAATATGCGAAGAGACCTGCTTCCTGCTTCGATAACAGCCTGTTTTCGCTACAATGTAGTCTGAAATAAGCTCGTTACGCCCAAATGCCCTCCCGCTCACCTTGATCTTGCTGAGACCTTTTTTGGGAATCAATGATAACGCTTCTTCAAAAGCACGTTCCACATCACCCTTCCATTTCACCCCATCGTCATCGCCTCCATTTCCCAGATCTAAAGTATCTTCATCTTCACTTTTGACTCCCAGATGCTTCCGCTTGACCGTCGGAGAGTCACTGAAGGATAATTCTGCGGTTTCTTCCTCAATCCGTCGCTTGGTGTTATTTTTGTTCTGTACCATGTACTCTTGTAGTCCAGATTCATCGAGGTGTATATCCACCACAAGAGGGTTGCTCGAAATTCTTCCAGCTCGGCCCTGTGTACTAGGAGGCGTCAGCATCGTTAGCCGGCCGCCTGTTGGCGGTGTCTCGCTCACTCCTACCATTTCAAAGCCTGTGGAAGTAGAATGAAGCTGTGTTTTCCGTAAATCTCCACTTCTACCTATCCTTTTCAAAACCTGCTGAGTTCCAGTTAGACAGATTTCAAGTGGGGACTTCTATTGAGGACAGTGTTGCTCTTCTCAAGTCTTCGTCAAAGTCTCTGGCGTAGCCTTACACTCAAAATAGCAAAGTGGCACTGACCTTCAAAAGATCCAATGAAGACGCTTACGATAAATAAACATAAGGTTTCTTGAACTCTACAACGTAAAAAGCGTGTCTGTGGCGGAGCAAACGGAGTGGCAAAGGAAAATGTGTGGCAAAGCAAACCCCTCTTGCCAAATCTGGAAGTCCCACCGTGTCTACGTGTTGCGCGTCGCGCTAGGAAAACTGCTAAAACTTTTCGCTACCGCGTGTTACGTGCGGCTCTGCTGATAAAAATGCGGCTCCGCGGCGTTGCGGCGTATATTTATTCCTCTTCACTCGAGGAATCCAAGTATTGAGCGTAGTCGTCGGCAGAAGCAAATGTTGGTAAGCGGGCTCTCTTTTTTCCACGTGAAGACGTAGCCTCAGAGTTGGTTCTCTTTCGTGAAACGTCCAAATCACTCTCATCTTCACTACTGCTTCCAGCTTGCGCCACGAACTCTTCACTATCATACTCATCGCCTTCAGATCCCAAAAGATCTCCAATGTCCTCTTCTTCTGATAACCCGTTTATTTCATTTTCGCTTTCCTCCTCTTCGAGCTCCTCTGAGTCCTCATCTTCATCCTCGATTAATCTAACGAGGCCTTCCTCTTCTTCTTCTTCTTCTTCGTCTTCTTCGTCTTCTTCTGCTTCTTCGTCGTCATTCTCCTCTTCCTTTGCCTCTTCGACTACTTCTTCCTCGGAAACCTCCCCTGTGCTTTCATCCGAGAAATCTTCATCATCAAAGTTAATCTCCTCGTCATCTAGTTCCTCACCCTCGGCTTCAGGGTTGGATTTCACAAGAGCATCCCATACGGTTGCCTCGTCAAGATCAGAATCAGGCTCATCAAATGCGTCCTCTGCTTTCTTATTAATATCCTTGTCCATTTTAGATGCCACCATCTTCTCCTGCTTGGTGCTGAAGTATTGATAGATATACTGATCGAGAGGATTGACATTTTTCTTATGAAGCCAGTCTTCAGCATTTGCTGCCATTCCCCCACTTACAGATGACTTTAGAAGCAAGCTTTCTGTCTTTGATCCACCCAAAGGCTGCATAATAGAAACTCCCTTCGAGGAGGAGACCTTCTTCGGTTTCTTGTAGACAAATCTATCCAGGAAATGCGAGAGAGAAAACAATCCTAGGTCCGGTTTGGCTATAGCAGATTTCTTGCTGTCGTCGTTTAATAGCATTTCAGCGTAAAGAGAGACGGTAGGATGATAATGGGTAGAAAAATACTCCATTTCCCATAAAGATGACTTGTCAGCATTGGAAAATCTCGGATCACGCTTCTTAGGATCATAGACTGCATTATTGACATCATCATCTTTCTCCTCAGTATCACTGGAAGCCTCTTCAGTTGGTGAGTTATAGAAAAGGTTTCTCAATTCAGGGACATCCTTTTCAAGCATCACCAATAAATAGATCATTCCTGTCACGGGTCCAATATTTATCCAGCTCAAACAAATCTGGCATATTCTCTTGACAAATGACATCACACGATTCTTGTCTTCATCCTCTTTTAGTGAATTGAAAAGCAAATTCAAGTAAATGGCCTGCTTCGAGGAAACAAGTAATCTCTCGTCCAATAATGACTCATAAAGAGTGGTATAATATCTATCTTTTTGGTTGGTTTTAATACCCTTAGAAGAGGTCACAATGTTGTGAATTAATAGAAGAGCCTGTATTGATGTATTGAAGTTGGCGGAGTGGGTAGCACGGTATAAGATGTCGAGATGGCTTTCAAACACATTGGCAGGAAGATCGGAGAATGGAAACGCACGGTTTAAACCAGTAAGAATGGCTGCAAACATCTTGGAATTCTTCTCCTCTGCTATCTCTGAATCGGTTTTCTCCGACTTCACCGATTTTCCACCATGCTTTCCTTTCTTGAAGTTTCTCTTTCGTCTTCCTTCTTTCTGATGCTCAGATTCTTTGAGTTTTGGCTCCTCACTAGGTTTATTATCAATCAATACTCTTCCGAATACAGCAAAATAGGCATCAACTAGTTTGTTGGCAAGCTTCTCTTCGGCTCTTGTCAAAATTGTCTGATTCAAAGTTACTAGGGAGTAATAGATGGCGTGTTGTTCGTTGTTCTTTCTGAGAAGAATGTCTATGACAGCATCAACAATAATAGACTTCATTGCAGGATGATGTTGTTGAAGCAACAATATATGATACGAGGCTTTAGAACTGACTTTCTTATCCATATCACCCAGTTTGTTGACACTCAATCTCAGAAGGTTGGCCTCTTGTTCAGGCTTGGCATCTAGAAGCTGACACATGTATCCGACAACCTTTAATCTCACATGAGCAATAGAATCATGAGACAGCTTTTCTAGAATCTCAACAAAATGGTAAAACTGCTTCTTAAGGTAATCCTCAAAATAGAATAGAGCTAGCTGGGAGTCACTTAGATTGCTGTGAAGTGGCTCTTTGTCGAAATACACTAACTTTCTATCTGGAGGAAGAACACCATTCACAAATAGATCCACTACAGCTTGGATTCCCTGTAACGCTGCTGTACGTGACTTTTTATCGCACATTGCTAAAATGGAATCAATGGCTTTAATATTGTGCAATGGTGCTTCCTGTATTAACAACGTCAAAGCAGAAATTTTATCATTCAGTGTACCTCCTGTTAATATTTGAGATAAAAACTTCTTTTGAGAGGATGACTTGTTGAACTCCTCTTGATACACTCTGTTTTCCTCCTCAGCGATTCTTTGTGATTTCTTATACAACTCAGTAATCTGATTTGGGTCCAACTTGTCTCCTTTTCTTGCACTGTTCTTATTCCAAATATTATACCAGTCGTTTCTTGTGGGAACTAGCAACCGATTTGTGACTACAGAACTGACATCTTTGATTTTGTCCTTTTCCTTATTTTCGGCTGAATATTTGGAGCTTGGTTCACTATGGCTTGATTCCTCTTCTGAACTATCGCTCAGGTCTTCAAATCCAATAGACTTCACTAAGCCGTTAATCTCTTTACTAAGCTTCGAGTCAATTTTCTCCGTAGTCTCTGGGAATTCTTGCTCACTTTCCTCATTATCTTCGACTGAAAGTATCAACTTCAGATCATCTTCTGTTGCTCCCAATTCTAAGGCCTCGCGGCGGAGAATATCACTCTCACTTGGCCCCTTTTCTTTGAAGTCATGTCTCTCTTTCCTTCCCTGCTGTCTAGAATTATCCCGGGGCTTCTTGTTGGTGTTGTTTCTGCTCACGGCTCTATCCTGCCTGTCTTTGAACTCTTTTTTTTGGTTCGGTTTGGGAGCTGCTTTCTCCGTTCTTGAAGCCAAAGTATTGGTCACCTTTTCCTTCAAGGACTTCAAGTTCAAGACTGGAACGTCCATAGTGGCTTTGACAGCTTAGTGGCTCACTTAGTGCAATAGACGGGGCCTGAAGATGGGAAGACAAACAATCCAAAGACAATCCTAAAGATCTTTCTACTTACAAAAATTTTTTACTTGATAGAGGAAGATAATAAAAAAATTCTTAGCGTCCAATTTTGTCGCGTCGATCGTCCATATAATAAGCACTACTATAGACTGATAACCTGTCTTCCTATAGACTTACCCGAAGAAAGAGCCTCGTAGGCCTTTGGGAACTCTTCGAGGGTATACGTAGTGATTATTGGATCAACAAGTCCTCTAGCAATTAGATCCATACAGTCGGACTGTTCTTTTGGAGTTCCCCAGAAAGAACCAATAATTTGGATTTCTTTGACGCCAACAGTTAATAGATTGAAAACAGCAGTATGCGTACCAAGACCAACAGGTTTGATAATCCCACCGCTCTTCACATACTTCTCGGAAAGCGTGTAGGTTGACTGGATTGCAACAAAGTCAAATACGGCATCAAAGGACGAGGCAGGAACGTCCGAATTTTCCAGGTCTGTGTAAAACTCATCTGCTCTGTACCGATCAGCTAGATCCTTTAATTCAAGCTTACGATCAACACAGACAACATAACAATTCAGCGATTTCAGTATCTGAAGACCGCATGACCCAATTCCTCCCATACCAATAATCAAGACTCTGGACACAGACGATAAATTAGGAGTCGTGTTAATGGCATGATAAGGAGTAAGTATGGCATCAGATGCTGCTGCTGCCTGTTCGTAAGTAACCTTATCAGGAATAGGAATCAAATGAGCTAGGTTTTGGATCAAAATATACTGCTGGTAGCCTCCATCTGTTCCAAGACCATACCGAACTTCATTGTTGTCGGTACACAAATTATTCTTCCCCGCAAGGCAGAAGTCGCATGAACCACACCCTTTGCAGCCATAAACAGCAAATCTTTTTGCTTTGCCATATTTGGTCAGATCAACACCATCTCCAACATCAGCGATTTCTCCAGCAATCTCATGCCCCATAACAAACTCGTTTGGAAATTCCACTAGGGCATTCTCTAAAACATGGACATCACTCAAACATAAACCAGCAGCCCTAATCTTCAATACAACTTCACCAGGTCCAGCAGTAGGAACTGCGAACTCTTTCTTCACTAGTTTTTTCTGGCCAGGAACTAGAAAGTATCCGATTTGTGACATCCCGATGAATTCTGTATTTGTTAGTTAGCAACAAAGCAATGCCTCTCCAACAACACAGCCAACCAGCTTACCACAAAATTTAAATGAGTGTCAGAGAGAGAACTTGGGCTTTTTAAGATGCGGCAATTTTTTCTTCCCGCGCCCCGAATCATATTCCTGTAGCTTGCCGCTGGTTGTCGACATCTCCGATATCATCACAGTATTGCAGCTATTCTCCTTTTTTGTTAGCACTCACAATGGGTTCGGTCAGCTGAAGCATTTGATTGGACATCACGTGGTTTCTCCGGCAATCAGCTTTTGTCGCTATTGGCGTGTAAGGATGTCGGGTTTTGCCAGTTTCCCAGAAAAAGTTAGGTTCACCGTTGATAACCGAGATCCGTCGTGAAATATCAGAAAATGCTGAACTCTGGGGTAACTGTAGGTCGGTAACGTAATTATTCTGGTTCTCCATCACAGAATAAAAAAGGGTGAACTTGCCCACTAACAAGCATATGTAGTATCACCAAGAGCAGAGGCCTCATTCCGGTAGTAAACACACTGCGAATTTTGTCATATTTAACGAAACAGAATGGCCCCTATAGCGGTAAATGATGAAGGTCTGGGCGGCCAGAAGCAGGAGGAGTTTATGATGCCCCTGGGGGAATACCTGTTTAAACGTATTGAGTCGCTTGGCGTCAAATCTGTATTTGGAGTGCCAGGAGATTTCAATTTGAACTTATTGGAGCACATTTACTCCACCAATGTCCAATGGTATGGAGGATGTAATGAGCTAAATTCAGGATACTCTGCAGATGGATATGCTAGAGCAAGCCATAAATTCGGTGTAGTTATCACCACTTTTGGAGTTGGGTCCCTCTCGGTATTGAATGCACTCAGCGGGTCTTGGGCCGAGTATGTTCCTGTTCTCCATATCGTTGGAACCACGTCGTTGAGGGTCAAATCATCTGGTGAGAATACTCATCACACGGCCCCCAATAAAAGTTTGTCTAAACCAACTAATCATTATATCTATGAGAAAATGGTGGAAGATATCACCTGTAAAGTTGAAAGTTTGACATCTCTAGACAATTGCACAGAGAAAATCGATCTCTTGATCAAAGCTATTCTTGATACCAAGAAGCCTGGTTGTTTGTTTATCCCTTGCGACTTGGTTGACCAGCTAGTTAATGGCTCACATCTGCAAAATGAGGTCTCTGAATCTATTTATAGACCATTAGATCCACCTTCAGAGATTGTTTGTGAGCACATAGTCTCTTTGATTCTTGATAGAATTTATCATTCGAAAAACCCATGTATTTTAGGAGACATTCTCACAGATAGATTCTGTTTAACAGAATCTCTCAGAGAGTTTGTTGCCAAGACGGGTATCCCCAATCTTAGCACATTCATGGGAAAGTCAATACTTGATGAAACCAATGACACTTATGTTGGTGATTATAATGGGGATGAATGTAACGAGGAGGTCCAGTCCTTTGTGCAGTCGTCCGATTTGATCATCCATGTCGGAGATTTTTACAACGAGATCAATTCTGGACACGATTCTCTTTACAAAGGTATTCACAAGGAGAATTTAATCACTCTTAATCATCAGCTCATCAGAATTGGCTCTCAGTTTTTTGAAGGAACCAACTTCGTTCATATTGTTCCCAGATTGGCGAAATCATTTGATGGACTGAAATTCTCTAAATTTGAGATCCCCAGTGTACCTCACAAAATACAACAAGTTGATTCTCGGTGTCCAGTCTCCCAAACAGGACTTCTTGAGATACTTCAAAAACATATTAAGCCAAATGATGTGATTGTGGTTGATACAGGGACAGTAATGTTTGGTGTTCCAGATCTCAGATTTCCTTCTAATGTACGACTCATTGGTCAGCATTTTTATCTTTCAATAGGAATGGCTCTTCCATGTTCTTTTGGTGTTTCTATAGCCTTAAGAGAGGCAAAATCTGACTCAAGATTAGTCCTTCTTGAAGGAGACGGTGCAGCCCAAATGACCATTCAAGAACTGTCCAATTTCAGCAAATGCAAACTAAATCCGCTAATCCTCCTTTTGAACAATGGGGGATATACAGTGGAGAGATTGATCAATGGGCCAACCAGCTCATACAATGATATTATGCCCAGCTGGAAGTGGACACAAATGTTTTCCACGTTTGGTTCTGATGAGGCCAAATGTGTAAAAGTAAGAGAGCCGCAGGAGCTGGAGAGCTCTCTTTCCAAATTTGAATGCGATTCTGTGGCCAGATTAATTGAGATTGAGCTAGACCCTCTGGATGCACCATGGAGGTTCAACTTCATGTGCGCTAAGAAATAGAGGATCTCAACACTTGAAATAAGATTTCACATATGGAAGTCAATAAAATCATTAATTATCAATTTGATAAAATCATTGAGGTGTGGCAAAAGATAGACATTGAAAACTGAATGGTTCAAGATCAAACTTAGAAATCTTTTGAATTCAGCAATCACTTCATCATCTTTTGTATGTTTTAAATCATAGTAGTAATAGATGGAAGCAATAATCAGTAACTTCTCTAGTCCCTTCAGACTGTCAAAGTACAGTATTGTAGATGCAAGGAATGTTTCCAGTCCGTCACTAGCAGAAGTTCCGGATTTCAATAGTTGGTTTAATGTTCGAAACAGTTGTAACAGTTGGATCTTGCTTAATGTCCAGTTGTCCTCTGTCAAAGTTGATATATAATGTGACAAGTAGTACATGTCCAGTTCTAAACATAAACCGTTTACATGGAAAAGTACTTTTTCATCGTTGTGTTCTCTTACTGAAAGTTCAAACTCTTTATATAGAGGTAAGAGTTGATAATTCAGAGAAACAATAGAATTGTAGTGATCAGCCACCAAAGGATCATTTATCAAAACAGTTTCCACGCTATATGGATATCCAATCGATAATGGTTGTACAATTTTTTGACTTTTGATGTAGTTCTCCAATTCTGTGTCAAGAGAATAGCCCGAGTACTCTTCCTCGTCAAGCTTGCATATAACAAAGTATCTGTAGTTTTGAAGACGCAGTTGATTCAGATACATGGTAAAAGCTGGAAATACGACAGTCTTCAATTTGTACAGATACGTTGAAAGGGCCAAATAAATCGTTTCGTCATCATGATGGCCATCAAGCAAAGACTGTATTGTTGTATCTAATTCTGAATCAATAGTAGGAACTGTATCAATACTATCACTAAAGCTATGCGGCGGCGGTACTTTGAAATTGAATCCAATTTGAAAGAAGTTAGAGTTTCTTGAGGAGAAAAAGTTGGAGGTCTTTAATCTATCCATTACAGGATAAATCTTAGAATCCCAAGAGGTCGAAGAGTTGATAGTAAGCTGTGACATTTCTTCTATGATATTTGTTTGACTGCTGAATGGCTGGGATAACGAAGAGTTTCTTTTGAAAAATTGGCGTATTTTGGATTCAGCATTGCTAACAAGACTTGATCTTCTTTCAGTTTGCGAGCCATTATCAGTTATGAAGTCATCTGGATTCTTGAATGAGAGAAGCTGATTCTTGATAACCAACTCATTAGAGTCAAGATTGAAAAACACGTCCCAGTCAAGTTTTTCTTTAAGAAGTATATTGGTGGTTCCAACTAAGTAATGATCCAAGTTCTCAACTAAAGGAAATAGTCCAAGATCCAAAACAGGATAGAAGGGATAATTTTTGTTAGCTAGAAGCTTAAGAGCCTTGATAGCATCCATTAATTGATTGTAACAGGAATTATAACAGTAGAAAACAATTCTTTTTTCAAGTAAAATAGCATTGAGCAGTATATGAAGCGGAGCAATATTAGGGTAAGATGCAATTGATTGAGTTTCCTCACCTAGAGGTAGTATGACAGTTGATGAGCGAACAGTTAGCAAGAAGCGGCGAAAAATAGACTCTGTTTTCAAATTAATTCCAAATTGAAAAAGTGGAGACCCAATTAAAGATGATAAAGAAAGCTGAAAAGGAAACTTTAGAGTACCTAAGGTAACAAACGTCTTTATCGTGTCGCCTGTTCTAGTGAAATAAGAAGAGTCAAGTTTCAAAGGAACATTTGGTTCAGGAAGTCGGGACAGCCAATACCTTTTTTGTGAAGGAAAATCAAATTGATACAACAGCTCGCCTAGTTTCAGCTGATTGAGACCAGCGAGAGCCTGCTCTATTGTACGATAAACGGAAGATTGGTCTTTTGAAGAGAACAATTCATGTAAGAGATAGGTCATCAAAGGCTTGAATGCCTCAAAAATTGGATGTCTAGTAATTATGGATATCCCTCTAGCTGTTGCGTTTCGGTAACTGTCATCTTGCTGAAAATAACTGATAGTATATAAATAGCAGAGATCTGAAAAAGGACTCTGCTTTTCCTGACTTAAGAGTCCAGTTTCGCTGTCCATAAAAAGCGGTACTATTGACTGATGTTCAACATTGAGAAATTTGTGCATATTTAAAGGCATTAGTAAGTCAACAACATAATCTACTTGATCTGATAAAACAGGAAGATTTGAAGGAACCTGTTTCTTCACCTCGATCCCCTTGAGCTTGTCAAACTCAGAGACAATTATATAATCGGCGACATTTCGCTTCAATCTTTTGGAACACATGATCGTATATCGTTTAATAAGTTCTCTCAGGTCTAGCCTGTGCCCTTTCAGGCCTATTTCACTTCCTGCTGACGCCTGTATCTACGACCTAGTTCAGACATTATATTTAAGATTCCTTTTCCCTTTTGGTAAAATTACGAACAGATGGACCTTTCGACACCAATCGACGCGTCTATCGGTGAAGTTACCCGCTCTTTGAGTGGACGTTTTTTTCATTTGCAGACAATTTTTAAGGAACGCCTCCTTTCGCCACGTTGAAAATTGTACAACTCTTTACTTACTTGAACTTATAACTTGAACTGTATTGTACTGTTGAGGTTCAAAACGTCACAGAACGTAATTTACTCTTAGTATAACTTCGTCATGTCTGCTTTAGAACAATCACTGGATGCGATCATCGCCTCTAATAAAAAGGCATCACCAAAAAAGGTGGGGGCTGCTAGAAAGCCTACAAAGGTTAGTAAAGCTGCTATTGGTAAACGGGCTGTTGGAAAGCCTGGAAAGCCTGGAAAGCCTGGAAAGCCTGCTGCTATTGCGGGAAAGTCGGGAAAGTCTGTTTCTGTGTTGGAGTACGCTTCAAAGGTAGTTGTTCATGGGTTGCCAAAGGATATTAAGAACGATACTGTAAAGGTATGTCATTGTTGGAAATTATTAGTTTAGACCTGCTGCTGGTTATTCTATATACAAGCATGGTCTAGTTTTGAATACTAGAATGCCTCTCGAAAGAGCTGGCCTTTTGTTACACTCTGATCGAGACTGGAGTTTGTTTATTGCTTTTGGTGGATCTGGAGCTAGTGAAGTTTTTTGTTGGCTTTGTGTTAATGATGGTTATGGAAGTTAAATGTTTTGATTCAGCTTCGGCATCACTCACGAAGATGTTTAATGGTTTGCAGTTTAATTCTCCGATTGTTCTATCAAATCAACTCTTTTTGTTGAATTTGAGTTTTGCGGACGCTTATTCTGGTGTGACGAGCCAGGGATCTTTTTTCTATGCATTTTTGCCTTTTGCATAGGGTTTGACTTCTTAATTGAATGTTGAATCAAAGATGATTGCACAAACTAGCAAACCATTAACGTTGAAATAACAGGGGCACAAGCTTATTTTCCTTTTCTTTACTCTGCAATATTCCGGTCATGAAGAAACATAAGTGTAATTCATTTGGCGAGAGAGCTGCGCGAATCTTCGAGAGGCTGCATGCTTATATAGTGCGACAGTAGCATTGGTGCTGGAGGAAGTTTTGTTCATGATTTACTAACGCAAGTTGATTTTAGGAATTTTTCCAGTCTCAAGTTGGAGGTGTGAAAACCGTCTCCCTTTCGTACAACGAGAAGGGTCAGTCTAAGGGAATTGCAACTGTGATCTTCCAGAAATCATCACAGGCTCAGAAGGCTGTCCAGGTTTATAATGGAGCACCGATCGACGGTGGAAGAACCAAGCTTAGATTGGAGTTGATTGTCGACCCAAGTGTGAGACCACTTTCGACTAGAATAACGCCAAACACCCCGGTGACTGCAAAACCTGGTAAACGGTTAGCTGTTGCTGTTAAGAAGGCTAAATCTGCTAAGCCTATAAAAGCCAAGGCTGCAAAGGCTGCTAAACCTAAGACTGTTAAAAAGAAGAAGACCGTTGAGGAGCTGGACCAAGAGATGGCTGACTACTTCACTGCTAATGACGCCAGTTAGACTGGCTGAGTTGTCGTGGATGTTAGTTTTTCTTACAGAGCTGCTATGTAGTTTTTAGATGGCTATAATGCTGTCGCTTCGTTTGTTGTATGTACAATGTGTGGTGTTTTATATACAGTTTTAATCTTTAAACCACCAGCTGAATTTATCACCGTGCTTTCGGCTCATGTAACTATTTCCCGCACCTTCGAATTCACTTTTACGCTGGTACTTCGGGGCATCTGCTTCTGATGAAGGCTCTGGAAATCCTGGCTTAACACCTGCAATCTGTTTCTTTTGTGTAGAGTCGTATGAGGAGCTCTCTTTGATATATTGGGTCTTTCGGCGTACGGTGACTTTTGACTTCACAAACACCGCCGTACCAACGGCAAGAACACTAATGAAAGCTGCTTGCTTCCAGAACTGTCTAAGAGATGGCAAAGATGACATTATTGAAGGCTCAGGAGAGTGTGTTTTCAGGTACAAGGCAGCCCAATATCATATCGTTAAGCAACATCGTTTAATTAGTTGATCACGATAAAAATTAATCAGCCTCTTCCTGCTTGGTCGTGTGATATGTGTCACGTGACAACTAGCTAATTTGTGGAGTACTTCCGTATTGGGAAATAGTATGCGATTTATAGTTTTAGGCTAAGGGCCTCAGCAAGAGCTGTACTTGATTTACTAGTAGCAATACAGGGAAACACTGACTGCTTCTGTGTTTCGAAGTGTTTAAATACTTCATCCTGTTACAGTTATCAACAGAACTTGTGCCACCACAAGATTCTCACTGTTCTCCTAAGCGTAACGTCTCTGATCACAGGATGTCTAAAGAGGAGCCGATCGACTCACTTGCTCATGGCGTGGCAGGAGGGCTCAGCGGTCTTCTGTCTATGACTTTGACGTATCCACTTGTCACATTGTCTACAAAGGCGCAGACCTCTAAGAAGAAGAAGTCTGTTTTGAAGGACGGGGTCACCAAAGAGGCGGTCAAAAACTTGTATAATGGGCTGGAGAGTGCGCTTGTTGGAATAACCGCAACCAACTTTGTGTATTACTACTTCTATGAGTTCACTGGTCGCCGTCTAAGAAGAGACAAAAGTGCTGCTTCGTCCCAAAAAGGATTGTCCGCGTTCCAAAGCATAATTGCGGGACTATCTGCTGGAATTATCTCCAGGCTAGTGACCAACCCGATTTGGATAGCAAACACCCGTCTTACTGTGTTGAAACGATCGTCGAAGAAGTCGAAGGGTCTAAACACTGCACAAGTGATCTACTCGATAGCCAAGAATGAAGGGTGGAAGAGTCTGTTCAATGGCGTTGTTCCTGCATTGTTTTTAGTATTGAATCCGGTCATTCAATACACGGTATTTGAACAGTTCAAGACGTTAATTGTGACCCGCAGAAATAGAAAGCTGACTCCGCTAGATGCACTGATTCTTGGAGCATTTGGAAAATTGATTGCTACGATCATAACTTATCCATATATTACTGTGAGATCAAGAATGCATTTACAGAATGTCCAGGGGTCTCAGCTGAGCTCGTCAACATCAACCGGTGATCTAGCAAGCCAAGCATCTGATTCTGTTGAAGATTCTGTTCAGTCACTGCCTGAAGATTTGGAGTCTTCATCACAACTTGCAGACCTTGAGAAGACAGTTCCAAAACCCAAGGGAATGGCTGCCATGATGATGGATATTGCAAAGAACGAAGGAGTGGCATCTTTCTATAATGGTTTGAGTCTCAAGCTGCTGCAAAGTATTCTAAGTGCCGCATTCCTGTTCTACTTCAAAGAAGAGCTGGTACTTAAAACCGATTACCTCATCAAGAAAGGTCGCAGAAATAGTCGGATTAATGCACCCGTCGAGGAGTCTACTCCCAGTATCGTTTGAATGATCGCTTGTCGATGCAAACTAATTACTTCAATGCACTCAAAGTTTGACTATTTATAACATGATTTTACTACGTCCCATAAAACGCCTGCTTCAGCTTCTCGTAAGAAAAAAACATGATTGCACTGGCAGGAACCGTCTTAGCTAGAGTCACTCCTAATCCAGAATAGAAGCCGCCAACTCCTCTGTTCTTATACACATCCATGATGACTCTCTTCACGCTGAGATCTTTCCTATCTTGGCTCTGTATAATGTTTTTAACTGTGTCTGCTGGAAAGAGGGATACGTTGTAACCAATACCAGCCATTGCTCCAGCAATTAATAGCTCATAAGCTTTATGTGGTTCTGGTTTTTCTTTCTGACGATCGAAAAGCTCTAGTGTATATTCGTAACATCCAAACCAGGCCATGGATCCCCCAGCTTCACGAACCAGTGTCGTAGATTGTCCTTTCCACATCCCAGGTATTCCACTCTCCTTGTAGATAGAAGAAACCACCTCTCTTAACGTAGATCGTTGTAATGACTGATGTTTAAGATTTTCCACCTGCATCTTGCATTTCACCAGCTCAACGGGCGTCAGAACAAAACTGGTAACTACTCCGCTCAATGACCCACATCCAAGCTTCTCGACGATTGAAAGCTCTTCCGTTAATCTGGCACCTTTCATGTAGTTGAAAAGATTCTGGGCTACTTTGTAACTGAAAAATAAACAACTCACTTCCATTGCGGCTCCTATGGTGGGAGATAACAAGCCTTTGTAGAATCCGTTGTAAAATCCTTCCTTTTTGAACGTCTGTTGAATACAATCAAATGTGGACCGGAATAGTGGAACTTCCAGCGACTGTGAATACTGCAGTCGTACTTTAATAGTATCAAATGGATACTCCACAACTTTCCCAATGGCTCCAGAAATGGAGCCCACGACTATCTCTTTAACGGACTCGGCAGCGATATCATGTTGATTGTTATCATTTATCGACAGTGACAAAACATTGTCATCCGCTTCAAGAGTCATCTGACCCCATTTGTTGAAGTTTCGTAAGCACAACCCTAATCATCATATGACGCATCTTGCTATCTCTAAACCCCATGCTAGGGAGATTTCTTGAAATTTTCATGACGTCGATCGACGAGTCGAAAGTTTATTTTTGTAACACGTGACAGACCCCAGGTTTGTTAGCCCTCCTCTCACCGTGATTTTTCCCTCCAAATTTTCCCCCTCCAATAACCAGCACCGCCGCTAGTCAGTTACACCGGCAAAGGTTCAAAAAATTTTCAGCGAAAAATATTCAAATGCCTTAACGTGCTCTTCTTGACCTTGAACTTAGGATAAGGGATAGTCTGCTGAATCTTGACGGCTTAAAAGTGATTATTCTAGAACCAGTTAACCAGTTTTCACACGGTTAAGTTTAGGAATTTCGAAGAGTGAAAATGAAGTATCTGGCTGCTTACTTGTTGCTCCAGCAAGGTGGAAACGCTTCTCCATCTGCTGCTGACATCACCTCTCTTTTAGAGTCTGTTGGTGCTGATGTTGAGCAATCCAAGCTCGACTTGCTCCTTTCTTCTCTAGACGGTAAGTCCACCGATGAGTTGATTGCTGAGGGTGCTTCCAAGTTGGCTTCTATGCCATCTGGTGGTGCCTCTGCCGCTGCTGGTGGTGCCGCTGCTGGCGGTGCTGCTGCTGCTGATTCTGCTGCTGCTGAGGAAGAGAAGGAAGAAGAAGCTGTGGAAGAGGAAGATGATGATATGGGATTCGGTCTATTTGACTAGATGCTGCAAAATTTTGAAAAAGTGACACGATTTGTCCTAATACTCGGCATAATCACAGTGAATGTGTGAATAGTTTCAGTTGTTATCAGTTAATAAACTAACTCTTTGCAAAATGTATGTATCACGCTGAAAGCTCATCTTCAATAGCTTTTAGTTGCTCAAGTAGTCTCTGTTTCTTTTCTGGGTCCCCCATCTTGTCCAGTAACATTGCCAGTAGAATTCGTGTACGTGATATCTCGCTCACAAGTTTATCGTTAGAACTCGAAAGTAGGTTCTTCTGCAGCGTTGACTTGTCGTTATCTCGTTGCACAGGTTCGACCATATCTTGTAGCTTCCGTCGCATGTTGGAATAACACTGATACTTTTCTCGTAACTCCAGCAGCTTCTCCCTGTTCTTCTCCAATGTCTGTTTCACCACAGTGTACTTATCAGCCAAAGAACTATCAAAACTCCTTAAAGTCTCGTGACTCGGGAGCTCATCAATCATCCTCAGAATTTCAGCCTCTTTGATGTCAACAACACCATTCAACCCCGCATTGTCGTCTTCTTCTTCGTCTTCTTCTCGCTCTACATAATTCCCATTAAGATCAGGTAGCACATTTCGATCAAACGTTAAAAGCAGCTCATTAAGCCCCATAAGGTTCTTATTCCGCTCAACATTTAGTAGAGATTCGTTATTAAGTATTTGCTGAATTATTTGAAGCTCCGATTGCCGATGGAAGAAGAACGAGTATCTCTTGGTTAATAGCTTGTTCGTCGCCCTAATCACCCTACTCACATCCTCCTCCGTCAGACTGTCCTCAGAACCCTCTTGGCTCTTTATAAAGTCACGAACAGCTTCATCAACAGCCAAAGGCTTTTTCACAGCCTTGATCTGACTATCAACAAATGCTTTGAGTCTATCATAAGTGATAACAGTGCTGTCGTCATAGGACATGCTTTGTACTCTCAAAGATGGTCTCACTTAGTGTAAAGACTGCATACACTCGGTCCAGCAGTCCAGTAGTCCAGTAGTCCAGTCTTCATAATCAAATGACAAGGTAACGCGTTAGTCTTTTCATACAATTGTTTTATATAAATAAAATAAAGATCACGTGATACAATCTATGACAAGAGTTGTGTTGTGATTATGAATCAAGTCTCAAAGTACAACATAGCCAACGATGATCCTGTACTTCTCTGTAAACCAGCAGCCTAATAGAATGCCAACAGCTACCTTTGTCAGCTTTGAACAAATACACTTCGCTACTACAGAGACCATCTACTGTTGTTATCTCATCACTCATTTCAAAGAACTGGAAAGTTAATATTCACTTCTTATATAATAACCTGAAGCTTAAGCACAGCAGTGATTATCAGGGTCAAAAGCACTACCCTCGAAACAACTGCTTTCACGGCTCTTTAAGGATGGACGTGGTGACCATGTAAAGAAGCCACACACCTTCGCATATATCCATGCGATCAAAGATTCATTTTTCCAGGAACTTGCATAGATTCTAGAAATGATATCTTGTACATCTTCGCTGTTTGAAGCAAAGCTGGATCTCTTTCGAAGCTCTCGTTTAAAGAGAATCCTTTGTAGCTCCTGTTCATTATCATCCAAGAGCTTGAAATCTCTATCAACTGTATTGAACGTCTTAACAGACGTGAGACTACTGCGATTCTTCAAAATGTATGCCATTATCAAACTTTAGTCATGAACTACACCGTGATATGTCGCAGTGAGCATCTGTTATTCTAGCCAGATGCCTATTTATATTTAGATGCAATTATTAAGATGTACAGGTCACAATTCACAGAGGTATGACAGGTCATTTAAATGGCGCTTTGAGAGGATCCACCACAGATCCATGTTTCACGACAACTCTTGGCATCGTGAGCTTCTGATGTGTCTCTCTGCTGGTCCATTCCATTCCGATTGGCATACGCAGCGATCTCTCATACTGCTCCATAGTCTCAAATGGATAAGGAACACCACTGACTTGGTATTTAGTATTCTTCTTGTTAACTCTTTCATTGATAATAACGTTGTTCTTACCCTTATCTTTTCGCTTATCAGTGGAAACCACTCCGTTAACGGTTTTTGTAATCTTCTTACGATTCTTTCTTGGTGGCCCATTACCAGCCCAATCACCCCACCCCGGTAGAGTTAGGTCTATTTCTTTATCACCCTCTTCTTTCTCCACCTCCTGCTTCTCAAGCTCAAATTCCTTCTGTATAACGTCGTCACCGGCGAACGCTTCTTTTACGAGGCTTCTTTGCTTAAACATGTGAATGTCACCTCTTCCGGTAGCCTCTCCTTCGTGTTCATCTTCAGACTCTCTTAATTGAAGTGTTGCAGACGTATCGATTGCAAAATCGTCATCATGACCAGCTGTAGAACTGCCCCTCTTTTTTAATGCTTTGCTCATCTTATGAGCTGCTTTATCGTTTTGTGATGATAGCGCATCAATAACACTCACTGTCTTCTTTCTATGAGTAGATTTCTCATCTTCATCATCTTGAAGCCATGGGTTAGTCGCTACAGAATCAGAGCTCTCAGCTTTTGAGGATTTTGGCTTCTCACCTTTATTGTCCCTAGGACGGGACAAACGGTTCTCTAGTGACTTGGATTCATCTACTGCAACCTCTCTCAAAACGCTCTCGTTGAGGTGTTTCATGTTCTGAACAGCCACCTCGGGAGTGTAAACTCTTCTTCCATTATTCAGTACCATGTTAGCCAAAGAAGATTCTTCAGTTGCAAATTCTGCCTTCCCAGACTCATCCATAGTTCGCAGCTCTTGTAATTCAAGCTGATTCTGCAATTGCTGTCTTTCCTGGGCATTTTTCATGAAAGCCATCGCCATAACTCCTTTTCCGATCTTGGAGTCGGTAGATCCTTGATCCTTATTGTCGGCAAGATCTCTCTCCAAATCAGATAAATCTCGATTATCATTCTCGTCACTATCATCATCATCTAGATTCATCTGTTTTTTTCTTAGAGCTTCTCCTTGTCTTAACATCTCCTCCATTTCATCTCTCTGCTCTTTATCCTTCGATAACCCACTCTTAATCATGGACTTTGCCCACTGTGATGTGTTCTTGTGTTTCAAGCTCATTCTTTCTTTAACTCTTGAAAACTCAGCATTATCGTCTTCAATATCAGATCCTTCTACAAGCTCTTGATTTCTATGCCTCTCTTTTCTTAGCTTTTGCCGGTATGTCTTGGATTTGATCTTCTTGAGTCGTTTAGAGTCTCTTTGTCCTCTAAACATCAACTCACGCATAAGCCGTAATTCATTGGTTCTCTTCACCAATTCATCTTTTGGTAAATTTGCACTCTCTATCTTTTCAAACAAATCTTCAGTTTTCTTGCTTTCAGCATTGGTGGCTTCCAACAAAGAATTCATTTTCACATCCAATTCGTTTAATGGAGTCTCTATAGGTTTGAAAGACGAAGATTGGTTGTGTTTTGTCTTGTCTCCATTTGAAAACTTGAGAACCTCAGCCCTTCTATTTGCTTGAATAGTATCGGTCCATTTCTCGACCTCCTCTCTTTGAATTTCGTATGCTTCCTTCCGCTCATGTCTCTTTTGAATGCTCTGCGGTAATGGAACAGAAAGAGCTTTCGCGCTCATATCTTCCTCTTCAGAGCCAGCAAGTAACACAGCCTGTTCAGCGTCCAAACCTCCCATCATGTCTGCAATTGTCAATTTGCGACCAGAAGTTGGTAATCGAAACTGATTCTCCTCGGTGGCATCGTTTATCAGGTTCTTCTTCATGCGCGACTTCGCAGACCCCTCTTTGGTCAGACCAGAAATCACAGTGGATAGAACAGGTTCCTCGTCGCCATCCGAAAATTCCTCCTCCAACAAGTCTTCCTCTTCGGAAAACTCATCACTTTCACTTGTAGACTCTTCAGAGGAACTCTCAACATCATCATCAAGAACTAGATCCTGCTTGCCATTAGAATTCACATTTAGTTTATCTGCATCATCTCTCTCCCAGACTTCAGATAAAGGAATCAACTCATCCTCATCAATGCTGTCATAGTCATCGTTATTGTCAAGATGTCCGCTCCTGATTGCCTCAGAAAACTTTGAATTGAGAACATCGTACTCATCCTCAGATCCAAGTGCTTCATCAGAATCTAAGTCCTCATCAGAAATTGGCTGTTCCTTTCCCTCACCCAAAAACTGAGAAGCATTGAGAACAGCACCGCTGTCGGAATCGTCAGATCCTCTCCCATAAGATTGAACTTCTGCTATATGAAGTGCATCTTGTGCTCGCTGCCTAGACTTGGCAGCAGATCTAACGCCACCTCTATGTTTTCCTGATCTTCCCATATAAAGCAAAAGCGTAGGTCTGAACTAAGAGAAAGCTCTCAAGCGATAACAAGGCCTATATCCCTCTCTTTGAAACAGATTCTCCTGATAAACCAGCTTCTGATCTCTAGAAGAATAAATTGAAAAAAATAAAATTTTTGACTATCTTTTCACCTGTGCACCAGAGTAGCGCCTCAAAATCGAGGCACGTGAAGTGTTTCACTTGTACAATGTCACGTGGGTTGTATGCTATCCGAACTGATATGAAAACAGAATCAAACGGCCCTCTAGCAGAACGGCACTTTTAAGTTTAACAGCAGGACTTATAAATTCGTCTTGTAAAACGTGAAAGTGTGAGGTCCCAGTTAACTGTAACAGCACCAATTGGCGCCATATTATCACTTTAAGATGACGGGAATTAACACAAAATTAGTTCATGGAGACGATAACGTGTTTCGGAGAGTAGCTGATGTGGTTCAGCCAATCAATGTCACCACAACTTTCAGATACAGCGAAGATCCTTCACAACTTGTAACAGCCAAAGAGAACAAAGTTGATGACATTTCGCGTGTCGATCCATTCTATTCCAGAATATCCCACCCAAACTCTACCAAAGCTGAAACTTTACTAGAAGAAGTTCTAGGTGGCCATGTGGTTGTCTATAATTCTGGATTGTCTGCCTTTTATGCAGCTTTGACATACTTCAACCCAAAGGTTTTAGCAATTGGTAATGGGTATCATGGATGTCATGGTGTTGCAAACCTTTACACTAGAACCAATGGTTTGAAGCAGGTTGGCCTTGATGATTATGATCAATTAGGTCCTGGTGATATTTTACATGTTGAGACTCCAGAAAACCCTTATGCGACAACACATGATCTATCTTTCTATGTGGCTAAGGCCCATGAGCGTGGAGCTCTTGTGATCGCTGATGCTACATTTGCACCTCCTCCTTTGCAACAGCCTTTTGACTTTGGTGTAGACTTGGTTCTTCACTCCGGTACTAAATATTTTGGAGGGCACTCTGATCTGCTGGCAGGATGTCTTGTTACCAAAGATATCGAAGTGAAGAAACAGTTGTTGAGGGACAGAATATTCCTAGGTACAAACATCGGTAACCTTGAAAGTTACCTCTTGTTGAGATCACTAAGAACCTATGAAATGCGGATTCTTAAGCAAAGTAAGAACGCAGAACAATTAGTGACTTATTTGAACTCAAACAAAGACAAGTACAAAGTTCTCACTGAGATTTATCACTCATCTCTTCAAAGCGAGCCATATGTAAAGAAACAAATGACTGGAGGTCATTCTCCTGTATTTGCTATTGAGGTGTCATCTCCTGATGTTGCAAGACACCTACCTTCCAAGTTGAAGTATTTCCATCATGCTACTTCATTAGGTGGTGTGGAGTCTCTTGTTGAATGGAGAGCAGTTTCAGATCCAACTGTGAGTCCAACTTTACTCAGAGTCAGTATTGGAATTGAAGACGTTGCTGACCTAATTGCTGACTTTGATCAGGCTTTAAAGAGCCTTGAATAGATATATAATTGACTATATATACTAATCCACTCTGATGGGTATTTGTTTTTATTTTGTTTCTAAAGAAAACAAATTAAATAGATGTAGTAGTGAAGGAGAACGGTGTTCTTTTATTTAGGGAGCGCAACAGGGATTGTAGCACTGTTTACTGTCTGTGATATCGAACCAAGTATCACAGGTCTTTATAGATATCGTGGAATACCAGAAAGGTTTTATCTGGACTCCAATTCTACTTTCGTGTTGCAGTTTCATCTCGAAAGTCACGTATTAAAAAGAGACCTAGTATAGCGGCAGTTCAACCAACTCAATGACTGGGA
Source organism: Ogataea trehaloabstinens (assembly GCA_003706095.2). NCBI lineage: Eukaryota > Fungi > Ascomycota > Pichiomycetes > Pichiales > Pichiaceae > Ogataea > Ogataea trehaloabstinens. The sequence goes on along the minus strand of PPKJ02000008.1, from coordinate 52,942 downwards.
GTGAACAGACTGAATTTACAGATGTCAATTCGAGTTTGTTGGAAACATCAGCGACTCCTAAGAGAAAGGAGACCAGAGGTAGAAAACCCAAGGGATGGATCAGACCTGCAGATTCTTCTGCTGAGGAACATCATAAAACCTCACACAACCCGGTGATGAACGATGAATTCTACGCAAATCTGAACCATGAGTACTTCCACGAAAAAAGCCCTTTAGTAACGAGCCCATGGGGTCATAAACAGGGATCTAGAATATCTCATCAGGGAGAAACTCATATGTTTCATTTTCACGCTTTTACCAACGACTACGCACGAAAATTTGCTCTATCCAGGGATCAAATGGAACCAAATGTGTTTCACTTTGACGATGGCTTGATTCAAAACTACAAATTTCATTGCTTTGAGAAAGCACCGGACTCAATCCCTGAGGTGAAGGAAGAAACTATAACAGAAGAACAGTTTTTCAAATCCGCCTCTCTCATAAATGCAGTTGACTTCGGGTATAACAACAACTTGGGAAAAGAAAAGTTGCAGTTTGGATCTTCTATCAAGTATCCTGAAAATTCTCAGTATCGAATTGGATTCACTTTAAACACAGGAGGGCTTCCATTGCTGGCATCGTGGCTTAATAAATCAATTTCAGGAAAACAATACCTTTTTGTGTCGGTTCTCCCATTCAACTCCGAACAACACTCCTCCTTACAAGAAGAACTCTCATTATCATGTTTCCGTGCTTATAATACCGCTCTTTTAATTTATGAGCTAGATCTCAAGTCCCAGAAATTAGATCTACTCAAAAGTTTACTAATACCTTTTGGAGCAATTACCAACATGAAGTGGCTACCTTGCAGCGATTCTGACTCTACCCTTCTGGCATGCAATTTTAAGGATGGTGTTACTAGAGTACTGAAAGTAAATAGATCATTCCTTCATAAGTCCAAGTTTACAAAACTTCAAAGTGCGTCTGTCACAATCGATATCCCTGGATTTCACTCTTTATCTTGCGATTGGGTATCGGAGAACACCTTGGTATTAGGATTGAACAATGGTGCAATTGCTCAGATAGACATTCGCACTCCATCGCAACCAGATTACGTATATCCTTTAGAAGTGGGAGCAGTGGTTGCTTTAACGTCAACTTATGCAGACGGACTTTTTTCAAAGCATCCATCATCGATAGTGCTCGTATCATCTGCAGATTGCTATAACTATTTGGTGGACCTCAAGAATCCACGTATAGCTGCTGAATCTCAAAAATATCGAATACCAATTGTACAAGTACAATATTCTGCCTTAATGGACGGATTTATATTGGCTGATTCAACTAGATCAGCTAAGTTTGTCAGCAAGAGAGACGTTCAAGGAAACATTCAGTTGAATCTGTGGGATGAAAACCCAATATTCTCTGTGGGATTGTCAAATTTCAGCACCATATTCTTGGCAGGATACGTTAACGGAACTGTTCGTATCTATAACCAAATGAGAAGAATGCATAGTTCAACCAAAGTGCGGACTCCACCTGCTTCTATAAAATTGATGAAAATGGATGTTGAAGAAAATCGGTTCAGACTGGATCTGGATTATGCTCTTTCTAATGACGCTGGAGACGTTGACAGTCGAATGGTTTATGATTCTCGCCTGAATGTTACAAGCTGCAATTTTATGAACTCAGTGAGCTGTCCCAGCTTGATTAGTTGTTCTTTTGCAAACGGCTTAGTGGTGGTAGAGAAACTTGTAAGTGCCAAAAGTGTATGATCAATAAAGAGGAAAGCTTTTGTTAATATCGTGTGACCACTTGGTGAGACCCCCTTTCACACTAAAAACATCTTTGATCCCCAGTTCATTTTTCAAAAACTTGACTGCTAGCTGTGAGTCATTTCCATATCGACAAACAACCAGTAATCTTTGATGTGGCGAATAATCAACAGCTTCTTGAAGTGATTTCAACTTGCGAAGTTCCGAAAGTGGAATATTAGTAGAGCAGGACAAGCTCGCTATTCTGAAATGCTCTTTTGGACGGACATCCAACACTAAATCTGTGGAATTCTTGTCCTTTATTATGTCTGATAGCTGTTGTACAGATATTTGCTCATCTTCAGTCAGTACCGCATAATTGACCTTTCCACACCAGGCAGAATAATCGAGTTGACCTTCGACTATAACCTCTTTAGTGATTACACGAGAATCAGGGTTGCAGACCTTGCATGTTTTCAATCTTTGGCGCATTTTAAACGTTCGCAATGACTGATTCGGATTATACCCTGAATAAAGACTGAGAAATGGCGAGAATTTCGAATCATCCCTCGTATAATACCCTGAAATCACTTTTAGTGTTTCCAAGGCCATTGTGAGACCGACTATTCCAATAACAGGTCCAATGACTCCTCCGTCTGCACAAGAAGTGACATGGCTAGGGCGAGGAGGAGTAGGGAAAAAACAACGATAACACGGACCTTCTCCCTGGAAATTGAGAATTGAAAGCTGGCCTTCTGTTTGTACGCCAGAGCCGGATATCAAAGTTTTCTTTAGAAGAACGCAAACATCGTTGATTAAATACCGGGTGGCTGGGGTGTCTGTGCAATCCAAGACCAGGTCATATTGCTGTATTATTTGAAAACAGTTGTCGCATGAGAGAGATTCCGTGTAGCAATTCACATCCACGTTGGGGTTTAGCCTTTCAAGCGCCAATCTAGCAGATTCACACTTAGAAAGACCTACAGTTTCAACAGTATGCAGAATCTGGCGATGTAGGTTGGATAACTCTACAGAATCATGATCAACTATGCCAATCGTGCCTATACCGGCTCCTGCCAAATACAACAAAGCAGGGCATCCAAGCCCTCCAGCGCCGATCACCAGCACCTTGGATCTCTTCAGCTGCCTCTGAGCGTCTACCCCAAATTCTGGGACTATCATTTGACGTCCATAACGACGATACTCTTCTGGAGTGAGTCCATCGATTCTAGGCTGTTGATTTTGGCTTTCAGCCGCTGTTTTTGGCCCACACAACTTTCGAAGTCGCTCATTCTCTTTCCGCAAAGCTTCTAACTCCAATATGATGTCACTGCTGACAGAACTCATCGAGAGGACTCTGTTTGCAACAACCAACGTTCATGATTGAAGAAACAGGCCTTACTACAAAATTTATTCTCTAGAGTTTTTTCTGCTCCAACAACGCGAAGGACCGACAAATTACTCTACAATCAGCGAGAAACAATTATATGGGACGGATAAGAGCAGTAAAGCTTACCGATCCGTTATGAAACTCTTTGCATTCAACATGTTAGACATTTATACAACCTTCTGCTTAACGAAGAAGCCCTTCAAGTACGTCAACTGCCACACACAAGTTCCGATTAGAACGAAGAGCTGCACAATGGTCCACTTAACGGCTCTATAATTAACTGATTCAGAGGCATCTCTGAAAGTAGCTTCTCTCTCTCTGAAAAGGGATTGCTCTCTGCGGATCTCTTGGAGCTTTTTCACTAGCTCGTTGGTCTTGGACGTCAAAAAGTTGATATCACCAGTTCTCTTGGAATCAACCAGAGGTTTGGCATCGCCAATCACCAGATCAAAGAAGATCCGATGACGTGCTCTTTTAGACCAATCTGTGTGTCTTGGTGTGAGGCAAAACTTGTGTTCTCCCGAATCATATGAGGTGAATGTAAACTGGCCTGTTGGAGAATTCTTTTGAGATACCACACGGTGATTGTTGTCAAAAGTCTCATCCACTGTGATCTCCACTTTAAGGTTGTTGGCATCAACATAGTCGCCGAGCTTCGAGTCAAACTCATAGACTTCATACTTTCCGACGGCTATGGTGTCTTTTGGAAGCTCTTCGAAGAAACACTTGGTTTCATCTGTGTCCAAATAAAAGTGGAGCGCGTTTACCGAGTTGGCAGCAAAAAATGCTGCTGCTAATGCCAAAAAACGCATTTCTCACTGATGAAAGGATTTATTTGGACAATGATCCCGATTTCAGCACAGATGTGATGCTTTTGAGCAGGAAACTGGTCTCTGGCACTTGTTGAGTTTGACCACCTAACTTTTTTTCAGCTAACTTGACAACGCGTCTTCTGTCAAAATTTTCACGGGTACTTCCTTTACTCAACACCGCCACATCAATACCCGTCATGACACAGCCACAAATCAAGAATCCCAATAGTACGTACATGCCTATCTAACTTGACTTATTCTTGTGACGCTTGATATTGTCAATCAGAGATCCAACATCTGCTTCTTTGCTTCTGAGTGACTCCTCGTGTTTCCGTTTCTTCTTATCGCCTTTAGAGCGGTTCTTTGAACGCGCCTGTTTCAAAAGATTCTCCATCACAGTTGTCTTTTTGTACTCAGTGTTTGTTGGATCAATCGCATACATATGATCCTCAAATATCTCATTGAACCGGTCATCTCCTTCCTCAATGCGAATATCAGTGTCTATATTCATTGCTGAACCCTTGTTCTTTTTGCCTCTCTTTTGTTTCTCGGCTTTCAAAATGTCTTTCATTTTGAAATGATCACCATCCTCCTCAGCGACGACTTGATTCTTGGCTTTCTTGTGTGATCTATCTTTGGTCTCAGATTTTGAAACTTCTTTTGCTTCCTTCAATCGCTGCTTTTCACTCTTTTGAAGCTCTTTCAACTTTTCTTTTCTTTTCTTTCTTCTCTCTTTCTCCTTTCTTTGAAGCTTTCCAATTGTCGTCTCCTCCTCAGACTGTTCTTCCTGCAACTGGTCCTTTTTCTCTGAATCGAGACCCGGAGTGAATGTCACTTCCATATCAACCTCATCATTTTCGCTATCACTTCCCACGTCTTCAGTTGCACCAAAGGCTAAGGACTTATATTTACTTGCAGACTCCTCATCATTTTCCGAATCGGACGCTAAGTAAGCATCAAAGTCCATCTCTTCTATCTCCTTCCTTGAAAAGGCTCTGGTTGTTATTGATTTTCTATCTGCAGGTGTTTCGTCCCAGGTCAGCTTAACCTTGGAATGCTGCAAAGCGTCTGTTGTGAAAACATTCGGCTTATAACTAGCAGGCACCTTGTTACATTGATCTCGAGACTCCTCATCAAACTCCATATCATCGGGAACATATCGAAGATCAAAGATATTAGCTGTGGACTCATACTCGGTACCATCGCAGCTATCATAGATGGTTTTTGCTGTACGCATAGAGTCACACTTAACCACGGCGTAATAATAACGAAGCCTTTGTAACTGATAAGCACGGAGTGCTTTGGAATTATAATCAACACCGTCGTCTTCCTCATACAAGCTCTTGGTTGCCTTTTCAATATCCATGTCTTCATCGTCAGTCTCAGAGTCTTCACCTGCCGAATCAGCTCTCTTCTGGGTGTTGCTGCTTGCATCTTTGAAAAGCTCTCTAGAAGGACCTTCTTGCTCTTCTTGTTGCATCTTTTGCTTTCCAAAATCAGATGGATACACAGAAACAGACAAAATCCGGCCACCTTCAGGAACAAAACTCGAAAAAGCGGCATACAGATCTGTGGAATTAACATGATCCCAATCTAAATTGACAACGGCAAAACTGGGTGTTGGAGATCCTTCTGGGGCGTCTTCTTGCTCGAGTTCAATCTCCGACTCAACATCCAGATCATCTTCATCTTCTGAGCTCGACTCAGAAAGACCAACACCTCTGGCTCTATCCAGAATTGAACCTGTATCTTCACCTTCTTCGCTGCTTTCCTCCTCGCTGCTTTCCGCCTCGCTTTCCTGTTGGCCTTCTCTTATATAGTATTTGTCAAAGTCGTCGTTTTTCTCTTTCTTCAACTTTCTGCCATACCGATCAACTTTAGCTGTGGACTTCTCCAGATCCAGGTCGCTCTTAGAAAACCGATCATCTACTTTCACCTTGAGATCCTTCTTCTTGGGAGTCTTGTACCGAGGATCACTGTAAACCCCGGAGAATCTGGAGTCTTCCATCACCTCTGTTTCCGGCACTACTCTATCATTTTTGGACATTTTTTCACCGTTTTTTCGGTCTTTTCGCTTATTTCTACCATTACTCATAACGGGTGCCAGTACTTGAGCTTCTCTCAGAAGATATCTGACGCTATATATCCGTCTATTAGCCTCCTTTCTTGAAAATCATCTCAAAGCTTCAGATAAAAAAAATTAAAAAAAAGCTTCGAACATTCCGCCAATCTTAAACACGGGCAAATAACCCCATACTTTTTGTACAGGCAAACTTTAACCGATCAACAGATAGAAGAAATTAAGGCTGCAGCTGTTTAAGCAGTTCATCTCAAGCCCGCCAACTTTTCAAGTTAATAGAGCAATTCCACCGTGATCACATAGCTGAATCAAATCCGTGGCTGTGCTTCCAAAATGGGCCAGAATTTGGGCTCAGAAACCAGAGAGATTGACTCAGAAACAAAGTTTGTGGACAGAAAACTTTCACGTAAAGCACTTGAGCGCAGATTTGTCAGAGATGCCACCAGAAAGTACAAAGGCATCGAACTGATGATGCTCAAGAACAATCTCAAACTTGATGAGCTGTCTGCAGTCGAAAAACTGGACAGAAAACAGCTTTTTGACCTCATAGAGCTGCCCAACGACTTGCCTGTTGCTGATATATTATTCAAATCTCTGAAGATGCTGTCTTTTTTTCCCAATCTAAAACAAATCAGTGACAATCCGCAGTTATTGCAAGATGAGACTATCGAAATAGCTGGTCTGATAAAAGCTATGACAATTCTGGACCTGGAGAAGTATTCCGAGCTGTTTTCTAACAATATAAGGTTCTTTTCCATGATTATTTTCCTCTCATTCAGTTATGAACCGTCAAAGGAACAAAATGACGCTGATCCAAAATACGACGAGAATGAGCTTGTTGATGTGGTTATGGTAAGCGATACCATTCAATGGAGTCTTGTTCCCACAGTACAGGCTTTTGATGGAATAGAAATAACGCAGCACCCGCTAGAATCAAAAAAGCTGGTGACAGTCATTACATTTTTGTTGGTTATTTCTGAGGTTTCAATAGACAAGTATAGCGTCATTCCACTAGCACAGCAGTTTGATTTTTCATCAAAGAACTTAGCCAAATATCAAACCAAGGCCATGAACTTGTTGAGATCGTTCGGCGTCGACATTCTATCTAAAGATGTCACGTTTTCACTGTTTGAGCGCATAACTGGATCATCACGACAGAATGGAACTATGCCGTTCTTGCTAACTCCTCTTCATTACTATTTAAACTCTGTATTATATGATGCCCAAAGCATAGCGGGTGTCGATCGTCTAAAAACGGGATTCCAGGAGTCACGTATACTAACGAAACCAATGCTTTCACAACTTGCGACCTTTCTTCCTTCAGATCTGGTATTCACAAGGCTTCGAAAGTTATATGTTGGATCTGAATCAGGTTTTTCCATGCGCTCTATGGAATCAAAGATCTTCAAATGGAACGCACCAACTATAATACTTCTTTCAGGGAGACTTCTGGATGGTGAATCGGCAACTAAAAATAAAAAATTCGCCACGTTCAAGTCCGAGTATCCAAAGTTCCATCCTTCAAATCCCAACTCACCCTCTCTTTCTTTCACTGATGAAGAATTGAAACATCCAGTTACGTTTATGGCGTATGTGAGTCGTCCCTGGAAAATTACCAATGGTGAGTGCTTTGGAAATGGTGAAAGTTTTCTTGCGCAACTAGCTCCTCGTCAAATTCTCTTCAACAGTTCTGGGAACGCGTCGGATTATGTATACTTTAGCACCGTTGGAGGTGGATTTGGACTTGGGAGCAAGCCTCCCCGGGTGAAAAACAATATTAAACTGTACAAACCAGGAGAGGTTTCTTTAACAGTCGAAGCGGGGATGGAAGTTGCAAACTTCAGACACCTGGCTATACCAGGAACTTTCGCACCTGGTTCCATTTTCAATGAAGAAGAATCAATCCCGGAATATGAATTGAACTTTCAAATAACAAATCTTGAAGTATGGGGTTGTGGCTCGGAGAAGGAGCTGCTCGAACAAAAGAAACAATGGGAATGGGAACATAGAGAGGCAGAAGCCCGTCAAAAGCTGAACTCGATGAATTGGGACGATGGAAAAGCTTTGCTTGAGATGGCTGGTATGATTGGAGGAGGAAGAGATTCAGGTGGAAGTGTCTAGCCCTATATAATTACATACCTCAAACTATTTTCCTTTTTTGACCAACTTCTTCTTAATGTGTTTCTTCAGTTTGACCTTCCTCTTTTCTCTTGCAGCCTCTTTGACTAATTTCTTCCGTTCTCTTTTTTCATCCTTTTGCTCGTATTTCTTCCCTTTAGGTTGGGAGATCCTGTCTTCAAATTCTTCACGTTCTCCATCAGTTTCATTTTCAGTTTCAGTTTCGGTTTCACTCTCAGTCTCAGCTATATCTTGATCGGAATCATTTTCGTGGCCTAAGTCAGATTTCACAAGCTCTCTTAATGTGTCAATATCCCCATTTCTAAACTTTTCAAAATCCCGTTCTTCTAGATGATTCAGCGAACTCACTAAATACAGCGATCTGAAAACATCGTCTTCTTGATCCTGATCAGTATCTTGCTCAGATTTGAGAGGCAAAGAATTGAGATAAGTGTTGAGCACTTCAAATGACTCAGCCTCTGCAGAAGCAGAGGCTGTTATTTCTTTCCAAGGTAATAAGATGAACTGAAATATCAGTCTCTCAGAATAGACATTAATCTTTTTTGCTCTTGAAAAGAAATCGTTAACGTTCTTGATATCCATACGGAGAAAATCCATAGACATCTGATGATCTGGTTCAACAGATTGTGAAACGTCAAATATATACAAGTCGTCATTATGAACTATGGAATTGTACTCGCTCAAGTCCGCATGTATCAACCTGCATTTTTGAAATAGCCATCTCGTGTATATCAAAGTCTTATGATAATATAACACAATTTCATCCACATCTTTGAACTCATAGTCCTTCAACTTTGGAGACGGATCACCATCTGTTTTTCCAAGAAACTCCATGACTAATACATGTGATTTCAGATCAATTGGTTCAGGGGACGGAATCCCACTGGAATGCAGTCTTTTCAAGTTTCTGAACTCCTTCTCTGCCCATAATTTCACCATTTTTCTGGGGTTAGACTGGTTCCTAGCATTTCTAAAGCGAAACTCCCCATCAACATACCGCTCACGGTCTCTAAATACAAGAATCGAAGTCTTATAGATCTTCACAGCAAATTCTCTACCTGTAGTCTCATTAACAGCGTGATATACATTGGCTTCTTTTCCAGTAGATATACAGCCGTTGATCTTCGTAATCGTCCCATTTTTAAACAGCTTAGAAAGAAAATTAAGCGTACGTGGATCCAAAACTTGTTCAACTGTCGCTCTTTCAGCTTTATCTCTAGTAACTCTATGTTTAGCAAACAGATACTTATCAAGATTGATCTGGTTCGAGTACTTCTCTAAAAGATCTGTTTTCTCTCTGAGAACTTGTTGAGAACTTGATCCATTCAAAGGCTGCTGATCTAAATCTGAGTCTATATCTGAGCTGGAGTAGCTTAGGCTATCATGATTTTTATCAGAAATATCCACCGCTTTCAAATCTTGAGCCAGATCTGCTTCGTCAGAGTCACTCATGGTAGCCTCTGAACCGATGAACGTGGGCTTAACCTGTATAAACTAACCCAGGCTAGCTCTTTATCCCACTTTATATGTAAAGATAGCTAGAAAATTTTAGTGGACACGAACTTATTCTGACAGACACTACGAGTTTTGCTCTAAACGAGACAAAATTTATTTGACGTTAAACGTATGGTTGACATAGCACAAAAGAGCAGGATAACCACTCTGGATTATGAGCAGGTGGACCTGAAACTAGTTGGAGCCAAAGAAGAATACTGAAGATATTATAAAACATGGGAATAAGCGCGGTTTTGCCGAAAGTAAGTGTGTCTTATGAAACATATTAAGTATGGAAAAGTTGGATCTGAACAGAACATTGACACTAACCCTCAATCTATTCCTATAGAAGTTCTTTTGGATACTCCCCCTATACACCGGAGTGGAGCTAATTTTGTTTTACGCCATCATCAACAAGATGTGCGGAGTGTATGGACTTTTATCCATCATTACAGGACATCCTATTGACTTAGTACAATGGTCATACTACCTTTCATCCACAGTGATACTGATATTTTACATCAGTGGATTGAGGAACGTTTCCAATCCGACCATGAACAAATTCTCAGCAGTTGTGATGCTATATGTGCTGGATACCGTTATAGGATGCATGTTCACAGCATATTTTGTTTGGTTTTGGTTTGCTGAGCAGAGTAAGGATGATCCTACCGGGAGTGCAACAACAGCAAAAACCGTATCATCACTTGTTGTAAGAGCCGTTAGTTCTTCTTCCAAAAACTTGGAATCACAGTCCGCGTCTGAAACTTACGAGCTGTTTATGACTGCATCGTTGACACTGCTCACCACTTTGGCCAGAGTTTACTTCACATTGGTGATGTTATCATTTTTCCGAGCAATGTGTGCTGCTGCAAAGTATGATTCGAGATTCCGCATAAGTAGCGCAGTTTCTGCAAGTGCGGGCCGTGCTTCCCGCTTTCTGACACGTCTGGAAGTCCGCTCATATCAGATTTTGAACAAGGTTTTGTGAAATTGTGCTATTCATTCAGCACCTCGTAGACAGCACCAGGGTGGGTCCGATGCTGTGCCCACCAACATAATTAATATTTTATATATAATCATTCACCACAGAGCATGAATGCTGAGCTGGTCCGCATGCCGTCGATCCGTTTGTTCCTGCAGACGGTAATGCGCCGCCCCACATTCACATAATGCCCCTGCCTTGGTTATCTGACACCGCCTTGTTTTGCTAAATGCAAAAAGCAATAAAACGAAATTTTTTATCTTGCTTGTATTAGTTGTTATTTGCCTCTTGTCATTGGAGGCTATTCCAGTTTACTATTGATCAACAGTCAACCCTCTTCGGCTCATAGTTTCACTTTGGAGATACATCAGGGCTCGTTCAGTGAGTGTCAGTTGCTACGCACGGCTATCCGAGGTTGGTTTTGTGGTGATACGTGCTGGAAAAGAGCCTGGGCTTGTTTCACCAAGTGACGGCAATTCAGAGCACTTCGGAAGGCCCATAGCGGCCTTTACTTTCAAACTTAGTGCCAAGAAACCTATTTTACGCTCTATGACTTCTGTGGTTGCTCCCAATATGTCATCTGACCGGCCGATTGTCAGCCATGAGAAGAAACTTGTTGATGAAGTGGATGCTTCTGTCGAGTTGGAGAGCCCACAATCGCAGCCCAGCGAACGGACAACGGCAGGAGGCCAAATCCAGGACCTGATTTCTCTTGAGAAGTCGAAGGAGAGACTGGATGATGTGGAAGATCCAGAGAAGCAGCAGGAGAGACTGGATGACGTGGAAGATCCAGAGAAGCAGCAGGAACAACAACTTCAACAAACAACCGCTTCTTCCACAGTAAAGGATGGCTCTGATAAAGGGAAAACCCAGTCTACGTCATTCATCCATAAGCTCTACTCCATGTTGGAAGATCACACTCTGGATCATTTAATATGGTGGCATGCCAACCAAGCATCTTTTTATGTGATTCCGACCGAAGAGTTTTCCAAAATGCTGAGTAACTACTTCAAACATGCAAATATTGCATCATTTATTCGGCAACTGAACATGTATGGGTTCCACAAGGTGAATGATTCCTACAATGCGGGTGAGCCAACAGGTGTGAATTCGGGGCCGACAACACCCAATCAGAGCGCTGACGCCGCTGTGTCGTCTAGAAAGGGTTCTAACTCGTCTTCTCAAGGAAATTCTCTGGTTTGGGAATTCAAGCACTCTTCAGGAGCATTTAAACAAGGAAATCTTGAAGGACTAAACCAGATTAAGAGAAGATCGTTCAAGAATGTTGCTTCTCAAAAAGAGGTTCATAGCCTGAAAACTCCTGCTTCCCAACAGTATATTGGCACTGCAATACCATCTACAGCTGCTACTACTAGTAGCAAGCCTGTGGGACAGCCTATGACTGGTCATCAAAGCTCTGTGAATGAGGTTCAAAATTACACCCCGTATAGATACCAGAACCCAAATAGCCCTGGAGACTTTGTCGATTCTTCTGTACAGGAGGAGATTGAAATGAAGGCAAGGCTGACTAACTCTTATCTTCAACAGCAGATGGTATCTTCTATACAACACCAACACTCGCAGGGTGTGCAAAAAGATGGGAAATTCTTGGAACTTGCCGGGCAATACAACGATTTGCTAAAGCACTATGATATGCTGAACTACAAGTATGAAGTAATAAAGGATGAGCTATCGAAGAACAACTATGACTCCGTCTCATTATTAGATGTACTCAAGGATTTTATTACTGTTGTTTCAAGCGGTCAAAAGAACACAGAACAACAAAGTGAACAGAATTTCGCCGGATTATTTCAAGATCTCGAACGCTTCAAATGTAATATTTTGCAAAGATCTGCAGCAAGGGACATGGCCTTAAAACAGGCATCAAACGGGCCTGGATGTTATCATGATATTAATGGTGCATACTATCCAGAAATTGGTGTACCCCTTCTTGTACCTCCTTCATCGGCTCATACATCGTTTTCCCAACACCAACCGATTTTACCACCCCAGCATCATTTATCAACATCCACTATTCACCAGCCATTCGGTCAAGAACAAGCTCCATTATTACACAAAGATATCCGTTATAGTGTGTCATCCAACAAATCACGAAACCTGTCAGTGTTTGACCCATTACAACCCGTTGCACCGCCATTGATACCGCCTGGAGTTCATTCTACAGTTGCTAATGAGCAACATCCACCTCAGAATTTCCAGGACATTGAGCATCCAATTCCTACCCCTCAACATCAACTGCGCAGAGATTCTCCTCAACCATCTCAACTTGCTTTTTCTGGATCTCCAAACCCAATAAGGAGATACTCCCCAAGTTTTTCTGCTAACCAGCAACAAACCCATCCGGGAAGCTTATTAGGCCAGCAGCATACAACACCACAACAACCGCAGGTGATTCAAAGCTTATCAAATCAATCGATGGAGACCACAAAAACTAGATCATCGTCTACAAACTCGCAGTCTTTTTATGGAACATCAACTGGGCAGCCAAATCAACCTCCACAAACGCCATCATCCCAACCCAATAATTCACAACAACAACCTTCTTCACAACAACAACCTTCTTCACAACAACAACCTTCTTCACAAACACAACCAAATGCTGCACCTATAAGAAGAGGCGCCTCATTGGCTAGTTCTCAAAACCCTGGTTCTCATGATGAAAAACGATCATCCTTAGGAAGATTATATTCAATGAACAATCCTCCGCGATCGATCCCCGGCCAAGTTCCACATCCACCTGCATTTGATAATGGCACTAACACCAGTGGCCAGCAACCATTGGATGTGCATGCACATCCTCCGTTGAATCCACAAATATCCAACTATTTTAGTTCTCATGTTTCAGGATTAACCTCCACAACTAACCCAAATGTTACATACCAACAACGAACCAACTCGCTGGGTTCCTCGAGCTCGAACCCCCCATCGGCTTCTGCAGCAACAGGAAACTCGTCAAATACTGTTTATTCGTTGCTTAATCCCAACAATGCTCCATCGTCAGGTGGAGTCAAAAGAGAGATGGAACCTTTGGACCACGGATCGAAACGTGGTAAAGCATGATGAATTGTACTATATACAGAGAGAATTCAAAGATTAACTATGATCGATTTGCTTTACGTCTTGGTGGTTGCCTTGAATGGATTCATGCCTGTTTCTTGCTTCACCAAGTTTAGCAAAATAACTTATTCCGCTTAGACACTGAATTGTTTCAACCAACAGGGAGTATTCACCATACTTGCCGTCAGCAATTGATATTCCTACACTCTTTATTCGGTCCTTCTCAAACTCACCTTGGTACTGAACTTGAAGCTTTCCTCTGTTGGTTAGCACAAAATCGTCAAGTTGAATGAACACGTCTTGCCATTTAGCAGCTGTATTCTTTGTCAATTCGGACTGTTGAGGAAGAAATAACCGATGCTGATAAAGATCAGTTCTGGACATAGTGTCAGTTTGTATATTAACCATAAACTTGCGAGATGGAGTATTGTTTTTCACTTTTAAGTAGAGTACCTGGAATGGAGAGAAGTCCCACCAAAAGTTTGTAAACCGCTCAGAGAGGTAGAACAGCCGGAACTGATCCGAGTTTGTCGCCTTTTGTCTGTTCTTCGTCTTGAACATAGACCATCCAGACTTTTTGATCTTTGGGTCATTCGGAAGGTTTATATTCAGGTTTCCATGAAAGTTGGCCACCAACCGGCCTGTTTCCGCATTTCTTACTGGTTCAAAATGAACTGTTGAAAAACCACCAAGAGACTCGTCAGAGGTGGTTTGGATTCTGTCAAAAGTGGAAACGGCTGTGAAGTCCAGCAGCTTCAGCTTCGACGGCTGTTCGGGCGCCGTAAGGTACTTTTTGATGAAACGCTTCAGCATGGCGGCAGTGGTGGTGTCTTCCAGCTGACTTGCTAGTCAACAGTACCACGGTGAATTATCTCACTTTATTTTCCAGCCTGCCTTTTTGAGAATGGGTTCTGGTGTGGGGGGTGGGCACCGCCGATATATTTTTGTTTATTAAACGAATCAACAAACATGAACGGTGACGGTAAGCTCGTGTTCTCCGCTCCAGCCTGCAATGATTGCATCGCACAAGAGGATCAGCAAGCGACACAGGACCATCCTGCGGTCCAAGCTGAACGTGAAGCTGAAGAAAAAAAACCTGGACCTGATCATGTATTTGAACTATCTCCGCTTCATCAATGGAATTCTGAAACGTTCTAATCAGCTGTGTAATCAGGATGCCAGTTCAGAGATTCTTTCAAAACACATGGAGGACGCAGGACTCGAGACAATGAAGAGGTTCAAGGGCTGATCACTCGTAGAAGAAGGCGTTCATATGGGGCTTTTTGAGAATGGCTATATTTTCGATTGCCAGGACAGGATTGTGTTTGAATTGGACGAATAATCCTTGCAATTGTGCCGTGCTAACATAAGGCATCTCCAACTCATGGAGCCTCTGCAGGAAGAGGTCTGCCTTGTCGTTCTCATCGGTATAGAATCTCAAAAACATTTGCCGGATCTGGTAGTCGCTAGCGTTATCAATTAGAACCTTATAATCTATACGGCCCGGCCTCATTAGGGCTGGGTCCAATCTTTCAGGATGGTTTGTTGTCATGAAAGTGAGCACTTCGTCTGCCGACGTAACACCGTCCAACGCATTAAGCAGTCCGCTGAAAGTGACTCCTGCTATATATCCCTGTTCCTTGTTGACTTCTCTATTAATAAAAGCAGCATCAATATCTTCCAGCAGTAAAATAGTTCTCTCAGGGATATTGTTCATTAAATATGATAACCTATCATCTGTTAGATTGGGCTCACTGATATTCAAAATTGCAATATTATAGTCCAGTTCTCCCGCTAGAGCCTGAATGAAGCTGGTTTTACCCGATCCTGGCGGCCCATACAACAAATATCCTCTTCTATAAGGTATTCCACGGTCATGGTACCATTTTCCTGAAGACAAAAATTCCTTAATGTCAGTAATAATACTCTCTTTAATTCCATCGTCGAGAATCACAGATTCAACCAGTCTCTTTCGACGTGGTTGTCCAAACGGCCTCCATTCCTGTCCCCATGACTTGAACAGAACAGTTTTGCCCTCTGCTAGCTTCATAGCCATCTCACGAGCTTCTTCTAAAATAGAGGCCAATAGATATCTATCTCTATATAACGTCTTTAATGTGACTGTCTCTAAAGGTATTCCTGACGAGTGGATTCTCTCCGACCGTTCCCTGGTTACATAGAACCATGCTCCCTGATACTTGAACAGGTGATTGCCCGGTCCTGGCACAAACGAAAACCCCGTTGATATAGAACCATTTGAATGCTGAATGAACTTGGTCTGTACACTCAAATGTCTCGATTTTGTCTGCTTGTATCTCGACATCCAGTCAAGAAACCAACTGTACGACTTATCGCTATTTCGTATCTCGAGGTCAACTAATAGCGTGCGATAACCCACCGATGCTAATGATGCTACAGACTTTCTAGCAACTGCTAAACATGCTCCAAGAACCATCAACCCTCCACCGGCTGCAAAATAGGGATTGGACGCAATAATGTCGGAGAACGAGTTCAATGGCAACGGAGCATCCTGTTTGACATCGGCAGTGCCGGCGATCGGCTCTACGGGCTTCATTCTTGTGTGTTTGAGTAACAATAAACAGCTTATACCAGCATACCCTACTAACGAGGTTAACAAATGAGCTGAACAAGATAAAATATTCAAGTGATCGACCCGTCGATCGACCCGGCTTAACTGTGCTAAGATTAACAAATGAGATGGCAAAAACAACTACTCAAGACATCAGCCTTCTTTAAACTATTAGATACAGCTCCCTACTACTCTGTTCCCTTATTAATATCACGTGTTATGGATCCACCGGCCTATTCTGAACAAGAAGGTGTCGGAAATCCGTCCGTTGAACCGTTGAACAGAGAACAACATGAACGCGATGAGCTTTATCCCAGTCATAACCAACAACTGGATCAAATAGATGACGATGACCTGGAGATGGCCGATATAGAAGACGACGTTTCCACAAGCTCCAGTGAATCAAGAAATCCCTTTTTTGAGCACTTGGCTCCTAAACTGCCCGAAAGAAAGTACAATTTCCGTGATTCACGGTTCTTCAAGACTTTGGAAAGAATCTTGGATGATCTTCGAAATGACCCTTATTTCCTTTATAGTAACTTGAGCTCTACTGAGGGCTATGGAAAGGGTATATTAGACGAAGAGCCTGTGTTTTACGCTGAACGACTTAGTGCATTTATTAAGAACTCCGTTAACAAGTATCAGACTTTGATAGTTCATTCAAATTTGGAATTTGTTAGTGGACCGAGTCCACCTGTCAAATTGGAAAACAATAAGAGCTTGTGGACAATTAAAGGACTCATTGTACCAACTTCACAGATGACAATGCCTGATCATCCATTATTACATTTCCTAATCAAAATCAAAGGTGTTGAAGTTTCCCAAAAGCAGAAGCATAAATTCTTTAGATTCTCCGATAACGAGCTTTTCCCTGATGATTATAAAGACTTGATATTGGATTCTCAAGGTATTATTGATTCAACAACCACTGCCGAAAATGAAGAACAACAGTACTATAATGATGTGTTACTTCACTCCTTACCCAAAATCGTCGATAGCTCAAACTTTGTTTGCGAGAAAACAGGAACTATAATGAGAGTAGAAGTCTATCAGCCTGTTCTTGGCCCCCATGAATTAAAGCAATTTGAAAGTGACGAAATCCACTTCAGAGTATCCAAATACTTATCTCAACTCTCAGATCAATCTCAAACTGATAACTTTCCTATACCATCAACACTTGATTGCTTAAACACTCTATTTAAAGTTCTCAAAGGTCCTTTGAATTATCTCGATGTTGATGATATTAAGACTTTAAAACCAAACAATTCAGTTGTATTGAACCTTCATCTGGATCTGGATTTACTGCCGGAAAAGTTATTCTTCAGACGTATTAATGACGAACTCCAGCCTCCAAAGTTCCGTGATTTGAAGGAGTACACCCAAATTGGCTGTGATTATTATATTAGAGCTTTGACTGAAGTGATCTATTTAGGATCAATCTTCTCGTCAAATTCTAAAGAATACTTCAAGTTGAGATTAAACTTCACTTTTGACTTGCAACAAGTGTTCCAGGTCTTCGATGAACCTGATCTCTCTCAACAACTTCAGTATTGGGACAAATTTCAATACGCTCCATGTTTAACAGTTCTCAGCATATGTCCTTATTATCCAGACAATTTGATTATAGATGCCTATTCAACCTTATCCGAATTGAATCCAGATAACATCCCAGAATATTTTGATGCTCTAGTATATTGTGCAACCTCTAGACAAAGCAATGACTTATCAATGTATGTCGCAACTCTAAGATCTCAAGGTCTTATTGGATATCAGGAATTGAAAAATAACTTTCAGAAGTTTGGATTCGATATTTCTGATCCCTCTGTTGCTAGATCGTTGACCGATGATCAACTCATCATTGCTTATAAAAACAATTTAGTTTTGTCTTCTTCCAAGCATGAAAGATCATCTCTGAGAGAAGCTTTGGAGAAAATCGGGAATTATAGAGAAAGCCCAGCTCTAAAGAGTTTTATGAACACAGAACCTTTATTCGATGTGTCTGATGCTTATGATTGTCTTGAAACAAATCCCAATGTGGATGATGATATATTAATAACTGCTTATCAATTGAAGGCCGAAGACTCTAATTATAGCAACTCACTTTATGCTAGAGCTCTAGCAACGGTAGCAATGCAAAGAAAGAGTATGCTTCTTTTGAGTTTCATCAGCTCCAATCTTCCTCAATTTTCCACCAGAGCACCATCTTTGGAGGAAGCTTATAAGGAAATAGGCTGTGATTCTTATGCGGATGACTCATCAATCATTAGAATCTTCCAAGAGCGAGTGAACAAGGAGTTAAATGTCAACTTTCCTGATATTTGGAATTGCCTCAAAGTGGTCGGCGAAACAAGAAAATCAAAGTTAATTGAAGGGTTTCTAACTTCTGGCATTGTTGATTCCAGACTGCTTTCGGTAGAGATGACCCCAGCAGGTCTGAACAACATTGGTAACACATGTTATTTGAACTCGTTGTTGCAATATTACTTTGTTATTGAACCTTTGAGAACTCTCGTTTTGAACTTTGATAAAACCTTGGACAGGGAAAACATTGAAAGCAGTGAGCATTTCAAGATTCGCAGAATTGGAGGCCGAACTGTGGGTTTCAAAGAAATAGAAAGATCGTATCAGTTTATGTATCAGTTGCGTGATCTTTATTATAAACTGATCCATGAAAATAAGCGATGTGTTCAGCCTACTAAAGAACTAGCTTATTTAGCATTCAGTCCTGTTAGTGACGAAGTCGAATTTGCATACAGTCAGCCGAAAGATGTTGACTTGGATTCTGATGTCTCAATGTCTGATAAACAGAGCGGAGACGTGGGGGTTGATGATGTGGTTAGCGAACATGATATGGAAGAAATCTCTGATGATGTGGATGGTGCTGAGAAGGAGGTCATAGATCTTACACTAGAAGATGCTAAGAGTAACCGGCCTCTTATAGAAGATGAAGAAGATGCTTCTGTGTCTATGAAATCTGCAGCTACTGCGAAAATTAGTTCTGATCAAATGGAAAATGCAATCGAAATAGGAAGACAGCAAGATGTCACAGAATGCATTGAGAATGTTTTGTTAGAAATTGAAAGTGCCCTAGAGCCGGATGAACTCGATTCCGATAACGAACAGGTTGATATTGTAAAGAAGTTGTTTTATGGTAAAACAACGCAAACGCTGATTCCTGTTGATTCTACAACAAAGGAGGAAATTGAATCAGCTAAACCTCGTACTAAGCAGGAAAGATTTTTGAATCTTATTGTCAATATTGGAGATCATCCAAAGGATATATACGATGCTCTTGATACCTACTTCACTGAGGATCTTCTTCAGTTGGATAATGAGGAAGTCAAAAGATCGCTAACCATCACCTCGCTTCCTAATATTTTGCAAATTCAAATTCAGAGAGTTCAGTTTGATAGAGAAAGACTGATTCCGGTCAAGTCAATTGAACCTCTACCATTTAAGGAAAACCTCTATATGGATCGTTACATGGAAACCACTGACTCCGAGTTGATTTCAAAAAGAAAAGAGGTGTTTCACTGGAAACATAGAATTGCTGAACTGAATGATCGCAAGAAGTTCATCAAAACACCAAATGAACAAGGTTTGTCCATTAGAGATGCGTTGGACTCAACAAGACAATTTCTAAAGTCTCAAGTGTTGAATGACATTGGTCTTCTTATAGATAGTGATATCTTTGAAGCTCTCAATTCTCAAATTGAGTCTTTTGACAAAGAAATTGCCGCGATTGACGCTGAAATTACTCAACTCCAATCTTGTATCTCTGTACAATTCCAAGATATGACAAATATTGGATATTCTGTTTTTGCCATTTTCATTCACAGGGGTCAAGCATCATATGGCCATTACTGGATATACATCAAAGATCCAAAGTCAAATCTTTATCGTAAATACAACGATGAAATTGTCAGTGAAGTGACTATCGATGAGGTTTTGAATTTCAGCGAGTCCAACAGTGCCACCCCATATTACCTGGTGTTCGTTAAAGATGAGTTGATTGACATGATTCAGCCATTAAACCGAGATATTTTGCAAGAAATCGCACCATTAGTTCCAGTTTGACTTAGCCCTCTTATTTAACGCTCATGAGAGCCTGATCTATGTCTCTAATTATATCCTCAAAATCTTCACAACCGATACTGAATCTTAAAAGGCTGCTTTTATTTGAAGCGGCATTCTCGCTGACAAAGTTTGGGTTTTTGGATGTTAGTTCAACCAATGTTTCACCACCTTCCATGTTGGGGTTATTACTTAAGAAGTTGAACCTCTGTAAAATCGACTCTGCCATTTTTCGATTTTTGAACTCTAACGCTAGAACAGGGTTGTAGTAACCATTTAATTGGTCTTTGACGAATTGATTTGTTTGAAGGGATGAGTGATGGATTTTTGAGATGATAGACCCATATTTAGCCATATTTGCCCTGAGGAAGTTAATCACCTTTTCGGTGTTTTGACATTGGGTCAAAATTCTCATTTTATAGGTACGTAACGATCTCAGAAGCAAGAAGGAATCAAAGTTTGCAATGTTGGTTCCAAGTGACATTCTTTCATTTTGTAAGTTCAATTTATCGTCTCGACTTCTGCTTATGACAAAACCTGCACTTAAATCAGAAACCCCTGCCAGATACTTCACAGCAGAATAAACCACATAGTCGGCGTCAAACTTGAAAGGGAACTGCAAAGGAGGCGGAGCCAAAGTAGAATCCACCAGTAGGTAGGATTGTCTTTCATGAGCGAGTTTTGAGTACTTTTCGATATCAAGGAGATATCCTTCAGGGTTCATTGGGGACTCAATCAAGATTACAGATTTAGGAGGAAGCAGATGAGTTTCCTCTAAAGATAGCTTTTCCAAACCGGTCAATTTTGACAAGAGAGAGATAACTCGATGCGATCCCTGAAACCCAGAGTTATTAATGCAGATTTTGGGCGGATTCAAATAAGACAAGATCCCCATTATGGCAGAGGTACCAGAACTGTAGATAGTTGCAAAGCCATCTGTTATGTTTTCAAGGATCTTTTCAATTTTCTCTGAGTTTGGATGATTCTTCTTAGAGTGAGTGAAATTCTCCAATACATACGAATTGGCAGAGGATTGCTGTAATGGATCTTGGTAAGTCGGATAATAAGGCAGCTGCCTTTTTGATTTCTCTAAGGAAGATGTTCTGGTATGTGCTTGAGCAGCATTTTCGCGTAGATTCCACTCGGAATTGATTGGTTGAGGATCATTCGAATAAGGAGGGTTTTGTTGAGCCATAAACGAACTCAGTAAAGACGAGTAATTATCGTCGGAATGGATTAATCGAGTATTGAAACCAATGCTCTGATTATTAAAGATATCATCGAAAGCAAGATCAAGTCCTGTAGTGGAAGAGATCTCTAAAGGTGTTGGAACTGGTGATAGAGCACGAGATGCCATATGAGAAGTTTCAGAAACACTGACAGAAATTTGACCTCTACTTGAAGGAGAGTTAGACGAGACAGGAGTGACCTCAGAGAACTGTGTTTCAGATTGCAACATACGCCCCTTTACAATTGAGTTTCTCTTCTTGAACGAATGTAACATACCTTCACTAAGTTTGAAAGAAGCCTCATCATGACCAAACTGCTTCAAATACCGAACAAACAAGCTCCTTATCAACTGATTAGTAATTCTGAAGTTGGGATCAGACATACAAAGGTTATCCAAGTGCTGTTCCACTGCCTCTGTAACTTCTGGATAACGAAGCACAGGTCTTCTTCGATAAGCATGAAGAGTTGGACTATTGTGAATTTGACTTCTGAGAGAAGATTGTTTAGCCACCCAGTTTGAAAGAGTTCCCTGGCTGATAGCAAAGCGCGCTTCCCTTTGAAAGTGAGTAAGAGCTTCCTTCTGGTGTTTTTGAGGGGGTCCCTGAAGAAAGTCTAGAACTTCGATCTTTTCCTGTAAAGTAGCTCTTGGAAGTCCTTTTGACCGGTGATGAAGGGAGACAGCTGGCGCATTTATAGGAGACTGCAAAATATGTGACATGGTACTGCCTTTGGTTAGAACAATGCGGAGGAAGAGAGAAAGAGGGATCCACTTAACGAATCTGAATGATTATTTATCCCTCTTTGTTTTTTGGTAGATTAGATTTGAGAGGTTTCTTTTCAAACACTTGAATTTATTTAGAAAGAGAACCACTGGGTCGTGCACCGATAACCAAAATACCACCAAGCTAGATATACAGGGGGGGAACAAGAGGAGGAAATTTGGATGAAGAAAAGTTTAGGATAACAAATTGAACACCTAGAGGATTGTATCGTGAAGACGTGGAATTGAGGCAAGTTAGAAGTGGGCGTTGAGAGGATATAGCCACTGCTGTCTAGTAATAGCGCAAGAGAAGTACGGGTTTGAAAACAGCGACGAATAACAACGTCTACAGGCTTTGTGAGCCAAGAACACATTGAGATAAAGACAGTGACGAAAAGCCAAGCAATTGATGTCGTCGGGGCTTTCGAGACGTCGTGGCGGAAAACAGGCCAGTAGTACAGAAGATTATGCTTCTGGAGCGGACGAGGGTTCGGATCACAAGATTGCGTATGATCCGGATGATCTTGTGGAGAAGAGTAAGGGACAGAACTGTCCATTATTGACATTAATGGAGGAGGTGCTTTTGATAGGGTTGAAAGACAAGGAGGGGTATCTTTCGTTCTGGAATGATAATATCTCATATGCTCTGCGTGGATTGATTATCCTAGAGCTTGCGTTCAGAGGTAAGATTCGGATGGTTAATGACCCTGCCAGAAGACGGTTTGAATTTGCAGATCGATTAATTGAGTGTATCGATGGATCATTAACTGGAGAAACATTGTTAGATGAGGCATTGAAGTTGATTAAAGGGGATGCACAGCATTTAAGTGTTTCAAACTGGATTGATTTATTGTCTGGGGAAACGTGGAACTTGATGAAGATAAACTACCAACTTAAACAGGTTCGAGAGAGATTGGCCAAGGGCCTTGTTGACAAAGGGATCCTCAAGACGGAGCGCAAGAACTTTTTGCTTTTTGATATGGCGACACATCCAATTCAAGACCTTGCTCCAAAACGGAACGTCACTGCTAGAATCTTGAGTATATTGACCAACCGAAACTTCATATTAGAGTACGATGAAAAGTACTTTCCACAATCAACTAGTTTCAAATATCTTAGAACCATCTGCTTGGTGACTGGATGCTGTGCTGCTAATGTTTTGGAAAACATTTTGATGGATCTCAGCTTTGAAAGTAGAGACAATGCATTCATTAGAGCCGATGAAATCCTTAATCAGTTCAGCGAGTTTCCTTTCACCAGCAAGCCTAGCACAGTTAGTATTGGACTGAATTTGTTTGCTGAGGTATCTAAAGAAATTGAACAAGAAAAGCCTGATGATCTCACACTCGAGGTGATTGCCGCAGTCATCAGCGTCTTTAGCAAGATGGATTCTATCATCTAGGGCTCTTTTATAGATAGAGTCATTGATTGTTATTCACATGTAGTTCCAGAACGTGGCTGCTAATTACAGACACTGGTGTGTAAGTGGCACTTTGTATCCAAGTATGCGAAAACAGACGCCGTATATTGCACATCCGTCAAGACGTGAGCTGCGTAGATACACACGGAACAGGCTGTGTAATATTCGTGGATTGGGGCTGACTAAGCAAGCAGCTCAAATAAGTTAATTCAACTGGCCCGAAAAATCCCTTCTGTATGTGGAGTATGGAGCGCAATGCTTTCAAGACGCCTGCTCAGCACCACCAGAAACATACAGACCAAAGCGAAGATGGAGTTCTTAGTTGTAGTATACGACAAGCCTGGCGCAGTAAGTTCACCAGCCACATTATTACTGATAACAACGACTAACCAATTATATGTACATATATAAATAGGACAGAAGTAAGGTAAGAGCCGATCACTTAAGGAACGTACCATCTTCATTCAGCAAAGGAGTGACCAATTGCGGTGCCATTTACACTGATGAGTCGAAAACTCAGTTTGCAGGATCCTCGTACAACATTACAGCCGACTCGAAGCAACAGGTATTAGAATTTCTCAAGCAAGACGTTTACGCCAAAACAGGAGTCTGGGATCTGGACAATGTTCTGATTTATCCGTACGGATGTGCAGGAAGACTGGCTAAGGACATCATCAAGCCTCCTGCCTAGTTATATAATGTTGCAGCTGCCAGTCTCTATATAATTATATCATATAATCAATAGCCTAAGCCAATTAGATAGTCTGCCAACTGTTCGACAATCTTAGCTGCTTCTCCTGGTTGTACTCCAGCAGGATAGTGTGCAATTAAGATGGCCTGCTTGGTTTTAACACATAACACACCTTCTGCGTCGTGCTTCCCATAAATGGACCTTGGGTCGGCACGAATGCAAAAGTTCTTCTGGCCTTGAATATGTAGACCAGACGCATATAGCTGGGATGGATCGCTGAAGCCACGAACCAGCTCCTGAATCTCATTTCCATTCAATTGGAATCCACCAGTCGACGCCCATGCAGAAGATCCATCAGCGCCGTAGATCGCAGCCTTATCCAGCTTGCCAGTGCTCACAAGATTATCTGTGTATGCTGTTACGTGACAAGTTGACGTTAGTATTCAGGTAACCCACTCATATCGCTGTGCCACTTACCGTTCCAAGACATCTTATATCCAACACCAAGTCTCAAGATACTATCAGTATAATATAAAGAGCTGTGATAGCCAAACTAACGTTGTTAATGCAGTTATCCTATGGCTTTCTTCCCTCCTTGTCATCATCTAATAATTACTTTTATTTCTTTGTTAGCCTGGGCCTTTTTTAAACTTGTCGTTTAAAAAACGGGTTACCCGGCTCTCGACCTACTTACTCGTCGTCCTCATCGTCCACCACGACTCTCCGTTTCTTGTGACTACCAGACCCTTGCTCTGTCTCACCGTCATCATATAATGCAGCACCAGCACGCTTAACACTCCTAAGCCTCTCTGCGGCACGGTCAAGCTCGTCTTCTTCTAACCCTGAGTCTTCGTTGTTATCACTAACTACAAAATCATCTTGATTATCGTAGTCGTCATCATCCTCGTCATTTTCAACAGCAGCATCAATGTCGTCATCATCAGCTTCTCCATACCCTTGTCTAGGTAGTTTACTTCTCTCAAGACGTTCTTCTTCCTGTGTAAGCTTAGCAAGTTGCCGTCTGCGCGCTTTCTCAATCTCACGTTGAGCCTTTTCCATCTCTCGAGCCTTCAGCTCAGGATCCTCCGTAGTGACGATTGTATTAATCTTATTGGCTTTACTAGATTTCAAACTGGATTGTAATGTTGACGCCAATATCCGATGCGAACGTGACTTCATAGATGAAGGAACAACTTGAATCGATTTGTTCATACATGCAGCAGCAACCAACACCTGGCCTCCCTGAAATACAAGCAAATTGTCCTCATTGGGTTTGGTCTTAATGTCAAAGTACTCGTTCCCAGTCTTCAGTGACATAGTTCCGTCTTCCCACTCTATTATACGAGAATTAGACTGTTTGTATAACTCATCAGAATCGGTCTTCGCGTATCTCCACCGTATGGTGTTCTGAATCTCTAGTTTCTTGAACTCTATCGAATCTTGCACTTCCTTACGAGAACCACTCTTTTTAGATTCCTGAACAAATTTCGACAGTTGTGATTCAAACGATGCTGGTGAGAATGGCTCTGCATCCACAAACAAAAACCTTGGTAAATTGAAAGACATAACATCTCCCTTCAACTGGTGAGATCTTGGATGTCGAGGTAGAACTAGCTCTGCCTTCTGCAATTCTTCCAGTTCCTGTTCCTCTTGCTCTTCTTTATCATCATCTATTACAACCTCCCCGTCTACATCTACCCCATGCTCATCCTCTTGTTCTAACACTTCTTCCTCACTGTCATCTCCAAAAAGCTCACCTAATTCTTCTTCACTGCCACTGTTCTTTTCTGCCACTGCCTCCACAGGTGTCTCCTCTTTGTCACTCATTTCTACTTGACCAAGCAAACAGACTCAGAGATACAGAACTCAACAAAGCTTATAACTTCGTCTATCCCCTTCATCTCAACTATAGACCATCTCTGAAAAATAAAGACTGGACAGTTTCAATGGTTATGAAGCCCGGCCACGTCTATCGACGCACAGGCTCAGAAAAAATCACTCCCACCACAGCTGTGAGAAAAAATGGATACAAACTATAAGGTACAATGCTATTGGTCTTTTGGAACCTGCTTTCAAATCATAGTAATAACAAAGGTAGGAATCATTGCAGACTCTCGATCAAAAAAGTCTGGAGACGTGGATACATAGGCCAGCGAAGAGCCCCAAGTCATCCTCTAACTGTCCAGCACTAGCTGTAATCAAGTCGACAACTTTTGTGAAACTGGCCTATAATCAGAATGCTAAAGGGATCGCAAATCACCCTTCGGTCTTTAACGACTAAGAGACTTTTCTCTTCAGTTAGACCTTTGAGAAGTGGACATCAGGAAAAGCATCATGAAGAACATCATGAAGAACATCATGACGACCACCACGACGACCATCACGGGTTGCCATTATCTGACCCTGAAGCCATCTTCAATCGTTATACATTAGGGTTCTTTGGCGCTGTTTTTGCAGCATATGGATATAATGAGATAAATGAGTGGTATAAAGCAAAACATGATGGACTCTCGATCTCATCTTTCATTAAGAAACCACAGCTTTTAGAGGACCTTGATAAAGTGTACTTAGATTATCGTGCTGGAGTTGCCAGAAGAACTCAAATTATGGACTTGATCACTTCTTTTGACGCCAGAACTCCTTCAAACGTGATTGCTGTAATCGATGGTGTACCAGGGAAGTATTTCTTGAACAACACATACTCGGAGTTCAACACAATTCAGAACATTGACGCATTACCACCAAGAAAGAAGCCTGAGTATCCATTTTAGAAGCACGACTGCTAGACCATACATTTATTTATTATATTTATTGAATGATACTTGTATCCATTGACCTACTGTAGCATCTGGTGTTGATCACAGCTGGAGTGTACCGGCTCTTCGTGTATGGCTAGTCTTCAAACGGTTACCGACGCGTCGATCGGCCAGCTTGAAAAACCAAGATTGGTTCTTGTATTTTGTGATGCGCGTTGTTTACATTAACTTCATCAAGTTCAAGACTTAATCAACAGCAACTAGAAGAGAAGCTAGTAGGAGCAACCTCTCATTAGCACCAATGGCCGTTGGTGCTTCAAGACTAGAGCTTTTAGAATGGCTCAATACGACATACGAGCTCAACTACACGAAGATAGAGCAATGTGGAAACGGAGCAGTATATTGCCAGATATTTGACTCTGTTTTTGGAGATTTACCAATGTCCAAAGTCAACTTCGAGCCATCTTCCGACTACCAGTGCTTGAATAACTACAAGATCTTACAAAGCGGATTTTCCAAACATAGAATCACGCGAGAGGTGCCGGTTGAAAAGTTGATGAAATGTAGACTTCAAGATAATCTTGAATTTCTGCAATGGATGAGTAAGCTGTGGACTGATGGAAAGCTTGATCATTATGATCCCTTGTCCAGAAGAAGAAGCACACCCAATACTAGTTCAATAATGACAACACCTGCCTCTAGAAGAGTTATTTCAGGCTCTACTAGCAGCAGAAAAACTTCACTGGCCCCATCGAATAGTGGAAACTCAGTCATTTTACATAGTTCCAAAGTAGGAGCCGTAACTCCACGGACTTCCTCCAGAATGTCCTCAGGTGTGCGACCATCTTCAGAGGGAGTACAGAAACTCAGGGAGGAATTGAAACATGCAAACAATGAACTACAGGAGTCAAAACTAGTTCAGGAGAATCTTGAAACAGAAAGAAACTTTTACTTCAACAAGCTGAGAGACATAGAGATATTATGTCAGAATCTTAAAGAGAAGATGCAAGTTAATGAAGCTGTTGAGCTTAAGCTGGAGGATCTCGTGTCTCATGTCCAAGAAATATTGTATAGCACTACCGAAGGGTTTCAAGTTCCTGAGGATGATGGTTCTGTTGGTGGCAACAAGGAGAATCATGCGCTGATAATAGATGAGGAGACGTTTTGAGCAGACATTTCTGCATTATATGCATTACTTTTGCTTTCTTTTGATTTGACAAGTACGTTATATCGCTGTTGTTTAACATTTATACCACATAAATTTAGTCGTAAGAAGTTACCCGGACCCAATAAATATAGAAAATATTCAAAGCTGAGGAGATGGGCAAAGATTCAAGTTGAAGTGGCAACTGAATAATGGTATATACCCATTACTATTTATATTTAAAGGGCATTCACAGGCATAAAGGGCTTTGAAACGCCTTTGATCATATAGTGTATGAACTCAAGTGATGCTTGGGCGGAGGTCTGTGGCTTTAGTTCGGCCTAAATGGTTAGGTAACGCCTATAGAATCAACAGTGCCACTATTCATTCCCCCATTCAAAGACATTTTTCTTCAGGGCATGATTATTTAGCATTCAAGCAGTCTTGGAGTCGCTTCAATGAGCCAGAGTTTCCAAAGAAAGATGATAAGAATAAAAACAACAACAAGGACGGGAAGAAGCAGCCCCAGGACTTTTTGTCTAATATGAAATGGACCGACTGGATTTTTCCTGGACTGATAGTGACACTTCTTGCTAGTACATTATCGGGGAATAGCGATGTTAATCAGCTCACTTTTCAAGACTTCAAAGTTAACTATTTAGAGAAAGGAGTTGTAAAGAAAATCATTGTGGTTAATAACAGTTTCGTTGAGGCTGAACTTATGACTCAACATCCAAAAATTGTAGTTTTTACTATCGGATCTGTGGAATTCTTTGAAAAGGAGATAGATGAGATCCAGAAGAAGCTTGGAATACCAAATAGTGAGAGAATTCCTGTCTCATACATTCAAAGATCAAGTCTTTTGTCTTACCTTGTTCCTTTCATACCGACTGTCTTGCTTATTGGAGGAACTTACTATCTTGCTAAACAGATTCAGAAAAGAGGAGCTGGTGGAAAAGGAGGAGGAGGTCCTTTAAACTCGATCATGAATATGGGGAAATCTAAAGCAAAGCTTTTCAATCAAGAAACAGATATCAGTGTGAAGTTCAAAGATGTCGCTGGTTGTGATGAGGCTAAAGAGGAGATTATGGAATTTGTCACCTTTTTAAAGCATCCTAAGAAATATGAGAAATTAGGAGCCAAAATTCCTAGAGGTGCAATTCTCTCTGGACCACCAGGTACAGGTAAAACTCTTTTAGCCAAAGCTACAGCTGGAGAGGCTGGTGTGCCTTTTCTATCTGTCTCTGGTTCTGAATTTGTTGAGATGTATGTTGGTGTCGGTGCCTCTAGAGTAAGAGATTTATTTGCTACTGCTCGAAAATTAGCTCCATGTATTATTTTTGTGGATGAAATAGATGCAATCGGCAGAGCCAGAGAAAGTTCTCCATTAGTTGCCAATGACGAGAAGGAAGCGACTCTCAACCAACTTCTTGTTGAAATGGATGGATTTGAAACAACTGATCATATTGTTGTTCTTGCCGGTACAAATAGACCAGATGTTCTTGACAAGGCTCTAACGAGACCTGGAAGATTCGATAGACATATCACGATTGATAGACCGGATATAGAAGGCAGAAAAGCCATCTATAAAGTTCATTTACAACCTCTGAAGTTGAAGGAACCACTTACTGATCAGTTTGCTGGCCGTTTAGCGGCTCTAACACCAGGATTTTCGGGTGCAGACATTGCAAACTGCTGTAATGAAGCTGCTTTAATTGCTGCTAGACATGACGCTCAATCGGTGGAATTAAAACATTTTGAAATGGCCATTGAAAGAGTTATTGCCGGTCTTGAAAGAAAAAGCCGCGTTTTGTCTGCTGAAGAAAAGATAACAGTGGCTTATCATGAAGCTGGACATGCAATCTGTGGATGGTACCTTGAATTTGCCGATCCTTTACTGAAAGTGTCTATTATTCCTAGAGGACAAGGTGCCTTAGGGTATGCACAGTATTTACCTGGGGATCAATATTTGATTTCAGAAGAACAGTTTGAACACAGAATGATTATGGCACTGGGTGGGAGAGTTTCTGAAGAACTCAATTTTCCAGATGTAACTACAGGTGCTGCTGATGATTTTAAAAAGGTGACGCAGATGGCTAATTCGATGATATTAAGACTCGGAATGTCGAAGAAACTTGGAACGATTACTTTTGAAACTAACAATCAACAAATGCAAGTTCACAAAATGTTTAGTGAAGAAACATTTGAGCTGATAGACAATGAGGTTAAAAGAGTTATCAATGACGCTCATGACAAGTGCAAGAAGCTTTTAACAGAAAAGTTCAAAGAGCTGGAAATTATTGCTAAAGAATTGCTATCAAAGGAAGTCATTACAAGAGATGATATGATTCGTCTTCTTGGCCCAAGACCGTTTGAGGAAAAGAATGAAGCCTTCAAAAAGTATTTATTACCAAAGACTGATGAAAACGGAGACAACCCTCATACAGATAGTGGAGCTAAGCTTGCTTAGAAGTGATGCGACCAAACCTTCAGCGCTGACAGGCATATACTCTTGTTTACGATGTATATAGACTTATTCTTCTTTTGATTACATAATACATTATAAAGATGAAGAATATTTAGTTTATTTTTGTTTACATCTAATTGAAGGGCTAAGGGTATTTATTCTAAGTGTAGGAGGACTACAGTACCAATAGAGGGTTAGAGGTTCTCAGACGTGTGCATTGCGTGATGGAGCTAAATGAGGTACCCGCAAAAGTGAGACTTCAGTCCGAGTCGAGAAGCAGTGGGTCAATGAGCACGGATTTCTCTAAAATTGAGCAAGACAAAGAAAACATCCAACCATTAGCCCAAGGAAGATCCGCGTCGTCTCTGGCGCGTGTATTATGCGAAAACAAGGTAGATAGAAAGGATCTGCTTCAGACACGCCGAAAATACTTTGAATCAGAGCTCGAACCCAGAAAACTGGCTATTTTAGACGATCCTCTTGAACCGTATATGGAATATCTCAAATGGATACACGAGAGTTATACGACAGGGTGCTCAACCGAATCAGGCCTGATCTCTTTGCTCGAGAGGATAACGCACGATTTCAAGGATGATGAGTACTATAAGAATGAAATCCGGTACTTTAAGGTATGGCTTGAGTATATAAACTTCAGCGACAACCCTAAAGATATCTTTCATTATTTGCATAAAAAGAAGATAGGGGTGAAGCTGAGTATATTTTATGAGAGGTTTGCGAACTTTGTTGAGCTGCAAGGCGACTTCCAGAAAGCTGATGACTTGTATAGACAAGGAATTGATACAGAAGCAAGACCGTTAAGCCGTCTAATGAAATCATATGAAGATTTCAAAGTGCGAAGACAAGAAATGGAGGTATCTGAAAATCGACAGCGGCCTGTTCTTTCCTTGCTCTCTAACCCCACTGGCATTGGTCTAGGAAATTCCACCGCTGCCGCTACTACAGAAAGTCGACCTGGGTCCAAGTCGAAGTTCAGTGTGTTTACGGATGCTGATAACCTAGACTCTGCCACCGATGCAGACAACGTTGCAATTTGGGATCATTTGGATAGTATCAAAAATCAGAAGAAAGAGAATGTCATGCTTCCCACCCATTGGAAAGGAGAAAAACTAGCACAACAAGCAAGACCTGTCAGTGGCGGGAAAACGGATTTCACCGTCTATCGTGATGGATCCAACAAGTTTCCTGTCACGAAGCTTATGGAGAACCCAGGCAAGCGATCTGAGATTTTCAATCTGAACTTTGATCTGTTATATCAATCAAACAATGGTGAAGAGCGGAACTTATGGGAGATTTTGGCATTGAGTAGAGGCTGCTATTACCCAAAGAAAAAGAGACCATTAGAAGAAGTGAGAATTTCTTCAGGACAAACTCCACGCAAGAAGGTGACCCTACGCAAATCTTTGACAATTGATGAAAATGAAACCACAGGACTGACCAATTCTCCCACAGTGACGTTTTTCGCTAAACAGTCTGCATTAGAAGTGATTCAGATGATAAACCAGCCGTTAACAGAGCCTCATCTTCAAGAAAGTGAAACAGAGAAAGATTCAGGTTTCCTGTTAGATGAAGGCTTGAGTGACTTTGTTACTGAGACAATAACCAATCATGTTGGAAACTTGAATCAAAACAATGGACCTGAAGCTACCACTCCTACCAAAGAGAAAGATAATGATGATGTAATGATGAGCTCCCCTTTCCTGGAAGAGCCACTTCATAAGGATATTTTGAAGCAGCAAGTTTTTATTGATCCATTTGATGAAAGATTGCGAAAAAACCTACTGCATAAACTTCCGATTGAGCTGTCATCGTGTTCTAACTACCACAAGTTGAATCAGTCCAGCAACAAGCTGGAAGTGCTGAAAGCTCTTTTCAAAACCGCAAGTGGCCCTATTATGGGAAATAAGAATTCCATTTTGGAGTTTGGTGATAGCATGTATTGTGTCACGAGAGAATTAAGCAATGGCAATACTGGAGTTTTGTATTTAATTGAAAGACCTGACGGTGGATTATATTCAGTCAAAATCCAATCTCCCGGAGATGCCTGGGAGTTCTATATCATGAGGAAGTTGAATAAGATAACGGAGAACGTGTTTGTCCAGCCATATGATTTTTACTTATTCCGGGATGAATCATATCTCATCATTCCTTATTTCAAGCAAGGAAGTATAGCTGATTTGATCAGCATTAGTCGACATCAAGGGGAAGCCAGACTAGATGAATGTATGACTGTCTATTTCACCACACAGTTGATTCAACAGGTGCTGAAACTACACTCTCTTGGAATTATCCATGGCAGCATTCAAGCTAAGAATTGCATGATTAAGTTAGACAGTCTTATCGAAACGCAACGCCTTAATTATCAAGAAGTGCACCTAATAGATTATGGAAGGGCAATTGACATATCTTTGTTTCCATCTAACGTGGGGTTCGTCTCCAACCAAGGCAGTACAGGCATGAGGGCCTTTGATTTGGCCTTTCAAGAAAAGCCATGGAAGTTTCAAATTGATTACTTTGGTGTGGCAGCTACGATTCAGGCAATGTTGTTTGGCAGCATAGAAGCAAATAGAAGAAAGGCATCAGAGAGTTTTGCTGGCTTTAAATGTAAAGATCTGTGGAAGGAATTATTCCAGGTTCTGCTAAATTCAGATGGTTCAAAAACAGAAGAAAGAGACTACCATCTGCTAGAAAAGATAGCTAAAAAACTAGAAAAGTGGATTGAAACCAATTCAGTGCCATGTGGCCTTTTAAGAAGATTGAACAAATTACATCATGTTCTGAATGATACCAAGACTCGTCGAAAAATACCAGCATAACCATTATGATGAACGACATCTTTTTAGTTAAAAGATCAACCAACGCATGAGGCGAACACCTGCCCTGTATGTTCCCAAAGAGGATCTTTAGATTCCAGAATTTCAGGAGAGATATCTTTTGAAACTCCTTTATAATCAATTGAATGGACTCCTTTCCCAAACAGAGGACTTGTCATGAAAAAGACCTCTCTTTGGCCTGTTTCCTCGAGTGGAACATAAATGAGAGGTCCAAACAGATTTAATACAAAAGTTAAGATATTAACCACAATCCCAGTATACTCTCTACCAATACCACTTTTGACAGTACCTGGGAATACATGAACGAAAGAGACTTTATTGGTTGTATCTGCGAAATGCGTGAGACCCAAAGTTTGTAATGAGGCAAAATGAGATCTTCCCGCAAATAAGTTCAACTTTACGCCACTGAAATCTGATGTATCAACCTTACCTTCCTTAGTTCCAGCCAATACAACCACCACTCTTGCAAGAGACTTCGAGTTCTCCAATAAAGGCATCAATTTCTGAATGAATCTCATCCGTGCATAATATGCAAGAGAAGCAAACAAACTTAGACCCTCTTCAGTCTTTTTGTCAAAAACCAACGTTCCACAGCTAATGAACAAAATGTTCAGTGAGCTTTCACGAGATGCTATGAACTGACATACCTCGTCCACATTTTTGAGCAAGCTGATATCTCGCTGGATATATGTGTATTTTCCTTGTGGATTCAATTCCTCAAGTTCTTTTTTGATATCATTGCCAATGTCAGAACGTCCAACAAAATACACTCTGGGTTGATCAGTCAATTTAACAAACTCTTTCAAGGACGCTTCTCCTACTCCGTTAGTGCCACCCACAAACAGTGCAACAGCTTTAGGGAATTTAGCAGCTACTGTTTTGTTAAAATCCCGAATTTCGTCAAGTGAGACCATTGTGTGTGAACGTTTGAACCATCAATGATAACTGTTGCAAGTGGTTGTGCTTGTGGCCCGTCATATGGTGTCATTTTCAGGGCCGAATTTTTATCACAATATTAAATCGGGATTAGCTCTGCTTTTGTTTTTCAGATCCGCCAATTCGGATTCTGCTCTTTAACGATCTTGGGATTGATTGTAATCTCTTGATTAGTCTATTGATGGAGCTTTCGCCTAGAAGAGCCTCCTCTTCTTCTTCAGTGACTGTTCTTTTACAGAGAAGATTGAAGATGGATCCAAAAGCTAAAGACATCACTGTTGATGTGAGAATAATGACATTATAAGGCATTGAAAAATCTGGGGTAGGTAAAGTTAATAAGGCCGTTGTGGTTCTCAATTGATACAATATTTCACCGGTCGTGTTATCTAACAACGCCACCACTGCGGGTTCAATCTCAAAGCCATGGTTCGCGTCTGGAGGATATTCAGCATATAACAGCATGGATTTGTCAAACTGCACTGCCAATTTGAGCTTTGTTTGAGCAGGCAAGGTAAGAACAAGTTCGAGATGTGAAGGTTTCAACCTGTCCACAGCAGGATTATAGATGATTTCATTAAGGAATTTCTGTGAATTTGGCTCGGTTATTTTATAACTTTGAGTGGAATTGACTGTGATTGTGAGAGAATGCAAATAAAGTCTAATAAACCATGGAAGTACTTCAAAGATCACCACTTGTTCATCAGCGTCTGTTGGATTCAACAGATCGATTCTGAATCCACCAGCATCCTGAGAATACCCGGACAGCGATCTTGAAGCTAGAATTGGAGGTGTGTTTGTGTTCTTGGTTTGGGTTGTATCCGAAGATTTAAGAGAAAAGTTATAGTCTCTTGCATCCTGGAGGACATAACATAGCTTCGAATTACTCTGTTTCGTTGTTATACCCTGTTTGGAATCTGGTTTGAACTCCCAAACCTTTGGGTCTATGTTAGCACACACCTCACTTGGGGTCTCTGCAATCAAAGCTCCTCCTTTTATTTCTGTTCCGAACAGATCATAAATTGAAAAGTTTTGTGCTGTTGGCTCTGCAAGAGGAAAGCAATAATAAGCGTCGAATCTCTTAGAAGTATCACAACGAAGCTCATGACCTGGGGTCGGTTTAGGAATAGGCATTTCGTTTCTTTCTAATGTCATCGGAACGTTCAGAATCAAACTGATGGATTGGTGCATTGTATAATAACACGAATCTTCAACATCACATACAGTTTCAATATCAATTGACATTGAAGACCATTGAGAATTAAAAACCTTGTGACCTGTTAGTAAAGAAGAAATTCCACCTTTTCCTTTGGTTGGGAGAAGCTTTAAGAATGGAGTCAAATTTTCTGTGCAGATAGGTTCTCTTGGAAGAGCACTTCTTAAAAGATAAAGATTGTTATCAACCTTCAAGTTGGAGTTACCAGAAACTGAGTTTGGCTTAAACAACTTAACTGGATAAGTTGTTGAATCAGAATCAATGAAATTAAGTGAAGCACAGAAGAGACCAGATAAAGAGTTTGCTAGTTTGATCCAACTTGAAAACGCATCTTCTTTGGAAGGAGATTCAATCAGTGACCACAACTCAACGCCTGTTCCACCGCTGAACTCGCCATTTTCAGGTAAACTTCCATAAACTTCTGAGTCATACCATCCTTGACTAAATCTAAGATGAAGTTCTCTAGTGTTTGTGGACTGGAGAATTGGACCTAAAAGCTTTGAGAACACATAGTAATGCGTCGACTGTCCATCACCTGGGTACAGGGAAGACGTAGACGAGTTCATTTCGAAGTCGAACGATGCTAAGATGTTATTTCTTTCAAGAGGTGTGAAGTTGAGTGATTCCTTATAAGGATAGTTAACTCGAGCATTGCTGGCACTTCTTGCCACCACGTGACCAAGGAGCCACGTGATAAGAACTGCCAGGATCCTGACAATTGAATGGGCCATAGTCAGGGAGGTGGGATGTTAATCATCGACTAGACGGTTATAGAGTTGATGATGCGTGTTAAATGTTTTGTTTAAATGGAAATAAAAATTCACTGTGGCACATGGCACCGCCACAAATATAACTTTGTAAGAGCTTGTCAACAAATAAATAAACCTCAGCAGTATAATTAAGTTGGTGTAGTCAGCGCCACTGTTTTCGGGACTTTGAGAGCAGACAAACTAGCCAATAGGCGCTTGATATATTGTTATAACTGATTACGTGATCCTCCAAAAGCCGCGGGCAAGATAAGTCAAGAATTGGTGGACTTCAGTTACGCGTCAGATATGTCTACCGAAGGTTTATTTGGAAAGCAGAGCTTGTTTCATAAGGTGTATGGGTCGCTTTTTGGGGCTAGTCCAAGTCCATTATCCACAGAGATTCTTTCTGGGGGAGATGATGGTGTGACAGATGAGCTGACTGATTATAACACGATGCAGAATTCCAGGAGGGGTTTAACAGGCATTTATGAATCGGAGTATAATTCTGAGATCGATGACGATACTCGAAGTTATGCGTCTAGTCGAAGAAGCTCGATGATCGCACCTCCTATGACGCCTAATAGGATGGACTCTAGTGAAGATTGGAGAATTACAGATACACTCGATAAGATAAGGCAAAATCGAGATCGGTTATCGAGGGAACAAGGCAAGTATGAGATTGCCCCAGTTCCTGGAATATTTCCGACTGTTTCTCGAGGACCACCAGAAACGGCGACACGAAGCGAAAATACTGAGCTTGGAAGGCTCAGGGAGCGAGTACAAACGAACAACGGGACTATTCTTCGCTTAGTTGAAGATTTCGATGAATTGACGGGGAAAACAGAACTGAAAGAGCTCCGGCAAAGGAACCAACTACTCAGCAAGAAATACAGTTCATTGAGAGAAGACTTCAAAAAGGAGCTGGATGCTAATAGAGATATCTACGATGGTTACTATGATCTATTTTCCAAGTACACTGAGGTGAAACAAAAGCTAGAAAGCCAACTGGGTAACCAGAGCGAAATAGATCAACTCAGAAAAGACAAAATCGAGAATGAGAGGATACGAAGACATTTGGATGTCAAAATTGAGTCTTTAGAAACCACCAACCGGCTACTACGCAGTGAGAGGGATGAGCTCAAAGAGCGAGAGCAAAAGAATGCTGCAAGGTTGGCTCAGTTGGAGCGAGAGCTGAGTGAACTGAAATCTGGAGAGTCAGGATCTCCTGGCAAGAAATCGAGGCG
Organism: Ogataea trehaloabstinens; assembly: GCA_003706095.2. Classification (NCBI taxonomy): domain Eukaryota; kingdom Fungi; phylum Ascomycota; class Pichiomycetes; order Pichiales; family Pichiaceae; genus Ogataea; species Ogataea trehaloabstinens. Next base: position 15,108 of record PPKJ02000008.1, on the reverse strand, counting down.
CTCGCTTGCTTCATTTTCTCCAACCAAACCGAATAGGGAGCTAGACCAGGACTCTGTTCAAATCCTACGTGACATGTATGCCGACAAGGTTGTGACGCCGACCAACATCAACTCGTGGATCAACAAGCCTCGAATTGAGCTTCATATGGATGAATTTTAATAAAATCGAGTATGTGGCTGTGCGACCCACGGACAAAAAATATCAATTAGAAAGAACAGCCTCCGTAAAGCATCGTAAAGATATATCAAATCTGTTTTAAAGAAGACTGTTGGAACCATTAACGGCTGATCGTCACGACTTCAGTATGAAGGAGGACACAAATGAGGCGGTCAAAGGTGATGATATATTCACAGAAAAGAAAGTGTCAAGTTCGGATAGTTTCGCTCCTTTTCAATTAACCGATTCTATCATAGATGCAGCTGATAAACACCACATATCTTTCACAAAAACCAGTTCAGTCAGTATACAGGTTGAGAATCTGACCATTGGAACACGGAACTCTGCGACCAAGAGATTTTTCTCATTGAATAAGAAACCAGTGGATATCGAGCACAATGATCATGTTAAAACCATTCTTCATACGATGTCCTTTCATATTCCCAGAAACAGCTTAACATGCATCATTGGAGGCTCAGGCTCCGGTAAGACCACGTTGCTGAACTCATTGGCTGATAAGCAGTTTAGCAACTCCACTCTTGTGAAGACAGGCAGTATCAAGTATAATGGAGTTGAGTCACTTAGTAGTCTCCGACATGCTTACGTTATTCAGCAGGACATTTTGAATCCAAATCTAACGTGTTACGAGACATTGAGCTTCGCTGCAGAGCTTCGGCTTCCAAAGATGACTTCCAAAACTGAACGGTCGACGTTGGTGAATGAGATTATTTTGGAGTTAGGACTGAAAGAATGTAAAGATACTCTTGTTGGAGATAGTCACAATAAAGGATTAAGTGGAGGTGAAAAGAGAAGATTAAGCGTTGGTATTCAATTAATATCCAATCCGTCTATTCTGTTTTTGGATGAACCGACGACAGGATTGGATAGTCATAGTGCTCACATGCTTTGTGTTTCTCTCAAGTCATTAGCGAAACGTCTAAATAAGACCATTGTTTTGAGCATTCATCAACCAAGAGCTGATATATTTTGTTTGTTTGATCATGTGTTGATGCTTTCCAAAGGTCATTTATGCTATGGGGATACATATGATCGGTTGATTGAGTATTTTGAAAGCATCAATTTTCCTGTACCAGAAGATATGAATCCTGCTGACTTCCTGATAGATATAACTAGTATTGATACCAGAGCTGCACTCAAAGAAGAAGAATCATCAAAACGTGTCATGAAGATTGCGTCGCTTTGGAAAGAGAGAATGGAGTCTGTTATAGTTCCCAGTTTACCGAAACTAGACAGCGGTTTACACACAATTGGCTTGAATGATCATGAAACGGTGTTTCAAGGTGCCGGAAGAGCTCCTTTTATGAGAGAGTTAAAGATTCTCACCAAAAGAAACCTTCTATTAGAGTTTCGTGATCCTATTGGTTACTCAGCCCTTTTAATGGAGGCAATTGTGCTTGGACTTGTTGCAGGATGGTTGTTTTTTAAGCCCGGAGGTTCTTTAGTAGGACTAAGATCAACGGAAGCGTCTCTTTATACATCATGCTCTTTACAGGCATATCTGTTTTTGCTATATGAATCCTATCGATTATGTCAACTAGATTTGAAGGTCTTTGACAGAGAAAGATCTGAATCGTGCATTTCTATCCATGGGTTTCTAATCGCTAGAAGAATAAGCAAGCTGTTCACTGAAGACTTCCTCATTCCTCTATTATATTCAGTTTGTACATACTTTATGTTTGGTCTTCGATTAGATTCTGCTCAATACTTCTTCCGTTATTTAGCAGGCAACATCATATTTCATTTGAATTCCATGGCATTTGCTTCATTTGCATGTGCACTTTCGCGTGATGTTGCTATTGCCACACTGATTTGCAACTTGAACTTCACGTTCCAAACGATGACAAATGGTATGTTTGTCAATGCAAAGCACTTGCCGGTCTATGTTCGCTGGTGCAAATATATAGCATACCAATGGTATTCATTTGGGTACTTGATATCAAATGAGTTTACAGGTTATAGAGGAGACTGCTTTAACCAATATCCTCCTGATTATCCAGACCTTGATACCGTCTGTGAAGCCTATTCTGGAAAGTACATTATCAAGTCTTTAGGGTTTTGGGAGAATTGGGCAGGGTTACCGTTTGGAGTTTTGATTGCATTTGCATTAGGAACATTCATAGTCTCTGGGATCATTATGAAACTGCGTCCGGTTGATATAACAATGGGAAAAGAGATAAAGTCTAACGAGGCAGTATCAGAGTCGTTTGAAAGCACCCTGATAGATATGAACCTGAATCAGTTTCAAGAGAGCGCTGATTTAATAATCAAAGATATAAACTTGACGGTCACCACCAAGATTCGAAATTCAGGAATGAAGAATATACTATGCGATGTCAACGCTAAATTTGAACGTGGAAAAGTGAACATCATCATGGGTCCTTCTGGATCAGGCAAGACTTCGCTACTGAATCTAGTCAGTGGAAGACTGTCTTCGTCGATATGGACCAAGTATTCATCATCTGGGAGCATATTTCTAAACAATTTTGAAATTAGAGACTTTTCGTTCATTAAGCCAGTATGTTCTTATGTGATCCAAGAAGATGATCATCTACTTTCTTCGATAACAGTCAAGGAGACTCTTAGGTTTGCTGCAAAGTTACGTTTATCAAAGTCCAAATTAAAAGATCAAGAGCTGAATAGAATTGTGGATGATTTGATTCTTCGCATGGGATTGCGAGATTGTGCAGACACTCTTGTTGGAAATGAAATGGTAAAGGGTATATCGGGAGGAGAAAAGAGAAGACTCTCAATAGCAATTCAACTGATATCTTCACCGCGAGTACTGTTTTTAGACGAACCTACTTCTGGTCTTGATTCCTTTACTGCATCTTCTATATTAGAATGTTTGGATCAGTTAGCTGCGAGTGGTACTACAATCATAATGACGATCCATCAGCCTAGAACAATTGATACTTTTGGATCGATATTATTATTAGCAAAGGGAGGAAGAGTTGCCTTTAATGGTACGAGAGAGGAGTTGGTGACACATTTGCAAAACTTGAACTTTGGGATTCCCAATTTCACGAATCTCGGAGATTATATCATTGATTTAATATCTTATAGTACAACAGGAGAAGAGATTGAAAGGATAAGCAAGAACAGGGTCGATTTCATCACAAAAGAATGGCAGAGGTTGAAGAGGGATATAACTGTGAATGATAAATCAATTGTTACTAGTAAGAATGAATTAAGACTAGTGTTTCAATCGTTGATAAAGGAGCGTGCTGGGTTCGTTACCGGGTTCAAAGTTCTAACTCATCGTCAGCTATTAGGCTTAGTAAGAGATAGAAACATCATTATTGCAAGAACAACACAGGTGATAGGGATGGCTGTGATTTTGTCATTGTTTTTTGCCAGACTTAAACATACTAACACCAGTGTTCAAAATCGATTGGGGCTGATTCAACAGATTGTTTCATTATACTTCACAGGAATGTTGAATAATGTCGCTGCTTATCCAATTGAGCGTGACAACTTCTATGATGAGTATAATGATGATGTCATTAGAGCTGATTCATTCTTCCTTAGTTATATGCTATTGGAGCTTCCATTTGAGTTGCTTACATGTTTGATTTTTTCCGTGTTCATGGTATTTGTTATTGGCTTTCAAATCAATGCCGGACTCTTCTTTGCAATCACATATACATCCACATTGGTAGTGAATGCTGGAGAGTCAGTGGGCCTGTCATTCAATACTCTCTTTGATCATCCTGGATTTGCACTAAATGTCATTTCAATCTTTTGCTCTGTTGGAGTTGCAATGTCAGGACTTTTGGCTATGACGCTAGATAACTTTCTCAAAGGGGTCAATTACTTGTCTCCGACTCACTATTGTGTCATGATTGTTGCTAACCTGGTATTCACAGACGATTTAAAGCTCTATTGCACGTCTGAAGAACTAATCAACAACGGTAATTGCTTGTACTCAACAGGAAAAGACGTGATGGACGCATACAATATCAAAGTGAACTTGAACCTGTACTTGGTGCTGATTGCTGTTGTCACCGTTTCACACCGTTTGATTTCATTTTGCATATTAAAGCTCAAAATAACAAACTTGTCGTTATCTCATTTCAAAAGAGACAACAGCCACAATTCAATTCAAAGCTCGTCGGCATAATGCTTGCGTAGACCCATTCTATTTCCAAACGTTTTATGCCTCAAAGAGACCAGATAGTCCGCAACAAGCTCTTGGGATGCTCCCACTTGAACCATACGATCTGAAGTCTTCGCATCCTCGATCTGGCCATTGAGCCAATCAAGAAACTCCGGGCTTGCTTTCAGTTCCGCCCTATGCTGTTCCTTTAGCTGTCTTGAATTTTCAAGCAACCTCAGAACATTCTCGTTCAACGTCTCCGTGTTGATCAATGCTTCTTCCAACATCAAAAATATCGTCACACTGGCACTCTGATTTTCTTCTCTCTTCAAGTCCCCGTCCTCCATCGCCATATCCAGAATATCCACTACACCTTCTCTTATCACACTGTCTGTCGAATCAAAATAAAGGTTCAACAGTCGAATTTTCCCAAAGACCTCTATGAACTCCTTAAGATACAACGACGGCTTGACAATTAACTTGACCAACTCCACTCTACTCCGAAGTACTGCGTCATCCTCGTCTTTTCCATACTTCAGCACAACATCTACGAAATCAGCCGCATCAGCCAAACTCCTCTTGATACTCTCATCCGAAACGTCCGCACTCGAAAGACACTCAATCAGAACCTGCATAGTTAACTTCTTCGCCACATCATCCAACGCTTCACCACTCAACAGTCTCACAAACAAACCCAAATGCCTCACAATCTCATTCACCGTTACGTAATCCTTCTTCTGATTACATAATCCTTCTATTATACACGTAACCTGCCCCGCGTCAACCACACTACTGTTCAAAGCGTCTTGTAGATGGGTAATGCTCTGGTCAACTGAACCCGGCGTTGCTTGGCTATCCTTACACTTAATATCGCTCATTTCGCCCTGAAACACCTCATTAAAGAACAGAATAGGAGAATAAGCAGCCAAGTACGCATAGACAACCCCAATGCCTCCTTTATCATCCTATTGGATCCGTTCCCAACCAATAGTCACCTATCAATATTCATCGTTTTACTAGACTGATTTTTTAATTAAATTCGGTCTGATTACGCAAGCATATACAGCCAGATTATATAAGCACAATAGTCCAACTTACATAAGCAATAAGAACAAGCTTACCTAATCAATGGAGACTAGATACCTTCGTCAAAAGACAGGATTGCGTTTCTAAGAGTACTATCGAGATCGTTGAACATACTCTTCAGACCAGGATCTGAGGTTATATCATATGAATCAAAGCTTAAAGGCGTTTGTACTGCGGGTATTGAATCGTTCACAGATTGATCAATGTCGAATGGTGAGTATAATCGAGATAGCTCTTCAGTGGAGTTTGTGCTCTGCTCATTATCAATAGTAGTACTGTCCAGGGCAGCCAAAGGGTTTATCTTGACGTTAAGAATCCTGTTGATCCAATTTGAGTCGATAACCGAAGGTTGCAGCTCCATTGGGGATTCGGTGGTGGTGACAGTGTTGGTCGAGGTGGGAATGGATTTATCATGTTCAAATACAAGTATGTCGAGTGTTTGCTGCAACTCCTTAGCGGTCATTCTGCAAAGAGAATTCATAGAAAGAGCCGTGATTCTTTCGGTGGATCCCCGTGACACATCGAAGTATTCATCCATTTTTTCATCAATCATAATACGATAGATAAAACTGTGTACTTTGGTGAATTTCCAGGCATAGTAATAATAGTGACTGAGCTTGTTCTGAATAATCACCACTTTCTTAAAAGCCTTGGATAATTTATTGGGAATCTCTGTCAAGATGGCCATAAGTTGCTGAGTCAGGTTTCCTTCGATATATTTGAAATAATAAACATGCTTGAATCGAAACAAGACAGTGATGAACAACCATTGAACTCTGCTAAGAACTTGGAGTAGAATAGGAGTCAAATAATAATCGATTCCGGTTCCAAATATTGCACTAGGTGACTCTATAGTTATGCAGCAACCGTCAGTGATTTCGACAGCTAGTGATATAACTTTCTTGAAATACTTGAAAGCAAAACGATCCTGAGATTTGGACTCATAGTGCAGAAAGAGGTGATAATACAGGCATACCAACATTGATTGTACCTCAATTTGCTCTTTGAAATTGCTTGCTTTTCTTAAACGGTCGGCCGTCAGCATTTCGGGATCTAATGGAGCTAATAAAGATGAGAATTTCCCAAATTTACGTTCCCCTAGATCTTCCAAATCGCTTAATTTCGCAGATAGGTCAGAAACCTTTGGTAAGTCGCCTACCTTCAACACCATAGCCCAGATATCTTTCTTGATTTGATTAAACTCAACCCTGTCACGAATAATGGATATAGAAACTCTCTCAATTTCAGTATCATGATTGTTTGAATTGGCGCTACCCAGGAACAGTGGGCTTCGAGTATCAAATTGCGAAAAACACGACAGCTGAGAATCAAACTGGAAGAAATGAGCTGAATCTACCAGGCTAATTCCACACCAACATTTACGCCAAAGATTCACCGATTTATTCTCAGACTGATTGGAGTTCAAATGCATTGGATCTCGGTGAAGACCTAAAGTAAGCGCCATTTGAAAAGTGAGATCAGATACATTTTCTGAACCCAGCATTTCTCCGTCTTCTGGAGAATAAATATATAAGCTTTTCAAATACATCATTGGCTGTATGACCGAAAACGACGTGGATCTGAACGTTTGGAAGTTTGAAACACATAATTGAACAAGCTTGAGAGTTTTATCCGAAATTGGATTTCTAACCATGAACGCGATATCAGCATCTGTTACAGACTCTGGTACAGGCCTCTTGCAATTATCATATAGCGAAAGACTGGAAAAATAGATCAGAATGAGGAATAATGATATGGTAGCCAAATCAAGTCTTTTTTCAACGTGAATTTTGGTTGGAGATTGGTTAGATGAGCGTGGGCCAATAATCAACGATATCTTTTCAATAAAAGCCGGCTGATCAATAAATGGAAAAAACGCATAACAGTAGATGAAGAATCGATCTATTAGTAGCCATGCGGTCTTCTGCATTGGAAGAATCTCTTGTAATTCATTTACAAGATGAGAATATGACTCAATTGACACATCTGTGGGTACTACCTTGAATTCAGGAGAGATAATTATATTTTTAGTTTCATCCATTCCAAGTGTTCGATGCAATGATAATGTGTCGATCATCTTATGTTTGAAGAGTTTATTACCAACCTTTTGACTGTCAGTGTTTCTTTCGTTGGAATTGTTATCTTCCACTAAAGGACGAGTGTTCAATAATTGATGATGGAATGAAGGATTTCTTTTGAGTTTGTCGATGTTCAATTCTTGCTTATAAACCCTCGCAAGAGGATCACTTGAAAAAAATATCCTTGCTGAAAGTGACCCTCCACATCGTATTGTCTGTAATTCGGGGTCAAGTTCCAGTTGCGTAATTGACAAGTTGATCACGTCATCAGAATCATTTGATGACTGGTCGAGCGCAACTCGTAGTTCTTCTTCTAAATGAGCGATCTTATTTTTCAATGACTTGACCTGTTCAAGCGCCTTTAGTTCAGCATAATTTTCGTTATAAGTTTTCATGGTCTCAGCAGAGGTCGGCGACAGCGACGATGATTCACTCGAAGCACCATCTATTTGGGAGTTAATGAATTTATGATTGGTATTTTTATTACTCCATGTAGGAGCTGAATATCGGCACAAATGACCTATATTATGTTTCCGACACACCTGTGTAAGCCAATGTTAGTACAAAGTAGATCTGGTCAGCTGAGGTTAACATAACATACCAAACAAGAGGGTCTCGCTCTGTCGCATTTCACTTTTCTCTTTCGGCATATCGAACAAGCGGCCAATACTCTGGGTTTTTTGCTATTGTTTTCCTTGTCAGTTGCTTGTTTCATGGTGAAGAGCTACTATCAGCTAAGTAGCTCCCATACAGGACACTAATCTTCTTTTAAAGTCGAGTCGCCTTCGTTAGAAAGGCTGAGTATGCTAATAATAGTGTTGATCATTTTTAATTATAAGCTCCGCGAAAAATCTCTAAGTCTACAAAGGCCGAATATGCCGAGCATGGGAGTTTAAATGGGTCTCAAAGGTCAATAAGGTTGACAGGCTCTGGTTCCGGCTCTGGTTCTGGTTCTGGTTCTGGTTCTAGTTCTGGTTCTGGTTCTGGTTCTGGCTCTTGTTGTTGTCGTTGCTCTGGTTGTTGTTCTGGAGTTAACTGTGTTGGCATTGCGCAGGCAGGCGGAGCAGAACCAGTCGTATGAATCTGCGGAGATGTAGTATTAGGTAACGGAGCATAATGAACAGAGCCTAGGGATGGCACTCGAGATCCAGTTGGCGCGGGAACTTGTACATAGGATGATGGATATTGATCGAAGGGAAGGTTCGCGTAGTGCAATAATGGAGCTTCTGTGTTGTTGATAGGCCCAGAAGGAGCAGGGATAAACGGCCGTGAATAAGCAGCTGAATTATTCGGTATTTGATAATGAAGCTGATTCATCCTTGTTTGTAATATGTCTTCATAAACTTTGCTTATTGCAAACGTTCTTGAATAAAGCTCTTGATATTTGTCCAAGTTCTGTCTATATTGACGGAGATCAGATGCCAGCTTCGGATGAATCTTCATTATGTTCTCGTACAGGTTTTTCAAGGTTGTGTCTGATTCGATGTCTCTCTGCTGATCCGGAGGAGTCTTTCTGAAGCTATCAAGTAACTGAGTAAAGAGCAGAATGTTTTGCTGCTCAATACCGGTAACAGCATTGTAATCAAAAGTAGGCTGAGGTGCAGGCTGAGGTGCAGGCTGAGGTGCAGGCTGAGGTACAAACTGAGGTACAAACTGACTAGAGTATGCAGGCGTCGGCTCCGAATAGCCAGTCGAAGACAATGTAGGTTGCTGTTGCGCCAGATTGCTCTCAGGCAAGAGACTTGCATAGATACTTTCATCTTCTTTCTCTGGCGGAACATCTTGGACGCCGGAAGAACTTCCTGGCTCTTGTTTAAAATCGGCCAAGCTTGCAGCAATAGCAGCTTTCATATCTTCATCCTCGTTTTCAAAAGCAGTAACAGGAGGTTTTGAAGTACTGCCTTCCTTAGAGCTATTATCCATCAGAACTTCTGAATCTTTAAGAGATAGTTCAATCGCTTTTCGTAAGTCATCATCTTGCTCAATATTACCAGATTCCCTAGAAAATGATCCTTTCTTCTTATGTTTTTTAAGTTTTCCCTTGTGCTCCTGGTAACATGTGTCGCAAACTCTTACAGGAACAGTGATTCCAAGTTCAGGCAATTCACAGCTTTTGGAAGAATGGATACTGCAAAACACCCCACCACAAGAACGACAATGATGCTTTCTGTTTATAAACGTAAACAAGGTTGAACACAGCATGCAGGCATCGGAGTCTTCCCATTCTGGAGCAACTTTAGACTCAATTAGCGAAGTCTCAACATTTCCAGTTATAGAAGGAAACTGAAATCCTTCATTTTGGAGTTTCGTATACGTCTTATTAACATACTCTAACTTCGGATTGGTACTAAACAAAATAGACCATGACTGAATCAATTCCAATAGATAGGATTTAACAGAGCCGTTCAAGTGCTTATCATTCAACATTCCAACCATAGGATCCATAAACTCCTTAGACGCGATCTCATATAGAAAATGCTCTCCTCCATTCTTGATACAAAAATCAATTAACTTCAAAGAAGACTTTTCTTGATTCGGGTTCTTATTGTTTATAAACCGCTTCTTTAACGCTCTCATAGCATCCTTTGAGGGTATTTGCTTCGACCTTATGACATCACTGATTTCCAGGGCTATACCAAAGTCAATATCACCATTTGGAATTGACTCCGAAGTTGCACTGTTGATTCTCTCCTCAATATTGACGTTTGAGCCAGAAGACCCAAACCAAGACATTAGTTGAAGATAAAATCTTTGATGCTTCTCTTGGTCATGTACACCAAAATGGTGTCGTATCAAAGCGTTGCGTTTGATCTAATCCTCTCTAAGATCGTTAACAGCTGCGCTCTATCGGTAAACGGTGGCAAACAAGTATCTCTCATTCTATTAGATGTTACAGTAGAATCTAAAGTTTGTACCCGATATTAGATTGGCAGAATAAATTTTGCTGATCGACCGGGTCGACTGCGTCGATATGACCCATCTATAAGTCTATACTACTAACTGCAACAAGCTCACTTCCAGCAAAAGATATCGCTGGACTCATTAGATTATGATCAACTAAACTGGCAATGCTTCTGCTTGGATGCAAATGAAATGTGGATTGTTCGTTTCCCTCGTTAATGGCGTCATAAGTCTGCTCAGACATTCCATCTTCGATAGACTGCTTGATAATAGTATCCCAATCACTAGTCAACACAAACCAACTTTGTGATATAGAAACGAAAGCGAGAGCTATCACCATTCCTATCCAAAGACCGAAGAGTTCCATTTTGAAAGTAAATGCACAGAGGAATGCCGCTGGTAGTGCTAACACATAGTAGCTGACCAAGTTCAGCCATCCACCTATATATTGTCTTCCCTGTCCTCTCAGTATTCCTCCCGTAACACACGAAATCACGTCACTGACCTGATAAACTGCACCTATAATCAACACCTTACCAGCTAATGAAATCACTGCTTTATCATTCGAAAACAGACCCGCTATTGGGTATCTAAAAACTCCTAACATTGTAGCATTCAAAACTCCAAATACTATTCCCACTAAAAGAGAAGCTTGTGTGCACTTAACAGCAGCTTGTTTTGATGCAGAACCTATAAACCACGCAACACGAGTCGCCGCTGCAACAGATATTGCAAACGGGATCTGATAAACAGTAACACAGGTCGTTGAAACTATGGACTGCGATGCTAAAGCTGTAGTACCGAATCTTGAAGATGCAAACGAAATGATCTCAAAAGCAAGCCACTCCGCCTCTATCATCATCACACCAGGTCCGGAAAGTGCCAATGCTCTTTTCCAATGTTTAAAAGCATCTTTTGAAAACCCACACCAACATTCATATCCGCGAACAAAACATGAATACCACAATAGCATTAAAGCCATACACCAGTTCGTTATAACCACTGCCGTTGGAGCTCCAATGAATCCTAAACCAATTCTTGAGTCCCAGACCAGTGCATAGTTAAGCACAACATTAAGAGGAGCACATATGATTAAAACATACGTTGACGCATGGAATATACCTTGAGCTTGAAGAAACTGTTTCAATACTTCAAATAGAATGAAACCAGGAACACCAAGAACTAACCTTCTCAAGTAGTTTGAGGCAAGCTGACACAACTTTTCGTCAGGAACAACTGACACGAGTAAAGGATATGATCCCCAATACCAAAAACAAAAGATAGGAATGAAGATAATGAACAACATTATCGTACATCTTAAAACATGTAAACCAACATCTTTGTACTTTTTACGTCCATATGCTTGTGGACATAGTGTAGATAATGAGGATGCAATACCCTGGATAACACCATAACATGAGATGTTCGCCAAAAGGTTAGATAGAGAAACGGCCGCCAGCTCTTGTGACCCTAAGTTTCCAACGCTAAATACAGATGCAACCGTCAGCGAATACTGTAGCAAGAATGTGACAATGAGTGGAATGGAAGATTTGATTAGCATTGACGCCTCTGTTTTTATTGTAGTATCAACTTCAAGAATATGTCCATCATTATCGGTCTTGGTTGGAACTAAATGTAATGATACTAACCTGGAAGATCTCATCGATGCTCTTCTGGACTGAATAAAGCTTTCATGAGCTGTAGATTCAGACACAGAGGGCCCTTCTGCATCAACTTGATTAAATGTACTGTTTCTGCTAGGATACATCGATGTTCCAGTTAAAATCATCGAACCCCTCCGTCCTCCCGAACTTGACAATAAAGCAGTGTTTTCTGCTTTCAAAGTCGAGCTATCAAACATGATGAGCAAAACTACCGTAACTTCTCTTCAAAATCAGTGGTGAGACTCAAACACATCTGTTCTGGCCGTTTGATTCCGTTGTATAATCATAAGTAAACAAAGCAACCTCCCATTTCAATTGCTGCTCTCTTATCAAACGTGTTTGCGGCTGTGCAGCTACAGAGGTTACGTAAGCGCGATCTGGAATCTGTCTCATTCCTGCTATCAGTAAAATGCATAAAGAAAAGTAGATTATGGCAGGTGCAGTGCAGTCAGCCAAGATATTACAGTCTGAGACTTGTTGCATAAAATGTCTTTCCACAGTAAGCCGTTATTCAGGAGGCTCTGGGTTGATTCCTTTAATTTCAGGCTCTAATGAGGAGTTTTTGAAGAACTCTCTGATAGACACTCTTCTTCTTGTAGATGAGCCAGCACTTTGAAGAAATTCCTCTGTAACCTGGAGTGAGTTAGTGTGATCTTGATCACTTGCTATACTTACTTGAGTCTCAGACTCCACGTTGGGCTCTTGTTGTATATTTGTAGATATTGACTCCTTTCTTCGATGACGAAATGATAATGAAAAGATTCTTCCTCTTGACATTGTAGGTGAGTTCTTTTCTTCATCCACAGTTGGCGTAACGGATGATTCTGATATCTCTGACTCAATTTGGATCAGATCGTTTTTCTTATATCCATCTCCTGATCTGATCCAAGCTCCGAGCATACCTCCGTGTAACCAATAATCGTGTCTATTCTTCTTGATGATTTCTTTACGTTTCATTTTGAGCGTCTTGATTCTCATGTTCAACTTATCTAAGTCAACCTCCTCAATCTCGGGTATACTTAGCTCTCCTAGTTGGGCCGGATACTCGTCTTCTATCTGTGATGATTCTAAATGTTCTGATATCAACATCTCTGCTTCTTTATCACTAAGTCCAGTGTCTGTATAATCTGGAACAGCAGACAGCTCTTCTTGTACTTTATCGTTTTCTGTTATCAGAGTCTCTTGTTCGTTGCAGTTATTTTCAGGGTGATCAGACAGTATAGGGGATGTGATAGATCCAAAGAGAGATCTTCTAACTTGAGTATCAGTCCCCTGGATTTCAGAGTCCTCTCTGTCAAATAATGTGTCCAGAGTAAAATCATTATCTTCAGGAGTTTCATGATCTGGCTCAAAACAAAGAGATTCCAATAAGGGTGAAACGGCGCTTGGTGGAGTTGGGGTTTTGGCTTTAAATGAGTAATGAAAGAAATCTCTGGATAACAACTTTGATCCCGATGGATAGTTGATCCTTTTCGATACTCTTTCTTGTCTTATGGTTGCTGGATCTAGCTCTGTAGAAGCAGATTTGATAGAAATATCATCTTTAAACGAAACAGATTTCTTTGTACCTGGTTCGATTTCATCCGTGGTTTTAACGCTTGATAATGATAATTTGCCATGTTTCATAATGGACTTTAAAATAGAAGTATTCACGCTAGCATCCTGTGAATCTTGAGCATCATCCTCACTGATTGAGTTGTTGTAGATTATTTGGGTCTCGGATTTCTCAGAAATAGGAGATCCATGATTTGAAAATGTAAATGTAAAGTTTGATAATCCATTAATCGCCTGATTAGATTTGTCTCTTTCATCCTTGATGTCCTCTTGGTACTCATATGCTGATAGTTTGGATTCATTTTGACGATTGAATGTAGTTTGTCGCTTGTCATTTCCCAAACTCAACATTCCCCATACGCTTGAAAAGTGAGAAGGTGATCTCTTCAGAGTGTTGAAATTATGATGCTTTGATATCGGTTCTCCTATTGGTAACCGAAACTCTGTAACTGCTAATGTACCAGATGCTGGAAGAATTGATGTAGAGCCACCTCTTCTCACAAGCCGTAAGCTTCCACTTCTTTGTCTGCATCTTCTAGAAGTTGTGGACAATGAATTCATGGTGGAGCCACCATCAGACATATATTCCACCGATGTCATGTTGAAGATGAATATCCATATGCAACTACCACTACCACTTCTTATCAACCTACCTTTGGTCAATATCGAAAACCCTGCTGGTGTTTCAGATATTCAGCGTTAGTTGTTTCCTTCCAAATCTCATAGTTGGCGGTTTTACCCCTAATTAAAAGATCCTACAACAACATCCTTGTCATCAAGCGTTACCCGGGGTTTATAAGGCCGGGTAACGTATATTATACAAATATTTTCATCATGCGGCGCCGTATAAATTGATTTATCACAAGATAGTGACACAACAGAGTAGATTGGACTAAAGATCCAGTATGATGCTATGAACCTACACAATGCACGTCCAAGAAATACCCATAGTCTGTAGTTTAAAAACAAGACCAGTAATTCATCGTTCGCTAGCTGGGCTTTCCCCTCACCAGAAGCTCTTCTGGCTCATCAGTAACTTTTGGTCTGTGCGGGCAGCCCACGTGGTAAACTTCAGTACGCTCCACGACTACCAGAATCTTTCCCCTGTTGTCCCCTGCAGAGTTTCCTGGTATCCAAGCCAGAAAGAAGGGCAGCGAAAAAAAATTTAATTTAAATCAAAAAAAATTTTCCCTCTATAAAAAAGGAGGTTTTCCACTGCTAACGTAAAACCCACTTCAGGTACAACCTTCTCTTGTCCTTCTACTTCTTTGTCTCTCATACCAGAAATCACTTTGCATTTCTTTCTGAGTATTAATTAGATACAGAAGCGCCAGTTCTGTTTGTATTAGAATCAAAATGGTAAGTTTCGAAGAAAATAATCTGTGACAATTTGTTACAAGTGGCAATAAAAGAAGGCAATACTAACGTTTTGTGATTTCACATTCTTTTTAGGGTAAAGAAAAGACTCACGTTAACGTCGTTGTTATTGGTCACGTCGATTCCGGTAAATCGACTACCACCGGTCACTTGATCTACAAGTGTGGTGGTATT